>JAWNMO010000675.1:2535000-3135000 GCA_035043915.1 Drosophila paramelanica | reverse complement strand
ATTTTCACACACGCACACAAACACATCCCGAAATAAACAAACGCAGTCATCTATTTTGAGGGCAATTTTCCTTTTCCGAAATTAATAAGCCGCCCGATGCACTAACACATCTACGTTGCTCTAACACACACACACACGAACACACACACAACAAAAAAAAGACGCAAGGCAAATCTCAGTTGCCCTAACCTGAAGTCTCGCACATCTATTTATAAACGCGATCATCTGAACGATCACCTTTGCGTAGCAATCAAGAACTTGGGATACTCTCACACCTTGAAAGCTACAGTTGCACGGCGAGTCCTACGCTGATTCTTGAAAATCATCGAATCTGTTATGCCCTACACGAGCAATTTATAGAAAATGTGTCCAGCGTCACATGTGCGTCTAATTTATTCCAATCTGTTGATAAAACAATAACACTCTAGATTCCAATTTGCGATGTGGACCAGTAAACAAAAACAAAATGTTCATGAATGAAACAAGCAAGATAAAGCAAAACGCCTTCTTTTGAATATATTTTTTTGAAATTTTTTTTCTTTTTGATTTTTGTGTGTTTTCTGCCGTGTTTTTGCGTTGCGTTGCGTTGTTGGGTGGTTGGGGCTGGTTGGTTGGTTTATGGCCGCAAAGCAGCGCGACGGCAACAAGTTGAATTTTTCTAAAAATGAATACACGAAATATCTTCGTCTTTGGCGTTAAATACGGGCACGACAACGCACCGCAGCCCGATGAACACAAAGAGCGGCAAAAGAATTTAATTTGATTTTCATTTGGCCTGCTCAGCGTACACGTTCGCGCTATTTTCTTCTATTGTGTGCGGGGCGTGCTTGCTCTCCGTCTCTGCGTCCGTCTCCGGCTGCGATCCATCTAAGGAGCATATTTTAAAAAAGATGCTTTTCGTGACTTTCCCGCAACTAGTTGAGTTTTGGATGTCAACACGATGTACACGCGTGCGGCGGCGATGCTGCGGTCCAGTTTGATAGACGCATGAATCAAACGCAACAAACGTGGCCATTCCGGACAAAAACGAAACGACACGGCGTCCGCTGGACAGTACCCGAATCAAAGTGCATCATCTAACCACTTTTTGAAAGCAGAAGCAAAAGGGTAAAAATACATCAACAAAAACTACATAAAATAAAAGAGTATTTGTGATGTGGCCAAGCCAGATGGAAGCTAGTTTCATCATGGCCAGGTCAAAGACGCAACCGATTCTGTGTGCACGTCTTAAAATACACATTTGCGTGCGCTTAAGCCTTTTATGGGCATACTTTCGCCAAGGGAATCGAATTTCATGCACAAAAACAAAATTCAGTTTCAGAGCGATATGCGTTGCGTTCTCTGCTTTCGGTGTATGTGAGAGAGTGTGTGTGTGTGTGTGTGTGTATGTGTGTGTGAGATACAGCGCCACTTGCCAGTTCCCAGAGCATTTAAATAGAATTCCCCGTGTTGCCACCGCCACCGCCGATAGAGACGGATACGGATACGATCAGCTAACGCTGGCAACGGCGACGACGACGGCGACGGCGACGACAACAGCGACGTCCGCCGGCGTGTGTGTCCAACGAGAAGAGAAATGTGTGTCTATCAAACATTAGAAATAAATCGGACTGCAATTATGCCTTATTAGGCTGTCATATTTAGCCCATATTTATTTTGTCTGCATCTCGTCTTATTGCAGAAATAAACATGGAGGATCTCACAAGGGAAGAGGGCATGGCCTTCAATGCTTCTGAGCACCACCACATCAACAACAACAGCAACAACAACAACATTAACAACAACAACAACAAAATGCAATTGTGTTCCAACATAGCGTCAACAAAGCCGAACAAAATGCACCAACATCTTCCACACAGCTTGGCTGCCACCATTCTGCCATGCATCAAGCTGGACCCGGATAGAGGGCATGTTCTGGAGATGGAACGGTGGCAGACCACAGCAGTGAATGATCATATGCGCCTTGAGCACCTGAACACCACCAAGCTGTTGCTGCAGGGCTCCGATGATCCACTGATCTCGCACGGCGCCAGCAACGACCCCCACGACGAGGATCAAGATTATCCATTCAAGACGTTGCTGGCCCGCAAGACGGAGGAGCAGCAAGCCGTGCATAACGGCGCATGCAGCACGCTTACCAAGCAACAGCTGAAGGCTAATCTGATGAATGCGCGGAAAACCCATCGGCAGCCGGTGCAGGAGTTGTCCGCTCCGACGCAAAGGATATCGCGACAGAGCAAATCGAAGAAACGGTCATCCACTACGGGAGCCGTAAAGCTACGATTCCATCATCAGGCAATGCCGGCAGAGTATGCTGCGCACTATGAGGCCACCCAGAAACGCCACTTGACCACTAGAGCAGCTCCATCAGCGTCCGCCGTAAAAGCCGCACCTCCACCCCAAAGCCAGTCGCACGAGAACGTGCGCAGCTGGCTGCGAAAGATAGCCGAGATACAACGCAGCGCCGAGCGACAGCAGCAGGCTCAGGAGTCCTGCAAGGAGCCTCAGCCGCGTGCAGATGCAGTTGTGGCTGCAACGACGCCAGGACACGACCTTGTGCCCGAGGTGTCTGGCTCGAAGCGCGGCGCGATGAAATATGCCGATCTGCCCTATATGGGCGAGATCACCCTGGACAACTACAAGCCCCGACGTGGACGCAAACCGAAGAAGGCCGACATTTGTCACCTGATCTACAAGAACTACGGCACCATCATACCCGCAGCCACAACTCCGACACCGGAGCATTTCCCAGCGGTTGAATCGAAGCTGGCGCCTGCTGCGCAGCCTGCGGCAAGCGCAACTGCAGCGGTGCTGGGAAAGCGAGTTGTGTCCAGGACAGCCTCGGCCGTTCTGTCGGAAGAACCACTGAATCTCTGCATGAGGGACCAGTCCAGCGATCGCTATTCCATTTCGAGTGGCGACAGTGACAAGCCCTCGACGGTTACCAATGCAACCACGGAGTGCGGCAGTTCCTCGCACCGAGCGACGCCGCTGACGGAGGAGCATGTCTCCATTAAGCCAGTATCATTAACGTTCTCTGGAGAGGAGAAATCCATGGTGGCCGCCAAGTTGCTGCTGCAACCGGTGGGATTGTATTACCAGCAGCTGATGGAAACTTGCCGCTTGGGCGTGCCAGTGGAGACCATTGAAAAAGACAATCAGCTAGCCCTGAAGATCCCAATACCAAACGGATTCTTTGCCACCAACTCCACCCCCACCAGCAGCACAGCTGACAAGATGGGGCCGCTGGAGAGATCGATCGACGCTCCCACTTCGCCGGCGATGCGCAAGCGGAAGCGTTCGGCGATCTTTATACCGCCCATGCCGACCGATCACAGCTCCAGTCCCTCGACTGAGGTCAGCATTTGCAAGTTTAAGTTTACGGGCGGGGCGAAGCCGACGTTGGAGGAGAAGAAGATGTTGTCTGTGGACGCAGAGGGAAATTATCGCTATTACAACGGCACCGGAGACCGAACAATGCGTGGCTACGAGTTCATATCCCGGGAGCAACAACAGCAGCAACAACAACAACAGCAACAACAACATCTGCCAACAAATTCATCGAATGACAAACTTTATATTGATATACCACCGCCCTCGACAGATCTCAGCCTGGAACTGCTGCACATACCATCCGAGTCCCCAACATCATCTCTTCTCCTATCTAGCAGCCTGGTGCCAGTAGCATCGCAAAGTCCCTCCAGTTACTCCAACTCCCAAAGCCCCATGCGACTCGCTACACCGCACCCAGAGGATGGTCCCAAGCGAATGGATCCGACTGAGCCGCTGCACCGACCGATTTCGAGTCCCAGGCCCGCAATGGCGTCTGCGGGAAAACGGCGATCGTCACGCCGCTCAAAGCAGCGCGAAAAACTAGAAAAGACATTTAGAGAGAAGGGGTTTCTGATACAAACGCAACAACTGCAATCGGCCGAGGGAGCCACCTATTGTAAGTTTAGGCAGCTGAAGAAGTTTACTCGTTACCTGTTCCGCAACTGGAAGGATCACATACCGGAGAGTGATCTTTGCAGGCATCATGGCAAGGAAGGCGATGCTCGTGGGCAGCACAGTGTCCTCGAGAACATACTGGCCGGACAAATTGGCTTAGGTGTAGAGAATCTGACAACAGTGCAGACCACATCGAACCAGGCCACTTAGTGCAACCCGCGAGCTTTATTTAGTTCACTCCGAATACACTGCCAAAGATTGATAGATTTAAGAAATGGTTGCCGAGGTAATCAAAAGGCTTTGACAAGACAGCAATCATCTACAAACTATGTTGATTCCGTCCAAGCTGGCTGCTATATTGAATATATAGCTCGTGGCCACGCCTCTAGTCGTTCAGCAATTTTAGCAATGTAATGATGTTATTGTTACCAATAAACTAAAATCTAACAAAGATCTAATTTCTAAATCAAATCGAATGCTTAAGTAAAAAGTGCGTTTTCCCATCAACTCATTTAAACTCAATAAGACAAATCAACAAATTTCAATTCCTTAAAAAATGTATAAGGCGTTATATACTTTTTATATACCGGGCTAATAACGTACAAACTTATGTTAGTAAAAAAAAACTCGGGAATTGTGCGTTATGCCATACTTTGGCTTGATATCCAGGTCGGTTCTGTGTCTTTCAAATACTTTAGTTTTCATCAATAAGTTACCTTGGAAGACGTTAATGCTCAAGTCGCCTTATGTTAGTTATACGAGTAAAAAAGTGCAAATTCAAAAAAAAGAAGGTATGCATTAGTGGTTGTGCCTATAGCAGCCTGCATTGTTAATACGTATTTGATTAGTCAGTTGGTCATTTGGTCGTTTGGTCGTTACGATAAATTGATTCAAGGTAAATTCTTGCAAATACAGCTCAGTGGCTGTAAGTCTGTTTCTTTGATTGATGCTTGATCGCAAAGTTGATCAGTTTCAGGGTCAGTTTCTGGCGCGTACTTAAAACTAGATTAACAATAATTTTAAATATATATGACGTGAAGTAAGCTTCTTCTCGTTCTTTTCACAACGGTCAATTAGAGCTTAACGAACCGTCGTGGTCCTTCGACGCCTCCGAACCGGAAAGCGCAGGCACTACAAAACTCATCGGGCAAACTAAATCCGTCCAGTCGACCTCGTTTTGTGCCTTTGTGCTCTTGCGGCGCTTCAGAGTAAACTGAGAGCGTTTAGGTGGCTTCAGTTTTGCAGTGATCGTGAGCGGCAGATATCCAGGAGCTGCTTCTGCATCGCGTTTACAAAGTATAATTGTGCGCCCAACTAATTCCTTGAAATGCATTGCCAAATGGCGACGAAGGAGCGATTTACTGGGCGGTATTGAAAGTAAATCGGCTAGCAAATCGGCGTTAAATCGTTGCTCATAGAGCATCAAAGCGCCATGAACTCCAGCACCGCGCAAGTTGGGCGCATATTCAGACAGGTCTATGGTTTTCAACCACTCCATGACTCGGTGTGCCGTCCAAAGGTCAACGCTTTCCTTATCAGGCGTACTGCCCTCATCGCTCTGCTCCGCCACTTTGGTTGAGCGACGAATCAGACCCTCGGCGTCCCAGCGCATGCGGCGCATGCACAGAATACCGCATCGCAAGGATGCAATGTGCAAGCAGGAGCTCACATGCAATTGCGACAGATCCTCAAGTGTTAGGCGATGCAACATGCGGCCATCAACTTTGGCGTGGAAAAAGTAATCCTTATACTGTGGCAAGCCGATGTCATCGAGCCATCGCAGCACCCAGCCAACATCCAGTTTGGCAGCCTTGGACGTCAGCTCGTCGAACTCTTTGTTGGTGATATCGTCAATCGCTAGCATGATTTTCTTTCGATGCAAAGCGGATTTTAAATGAAGTTCACGTTCAATGTCGACTGGAGAAGCGGTAAAAAAGCATATTGTCGGATCTGCTTTCAGCCATTTTCTATCAAATAAAAATTTATAATATAATTACAAAACAATGATCATAACTATTATAAATGATTAATGATCATGTTGTTTGAGTGAGAAATGTTATGTTGTGAAAATATTAATAACAATGTTAGCAGTTTATAACATGGTTTGATATAAAACAAACAACAGTTGCGTGGTGAATTACACAATTTTTATAACGCTACCTCTGATAAGAAACTTTGTTGTTTTAAACGTTGTTGGAAAATTATAACACGCTTTTGATATCGAAATATATAATCAAGATGAGCGGTAGACCAATCAGGTCTACTATAAATATTATTGTACCGCTTGTTTTAATTTGATAACCCAGCAGATTTCCACTTCAGCACAAGAAAAACGTTAAGATATAGATATAAATATATTCCATAGATAGACACCACACACTTACCGACAGTTGTCCTGATAACACTCTAGATCCATGTGCGCCAACCAGTTGCACACCTCCTGTGCGTTCCAGGTGCTGTAATGCTTGTCGGCATCTCTGAACATTGGAGTCTGTGCGGTCCACTCGATGCGGCCGCCTGCAGTTGCGCGCGCGCCACCGCGACGAAATTCATCGGGTTCCGCTTGTTCCAGAGCGGTCAGCTCGCAATTACTGCTGTTGCTGCGTCGCAGTTTGCCTAAAAAGTTGCGCAAGCCGCGCGCAGAACGCTCGCGCAGCTTGGGCGAGGGCGTTGACTGTGCTTGTGACCGAAAACTGGAGTACATGGATCCTGCATCTTCGGGCGGGAGCGCACCGTCGCTAAGCACACTGTCGTCAATCAGAATTTGTTCGTTAGATGCAAAAGCCACATTACGTTGTTTTCCGCTGCTGTTCGCATTGACATCTAGGGTCTGATTGTTGTTGTTGTTGTTGTTGCTGTTACCCTGTAGGCGCTTGCTGGCGCCGCCATGTGATCTTGGCAAGCTATGAAATTGTGGCTTAATCTGTTGACGCAATGCTGAAGGTGGAGTTTTGGGCGCTCGTGCACCATCAGCTCCAAAGCTGCTCTTTTGGTTTATATTGCCCATACTGCCGTAGGGCATGTTTCCCTCGCCCCAACCGCTGTTGTCAGTGGCATGCAGCCCGTTTTCGCACTCCAGCGCCGTTCGATGCAGCTTTAGCTCACTCAAAGCACTCATTAATTCCAGTTTTTGTGTTTCTAGTGCAGACTGCGAAATCATTTGGCGCTGCAGTTGGTCTTCTTTGGTGCAAAGCTGCTGGGATTTCTCCGTTAACAGGCCTTCCAGCTCAATTATTCGGTCCGCTTGCTCCGAAACGCGTTCCGCCAGCATTTGGTATTGCAGCGCCAATCCTTCCTTGTCGCGCTGCAAGCGACGCATGCGTTCATCTGAATCTTGTCGTGGTATGTGCGTTTCCAGCCAATCGCTGATTATTGCGGCGGTCACCGGGTCCGGAACAGGTGCTGCCAAACCCACCTACAAAAGTACCCGGTATTTGCAATAGTGCTCCACTATATAAGCTATCTCTGACTCACCTGTTGCAATGCCAACGCCAATGTTTTAGCTGTTGACAATACGTTTGTGGCTGAAATCAAATTACGCTCACAGAAGCTCGTCAGCGAAGCCGTACTTGCAGCTCCTGGTTGAGTTTGCGGTTGCAGCCCAACTGTCGCAGTTGCTGAGTTGGATATTATGCCATCCATCTGCTGCAATGCTGCCTCAAGCATTTTACTTGCCTCTGTGGCCGTGGCCGTCATGATACATACAAATTGTAGGCAGAGCTTTCACAGTAATCCGTATCCGGTGATCGATGTGAATATAAAATATTCTAATTCGTGCCTTGCTGTATTATTGCATAACGCCTTCAATTGACGCTCGTCATTTCGGGTAATTGTTTAATAATTGTGCATTTATAATATTTTAACCACGAAAAAGTAGCACTAAAACAAAAAGAAAAGCAACAAATGAAAATTTTTGCTATTGGAGACACATGCTTATAGCACCAATGATGGTATCGATATTTAAAGTTACCTGATATCGATAAGTCGTTTCAATCATGATGATATCATGATAGAACTAAATATAGGGCATAATCTTATTCCCATTTTCGTTTCTATGACTAGCAAATCGAAATGGAACGCCAACAAACTATAATTTAATATATTTATAGAATTTAATGAAGCATTATATTACCTATCTGCTATCTGTTTAAAAATAAACAATCTTCCGCACACTCTAATTGGACTAATGAGTGCTTTTTTATTTATATATTTTTTAATGAACAACTAACCAGATAAAAATTGGCATACATTATTATTATGCATTAAGGAGAACCTTTTGCAATTTAAGAATATGGCCCATTTTGGTTATTAAAATTATTGAGCCGTGTAGTTCAAAGACCAAACTATTTATCGATGTATCGTGACACAGCCCTGCATTGAACATTTCTAGTTCCATTGAGAACCAAAACAAATATAGAAAAAATTGTATATTGACACCAGCAGCAATGAATCGCTTTGCATATGAGGAAGCTCGTCTAGTTGAAAGCGAATCCTTTGTGAGCCGCGACCGCAACGTCAAAATATACGATGGTGACCAAAAGGTGTTCCACATCAGCCTGATGGTAAATGATTGTTTTATTTGACAATGTCCTTCCTTTTAGACGGAATTCGAAGATGGGGAGGTGGTGCTTACGACTCATAGACTGTTCTGGGGCCGCCCTGGGGAAATAGCACGGGCAGCCGTAACTCTTTGCCTGCCACTTAGCTATATAATCTCTCTCAGTGAAGAAACAACACCCTCAAATTTTTTCGGACGCAAAACTCGCATTATAATGCATTTGCGACCGCCAAATCCTGATAAGGCTCCTGGTCCACTGGACACAAGTCGGGCTGCCCACATTAAGCTGTCGGGCAAGAACGGACTAAGCGTCGAATTTCACAGCTCCCTCCGAGAGACTTTAAATGCGCGCGTCTGGGAAATATCGTTGATGAGTCAGACCGTATTGAGAGGACCAGAGTCGATGCCCTCCAATGTTAGCGATAAACTTGCGAGAATCCAAAAACGCACAGGTATTGGCGGGATTGAACGTAACCTGGAAGCAAAGGCCAAGGCAACGGACGAAAATATAGCACTAGCGTTTCAGGATCTTAGTGTCCTCATGGCTATGGCAAAGGATATGGTGGGGCTTTCCAAGAATATAAGTGGCAAAATACGTGAGCAAAGAGGTGAAATATCCGATGACGAAACAGTACGCTTCAAATCCTATCTGCTCAGCTTGGGCATTGATGATCCAGTGACACGCGATAACTTTACCAGCAATACGGCGTACTTCAACAGTTTGGCTCAGCAAATATGCGAAATGCTGCTCGACCCCATCGAAGTAAGTGTATGATTAATGAGAGAGTTATTTATGCTTATTCTTAATAATGGCTTTGGCTAGGAACTCGGTGGAATGATATCACTGGCTGATGCTTATTGTCGTGTGAATCGCGCCCGCGGCCTCGAACTTTTATCCCCTGAAGATCTGCTCCACGCTTGCCAGCAGCTGAGTGGGCCAATAAAACTCCGCCGGTTTCCCAGTGGCGCAATGGTCCTGCAGCTCGAATCTCACGACGATGAACTAATTTCCATTGATACATTGGAAAAAGTGCGTGCCGCTGAGTCCTTGGCCGTGGAGGAGCTTGCCAAACAACTGGGCATATCTCTGTTGCTAGCTAAGGAGCGGCTACTGGTGGCTGAGCGACTGGGAAAAGTTTGTCGTGATGAATCTGTGGAAGGCCTTCGATTCTATCCTAATCTATTGCTTCAGCGTGATGTTGACTAGCTGTTTTGTTTACCCCAATATTTATGTATAATCTATGTAATTAATAATAATTTTGACATTTACATTTTGAAACTGACGCGGTTTCAATTGTCACCAGTACGCAGTTGCAGTTCTTGCATCCAGATAAACACACAGCATTTGTACATTCACACAACAAGACTGTTTTATATTTGATTTATTAGAAGTCTTTCTTAGATGCATTTGCTTACTATCCACGCTTGAGTTATTTTTGTCAGCGTTTAATTTCAGTTCTCTTGAAAGTAATTATCATTTTGTCTTTAAACATAATCTGTTTTATGTTCACTTTAAATGAAAAAATTCTACGTCAGGTATTTAGATAAGCAGTTATTGAATTGAAGTTACATTTATATTAATAGGTATTTAATAGCTTATGCTGTTTTTTAGATTACTCCGCATTACTTTCATGCAATTATATTTAATTTATTTTTGTTTGTATTAATTCACTTTTGCTCTGGAGTATCTCCAGACACGGACATTTCTTTTCTGCTTTGACTACCTGGTTTTTCGTAACATTTATAATTTTTTAGGTAGTACCATGTTTTCTTTCTTAAATCACATTTATTATAACATTGAGTAAATTATTTTTTGAGTGTATGTGTGTGTATAGTTGGGTATCTCCGGTTTTTCTCGTTTAATTTAAATTATTTTTAGGATATTTGTATTATATAGGCATTTTTGTTGTACAGAAAAGCAAACAATGCCAAACAGTTACAATTACAGCAGGAGTTGTAACAAAATTAAAAATACTTAAATAAATAATTTCATGCTAAAAAAAATGGGCTTAGTTCAAAAAAAAAATTTGTAGTTATACACAGCGATAATTTTGTTGGTGCGGATCTACTCAGTTACCTCTTTGTCTAAATGTCGGTAACTTTCGGTCGCATTTTTCGTTTCCATTCGTTTTACATTGCGCTATTACAAATAAATCGTTTGACTTTTGCATTCCATTCTTTGTTTTGTAAATTGTAACTTGTAACTTGCGATTGAAAGTACGAGTACTAATATGGTTGTTGTTTTTTTTTTTTTAGTTTTTTGTTGTTGGTTTTTCAATATAAACTAAATATGTTTTATTTTAATAAAATTAGATTAAGCCTTTAAATAATTAGCAATAATAATAATTACAATAATATTAATAATAGTACAATATGCATATGTATATTTATAATATTTATATGAACGATTACTACTGTTCATACCTTTGTAACTAATTCAAAAAGTAATAGTTAGCCATATTCTGTTTTACAATCAATTTTACATTTTCTTTTCTTCTTATTATTGCTTTGTATTGTTTTGTTTTGTTTTGTTTTCATTTGTATTAGAGGGCGTTTCTGCCTTACTGCTTAAGCTTAAAGTTAGCACGCACGCTTACGGAGCTAGTCTTAAGGTGTAACAAATTGGAGTTGGAGAGCCAAACTAATAGACATTGTTGAAATGGCTTTTCGGCGCACGTTAATATGAAACAATTATTATGTACAATTAGATAAATATTAATAAGATCTTTACACTTAATTATTTTTGTTGTTTAGCAGCATTTACTGCCAGTGACACAATAAACACTAGCGCAGTCATCATCGCTACCGCCATAAGCATCACGTCAATTTTTACCGCCTTATTCACAAGAGGTTTGCAAATTAACATAGCCGCTAAGGTGATCTCATATGGCTTGAGCCAGTCCATCAGCCCATACAATTTACACTTACGATTATACACATCAAAATATATGCTGATATATGGGTATACAATGTATGCAGTAGTGCTATTTAAGTTGTAAACATAAACTATAATATCATGCAAATACATAACGCGTAGCCTTATTACTTGTCTCCTCTCCTCAATTAACAAAATTGTATAGTGCGCCTGTGATCATTGCATACTTCAGTAGCAAGTAGTACTGTGCCCATAGCCATTATCTGGGGCCTACGATGAAGAAGCTGCTTGCTTGCCTTTTAGCGCCATTACTTGGTTGCATCGGTGGTGGAGCGCCTTCGATTGACTGCTGCCTGTTGTTGCTGCTGCTTCGCCGCTGCCAGCGCCGTGAGGGTGCGCTGACTCATGACACTGACGTTTGATGGACCAGTACGCCCAGCGATTTGTATGTGCTGCAGCTGTTGGTGTTGCACCTGGCTGGGACTAGGCAGCGTCTGAGAGGCGGCCGTAGCGGTGCTCTGATTGAGTATTCGATGCTGCTGCTGTTGCTGCTGATGGGGTTGCTGCGTCGACGCCTTGACGGTCTTCAGCTGCAACTTCTGCGCAGACATCACAATGGGCCCGGCACTGATGTTGGTGCTGTTAGTGACGGCATTGGCTATATAAGAAAGAATTTAAATTGATAAGATTTGTGGGTTTCAGATTAAGTTAGCGATAGACTTACCGTTCACAGCCGTTGTCGCGATCTTCAACGTTGAGCCGCCAATCTGACGTTGTGCGGTAAGGAGCTGTCTGTTATTGGCCAGCTGCTTGGTGCCTACAACCTGAACGTTGCGCGCCCTCGGCTGGATGCCTGCAGAGGCCGCAGTCGCTACAACACCTACACCACCACCGCTTGAGGTACGTATTGTTTGAGGATTTAGTTTTTGTACGCCGGTACCGACTAGTTGAGCTGTAAACAGAAAGCAAAACGAGTGTGCGGGGAGATTTTTTTGGTTGTTGTTTTAGGTTACAATGAATCTGTTGGTCAGAGACGCACTAACTACCACCGCCTACTTTGGCCCGGCTAAGGGCTTGTTTGGCGGTGCATGTTTTAAACTGATGCCATGGGTTAAACACAAAACACATAAATAGTTTAGTTGCATGAGTATCGAAACGAGTGGTTAACAGGTTTGTGTAAACAAGAAACGAAACGAAAGTAGAAACAGAAACAGAAAAGAACAAAATTAAGCGTGTTCAGTAAATTAGGTAATATATCAAATATAAAAACATATTTATATATGAATCGATAATATACGATTATAAATTTAAATTGTAACAAAAATATAAAACAAAAAAAAAAAAGAAACAAAAGACGCCTCGACGAAGCCGCAACGTCTCTCTGTGTCTGTAGAGCTGTTCACGTGGAAGCAGAACTGCAGAATGTGCATTTGCTACTGTGGATCACTCACCAATGGGTAGCGTGAGCATAGCCGTTGTAGCTCCTGTTCCGCTGGCATTCGCACCGCCTGCGGTTCCTCCTCCGCCGGCAGCTGCGTTATTTGTAATTACCACCGTCTGTGTGCCCGCCACCGTGGAGGGCAGACTAACGATGGTGCCCGTCGGTGGCACGTGTTGATGCTGTTGCTGCTGTTGCTGTTGGGGCGACGTTTGCGTCTGCAATGTTATGGTGTGCGACAGCTGCTGTTGCTGCGTAGACACGGGCACCGAGACCAACACGCTTCGCTGCTGCGTTTGCGCCTGCGCCAAAGTGCCACTCGCCGTGGCGCCACCCGCCGTGGCCTGCTGCTGTGATTGCTGCTGCTGCACTTGGACAGGCGTCTGCAGACTGTTGCCGGAGAACTGCAGCGAAATGGGTTGCGTGAACCCCGGAATCTGCACCTGTACATTCTGCAGACCCGGAAAGTTTGCCATCGCACCCTGCAACTGGGACAGATTAATGCCCTGTAGGTTAAGCGTGGCAGTGGTCTGTTGCTGCTGCTGCGGAGAGGCCGACGGCTGCGGATGCGGACTAGACAAGGGCGAGTGTATGGATGAGGTGGCGGGCGAATGCACCAGGGTCTTGGTGATGAACTGCTGCTGTTGCTGGTTCGGCTGCGCTGAACTCGGCTGTTGCGGCGACATATGCGGCATGGCTACTGCCGAGACATTCGATGTCACATTGCTGAGTCTATCCAGAAGCACCTGGTTCTGGTGCGATTGCGACGACTGCGAGTGATCCGAACCGGACGGCGAAGGCGTGGCAGCATTGGTAAGCAGCGCATTAAGCGTCCCACCGGCACTGCCAGACGCAGATGCAAGATTGGTGGGCACCGCAAATCCACTAGCATTGGATGCGTTCGAGTCACTGCCAGGCGAGGGCGCCGCCATCCCCACCACAACCGCGTTCGGCGGCGCCGTAGTGCTGTCCCTGCGCAGCGAGCTCAGTATGCGCTGTTGCTGTTGTTGGCCTGTATTGAGTATTTTGAGGCTGCCGCAGACGCCACCCGTGCTGACCGTATAGGCGCCATACCCAGTGGTTGGATTCGTCATGACGGCGGGCGGTGAGGCCAGCTGCGAGGCGAGCGCTGACATGGATACGCGCACCGCCTGACTTCCATCGGCTGTCTGCTGTTGACCCTGACCCTGCGCCTGGGGTACGTTAAGGGCAATAAGGTTGCCCGCCGAGTTGGTGCGGAACGTGGTGCCGCTAGTAGCGCCAACTATGTTGATTTTCCGGTTGGAGTTCAGCAGGCTCTGCAGCACCTCGCTAGACGGCTGTTTGCGTTGTGCACTCACAAGCGTGGGCGTTCCGCGATTCGTCTGCACGTACGTGGCCGTAGGCGCATCGACAGTGTTGGACCCTGATTGCTGCTGATGCTGCACCAATGTCAGTGTTTGCTGCTGGCCCGTGGACGAGGTAGTGAAGGTGCCACTAGCGACGGGCGTGCTCGTCATAGCTGCGGGAGCACTATTGAGTAGGTTCAGTATCGATGCGTTGCTGGAGTTCTTCAGAGTCGCTGTCGCGGGGTTTCCACTGCTGCCGCTGCTGCTAATGTTGATGGTTGCAGTCGCGTTGCTGTTACTACCTGATGGCGTGCCGCCGGCTAAGGGAACAATATATTTCATCACACTGCAATGTAGGACTAAAAATTATGCTACTCACAGTGCTGTTGAGTTTGTTGTTGATGTTGCTGATGTTGCTGCTGCTGCTGCTGTTGGTATTGGTTAGCAGAGTTCATGATACTGGTGACAATAGCATTGATCGCAGCATTTGCATGCACGGCCGTGTTATTATTGTTGTTGCTAATGGTATTGTTGTTCGTGGCAGTTATTTGTTGCTGTTGTTGTTGCTGCTGCTGCTGTTGTTGCTTCTGGAGTAGTTGATGCTGTGTGGTAACAATCGGAGAAGCCTTCAGCTGCGATTGCTACATAGAAACGAGTATTAAATAAGTTTAGGAGTTACAAACAAATATCATATATGTATATAGACTCGGTATATTTTTAAAAGTATGCCACAAAACTACGTTTCGCCTTAAAAAAAAATAGTCAGGATAGTCAGGTCACATAAATACGCTATAATAGAGAGTACTATACTTGCTCTTCGCTCTTTCTAAATTCAATACCATGTTTACTATCAAATACACCCTAATCGGGGTACTGAATACATAAAACCATAATGTATTTAAGGTGAACAAGTGAGATAGCACTAGTCGGGACCGCCCGACTAGTAGACACCCTGAACCCAGAAATAAACACATGCACACAAACTCTGTGTTCAAATTCAACTAAACCGTTGCAAAAAAAAATTTATAGAAAAACGAAAGACAAAATTCTGCATTTGTATGTATGCGTGCACATGAACATAGAAGTGGCTTGCGCTTCAGCCAAGCAGCTGCGCTGCTTTCCCTTTTCTTCTTATCGATATTTATCGTTTTTTAAGTATAACTCCCAAACTATAGAGGCTAGAGCCACCAAATTATATATTTTATTATGTTCGCGTAAAGCATACGAAGAATTTAAATATTTCAGGTTTTGGATACTCCCCAATGATCAAACTGCTCATGCAAAGGTTTACAAATGTTCAGAATGAGCTATTGCCAAATATGACAAAGTAACGAAGTTTCAGCTATGTGTTTTCAATAGTCATCTAAGTTAAATCTTTTAAATAAAAAGCAGTTCTATATATACTTACGAGAATTGGCACATTAGAGTTGAGCTGGGCGCGCAATGCGGAATTGGCACTTATGGCCGTGTTCAGCTGCGCTGTTGTTGCCTTTTGCTGTTGCATGTTGGCTGGCTGTATTGTGATTCCCGAGTGCTGCAACGTCGTCGTTAGCTGTTGTTGTTGTTGCTGTTGCGGCTGCTGTTGTTGTAGCAGTACCAGCGACCCGTTTCCCAGGCTAACCTGATGGGTGGTCGTGGTATTTGTGTTTCCACCAGCTGTTAACAGCTGAATATGCTGATGCTGTTGCTGCTGCTGCTGTTGTTGTTGTTGGGTCGACTGCTGCTGCAATATGTTGCTGTTGCCACTGGTAAGTTGCGTCTGCTGCTGCTGCTGTTGCTGGATTTGCACAGCACCATCAACATTGAAATGAGCGGTGGCAAGTGGCTGCTGTTGTTGCTGGCGAAACGTTTGTGGCAGGTTGGCCGCCTTAGCGACAATTGTCGGCTGCCGTGACAGGGTGACATTCGGATGCGTTTGCGCCACATGATGCACTGTTGCAGGCAGTTGCTGCTGCTGAGTAAACTGAGCTTGTCGTTGCTGTTGCTGCTGCTGTTGTTGCTGCTGTTGCTGCTGCTGTTGTTGTTGCTGTTGTTGTTGTTGTTGCTGTTGTTGTTGCTGCTGTTGTTGTTGATGCTGCTGCTGCTGTTGTTGTTGCTGCTGCTGCTGCTGCTGCTGCTGCTGCTGCAACAACAATCGCTGCTCATTCGTTAGCCCAGTGTGAGTAACAATTGGCACATGTCCGGGTATCAGATGCGTGATTTTGACAGCCTTGCGTCCCTCCTCAGTGAATATCTCCCGGAATTGCTGAATATAGCGATTCGCATGGACACGGGTTCCCAGTGCAAAGCGGCACGACTCGCCATTACGCTCGCCCTCGCGATAGTCGCGGTCGACATAAAGCTCGCCGAGATATTCAGCATCGGAGGGACGCTGGTAAATGGACAACTTAATGTGGTACAATGCGCGCCGGCCCTCACTCGCTTCGCGTTCCGTTTCCAGCACATATTCCTCGATGAGCTGTGGCTGAAAGTTGTGCCGGCAGCTTGCCTGGCAGCCGTCCTTGCATGCCTCGCTGAATTCGTTAAGTGGCTCAAAAGTCTTGGCATATTTTTCCACGTTGATCACGTTCTCGGGCATCTTCAGATTCGCCGGATAGTCAAGGGTGGGCGGCCGTATGGGTCTAATTACATCCTGTGGCCGCCGCGGTACCTTTGAGGTGAATGAGGAGAGCATGGCGCCCACCAAGGGATTGTTGCTCGGTGCTGTCGCGGGTGTTGCGTTCGCTGTGCTGTTGCCGGAGGTGCGCGAGCGCTGGCGAAGACGTGTCAGATAGTCAGACAGTTCGAGACCCTGGTGATGCGTGAACTGGTCGAGCTTGCGCTTGCGATTGATCGCCACCTGGGTGAACTTTTTCATCTGGCGGCGCATTTCATGCGAGTTGAAGCGCTGGCGCTCATGCTGCGCATTGATGGACTGGCGCCCTATGCTCGGATCTGGCTCCAAGCACAGCGGTTCGGCCGTGGCCAGTACTAGTTGACTCTCGATCGTCAGTCGGTCCTCGGGCGTTGAACCGGCCCAGCCCAGCGAGTTGCCCAGTTGCTGCACGTCCGCAAACAACGTCGCATTACTGGGCCGCAGCAGGATGTGCTTCATATCACAGATATTTGTTGAGGTGGCAAACGTTTGGCGGAAATCGCGTATTTGCGCAATTACGCAGCCAGCATAAAAGACGCTGGGCTTAGCATACACCCGCGATCCCTCGCTACCGCTGCCATCTTGGGGAGAGCTCAGGCTGACGGTGTCAGCGCTCAGCAGGTCCATAAGGAATTCGGGCAGCAGTTCACGATCGATGCACTGTAGCAACAAATCATTTTCATACGGCCAGCGCAGCACCTCAACCAGGCCGTAACTAGAGCTCGCGGACATTGGCGCCGATGCTGTGTCTCCCGTCGCATCGCTCTCGGCCAGTCGCGACTTCGTCCTGAACGGGTTATTGGCGTCGCCATCGGTCGGCGCTTTGCCGCGACTAGTGGTGCTCTTCTCTGCCGTGCTCTCCGTGGCGCCGTGGCTGCCATGTGGGTGGGTGGGATCCGTGACGATCCATTCGTTCGTGAGCGGGTTTAGCATTACTTGTTCATCGTAGTGGAGTGCCAGGGAATAGCCCTTATTGCCCGGATACAAGTTGATCACAATGGTGTTCAATCGTTCGCACTCCACAAGTCGTTCCAGGGTAAAGGAGCGGCTCCGCTGTTTAAGCTGTACAAACATATTAAATTGCATAAAAATAAAGTTCTTTCAAAGAACATTGCATGAAAACTTACCCCCGTCTCCGCAAAATGGTTTAAATCATTGCTGAGCAACTGCAAATACAGCTCCTTGATCTTGTCGTGTATGTTGAAGAACTTTGTGGTCGCCTCTCGCTTGTTGTGCACTGACGCGGAGCCGGAGAAAGACGAAGAGGAAGTGCTGCTGGCATTGTTAGTGTTGTTGGAGCCAGCGCCGGCGCCAGCACGCGATGATGCGGACGTTGGTGCTGCGTTGCGACTAGAGGAACTGCTGCACTCCTTGCTATTGCTACTGCTGCTACTTTTCTGTCGCTTGCTGGGCGACGACGTAGGCGACGACAGGACACTGTGGTTGTGTGCCTGAGGCTGATGAAGGTGCAGGTGATGATGGTGGTGCTGGTGTTGGTGATGACTGCTGCCGCCACTGCCTGACGAAGCATTTGAGCTACTGGAGAGGGGTCGCCTATCGACCTTCTTGGTATTGCTACTGTTGCTACTGTTGTTGTTGTTGCTAACATGAGATTGCTGCTGCAGGTGTTGAAAAACATGCGACGTGTTGCTATTGCTGCCTAAGCTGGAATTAACACCCGGCGGCGTTGACAACAACAGGTCAGGCACAACCGGCGACGGCGACGTGATCGAGTTCAAGTTGGACAGCGTCGTTGTTGATGAGGAGCATGAAGACGGTGACGGCGCTATCGCAATCCCAGAACAGGATAGCCCGCTTGGTGTTGTGGCAGCGGCTGGGGGTTGCGACTGTTCCGTAAGTATAACAATGTTGCCAGCCGCCGGCAGCTCAGTGGGCGACTCATCGTCATCGAATATGCAGATTGGCGGTTTGGCAGGTATTTGAGGTATGGCCTGCAGCAGGCTTGTCTCCAAAAACGATCGTACGCTGACCGTAACCGGAGCAGGTGCCACTGGCTGCTGCTGTTGGCTGCTTGTGTTGTTGTTGTTGCTGATGGAGGCAAGCGTGGGCGAGCATGTGGCCTGAAGCACCGTTTGCAGCTGATGGTACGATGACTGCTGATGTTGCTGGCCCGGCGGCTGTGGCTGCGGCGAGCCCTGCGTCGCCTGGTAGACGAACTGCTGTTGAACGGCCGAGCCAACAACGGCATGTGCCAGGCCCTGGCTGCTCGCATTCAATGGATTGTCTCCCTTAAGCTTCTTAAGCGTGTCATTTATGATAAACTATATTAAAATTGGACACAAAACAAAACAATGCACATAGTACAGAAACTAATTCAATCACTATAGCGAAATACGGATATACTCACGTCTGCTTCTTGGCATGATGAGTCCAAGCTTTGCATTGTGCCCGTGAGGAGTGCAGTTCGCAGTCCCAGACCCAGTTCCAGTTCCAGTTGCAACCGAGTTTCAGTTCAATTACCAACGGCGACGACATCCAAATCGAGGAGCATGAACTGTGCGAGAAGTGTGGTTACGAGCCTCCCCAGGACCAGTTCAGGTGTTAGCATCGCTCCTCCTTGCACGCGCAGGTGTCTCTGCCCCGCCGAGTTACAACTACTCAACCACAACAACAACAACAACTAGTTATTATTTTCGATTTCGATTCCCTTTTCAGCACAATTTGTGTTTCGGAGCGAGCATTGTCATTGAAATTGCGCCTTTTTTGCACGGCAGGGTTCGTTTAATATTGTTATTGTTGAGTTTTCATGCGCTTTTCCTTCCCCCAAAATGTAATTTCTTCACTCTTTTTCAGTCGCTGCTGCTTTGCGTGACATTTTCTCTTCGTCTTCGCCCCTCTTTTGCCTTGGGTCTTTTTGGCTTTTTACACACACACAAACAAGCACAAACTGCTAACTTTGAACGCAACGTATGCACAAATACTTTCGTTAAAATCTTAAAGGAGTAGCCTAATTTTAATGTTTTTCATTTGTTTAATGTTTTTTTTATGTTTTATGCAGAAAGTTTAGTTTTGCAATGGTACGTTCTCGCCGAATACGCGTACACACTGGCAGCCAATAATTGTGTTATCGATATCGATGCAATAGCAATATGGGCTAAGAATGATGCGAGCAATTTTGAATTAAAAATTCAAAAAAGGTTGCTTTGCAATATTATTTACAGCCTACAACAATTGTAAGTACTATAAGTGCAGTAAATAATAATAATAATAAATTATAAGCAATTTTGCGACAAAAGAAATTGCTCCTCATATAAGGTAGGGTTACACTGTCTGCCGATAGTTGTATACGATAGTTGAGTAGGTCGTTATGTGCAAGCCGTAGAGTTGCCAGAGCATGCAAAATTACACCAACAGTTTTTCAAGGCATAAACGCGGTCTCTCTGACCAGATTTGAAAAGTAGAATAAGAAGTTTTTATTTTTGTTTTAAAGTTTATTATAGGATTCACTTAAGTAATAATAGAGTGCATGTTAGAGAGTACTGTGTGTATTTGCCACTCGTCTGTTTTAAGTATTATAGGATTCATTTGGATAAACATACATTACTTACATTAAATTCATAATTTAGAATTATGAAATAAACATACATACATATGCATATGTATGTATATCATTAAATACATATTAAGGATTAGTCTATCTATGCAACTATGCATTAAGAATACCAATTTTGTCACATGTATACGTATACGTTTTTCCATATCTATATTCAATAATAAAATCATAATAAGAAACTTGTAATACACTCGCATTTAAAAAAATTTTCACATCGTCTTCATGAGATCTTTAAAAATCAATTGTGTAGTTTGAAATTAGAACAGCTTTTGAGTTGGTCCTCACATTTGCACTGCAAACTTTTACTCCTTGTGGCCCTGCAGCTTTTTCCAAGTGTCGCCCAGTGCTTTGGCAAAGTGATCGTCCACAGAGGCCTCAGTCTTGGTGAATATCGAAATGTTGGTGGATGAGGTAGGCGAGGCGGGCGGCGTATGCGTCGATGATGCAGCGGCTAGTCCCGGCTCGGCTTTCACACGTATAATTGCTGGCATGGTGGGCGGCGTTGGCGTCGACGCCAGCACGCTGCCATATGCTGGAGGTGGTGTATTATATCTGGGTGGAGTATGATGAGGCGTGTCCAGGGCTCTCTCTCTTTTAGTTGCGGGCGCATCTAATATTTGGATGGCGCCTGCCGGCGGCGTCGGCGAAGAACATGACACAGCGGATGCTGCTCGAACGGGTGGCGGCGACAGCGACAGTGGCTCCTCCTGGGGCGGTGGCAGTTCGTGCTGAGGCGATACCGGTGCAGACTGCAACGTGGGTGAGTGCACAATGGACAAGCCCAGCTTGGACAGTGCCATCGGCAGCGGCAGCGGCAGATGCAACGGCGAGTGATGTTGCTGGTAAGTTGTTGGCTGCTGCCGATAGCCTTGTGGCGAGATCTGCTGCATAGTCGTTCCACTCCCAGCCACCTGCTGTACTTGTGGCTGTGATTGCGGCTGCGGCTGCGGCTGTGGCTGCGGCGACGGTGTGGGCGAGCTGGATGTTGGCGATTTCAACAGCGCCGCATAGCCCGGTCCCAAAGAGCGCCGGAAATGCTCGTCGATGTCACAAATGGAATCCGACTCTACAAAAAAACAAAAAAAAACCGAAACGCAAAACGATAAACATACATTAGAACTGGCCACAACCAGATGGACAACTTCCGCAACACTTACCCGTACTGCGATTATCATGCTCACGACTGGAGTGCGAGTGGTGATGCACATGCTCCGGCTGCTCGCGTTTGGGCGGTGCTTGGGTGATGACGCTGGGCCGGTTGGCTGCGTAGCTGTGGCTGCCTGCTCCGCCCAGCGGCTCACGGTACGGCGGCGGCGGTGAAGCTCGCTGATGCTTCACAGTGCTCGACGTCACCGACATATCAATTGGACTGTCCATGTCAGGTTCCCGATCGCGCTCGCGCTCGCGCTCTCTATCGCTGGCAGCGATGAGACCGTTGCCCGGTTCGTGAACTTGGTATTCGGCGGCGGCGGCTCGTTGGCGACGCTCGCGACGCCACTTGGTGGTTGGAAGCTCTTTCGATGTCAGGCGCGTTTCTGCAATGATTAAGAAACTGGACTTTAAAAAACGAGTTTGTGGCTTTGATTTTAAATTAGGTTTGTATATTGATTTGTGTGTTTTTTTTTTTTTTTTTGCTAGGCTAAAATACAATAGCAACAAATCGCATTTCAATTAAAGACATAAATATGATTATGGTTTTGTGAGTGGAGGTCTCGCGTTAATCCTCTGATTTGTTTCGCTGCGGTTTTCGTGTTGCTCTGTCTTGAATTTTGATTATGAGCGGCAATGAAGTGGGCGTCATGAATCACATGGAGTCCGGGGTTCTGCCGGCGTTGCAGGCACGTTCAAGTTTGTTGCCTAAGTCTTTCGTTTTTCAATGAATTTCCGCTCAAAAACCGAACGGAGCTTTCGAGTGCTTTGCCAACTAAGGCGACGGTGACAGACCCACTCCCAGACCCGGTCAGGAGGTGGGCGCACAACAAAACGATGCATAAAGCCCAACAGCAACAGCAATAATAGCGCTGTCGCCAGAAACAAAAAAAAATAAAACCAAAAAAACAAAAAAAAAAAATACAATCGAAACTCCAAGTCACAATAAAAATTGGTTAAGAAAACTAGTTTTTCTACGATCATGGGAATTTGTCAGTGTGTGTGTGTGTTTGTGTGCGAGTGTGTAAGTATGTGACTGTGCGAGTAGAGCGTTTACACTGAACAAAATGCTGGCCGCGAGTCTGGACAAACGTGCCCGGCATCCCAATGGGTATTGTTCGAGTTTGGCGTGGGAAGCCCAACGTGGTGCGTGGGCATCTACCAAAATGGCCAACCACCGGCACCGCATACTGTATACCCTCACAGTGCCATTCATGTGGCACTCCAATTTACGTACAGTGCAGTTTCTGTTTCTGTTTCGGTTTCTGTTTTCTGTTTCTGTTTTAGTTTCAGCGTTTACTCTGTTTTTTTTTCTTTTTTCTGGAAACAAAGTTCAACATTAAGTTCAGGCAGGCCACTCGAAAAGCGCGTCTTGGAGCCAAAATTAAAGGGGCAGGCAAACCCGTCAAACGACTTCTGCACATTTCGAGCAGCGGTGCCAGTTCTTCTCTTGGCCGCCACGGCGTCGAACGCATGAATGAATGAATGAATGAAGGAGTCGGTGGCGTTGGTGGAAGCGACTTTGACTGCGACTGCGACTGAGGCTGTGGCTGTGGCTTTGACTGTGCCTGTTGCTGTGGCGGAACCAGTTGGTTGTGGTCCTGTTTTTGGCAACGTCACCGCTGCTGGCTGCAATTTATTATTATTTTTGTGCGCCTGCGTCACGAAAGGTGCCACAAACTGGTTGCTCCCCAGAGCTTCGTGAAGTGGACGCAGTTGCAACCGAAAGCAAAACATGAAAACAGACGGACAAGAACAACAACAACAATAAAAGCAGTGAGACTGGCTGCTGCTGCTGCTGCAGCGGAAGATGATGGGGATGATGATAATAATAAAGAAACATTCAAATTTTATTGCACATTTCCGGTCGTCGCTCAAAGACAACATTGTCCGGTTTTTGCAGTGGGGGCTCATCGTCATTGGGGGGCTTTCTTTCTGTATCCATCCATATTCAGTACTCAGTATTCTGTATTATTTATTTATGTTGAATTTACTACCATGTTGTTGTTCCTCTGTTTGCCTCTCTGGTTTTGTCGGTTTGTCCCCTTTCGTGAAGCTTTAATCAAACAGACGAAGAAGAAGAAGACGCAGCTAAATAAATTCAACGACTTAAGCTAATTGGAAGAAACGGGGAAACCGCTGCAAGTGCCTGATTATGTGAAGCGCTCCCAATCGAGCCAAGTCATTGCAAACTTTGCTTAATCACCCAAACAAGCCGCGCACTGAAGAGTTCGCCCAAAGAACCCCAACCAACAAGCGAACAAATCGACGAACAAACGAATCGTCGAAAAGCCGAGCAGTCGATTTGGTCAACTCGCAACTACGAGCAACAATAGTAAAATAACATTTGTTGCTTATGCAAACACGTTTTTGCAATTGTTGTTGTTGTTTTAGTTGTTGTTGTTGTTGTAGCTTAAGTTTGTATACTTATTAATTTCATCGCCGTAGCCGTTGTCGGTGTCGTCGCAGGCGTTTCTTATTATTTTATTTATTTATTTCTGATTTGTATTTTTTTTTATTATTTTTTGCGCCGGCTTGTGAGTCATGCTCGTGCCCGACTTGATTGCAAATCTGGTTTTAATATGTCAACAAATTAGAAAAAAAAACAAAAGAAACGAAACTACAAAAACAAGAAGAACACACAAACTGAAAAAAAACAAAGCTGAGCCAGCCTGAGTACAGCAGCAGCCGACGCAGTTGGGTCGCATTTGATGTTGCTGTTAGTATTTGTCCAGGCGCTCGTTTCACTTGGCAGCGTCGCGGCCGCCGCTGCTGCTGTTGGCGGCGCCTGTGTCTGTGCCGTGTAATTGAAAGCATTTGTGTGATTTGTGCAATGTGAGCAATTAAGTACAACGTGTGCATGGCAGAGCTGGCGACGACGACGATGACGACGGCGACGGCGACGGCGACGACGGCTGCAGATCGGAGCCAATCGAACATGAACGGCCACCGGTGTCAGCAGGCGTAGTAAAAGTGTAGCCAATTTCATTACCGATTTTGCGCTAATAGCCAAATGAAATGGGTCGCTCGTCAGCGGCTGCGGCTGCGACAGCGGCGTCATCAGCTTGCGTAACAGATTGAAGCGACACGTTTTCATGAACTGTGGCGTCACTTTGAACGGATCAAAGCCATCATCAGCCAACAGCCATCAGCGATCAACACTCGCTGGACGCATGAACAACAACACGTCCTAGCCACGCTTAACAATAGTAAACAGCTGCAGATAAACCATAGACTCCGAACCCCATTCATTGCAGTCAATTCAATAGAATCGGCACGTAATCGACTGCCTGAGCTGGGCGACTGACTATCCAAGCCCAGCGTGAAGGTGGGCAGCAATTGAACCCAATCCACTTCACGTGAGCAACTGGTGCAACGATTTCGAAGCCATTGCCTTGGTTCGTGCTCTATTCGCCATTTGTATCTAATTTTCTCCACAAATGAACAAATCTTTTACCTCTCCCTTTCCCTTTCCCTCTACCCTCTCCCTCTTACTCATACTCTTCTCCTTGTCTCTGTCTCGTGTTTCAACAGAAGCTCGTATGTGACAATTTATGTTTTTTTGGCAAACCGTTGCTGGAGGTCATCAAAAAAAATTACTTATTTAATATTCCCCATGAAACACGAACCTTTGTGCAACTGTTGTTGTTGCTGTTGTTGTTGCTGCTGTTGCTGCTGTTGTTGCTGCTGTTGCTTGTAGAGCTGATGATGCATGGCTGCTGCTTGCTGCAGATCCCGCCACGGCTGCCAGAGCAAACTGTTTGCCATGTTGGAGTTGTTCTGCTGCAGCTGCAGCGAACCCGTCGTCCCGGCCTGCTGATGCGCAGCTCCGGGCAACTGCTGCTGATAAAACAGTGGCGACTGCCCAGCCAGCTCAGACTGGCCCTGCTGATAGGTGGCCGCGGCGAATCTCTGCTGCAGCTGCTGCTGCGTGGCCGCAAGGGCCGCTGCGTGAGCAAAGGTGGCCGGAAAGTGGCGCGACGTGGACACAGCAGCTGTGGCGGCGGCAGCAGCGGCAACGGCCGCCTCCTTGGCCACTGCCGTGGGCGAACTGGCCGTTGAGGATGCAGCCGACGATGTCAATGATGATGCTGACGATGATGAAGCACTGGCCGATGCACCGGACGAAGGCGGCTGAACAACGGCGGCAGCGGCTGCCAGTCGCTCGATTTCCTTGATGCGATTGTAATAGTTCTGCTCGAAGGCGTTCAATATACACAGATATTCCATAGCTAACGTATTCGGTTATCACACATAGACGCGCGAGTGTGTGTGTTTGTGTGTGTGTTTGTTTGTGTGTGTGTTTTTTTATAAACTCAGATTATCGACGGTGTCCATGCAACCCGATCACATTTCGTGCTGACGCAGTTCTCAGTTCTGCATGGAGATCACTTGATGTCCTGGCCACAGCCACAAAAAAAAAAACACAATAAAAATAAAAAAATAATCACAATCACAATCCCAATCCCAGCTATCGCTCACCCACAACTCGAGTCGGACCGGCCGATTGAACGAATGGAGCAACTGGAGCTAATATCGCTGACGAGCAACGTTTGTCTGCTGTCGATTGTCGATCGACGGAAAGCGGCGCTCTTTTTTTTTCTGTATTTTTTTTTTTTTGCTTTGATTTTTAAAGTGACTTTTAGCTTACTTTTTCCTTTTTACGTTTTCGCTCGGTTTATATTGTTGCTTTAGTTTATGATTACTTTTTGCGCTCTGTGCCGCTTCAGATACACAGATACAGATATACGCACACACACACACACAGATAAAATAAAATAAAAAAAAAAAAAACGCACACAGCGACAGTCGCTGCTATAGATACAGATACGATCTGTGTGTTTGTCGTGTTGCGCGACTTGGCGACTCGGTCTCGGGTTACAATCCAGGTCCACGTCTCCGTACCCGTACCGTGCCCGTGCCCGTGCCCGTTCCCGTTCCAATCTCCGTTTTCGTCACAGTCTGTGCCACTGCTGCAGCAACGGCAACGGCAACGGCAACGGCAACGGCGGCGCTTCAAGTCGACATTTAGCGAAATATAAATAGCACGCTTTTTATATGTTTTTCTGAGTAATAATTTGCATAGAAATCGACAAAGACGACGACGACGACGACGACGACGTTGATTCGCTCGCTGAACTTGAGCGCCAGTTTCGCTTTCAGCTCTGGCCACGGATACGAGCACGACTACAAAATACGACGAGTACGATGAATGCTGGCTTTAGTTTTTTACTGCTGCTGCTGCTGCTGCTGCTGCTGTTGCTGCTACTGATTCTTCTTCTTCCTTTTCTTTTTCTCAGCTGTACTCGAGCTTTGGCTCTGCGTGTTTGTTTGCCTGTGCCTCGCGCTCAGAGCTCTTCGTTGCTCGACGGACAAACTTGAACTGATCGCCAGACAGCGAACGGCGAGTGCGATTGCGAGTGCGACTTGAAGACGGCGAGCTTTTTGGGGCCCGAAAGCTTTGTTCACGCTCAACTCAAGCTCGTTTATAGTTTAATGTTACCTACGGGACGTTCTTCTTGCTGTTGTTGTTGGTGTTGTTGGTGTTGGTGTTGTTCTTGTGTTTGTGTTTGTTTTTGCAATCTGTGGCTACGTCGCGTCGTGACCGCGTCCCTCTCCGCCCGACGCCTCTCTCGGCTCAGCAACACTCTCTCTCTCGTCTCATCGCGTCCCGTGTAGACTTCTGGCCTTAAAAACCCATTTGCACTTGCGACAGTTGGCACTCATATTGTTTTTGTTGTTGTTTACTTTTACGCTGTTTTTATTTTTTTTTTGTTATTTTGTTTCTGTTACCAATTTCCGTTTCGGCTGTTGACGGTTTGCTGCTATTGTTTCGCTGGCTGCTTTCTTTGCATTTGGTTTCGGTTGGGTTTTGCTTGATTTTGTAATTGAAAACAGCTCCGCTAGCAAGGAGGCGATAGCCAGAGAAGTGAACGCCTCCTCTATCCGCCGCGCCCCGCTCTCCTTTAGCCTGCGCAGATAATTTACCAAAAAGGGTAACGAAGCCAACGGTGCACTTTTGGGTCGCCGCTGTCGTTGTCGGCGTTGGTTGGGTTGGGCCGCACTCGATGGCGAAGTTGCAGCCGGAGTCGAGGTTAGACGAAGCTGCCCCAGCAGAGTGCGTGGGCGACTCTATGTGCCCGTTCATTAAAAGGTTTACACACCCAGACACACACACACACACACACACACACACACAGACGCAGGTAAAGATTTCCACATACTAAATAAAAATTGTGTGTTTAAGACTATTGAGAATACGATGGGATTAAATTTAATTAAAATATTTCAATCGATGTCTTTAGTGTCTGACTAACTAGTACCTACTAATTACTAAACCACCAATAGTATCTAAGAAAAGGTAACAGTAATATTAGAATTTTACTTAATATATTGAATTAAAAAATTTGCAATGCTTTCTACATTTACGATAAGTAACGTATTTAATTTTCAACCGATCTTTGTGGGCCTTTTATTTTGGCTCCTTAAGTCGAAATTGTTAACCGAGTGCTTACACACATATCTGTGTGTGTGTGTGTGTGTGTAAATGTGTGTATGTACTCGCATGTTTATGCATTCATATTAATGTATTTGTATGGGCTGCAAACTCGCTTGCGAAAATGACAACAAAATGAAACAAACAATAGGTCGGCAGTACAACCACAATAACGACAAAAACAACAGCAACAACAACAGCAACAGCAACAATCGCAGCAATACAACTAAAAAGTGACTGTTGTCTGTTCGCAGTGTTGGCTTGTTATTGTTGTTGTTATTGCTGGGGCACGTTGTGCTGGGGCTTGGCGCTGGCTGTGTTTAGCGGCGGCCATTACTGCAACCAGAAGTAGCAGCAACAGCAACAGCAGCAACAGCAACAACAACAAATAACAACATGAAGCAAACTCGTTTTTAATTCAATAGCAGGCCCATGAAATTTTACGCCCGATTTGTGGCACAACTACTACTGTTGCCCCAGCGCCAACAATAACAACATCATCGCCAGCAACAAAACAAAAAACAAAAAAAAAACAGTAGAAGTAGAAGAAGAAGCAGAAGAAAAACACACAACTGCAGTAGCTGCAGCAGGAATCAAAGCAGTCAATACTCGTAGAGAATCGATTCTAGCTAATGTGTGTTGCCATCATATGTTGCAAGCTCAGCTGTTGCACCGATAATCTCTCTTGCAATCTGCGGATTCATCGATTTCTTGATCTTTTTTCCATATCCCAATCGTTCAGTTTGCAACTATTTGTGAATTTGCGTAAAATACAACAAAAAAAAAATGTAATTTTCTGTTGCGTAGCGCGCCAAATCAAAATTAACCAAAGCTCACAGCTAAATTATTGACTGATTGACGCATCCACAGACGGACGGACAGCAGGCTGGCTGGCTGGCTGGCCTGAGCTATTGACTTGGCTGACAAACGGCACAGCGTCGAAGAGACATTTTGACTTGGTGCTGCTTACTCATCAACGGCACGAGTTTTTTTTTGTTGTTTTTGTTTCTCCTCTTTTCCCCCCTTCTGCTACTTCTTCTTCTTCATTGAGTTTTTTACTTGTGCGAAAAGTTTTAGTGTAGCGTGAAACATGCGCACGCATGCGCAACGAGGTCAATCGAATGGCAATCATGCCAGAAACAACACCAACAACAACAACAAAAGGCAGCACCAACACCAACAACAACGAACGAACGCACAACAAATTACAGCAACGCAAGACTTTGCACAAACAAACAAACAAACAAACAAATATTGTAAACAGTTTCAACTTTGGGGCAAAAAAAACTGCCCATCTGGTACTTGAAAGATTTGGATATGTGTGTATATATGCATAATGAAAAGCTAAATAACTGAATTACAGACTAATTATAGCGTAGAGTTGCTGAAAGAAGCCCGGACTATCAATTTGTCAACATGCTTTTTTATGGCTTTATCTATTTGCATACAAATATCGAAAGTTTATTTGTAGTCGATGATGTGTTGCATTGAATACAAAATGAATTTAAATTTTAATAAATAAAAAATCATAAATATGTCACATGTTTTGTTTTATTAACCTAATTCGATTAAATTGCATAATTTTCACTCTTATTTTACTTACACTCACTTTATTTAATTGTTTAAATAAACATTACTCTTTTTTAATTAATTGAATTATAATTTGAACGTTGATCAAATAAATATAACATTATTCTCTTGCATTCAGATTATGAATGAAAATTAACTTATTACAAATATATGCTATATGCTATATATACATTTCGGTTGATAACTGACACTGAAGCGAAATCGATTTTAGATTTATGCTTGGTCAACCCAAATGGCAATTCAATATTACCCCACTGCAAACCCGGAAAATGCAGGGCTAATTGTTGGCTAATAATTTATGCATGCAGTTTTTATTTAGAAATCAGTGCAGAAATTGGAGAACTCTCGATGAGCAGCTGCAACAATAACAACAACAACAAAAGTTTCAGCAAGACGAACAGCAAATGGGTCAAATAATCATAGTTTTTGGGGGCGGAAGTAAAAATGATCAGTTCATGAAATTTCCCACACAAAAGTAGCGGTCAATTTCCCAAACAAGCTGATAGCATCAGCGACAATTCATTTATATATTTTAAATTCAATAAGATGCCAGAGGTTTGCGTACAGTGGTCAAACGCGAGTTGGGAAACCAAAGTTCAGAGTTCACATTAATAACTTAAGCTAAATTTTTGAAAAAGAATCGTTTGTGCATTCATAAACAAAACATTTGCACAATTAATTTATAATTTCTGGAGAGTTCTAATTTTTTTGAAGTTCCAATTACCGAGCGATCACTGTATGCACAGAAACGCAACACAAATCAGCAGAAACCAGTTCAAAATTTAAATAAAACGCGAGCGTGCGCGCGGTTTTAAAACCTGTTTTGGCTATTGGCTAAAAGCAACAGTAAGAACAACGTCAACCACAACAACATATAAAAAACAAAAAAAAAAAACACAAGAGCTTAATCATAAAGAACACACTGACAATCGCAATAGAACAATAACATAAATATAGTTGTCATTCTTAAATATCATCCGGTATTAAATCTAGCGTGAGAAAAAGTCAATAAGTATTTGGCCAAAATTTTGTGAAAAATGCAAATGAACTCAAATAATAAGAAAAAGCTCGATGACACGTACAGTGAGGCCAAAACACATACATACACACATATTAATAAGGTTTATCAAACTTCGATGTCGAGTGCAGAGCGTGAAAAGTCGCGCAAGCAAAAACCAAATTTGTGGCATAGGCAAATAGTCAAATAAATTAAAATAAGTAGCAGCAGCAACAACAACAACATCGAGTGCAAAAAGAAAGGCAGAGGCCCGAGCTCGAGCCCGAGCCCGAAACCGAGACAGGCGGTCATCTGGCTGGAAGCTGTTTCGAGACCGGGAATGGGCCGAGTTGTAAACCAGTTTCTTTCTTCTGGTCGAGAATCACAGCAGCTTTGCGTGCCGTTTGCTAGTAAAAGGAAGAGAGTGTTTGGCACTGCCAACTAGCAACTGGCAACTGGCAACGGGCAACTGGCAATGGGGAATTGAAAGGCCATGTAAATTACCTGATGAGCTGACGTATCCAGCTGTGCCTGGTGAGCGCTCGCCTAGCTCCAAATTGCCACAATTTTTCTATTTCTCTACAATTTTTTTTTTTTTATGTTGGTCTTTTTCTTCTTTTTGGTTCTTTTGAGCCACACAATTGTTGTAACGATTATTTGTTTATTAATTATGGACACAAACACAAACACACACACACACACTGGAATACACGTACATCAGCTGTCTAGTCTGAAGTCGGAAATTTCAGGCACAATTGCCGCCAGCTTAATTAACGGCCTGAGCCACATTCGACCCGCTTTTGTTGGCTTGCATTGGCGTAGGCCACGTGTGATTTATGAAGAACAACTAACTGCGTGTGCGCGCCGATTTCGATTATGACAAATTCATTAATCATGGCCAGGTTAACGACATTTTGCATTTCCAATTTGGCTGATCAATCAAACTGTGTGACGACACACACAAAAATCACCAGACAGTAACCAACCGAAGGGCTTTATAGACAAATATGGCAAGTGTGGAGAACATGGTAACACACATAGCGCAAAGAACTGCTGACATGTGCGACAAAAGGTCTGGTCGCGTTTAAAACCGCGCACAAAACGCACACATTCGTTTCAAAAATCTATAATATTCCGAAATTGTTGTTGCCAGACATGCAAACATACACACATATATATATATATATATGTATATGTACATATATAATAACACACAAATTTAATAAATAAATTCCGTTCTACGTTCTATATATATATATATATAGAAGGAAGGAATTTGTCACATACATATACATATAAATAAATATGGGAATGTTGATAAAGACATCTCGAATGGGCAATGGCGAACGTAAACAAACATAAATAATCCGCTCGACTCTGCCTGGGTGGGTGGTGTCCAAATGGAATGGTTTATCACAGCACATTCCTAGCTACTATTGGTTATCACATTTGCATATACATTGGTAAATTTATATGTACAATCTGCGTTCTTTCAGCAAAAGCTGCAAGCCACGCAAATCACCGACGGGTACGCGGTTCGCCCTCCCCTTGTCAGGTATCGGAAATTCTTAAATTGAGCAATTAGTTAATCGCATTGCAAGCAAATACTTTGAATACCCTGTTCCGATCAATTGAAAGTAGTCAAGCAAGGGCATCTTGGTTTTATGCAAATCCTCTTCGACCCCATAAAGAACATATAATCTTCATAGGGATGACTATTAAATATTATAGATTATAAATAATTTTAAATTTACTTGTTTAATTCGAATTTTCTACCGCACATTTAAATTAAAACAAATGTCAATTTAGGCACTTACATTTCACCGACAACGGACACTTGTTAATGGAATCTCCTCGGTTTTACATGATGTATCTACATCAAGTATGGCACACTGATTACTGATGATATGGTACGTGGCAAATCAATCAAAACCATATCTCCCACAAATTTAAAGCTGTAGTCATTAAGTTTGGTCTACTCACAACTTCACTAATTACAATAACCGAACCGATAATAAATAATATATAAGACCGTTTTCGACTATTTTTAGGAACAAGTAACAAGTGTAACTAAGTGCACACTGAATGTTCTCGTTCTTTTTTGGTATGTTTTTTTTTTCGTAAGGCATAAACCCTTAAAAGACATTTAAATACTGCTCTTAAATTATTTAAATTTCACAAAGATCGAAGTTATTTAGAAATAAAGGGCAGAGTGAGCAGCTTTAAGTGTGTGTTTGTTGCGTATAGGGTATATGCTGTTCGGGTACTTCCAAATAGAGCATTCGGCATTTTTGTAAAAACAACAGCATATTTGTACATATGCATGTATTTGTTGCATATAACCAAGCCAATCCGTTAGCATTCGCATTTCTTTGGCATGTCACGCGTTTGCTAGCCGTTTTGCAAGGGGCGTGACGGGGGGCGGGCTACTATAAATTCAAATTGTGAATGTGTACACATACCACATACATGTACGAAATGAAATATGTCGCCCATACAAAAAAAAAAGTGCACTACATGTATGTGCATACACACAAACACACACATACACGTATGCAAGTACATAACACATTAACCGTCCGATTCGTGCTCGTCTCAACGTCAACGCCAACGCCAGCGGCTGACTATTGATAACATCCACACGCGGGCACAGAGCGCTTGCGTCGACGTCGTCGTCGTCGTCGTTTTCAAAAATGCGGCATTTGACACATTTATGAAAATCGGAATCGGAATGCGCCGCAAACTCATTTTATTGGAATGTTTTGTTCGTTTTTTTTTTCTTCTTTTTTTTTTTTTTTTTGTTACTGAAAATGTTTTATTTTCAGTGCGCTTGTGATACGCAAAAATGTGCGTGGCGTTGAATGTGTGTGTGTGCTCACATGTGCTTATATACATACATACATTCCTGTACATAAGCTGATCGGGTCGTGCAAGCCTTTACATACATACATATAAGCAAATGAAGAAAATAGCTGGGAGTTTAAGTTGCGACATATGCACTTCAGCTGAGCATACCAAAGGCTATGATTCATGCTAAAGGGTATATTGCGATGGCGATGGATATTAACTTAACTTCAACTTGGGCCCGAACGCCACCACTTAGCGGAAACACATGAGTATAATAATTATTATTAATATTTGGCAAAGTCACGTGCACTGCGATGGCGCGGGTCACTCACTAGTAAGTTTATCCAGATCTATCGATTGCAAGAATGCAATGATTTTACCGAGTTTAAATTATGGTTAATATTATTTAAACGATGGGATATAGTTATAAACTATGCACCCAACTTACTAGCCTGCGACTAAAAGAAACACCAGCATGGGATTCGTTGTTTGGCAACTTATCTACCGACCACTGCATCCTGGCTTAAAAGCTCCTATTTGTCCAGTGCGCCTCCTCCTCCTCCTCCATCCTCACAGAGTGTACAAGCATTCTGTCAGCAGACATTTGATAATCTGAGGTGAGCTACCGCTCTGATTTAAACATTCTTGTCTTGTTACATCGTTGGAAACACAAAAGATTTTGTGGAAAGTGCCAACCAAGAGTAACATTGTTGAAATACTTTCAAGTTTTTAGTGCTCCGGCGCAAAGGTGAAACCCATAAAGACTTGAGTGGTGTATGGGATGTACCCCAAAACTAAATAACAAGAACCAATGTCGCTGTCGGTGTCGATGTCGCTGTTAGGGTCAGTCGGTGTCAACGTCTCAACGTCAACAAAACAAACATCATCAAAATGTTGGCTGGTTTATACGGAATTGGTTAAAGGGCCTCCGTTCAGATGAGGGCAATTACTAAATGAGCGAAATGAACAGATATTGAGTAGAATACTCACCGCTTGAATTGTTTTGCACCATGGTGGCCGCTCGGGAAAGAACATCTAACGCGGATTCCATGTTGTAGTGCAATTGCTGGGGATGGTCTGCGATTGGACTGGTGCCTATGACCGTGGATGTGGATGTGGACTGCGTTGCCGTTTCGATCTGCACCGCATGAGTTTCACACTGAAAAGACAAAAAACCAAAAAAAAAAAAATTGACCAAGGCACAAACTGGATATATGTACATACACATAAACATTACAAAACCATATGCAAGAGTTTGTACACACATATATACATATGTACGTATGTATGTTTGTATGTAAATGGAACGCAAAACTTAACAAAGACTGACGTTGCTGCCGCTGACTGACTAAAACAAGTAAGGCGAAATCCTGCTGGCCGCAAACAGTTTTCAGTTTTCATCGCTGCATCGCGATAGCCATGGCCACTGCTCGACGTTGGCGCGGACTGGGGGTGGAGGGCCCAAACACGATGCAGTTGGGACAGGTTTGAAGACGGCAGCCGCAGCAGCAACAGCAGCAGCCATCGCAGCTGAAATTCGGCAATGCCCAAGTACAGCAGCAGAGCGGGGCACGAAACCGAAACGGATTTACCAAAAATTCCATATTGTTGCCAAGCATATGCCAGCTACAGAAGTTTTGTCTGCTTTGCTTGGTTGTCTTTTTATTTTTAAAATTTACCTTTGCTTGGACGCCTTCAAATTGTTGTCGTTGTAAAATTACAGTTGTTATTATCGTTATGTTCCGCTCTTGCTGTTGCTTTTAAGTGTGGCAATTATTAAAATATATTTTAAGAGATCTATATTGGCAACTCGCATGCAAACGGTTTACTCTTTTTTCTTGTTCGACTTTTATTGAATGCTGTTTAACTCCACAATGAAATACACGAAAAACAACATAGCGCAGTGTTGGAAAACACAAATTTCTGCGTTAAGTTTCTCTTTACTGCGTCTGCTTTCTCTATTTGCGCTACATTTGTCTTTCTGCGTTCTGTGCTCACTTTGCGTTTACGTTACTGGCCTTGCGTCTTTATTTTGCGCGCTAGGCAGCAGTTTTATTGTTTTTCAAGATTATTAACAAGCGGATAAGGTGATTGGCCACTTTGATAAGCAGTTTCTTAAACCATAAGCATAAGAAAACAGAACAAATAAAACCGATTATTCAATAATGTGGTAAGCTTTCTAAAACCATGTGTGTAGGCGACCAAATGTATGTAGTGGAAGCACATTTTATACATTAATATTTCTATGAAACTAAAATTTGAACACTTACTCCTTGATTATACAGTTTACATTTAAGTTGGAAGTTCGGTTGGACCGGCAAAATGCGTTGCGCACTAAACTATAGGAATGAGCGTATTTGGGAGCGACAATATTTAAAGGTATAGTATAATATAATAGAATCAATGACCGAAAAAATTCCTAAATCCTATCGTAATCTTAGAAAAAGTGCAAGGAAGTGGGTATAGAAGAAGAGTTTATTGCCTACCAGACGCGGCTACGCGCCAGCTACGTCAGGGTATTTCTGTTGCTATACATGTTTTTGGTTCTGGTTCACAGCATTACGTTGCTAACAACATGCGAGGTATTTATATAAATATTTTTGTATGCTTCTGATCACTATTGATGGCTTAAGTTCCTTTGCATGTGCATACAGCATCCAACTATAATTTATTTAGATGTCACTTTCTATTCGATATCTGTCGTGTTCGTAACCGCAGTACTAGCGCCCAACTTTAAACTAAAGTGGGTGGCGAAACATGGATGTATAATGTATATAACCACGATACTTACGGTAGTAGAAGTGGTAGCCGTTGGTTCGTATCAGTCCTTTAGTTTATTTTTTATTTCTTATATTTTGTTATGGCTTTCACAGATCTAACTACTAATATTTACCATTACTACGAACATGACTGGATCACAGGGTCATTTTATGATTCCTTTACTATATTAATGATATATATGTTTCTTCCGATACCCTATATATTTCCAGCTTTGGCACTTGGAATTTGCGTGTCACTGGTTTACATTGTGTACTTTATTACGTATATATCTATGTACCGATACGAGAATGTCACTATTGCACAATACAATCATGTGTCCTCGGACGTATCTCATTACTTTTGCTTAAATCTGCTGGGCACATTCTTTCGGGTGATGCGCGAAATCGTTGTGCGCTCCTCGTTTCTAGATCGACATCAGTATGTGATGCAGGACATTTGGCTCCGGAACGCACGGGAGCAGGAAAAGATATTTCTGCACAGTATCTTGCCGTCGCAAATAGCAGAGCCCATTCAAGATGATATTCGCAATCGCATTAAGTTTTCTGAAAAGCACCGCTATAAGTCTATTAACCATAACAGGGAACGAATTATGGCCGTTCAAATTCATCCCGATGTCAGTATTCTGTATGCAGATGTGGTCAACTACACTCATCTCACCACGACGTTATCGGTGCGGAACCTCGTTACCTTACTGCATGATTTATATGCCAGATTCGATATGGCCGCCTCTCGCTTTTCGGTGCAACGGATTAAATTCTTGGGCGACTGTTACTATTGTGTGGCGGGTCTGATCAAACCGGATCCGGACCATGCCAAACGCTGTGTCGATCTGGGACTGTGCATGATAGAAAACATTAGATTAATACGGTTAGTACTAAACACAATGTCACCTCATAATCCCTTATATATTTCGTCCTAACAACTTTTACCTTTTAGCGTCCAGAAACAGATCGAAATAGACATACGCGTTGGCGTGCATTCAGGCGGTCTGTTTGCCGGTGTTCTTGGGGCCACAAAGCTTCAATATGACATATGGGGTAGGCAGTAGCTAAGATCGCTGTCAAATGTTTTGATTTTGTTATTAACATATTTTAGGTTCAGATGTGATAATTGCCAATATCCTAGAGGCAACCGGTGAACCTGGCTATATTCACGCCAGCGAGAGAACGCTCCAAATGATTACTGACAGTCAATACACATTATTGCCGGGCACTCAGGCAGCGATTAATGATCCATATCTTGCGAAGCGCAATATTAACACCTTTCTTGTTACCGGTACCAGTGAGATGTATAAATTTGACGATGTTGACATTGACACTAAAAAATCCCAGCTCTCAGTCGTCTCCAACACGAACTCAAAAGATAAAAGTAATACGATTAAACTAGAGCTTTATGAAGAGTTCAAAAAGATGCCGGTTGGTCCCAGAAGGTAAGCGAAAATTGGATATGACAATTGGACTTCTCCAAATATTATTATTATTAAACCTTATGTATCAAGTGGTCTATGGGACACCCTTAGGAGATTTTTAAATAAAGAAAAGGAGCCAACTGTCGAAAAGGATAAGGTTCAAAATCGTGCTATAATTGGGATTTTTCTATTGCACTTCCGCGATCCACGCCTCGAATATGATTATATGCGCCAACCTGATTACATGCTAAAGTACAGTATACTTTTAGCATGGTGTATTGGTATCTGCTTAGTGTACATGCAATTAGTCTATGAGACCGGTTCGATAAGTTATTCCGGTTATGTGGACGGTATAGTGGTTGTGAGCTTATCGATATTACTTTTGATAACTTGGTATAAGAAATTTTGTTTTTGGCGATATTCAACACAAACCCACAAATACACAAGATTAAGTTGCTATATATTCCACATCGCGGAAGTCATTCAGGACAGTCTTATCATACGCATGTGTATCTTCATGTACACCATAATACTGTATTTTATTGTGGTATCTATAATGCTGGTGAATATCTTTTTTCTTGTTTAATTTTTTTTTTTAATATTTATTACTCGTTCACAATGTGAAAGATCCTATTGGTATTGTGATTGTCTGTCCGGCCGGCCGTCCGTGTATACTCGGGTCAGTGTTAATTTTTCTAAGCTATGCCCATTGGTATGGCAAATCGCAAAAAAGCTGATATCTCACTGTTTTAGAACTAAAGTGGCCAAAATTCAAGGACCGAATTTTTTTAATGACATCTCTAAAATAAAAACCACAAAAAATTGATAAATAATCGTTTTACAGATGATATTACATTGTGAAAGAGTATCGCGCAGTCGGCTACATCCAACTTGAACGTTTTCACTTGTTTTTTTCCTCGTGTCTTTAACAATATAAATATTCCATTTAGATGGACTGTGACAAAGAGAACTTCGAAGTGCTGCATATTGAGAGTAAACTATACCATTACGAGCCGGACTATGATATTTGCTTTCATCCCTGGGTGCTAACAAACCTGATATGCCTCATAATTAGTATGACCCTGATATTCACACGCATTCCTTTCATGATGAAAATAATAGTTAGCTCATTGGAGGCGATAGTATATATCGTCATTATGATTTTTCAATTTGAATTCATAATTCATCATAGTATTACCACCAATCCCTATTATATTTCAGAATATCCCCACTGCATATTAGTCTCGATTGCGCTGCTTAGTCTACATCTCAAGGAGCGACAGACCGAGTTTAACAATAAGATTAACTACAAGTGGGTAACTAACTGACAAGAAGTCGGCGGGCTGTTTAAAACGTTTTCCTTAGGTGGAAAGTAGAGCTGATAAAAAAACAACATGATGCCTATATCACTGATCAGTCTATACTAATACTACTGCACAACATTTTGCCGGCCCATGTTGGTGGGTCTTTTCAATAATAATATACCATTATGTTACTAACATTCTATTTGGTTTATATTTAGTCGATGTATACCTGACCTCTCTAGCCAAACACGAACTTTACTATGAGAGCTACGAAATGGTCGCTGTCATGTTCGCTTCCTTAAAAAACTTTGAATTGGATTTGCCAAACTTGCGTGTTCTCAATGAAATCATTGCCGAATTTGACCGAATCGTAAGGGTCCATTGTGCCTTTGCCATTTTCCAGCACTAATTTTTGTTGCTATAGTTGTCCTATTATAAGGAGGATTATTCAGTAGAAAAGATCAAAATTGTAGGCTGTACATACATGGCGGCCTGTGGCTTAGATATACGGTTAACCTCAACCATAAGCGAAGATAGAAGGGGTACACACGATTCTGTTATCAAGGAGGGTATGCTTTAACATAATCAAAAATATCTATTGATATTATATATACTAATATATAAATATATATATAGTTCTGCGTGCACGTCGCTCACTTGCAAACCTGCAGACGACCAACTTTGAAAAGCGCGGTAAGAAGGATGAAGTGGTTTTCGTTCTAACTACCTTTGCTTTGGACCTGATGCGAACATTGTGGATGTGCAATAATGAATATAAGAATATGCCAATCGACCGCGGTTTAATCAGTGCTGATATGAGCATTGGCATATCCAGCGGCGAGGTAATGGCCGGTGTAGTGGGCGCCTCTCAAGTGCACTACGATATTTGGGGCAACGCAGTCAATATGGCCTCACGTATGGACTCCACCGGTGTGTCTGGATTTATACAAGTGACCGAAGAGACTGCGACCATGCTGCGCAGGTACGGCCTACAATGTGACTACCGCGGCAAGATCTTTGTCAAGGGACGAGGTATAATGCCAACCTATTTTGTGGCAGTGGATGACAATTACGATTTTATATTTATGAACAAGAGTCTCCTATCCTCCGATGACAGTTCGGAAAGTATATAAGCTTTTCACCAAACACCAATAAATCATTGGTAGTTTGAAGCAAAGACATTGTAAACACTAAGATGAGTAAATAAGTTAGTGTTTTGTAGTAACTTAGTATTTATATTGTTTTTGTTTGAGCCCGTAAATGTAAACCTTGATTGTACTGTATTAGCTATTGTTACTTGTGAGATAGTCTCACAAGAGCAATTACTTTATTAACTAACTAGCTGATTGTTCTGTGACAAACGAATGCTTTGTATTTCGAATAAGGTGTTTTAATTTCTTTACCTATTTAATATAACAGTGGTTTGTGTTATGGCGACACAAATTAACAATTTTTGCCGACGCCCACTGGGCCAATTTACAATGTGGTTACATCTTTTTAGCATAGTCTGGTTTAAAAGTTTTTGCAGATGACCTCTTCGAAGGATCGTGAACAATCTTTTTGCTTACCTCGCGGACGAAATCGATTAAATCTATATTTTTTACTCAATTTTCATATTAGATACATCATATTGTTTCGCGCAGATAATTGAGGACCTCTTCTGAAGCTTGCACAAAAAAGAGCTCCCACAATTTAAGATCTAGATTCACCAAACTTTGCAGGCAAACTAAAAATATCAATGTTTGTCCAATACGATGATAATATGTTTGACTGCTTTAAACTGTTATTTTACTTTAAAAGAGTATTGGGCAGTAGGTTAAGACCGACTACTACGTCCTTATTTTACTTACTGTTGGCTTCACTACCAGGAATAGCTGACATCCAAGCCGATCCAAAGACCCAAGAAATCTTGACCGGAATTCTATTATTCGATTTTCTGGGGAGATGCGATAAATCTGAACCAAGCCCACATAAATAATAAACTATGCTTTGTCATATTCGTTTTAAAATCTTTCCCGACGTTGCAGATGTTTAATATTATATTCACAATCTTTTTCCATTTCAAAGATATAATGATTCGCTAAATCAAGTTCATAATCTACATCGAAACATCTGCCAAAATCAGTTTCAATCAGAGGGGCTATCCGGTTTTTTGAAAATAGTATTTTCTAGCTGCAACTGCCTTCAGTTTAAATGCATTTTTTACCTGCCGTTTTTGCCGGCATTTTTAGTGCTTATGTATAGTCCGATAAAAAGAAGTATCTTCCATATTAATTTATGAAAGTTTTCTGGTATTTATTTATATTTTCTTACAAATACGCTTGAAAAAAAACACTGAAACTATAGACTGTAACACATATATAGATGTAACACTTATTCTATACCTTATTCAATATTATTCGTTAAAATTTAAATCATATTTACCGTTTGCTACAGCACTTTGTAAGTTCGTAAGTAAAATCGAAAAGCAACTTATCGAAAATTAAAAATATCGTTACAGTCGATATTATATCAACAAACTCTTTGTAAATGTGTGTGTTCATGTATTTCTGCTGCATTATATGTGCATTTAATTAAAACTTCATTCAACTGAGAAATTGCTGATTTGGGGCGTTGGCTTTCATTAAACCAAACCAGCGGTGACAGCACCAAAAAAGGCGCACGAGTGAAAGCTTGCCAATAGATTTAAAACTTCGCGTTATTCGCATTTTGCGGCTTTGTTCAAGGTCGTTGGCATTCGCTGCCGACTGGTGGACGGAAATCGACGCACATTTTTTGTAAATACGCAAAGTAAAAATGGCAATTAGTTTCGAGAAACATCGCGCACAAATCGTGGATGCCTGGAAGGATGTGCTGGACGCCAAGAGCAGCACCAATTGGGCGCTGTTTGGCTATGAAGGCCAGTCGAACGAACTAAAGCTCGTCGGGAAGGGGGATGGCGGCGTTGAGGAGCTAACAGAAGACCTCAATAGCGGCAAGATAATGTATGGATTTTTACAAATCGAAGACCCAAAGACTGGCCTTAATAAATACTTGCTCGTGAACTGGCAGGTGAGTCAGTATGCTGTTTACAGTTACTTTCTATCTTATCTGAATATATTCCGTTATCTACGACGTAGGGCGAGGGCGCTCCTGTGCTACGCAAAGGCACCTGCGCGAACCATATTCGTGACGTCAGCAATCTTCTCTCTGGTGCCCATTTGACCATCAATGCTCGCAATGAGGATGATATTGATTTGGAGCGTCTGCTCAAGAAGCTGAGTACGGTTAGCTCGGCGTACAGTTTTAAAGAGCCGCGCGGCGCCATGGAAGAACAGAAGGCACCAGTTGGCACAAACTATACGCGCGTTATTCCCACGAAGGAGCTTAACGCCAGCGTTATGCAGGACTTCTGGAAGAAGGAGGAAGCAGAAGAAAAGCGGCGCATAGTGGATGAGAAGGAAGCCAAACGCATGGAGCTCCAGAAGCTCGAGCAAGAGCAACGCACCCGCGAGGAAAAGGAACATAAGGAGCGCGAAAAGCTGGTCATCAGCACGACAAAACTGCAGCCAGCGCACGTGCCAATCAAAACGTAAAGATTTACTCTCTTTATAATTACACACCTGATTTACGCTTTAATAAATCATTTTCACATGTTACACATTTACAGATCGCCGCAACCATTGAGTCCCGAAAAGACCGCACCAAGCTTTGCGAATAACCTAACCGACGCAGAGCGTATGCGTCAGGCGCGCAATCAGGAGGCACGTGAATTGATCGGTTCCCGGGTGGGTGCTGCTAAGGCCATGTTTACCAAGCACACCAGCGAGGGCCAGCTGCAGTCCAAGTACGTTCGTAGTTTTCGCCAGCATTCATGTGATAAATAAATTTTTTACTAACAGGCTAAACACGCAACCGCCGGCAAAGCCTGCCAGGAATTCAATTGCGCAGCGGATTAATGTTTTCAATCACAATCAGACTGAGGATGAAGCAGCCCCGTTGGCTACGCAGTCGGTATCACCTGTGAAGTTGCCTGTGGTCGTTGAGGCACCAACGGTCGTCGAGGCGCCAGTCGTAGCTGAGGTGGAATCCGCTGAAGCTACAAACGAGGAGGACGTGCAGCAAGCTGAGGACCTACCGCTGGCTCATGAGAGTGAACAGTTTGCGACCATTAAACGTTCGCCGCACAGTAAAACAAACTCGGTGCAGTCACAGTCGCCAGATGAGACAACTTCGTCAAATGAGACCGACACAGCTGTCTACAAAGAGGAGGAAGAGGTGCGCACCAAAGTATCAGTTACGGTGCAGCAGTCTCAATCAGTGAAGACATCTGGCCTAAGTACGCTGGAACGCAATGCATGTAAGCGTTTTTTTTTTTTTGATTAATAATTAAGCCTTATACGAGGAACTTAATCCATTTGCATTTTTGTTTTAAAGTGACGGATTTGGTCAATGAGGATGACTTTATATGCCAGGAGACCCTTGGTGATTTGGGTCTACGTGCACGCGCCTTGTATGATTACCAAGCAGCTGATGAATCAGAAATAACCTTTGATCCCGGCGATGTTATTACGCACATTGATCAAATTGATGAGGGCTGGTGGCAGGGATTGGGTCCCGATGGAACTTATGGACTGTTTCCGGCAAACTATGTCGAAATCATCAACTAAATTTACTTATCTACAACTTAAAAATAAAAATCCGTATTTAATATGGCAGCTGCAAAGCAGCTTCCTCAGTTTTTCCAGGTGAATGCACCGTAACAGCCATAGCTGTATTTAATGGAACACATATATCCAAAGTACTTACAATTCAAAACGGCTGCCCAATAATATTTTGAACAATAATGCAAGTCATACTATACCTAATGAGATTTAATATTGCCTATAAACGACTATAACACGGTTTAAATCGTACATCACACGCACCATGTTCTCACAGGTGCCTTCCATTTGTGTATACATTATATATATATATATCTGATTGTTAGCCTTAAGATTTCAAAACAATGTTGCGTCCTTTTTTAAAAATGTTTCTTAATGCAAATGCACATGAGTATTTCTATAATCGTATATGTATGAATGTACCGTAGCCAATATATATGTTTTTTTGTACGTGTATTATATTGTGAACAATATCTACATTTATTTTAATAATTAGTAACACAAAAAAAAATTATGTATTAGAGTTTTTTTTGTTTTGTTGTTTAACAATTAGCAAATAGCAGTTACAAGCGAGCGCATTTCCATGTATGTACTTATATAGGTTTGTATGAGATCATACTCTGGCTATTCTGGTGCTGCTGCGTGCTTGGCCCTTTGCAAATTCTATTCAATTTAAAAAAAAAAAAAAAAAAAACCGTGATATAAAACTGCATTCACTACATAATCAGTTTAAATAGTTGTAAATATGCTTTAACGTTCTCCAGTATAATTTTCAATTCTATGCAGGCACTTTGTCATTTATATCAATTTTACCTAAGCCTAGTTTACACACATTCGTATGTATACGTATTTACGTGTAAATGTTGTATGCATCGCGAGTTTATATGAGATATCTAACAAACATTAGCAACGAATTCGATGCAACTTCACCTAGCACCTAATTAGATGCTCACAAACAGTTCTTTAATCAAAAATTTGTTGCTCTCCTTTTATAAATTCAAACATTTTTAGATCCCCCATTAATTGATTTTGGTTAATTTGTGTAGCTGCTTCGAAACGGTCGCCTTGTAAAGGCGCTGCGTTCATCATTCCGACGACTGTGTCAGCGTCGTGGTCTCGGTTGCGGACGGTAAATTGCTTGGCGTAGCTTGCGTGTCTGCCTCTGTGGCGCTCGGCGGCGGTGGCAGAGGAATAGGATCTTGGATCTTGGTGGCATCTAACGGCTGTGGCGTAGCAGGCTCAGCGGCACCTGCACCTTCCGTGTTTTCGGCGAGTGCCGGGTCTGCTGACTCTGTGTTAACCACTTCCTCGCCTGCGTCTGCACCAGCACCTGCTGCCATTCTGGCGTTTTCCTCAGCCTTGGCGTCAAGCACATTAACGGATGCCTGTATGCATCTGAAAACAGGATAAATGAATGATAAAAACCGTTTCAAAAAAATTTCAACATTTTGAATAATTGTGATCTTACTTGATTGCTTCTTTGCGGGCTAGCCGAATGCTATCCTTGCCATTTGTGTCGATCGTGTCCAACTTCAGAAGATTTCGGGTAAGCATCTCGTCCAGGTAAACGTATTCCTTGTCTTGGCGCGTGCCCTTAAACTGTTCCACTTTGGCCATCAGATCAAGCACGTCTCGTTGTATATCCTGAATCTTTTTAATCGAGTCCACAGTATGTGGCGTCTGTGGTGGCACACCGACACCGGCGTCCGTCTGCAGCGGCTGCTCGCCTTGCGGCTGTTGAGTATTCAGTGGACCTGGACGCTGCTGTTGTTGCGGTTGCTGCGGCGGTGCATAGTACGCCTGGGCATGGACCTGAGCCGAGGCCTGTGGCGGCCCTTGGGCCGCGCTCTGATTTGGTATCTCCTTATGCGCATTGATTATCGGCTCAGTGCGACCCTCCACAAAAATGGGTATGGTGCGAATGTTGCTACCGCCTGGCGTCTGTGGCGGTGGCGTCTCCTGCTTCTGTTGGGGATGAGCCTGCTGGTGTGGCGCATAGTAAGTCTTGTGGAATTGCGGCGGCTGCGGCTGCACTGGTGGACTAGTCTGCGTGCCGAACTGTGGCGGAGGGGCCGGTCGTTGCTGATGTGTTTGATGTTGTTGTTGTTGTTGTAGATGCTGTTGATTCAGCTGTTGCTGCTCTGGCGGAGGCGCCGAATGTGAACGCGGCCCTTGTTCCTGCTCGGCAGCGCTCTTCACGCCCATATCGACGGTGTTGCGCAGTCCATGCTGGTTAAGGTTCACAGTTGGCGCGCAATCAACCTCGGAGCGGCCGTTCGGGTCCTCCGTTTGGATGGCCGCGTCGCACAGACGCTTCGAGGGCGACTGCGGAACCTGCTGTGCTGGCGCAGGCTGTGGCACGCCAAAATCTTGCTGGTAGTACGGCTGCTGTTGAGGACGAGGCTGCGGTGGGACGCCTCCAGCAGTCCGACGGGCGCCAAAGCCCTCTGGTATGTACTGACGGAACTCCGATGGCAGTCTGTTAAAAAAATCATCGTCGGGCTCCATATGGCTGTTGGCTCCACCAGCAACGCGGCCGCGTCGACCCATTGTTGAGAATTGTGGGAATCCAAAGCCTGCGGCATCGTCGAAATAGTGAGAAAAGTCATCGTCATGCATTGAGTGTGCCGGGGGATGGTTATGGGTGTGGGTATGGGGATCGTGCAAACTATTCCGCTTACGTGTGCCTCCGAAACCGGCAAAAGGATCGTTGTGCAGGCGCCCCAGCCGGGACCGTGGAAACATATTTTCCATATCTATGTTCATATCCGGTTCGAATCCAAAAGGCGGCTGCAAATTTTTAAAACAATTATTTAGTTTTTACTCTTCAGTAGTTTGGCAAGCCCGAATGAGATCGCAAAACGACAGCACAGTGGGCGAATTGTTTATAAATAAGCGGATGATTCACACAAATCGCAATGTATGTGTGCGAGTGTGTGTGTGTGTGTGTGAGTGTATGACAAACAATAACAACCTGCACCCTGACTAAAAATAAGTGACGTCAACGTGTAAATAGAAGCTTTGCCATTCAACGTAATAATACGTGCACACACACACACACACACACGCATATAACTGTACGTATTAGTGCTGCATATCGTAGTTCAATTGAGAGAGTAAATTCCATTTGTATGGAGCAAACGAGCGACTAAGTTCATCGCACGTTCTATTCCCTCTAATTTTTTTTGTTTTGGTTTTTATGCATCTTAGTTCCAATATCGTTCAATATGTTTAAATAACAGATGTTCAATATTCAATAAATGCAACAAAAATTATGTGCTCTATATTTATGACATTAAATTGAACAAATTTTTATTTTTGATTTACTTTTTTTATACCGATTGTTGAACTCAGCGCAGTTGTCAATTTACCAAATTATGAAAACATCAATTCTATATGTAGCGAACTGTGACCGTGATGGCCGCTCAAAGGAGCAAAGTACGTAAGTTACGTGAGTAGTTCAATCGAACTTGTTCAGAACGATTCAATACAACTCTATGTAATTAAATGCACATGCGTGCGTATAAATAAACACATGTGTATGTTTGACAGGCTGCAAATTCAATTGGCTTTGAATGTGATCGCTAATCATTACCTATTTTAAGTTAATTGCCCGTCTTTATCAGTAAACAGCGTTTTTCAATTTAGGTTTGCGATTTGTTTTGTTATTTATTTTTTATTCGTCCGTTTGCGCGACTTGAAATGACGTATTCTCCGTTCAACTGTTTTCTTGTGAATGAGCCAACCGCAGCTGGTGACAGCCTTTTATAGAATCGAGCAGCCAATTGGCGGCGGACGCCCACTACGACCAAAATGTTGCTAGACTGTTCTCGCAACTTCACAAGAGTTAGCAGCTCGGGCGATCGAGAAGCTCACTTAATAAACAGTATAAATATGCGATGTATATGGATATTTATATTTTACACGACATTTATACTGATTTTTTACGCAATCCTCAGTGTTAAAGAGCAAATTGCGTGTCTTACATATCGAATGATTATTACAAAAATCTTCGTTCGATAGAACTGATTAGAGTGTAATCAGTGTTTAATAATAACTTAAATCGGGTGGGTACAGGATAATTTGTCAGATAAAAAAGTTGCGAAAGAATGAGGGGCAGAAAATAATAATTATTTTTATTTTTTTGCCAACAAACCTATGTAAATCTTGATATTTAAAATGAGGATTTGGACAATTGCTCACAAGGTAATGAATTTTTTAAGATAGACATGCTTAATTTTTTCTACACTTCAGACTTAATTTCTCACTAAGATTAAATAAGGACTTATATTCAGTGGTTAGATATTTAAACTTACAAAAAAGTTTAAAATGTTCGTAAATTTATAAATTTGTCATAAAAATAAAATTTTAAAGTAATGCATGTAACTTTTTATAGGTAACATTTTTTTAGAATATTTTATTAATGATAAAAAAAATGAAGTATTTTAACTGAAAATAAGAGTTTTTTCTTAATTTGAAGATTGATTGACGGACGAATTCCGAATTATTCTTCATTCAATATTTATACAACAAATCGTATTCAAATATCAATTTTTATGAAAGCTATTTGAAACCTCATTTAGTACGGCACCTTTTTTTCTTAGGCAGGTCTGTGAGCTTGTTTTTATACAGAAACTCGATATCATCGTTGGTTTCTGATAATTGATCACACAGATCAATTGGCATAGCAATATTAGACATTTTTATGTATATATAGCTAAGAATACATATTTTTGTTTATTTATTTTATTTTTTTGTGTCGCAAATTTCATCTATGCGTTACAAATTTCTTGACAAAATCAACATCATATTCTTCAAAGATTTGCTTTTAAGCAAAAACATAATTTCAACCGATCATACATATATACATATATATATATATATATATATATATATATATATATATGTGCATATATATATGTTTATATAAAAAAATAAATGTTTATAAAAACATGTAATTTAAACAGTTCTGGCTAAGGTCAGAACAACAGGATTCAGTAATATCCCTTGGGGTATATTGAAGTGGATATTTTATATGCATATATATATATATATATATATGTACAAATATACACATATGTATGTATGTAGGTTGAATTGCGAGTACTGTAAATAATTAAATTAAGTCACTATCCGATGCGTTACTTATGACGACTAACCGCAAACGTCTCGGCCTTATTGACTTGGCCAACAAGTTAAGCAATAAATGCTGCTGTTTCGTGAGCTGTCGCCGCCTACGCGCTTTTCTGTGTACATAATGTGCACAAATACATATATATGTATATTGCCATTGCCCACCCACACGCATACATCTACATACATACATATATATCTCTGTATGCTTTGTCTGTAAATATATATATATATATGTATGTATGTACGTGTATAAGTAAGTTAGTGCACCTACAGCTACAGCTGCGATAGAGTTAAAAATATTGAGCGTATGTTCAGAGAGCGAAAGCGAGCCAAAAAGTAAATCAAATTTTTAGCTTTTCGCTATGCCTTTTAATAAGATGGCTCTTGCTCTCTCTGTCTCTCTATCACACACACGCACAGTCTCTCTCTTTCTATTTCGTGAAGAGCATTTGCTGGGCCAAACATTTGCGTTTGTCTATCATCGCGTTTTTTCTAGAAATTGTGGAATATATTTAACGGGCAAAAATCAAATCGAGCGTCAATTCTTCTTATCGTTCACTTAATAAAACACTCGATACTTTTGCAAAGCGAACAATTAGATTAGATAGCCAATCAGCTGTGGATTTACTTGACCGACTCCTTATTGCCGATACTCTGCTTTGGGTTATTTCCGTTAATCGCCAATAGTTAATACGCAGCGTTAACTGCAACCACCCACCTGTGTATGTGTGTATGCACATTAAAGAGGAAAATTCTAGTCGAATTTGCTGAATAAACAAAATCTTGCATTTTTATAGTATTTTAGTCTGTCAAAAACGGTGCATCCAGTTCGGTTAACATACGTTGATCAGGATGAGAAAACAAACTGACATTTTTCACTGAATGAGGTCAGATTCATAGCCCATTCGATCGAAACTTTAATGCACACGGAAATGCAGACTAAGCCGATTAGGTCAATAGTGCATGCATACACACACTTGACACACTGTGCTGCTGCTGCTGCTGCAGGGGTTGAAAAAGCACGCAAAATGGATGCACGCTATGTAAGAGCCACACTACTGTGCGTATGTTTGTGCACACAACAAAAGTATGTGGCAGCACATGTATATTCAGGGGACTCAACACATTTCTTTTTTAAACAACGAATGCGCCTTTTACACAGTTATACAAACAGAAATGTATATATTTTACATATATGCATGTATTTTGGGGGGATGAAAACAGCTTTATTTCTGCATTTTTATATCTTGTCCACATTAAAACTTGATAGAAAGGGGAAATAATGATTTTCTAGAAATATGTGTAAGATATTAATGGTATATAATGGAAGAGTTCAAGATATGAAATATCAATTATATAAATACCCGACGAAGATTATAAAAGCTTGATCTCTGAAATGTTACGCAGCAGAGGTCCAGAATTTGTTACTTTTTGAATATTACTCTCTATTTCTCTCTATTTATCAAGGAGTCCACCATGGTTAGTATTGGAAAATACATATATTCCATTCGAAATATCTTTTTAGGTGCTGAACAATTTTCATAGAGATCGAGGGAAGAAGAAGCACAGGTCAAAGCTTGAAGTGTGTACATTTGTGTAATAACAAAGAAGCGAGGTACAGGGTATCTCATCATCGGGCATTCTAATCTAAAATATTCTATTATTGGCATTTGAATTAATTTAATTTCTATTGGCCGCGACAAGCGTATTTGTATTAAGAACGTAAAGGGTATCTCACAGGCGGGTACTCCAGACTAGAACATTCTTGAGTTAATTAAATTTCCATTGGCCGAGAGAAACGCATCTGTAGTTAACAACAACAACAACCACTACAACAACAAAAAAAAAATACCAAACGACCTTGTCGGGCGCCATTTACAAATCTATGCATGTATCAGTTTTTTGTGTACATATGCACATATAGAGCATATAGGCAGCGTGGCGACCTTGACGACTGGCGCCGTTGATTTTTTGTGTTTTTGCCAGTCACTCACCTCAAAATGTTGCTGCTGCGGATTTGAGGGAACCTGCTGATGCTGCTGGCGCGGAGAGCCGTACGACGGCTGGCCGCCGAAGTACTGCGGCGGTTGCTGTGCGTAATGCTGCTGGTGCTGCTGGGGCGAGGCGCCGTGCATGCCGCTCCCGGCATAATCGCGATTGATGGGTATGTTGATGCCGGCTGCCGCTGCTGCTGCTGCTGATGTGCCGTTGCCAGCGTTGGCAGCGCCGCCACCTGCGCTGTTCTGGTTTGCTGCTATCACAGTTGGCTTCATGTTGCCTGCCACAAGCGAGTCCTGTCACTAACCGTTTCCGTTGCTCGACGCGTATCGAAGCGCTGAGACTAATTTCGAAATAAATTACTTTGATTTGTATTGCTGCTGCTGCTGCTGTTTCTGCTGCTGCTGCTATGTTCGGCAGGCAGGTTCACCTTGAGAGCGCTGGTTCTCGTATGTTCCGCAGCCCCGATTCGACGCGATTCGATATTTATTGGATACTATAAGTGCGATTTGCCTCAACTGGCTGCGGTTTCTTTAAATTCTCAACTGACGCTGGGATAAGCTGTGATTTTTCCACACAAACAGCAGCTATTGCTAATTGCCCTCCTCGTCTCCTTCGCCTTCGCCAACGTCTCGGTCTCGGTATCGGTCTCGTTTGACGTGATGTCACTCTTTGGCTACACTTTCTAACAGCCACGGCAGCTGCTCAGCACACGCACACGGATGCACTCTCGACACTGTTTTTGTTTGTACTTCCGTTGGCCGTTTAAAGTACTCTCTTTCGTTCTCTCTATCGCTTTCGCTCTCTCTATCTCTCTGTCGGTGTGTGTTATGTGTGCTTTGTATTTATATATTCAATTTAAATATACAACACCTATAGATAAAAATATTTTTGCACATTGCCGCTGAACGCACACACACGCACAACCACGTAGTTGTCCACTTGTCTGTTAGTCTATTAAACCACGAAGCTGCCCACTGCTCGCTGTCAAAGTTGCTCGTCGACTGAGCGCAGCATTTTTCGTTCGTACGTTTTGGGACTGCCTTGATGCTAACTTTGGCGACGTCGCAGTCGGAGTGCGCAGTCTCCCAATTTTGCTCTCTTCAAGAATGCTCTCTTTCGCTCTCTCTCGCTCCCACTGTGTTTTGCTGGCTGGTTTGTGTGGGGCTACCACGCGGCTCGTTAACTTTGTTTTGCGACGCTTCAGCGGATAACAGTTAAGTCCTTAATAGGTAAATGTTTTCACAGTGTGCCAACAAATTGCAAATGAGAGTTTATTTCTCTCTAATTTTTTTTAATATTGCTCTCTTGCTCGATCTTTGTGGCGATCGTGGGCCACTTGAGCGCCAAGATTCACACACATCAGATTTATAAATAGCCAATGGCAGCAATAACTACTACAACAATTCCCATCAGCTGAGTATCTAAAAGCTGTACGAGAGAGTAAATTCCACAGGCTGAAATTGAGCAGCGACGACAGTCGCATGGCTTCTGAACCAGCTCAGAGCATACGAAATACGAATACAAACTACATACATACACATACATACATATATGTCTTCAAGTTGGCAGTGACGCTACGTACATACGTACATATATATAAATGTACATGCATGTATATGACTTGTGCAGAGTTTCAAATGCGTCATGAATTATTGCACACCTACACGGAAGGCAATCGATCAATATTTATGCCGATCAGCACGCTTATCGATAGTAAGTAAAGCATGTATGTATGTATGTATGTAGGTATGTATGTATTCGCCATTTAGAGTGTTTAACGCAGCGTATGCGCAATGTCGAACACAACTACTTTGTGGGACTTCTAACAGAATTTTAACCAGCTGTTTGCTGCTTTACTTGGCCACAATGATGTGTCAGAGTCTGTCGCATCTGAGGCATATTTTCTAGACTTTTATAAAGATTTGTCTGCTTCTTTGTGTATATGGATATGTATGTGTGTACATATATATTGCCTGGTCATTGGCACGCCTACACAAAACGGTGTCATGCCATGCTGTTGCCGCTATTTGCGTTCGATGTATTTTCCAAATCATTTCAGGCGTGGGCAACAACAACAACAAGATCCACAACAGAGGCATATAAAACTGAAATAATTCATATTTAAATATTGCACACATCTTAACACATCTGTATGTACGCACGTACATATGTCTGTCTGTCTGTACATATATCTATCATTATGTATTTATTATTGTTTAAGTATCTAAATAGACTATAAACACATTTTTATACACATCCAGACATACATACATATATGTTTCTGTGCGAGCATAGCTAGAAAATCAGATTCAAGTTGCAACCAATTACAAAAGCATTAACAATATCATCAGCATTGAGTAAATTGATATGTGCTTATGTGGGAATAGCCTCGGGCTCCTTTTTTGGGTCTGGGGTCTGTTCCAAAAAACAAAGACCAAAACGGGAACGCGCTTGCTCGATGACTCGACAACTGACCGGACTCATGGATCTTGGCAGCGAATGAACACGTTAAGGACTGCTCACTTTTGCCCCCTTTTCCTTTTTATGTCCACGGACGCGGTTATATAATCGTGTCAGGTTGAGTCGAGTCGCGTTTGCCGCGAGTGCTTTTGCGTTTGGCGCGCTTCTGCTGTGGATGCGCACTGCGCATGCCGAGACTCGGGTGCTTCATTCATGGCCCTCGTCTGGCATTTCACTCAGTTGCGATACGAGTCTGGCTCTTGGTTGGGCTAAGATTTGGTCTCAGTTTCGGGCTCAGTCTGTGACCAGCGTTTGAGGCGATTTGGCGCTTCAGCTATTCGGGGGCTCAGCTCTTTTTAGTTTAATTCTCGCGCCGTTGTTGCGGTTGGACTTTGTTATTTTGTTGTTGTTGTTCTTGTTGTTATTGTTATCGTTGCTGTTGTTGCTACTTCGTACGTTTTTCCGCTACTCGCCCGCTTTCAATATACACAGTTTTTTCGAGCTGCAAAACTCAACACGAATCAAATCAAAATAATTCAATTTGCCGAAAACAAAAAAAGTCAACTGTCAGGCCAGTTGCCTGTTTACACACGGCAGTTCACACAGGAAAATTGTACGAGTAGCAACAAAAACTAAACAAACAAAATTATTTGGAGTTACAGCTTTTGAGGCGCTGGGCACCGCTATAATTTCGTGTGTGCCGTGTGTGATATAACAACAGCCGTGGAGCAGTGACTGACACAACCGCTCAAGGTGCTTCTGCCGCACTGACTCCCGCCCGCGCGGAGTAGCGAGCTGTTCGCCACTGACGAGGACCCAACGAGGATGCAGCAGTAACGGCAACTGCATCAGCATTAGTTATCAAGTCAAGGTATGCAGCACTTCATTTTTGCCAACTTTGCTTAAATTTATGAATGAACGCCTAATGGCGGTCAGCCTTTCCCTACGGGTTTAGTTTTACGTCTCCTGCTTCTGCGAATGCAAATGGTTAGAAAATTACCCTGCAGAATGGCGTAATTTGAAGCTTTTATTATTACTTTTTTTTTGGTTTTCAAGTGAATTTTTATGAGTAGTACGAAAAATGTCTGCACGCAACTTGGAAATTAGCGTCGCACAGTTCCCGTTCCCGTTAGTTAAGGCGCCGTCAAAATGAGCCATGCCACATGGGTCGTATGAGTAATATGTAAGTCCATGTCATAGCCCTGTTGCCCTGTCTTTGACCCGTAATTTGCTTGGGGCTTAAATTGGTGTGAAAATACCTCTAAACGTGCCATCCATTTCACTTTTTCTGCAAAAACAATTCCATGACACTCAGACCGACCCGCCCCTTGCACCCCCCACCAACAGACAGACGCTAAAGCGTTTTCCATGCGCTTTCACAGCTGAGCGAGGCATTCATTTTAGATGACGATGATTGGGGATTGACAATGCCCGTGGATGGGGGAGGAGTGCTCAGGTCACGTTGAATTCACATGCTTCATGTTCGACTACGTTCGACTGTCAACCAACGCACATACAACAATAACACATTCAGAACAGAGGGGGAAGTTTTTAAAATATCGGAAAGGAACTTAATATGCATATCGAAAGTGAATTTGGTTTATTTAGCGGTACTAGTCACATTTCTTAGGTATCTCTATTCAGTCTAGTCACTCCGACTAATAATATATTAAAAACTTTTCAGCTGCTATCTAAATTTTTTTTGTTATTTCCAATCTTTCATAGCTATCGCTCCGAGAAATTCGCATAAAATCGAGATCGACAAAGTATCTAAATTCAATTTTAAACTTGTTCTGGGTATTTTGTTAGAGAAGTCTCTGGCTTTTGTCAATTGTACAGGAATATGCTGATATATATTTTATGCCAGTAAAACCTTCATAACCTTTGCCCACATGTTTTATGTATGAAAGGTAGAAAAGGCGAGTTTCGGTTAATTTCCCTTGGTGCACACAAAATGTAAGAAAATTATGAAATGTTTGTGTCGCCGACATCCTCGTTTTCATATGCAAAATCAAATTATCCTGCTGGATAACGCAGGCCAGATTTTTGGTCCATATGCGGCCGTAAAAATGATTAATTCAAATTAAGTTTCGGTACTGGAAATTTTCAATTCGTGTGCAGAGTTTTCATTTCATTTCATTGCTGTCCTTATCCTCTTGTTTCGATGACCTTCGCAGGCCATCCGTTGTCCTTCCATGTCAACCGCCCCCTCTCCACCCCTGCTGCCGAGCAGCTTCTGCAGAAGAATGCAGCTAATTAACTGGCGGGATTTGCCCATAGCTCAGCAAAGACCGGGGTAAGCCCACAAATCCACAACGTGTTGACCCGTGTCGGGTTGCGGAGACCTCGTGCTCTTCCCCCTCCCCCTCCCCCCTGGCGTAATCAGGATAGCTGCTGGTCAGCAGTTTGGATTGCTTTGCTCGCAAATTTTTGTGTTTGTTTAGGAGATGCAAATGTTTGCATAACTTTCGCCTTGTCATGAATCCGCCCAGCTGACGATGAAATTTATAGCAATTGAGCCGTGGAATCATCCGTCGCCTGGCGTGCCCTCCTCCCCGTCCCTGCAGCGTTCCTGGTAGTGTTCCGATTGCCTTCACTTGTATGCTAATAAACTATTTTATGGCAGCACGTGGAGGATGCCGGCTGACGGCTGCCGGCTCGGCGACTTATCGGCACCGCTTGTATTTTTTATCCTTCTCCAGTCCATTGACTTATCTCGGCATTTGTCTAGCCCCAGACAAAGCGGCGCTGGCTCCCGTGGACATGGGCTCCCCCAAAGCACGCGTTTGCCTCGCTCGCTGTCAGCAGCGAAAAACAAAACTTAATCGGCCACATTCATGTTTATAAAGCAGTGATGTGTGCGTGTGCGTGTCGGCATGTGCTGATATGTGTGTGTGTGTGCGTCCTTTTTTATGGTTCATAGGCCGAAGAAACTGACATTTATTACAACCGTTTGCACAGTTTGTTGAGCTTCGGGCAAACAACAGAAGTTCCCTACCGAAAGCTGAGTCAGGCCCCTTTTCCCTTTTTATTTTGCCAGGCATTGACTCAGCCATTGACTCAGCCACTGGAAATCGTAAAGCACCAGTCCATTAAAAGTGCACTACTGTCATTTTGGCATCGTGTGTGTGTGTGTGGGTGTGTGTGATAGGTGCGCCAATTGGTGCCGCTTGCCTGTATTTATTGCTAATGTAAAAATGTCTAAACGATATAATTGACTGTCCGTGGGGGTTCTGACAGCGGCAGGCTGTTGGATCCGTAGCCTGTGCCGGAGCCGGAGCCGGAGCCGTAACCTCGCGACACGCCACGGGCGACATGATTGTCCCTTGTTTTATACATTTATTGACCGGGCAGCAAGGACACAAGCGCTAATAATTTATGCCAGACTGCTTTTCATTCGACATTACATTGTCACAATAATAAAAATAATAATACACAAATAAGAGCGTTGCAGTCGGACATTACCGACTCCGTTATACTCGTTCACCGTTTTAAATAATTTCGTCATTTTGGAATATTTCGGTTTTTAGAAATTTCAAATTTTTTCGATATCTAAAAAATTTGGCGTCGCTAGCTCTAAAACTGTGGAAGATATAAGCTTTCGCGATTTGTGGGGGCGTAAATTGCCACGTGTTATCGATGTCAAGTATATCGGTTTTTGGGATTAAAGTAGCGGGAGGGGTATAGCCAAAAAAGTTGTTTCTTGACTAGCTCAAAAACTATGGGAGATACAGGCATATCTGATTTTGTATGGGCGTGGCCAGGCTTATCGATTTACAAATTTATCGATGTTATCGCTTTGGCACGCCCCCAAAGGGGGCAGCCCATAATCCTTAACACTTTATCTGACGCGATTACACACCAATATATATTCAAAATTTGAAGAGTGTAGCTTCAATTGCTTTTGTACGGACAGCAGAACGGACATTGCACAAAATCAATACTAATTTAATAATTTTTTGTATAATAGCAAATAATAATAGCGTTTGGCATTAGAAAATAATTTTATTCAAATTCCGCCTAGAGTAAAGTCTAAAGTATCTTCATTTTGTGCTACAACCTTTGCCAATTAGTTAAGTGAAAAATTTGGCAACTACTCGTAACAAACAAAGTTATCTAGTTGAGGATACCCTGCTGGAAAATACCCTATTTTTAATAACCTATAGCTAGGTTAGTCTACAGCTCTTAAAGTTAATTAATTACCATGATGGATAATTAAAAACAAAACATACAAAGTCAAAGATATGTTATTACGGGTTAATTATACGTTAGGATACTTTCACAGGGTATGGAAAAGATATGTTTGGCAAAGTCCCAGCGTGGAGGTCGAAATGTTATTGTCTAGTTAATGGCGGCAAACATGATGCCAAATTTCCACATTTAATTAAAGCTGACCCTTGAGTCGAATGCCATTTCCGTTGCGCCTAAATGTATGCAACATTATTCAAGTGCGCCCATTTTGGCAAACATTCACATGGGGCTGCCATTATACACTTATTAATGCTGAAAAGGACGTTTAAATATGCAAATGAACAGAGGCGAAAACGAGAAACTGCTGTTTTTGTGGGGGTGCCGAATATAAAATACCCTTGCAGACAAATGGCAAATGTGAATAATATATCTAAAACTAACTGAGTTTGCACACAAAACCATTGTTTTTAACTATTTATTTATATCCTATATATTATTATTTTTCTAATGCTCATAATTACCAAGCAGCTATAAAAACTATGGGTTAGAGTAGCTTATTAACACTCTCAATAGCTAGTTTTTTTTATTTTCTTTTAATATTTTTAATATTTTATTTTAAACTTGTTTTCTGATATCTTCAGTGGCAACTTGATTTAGTTATACATTTGGGGGAAGGATTTGCGTTACATATAAGTGGCAAGCTATATTATTTATAGTGTTTACATATAATTATAATTATATCTAAATATTATTTGATTTGAGTAGACAGATCCAATGGATAGCACCTTTTGAATCGCCAGTTTTCAGTCGGATATCTTTAGAAACACAACCGTGTTGGCACGGTTCATAAATTAGAATACCCTCGCGAAGGTGGATATTCGCATGCCTAATCCATTTTATTCTTTATTCGAATTACCATCGCCTTACTTGGGCTTTACTGTTATAAGCCAATGTCCTGTAAATGGATACAGCTCGAGCGCTCTTTTGCGCATTTGAAAAGCCTTTGAGTAATGCGATGTAAAATTGTGAAAATGTGATGGTCGCAAAATTGCTTGGCCAGTGGATGAGTCAATAAATAAACTGTGAGGACACCGTCACACACACACACACACACACACACAAACAAACACACACACACACAGGCACACGTATCAATTGAATTGAATGCTGGCTGCTAAACTCAAGGCAACGGCCCACTGGTGAGCATGGGCAATCTGCTATTTTTAGCCAAAGCTCTCGGTTTGGGTGGTTCTCTCTTGAAATGCATGTCGGCGATGCCGCAAAGAAGCTAAACAGCCAGTTTGTCAGATCAATTACCTGCGATGGCAGCCGCTCAAGAGTTGACTGCGATAATTTTCATAATTTGTGTGCTTTGGCTTTGGGATGGGGTGTTTTCGTTTCAGGGCTGCGCTGTTAAATGGCAGCTGCTGGTGCGACAACTAACGTGCCGTACGTGCCCTATCTGGGTACCATCTTCAGGCTGCTGACAGCTGCCAGGTATGAAAGCTAACAAAGCGCCACTTTTGCTCATTGCTCCAACTTGAAACTTATGTAAATGTGTGCTATATGCCAAATGCAAATGCACGACATGGGGAGGCGGGGGCGCTTCCTCAAGCAGCTGCATCCGTTGCGAGCGGGGCCCGTTGTTGAGTTACATAAGTCAAGGCTTGCCGGGGCTAAGCGGTGTCTTGACTTTGTCATTTTCATGCTTTTGTTTGCTTTTGTTTGGTCGCTGTTAAGGCCAGGGGCAAACCAGTCAACCAACTGTTGCGACGGGCCATAATCCAACGCTGCCTACTTTTAGGGGCCAAACAAACGTCACCCCGCACACAAACATGGCGCATCACAAAATACTCGGTAGTAAATATAACCTTGGGCATTCAAATTCAATCGTAATAAGTTGAGTTCCCCTCGCATACATCCATGTGTCGGTCTGTCCGTCCGTTTCTTTCTGTCTGTCTGCCTGTCTGTCTGGCTGTCTGACAGTGTGTCTAACCCACTAATGAGATGCAACAAAGGCAGCGACGTCAAGGATTGTTTACTTCCGCGACGGATGCGGTGTCGCTATTGTGTCTGCGTCTAGGCCACACAATAGTCTGTCCGGGCAGAAGGCTCAACTACGGCTTCTGTTTCTACTTCTGATTGTGTCCCAGCTCGTGCTGCAGGTGACGGTGGTGCTCGTTGGTGGCGATGAGGCCATGACAGTGGCAACAGCTGCTTCTAGCACTTTCATCAGGGGCAACCACCAACAATAGACAAACAGATGAACAGACGGACGGCCGGATGGCCGGATGGGCGGTTGGGCGGTTGGGGCATGGTCGCCTACACTTTAGCCTTCACGTTGAATTCGCCCTGAACTTGTCAAATAAAGGAATCTCTCGTTTATTTATTATATTTTCAGCATTTTCGGTCAATTCCTTTGACAACTGAAGGAGGGGCGCTGCACCATTTAAATGAAGAAACATGGGGAATGGTATGAACAAGGTAAGAGCCATTTACATAAATTGCCAAACCAGAATTCAAAACTACAATGAATGCGATTGCTTCTCGCAATGATAACATCAGAAAAACCAATACCAATAGAGAATAGCTCTCATTGTATTTTGCTTACTATTTGAAATGAAATAAACTATTATATCGGATAAAGTTGTAATTAACACTGTGCAACAGGGTTACATTTATTATTTAATGGTCCATAATAACTGTTAAATTGCTTATAGTAATAACATCAGGGGGACGAAAATCAATAGCGTTCATTGTATTTTACTAACTTTACATCAAACAAATTACTGTTATTTTTTGCTTTATTTGTAATTAACACTATGCAACAGACTTACATTTTGGATAATTTTATTGTTGAAAGAAATATTTGAAATTTTTCCTTTTAATGATAATATGAAAAGAACCAACTATGTTAACATATTTTTGAATAATTTATATTTATTTTATATTATTGCGAATATTTTAATTTCAAAATATATATATACTAAGTAGATTTTTTAAAGTTGTTGCATGCATATTTTTGATATAGAATTTTGAGCAATTTTTTTAATTTTTGAGGTTTGCTATTGTTGCTTTAAAGCAAAATTATGTATGAAAAAATTGCTAAACCGGGATTAAAATATATATAAATATTTTTTGATTAAGCAAATGTTTTTTCAAGTTTGTATTAGTTTTTAAATTGTAAATTCGTATTTTGTATAAAAAAAAGATCTATTTTATAAGCCAATGCATTTTTACTATCTATATTTATTGGCTTTCCATTTAATTAATTTATTTATTTTACAAATTACTTAAAATTGAAAATTTTTTATTCGCAGTAATACGCTGTTGCATAGTGTAATCAACGTAACCCACCTTCTCTTTCTTTGTCTGACAAATTTATATATTTGAAGTTAGAGCTTTTGTCGCAATGGATTTAAATCGCTCATTTCTATAAATATGCTTTTACTATATATTGTGCCTGTATTGGCGACCCTGAGAGATAGTTGTCAAGTCCAGTTGCCTGTGGCAACAGGAAACAGTCAACAAACAGTGCTTTGCATTTGCCAACAAACAAATCTAAAAGTAAACACAGAAAACAGTTAAAACAATCAGAATCGGCAAGATGAACTGGCATATGGGACAAGTAAACAGTGGATTCTTTGACTCTTATTAATATATGAATTGCCTAACCCGTTAAAAACTTTTCCCTCTATTTGCCAGGTCTTGCCGGGACTTTATGTGGGCAACTACCGCGACTCCAAGGATCATCAGCAGCTGGAGAAATTCAAAATATCTCACATTATAGCCATACATGACAGTCCAAGGCGTCTGCTGCCCGTACGCTAAATTCAAACTGGGCCAATTGGCTTTTAGCTAATACTCTCTTTTATCTTTTAGGACAAGCACTATCTCTGTGTGATGGCTTCGGATACGCCCGATCAAAATTTGTCGCAATACTTTTCCGTGTGCAATGACTTCATACACGCAGCCAGACTGCGCGAGGGTAACGTGCTGATCCACTGCCTAGCTGGGATGTCTCGTTCGGTGACCGTCGCCGTTGCCTATATTATGACGGCCACCCATCTGAACTGGAAGGAGGCGCTGAAGGTGGTGCGCGCTGGCCGCGCAGTGGCCAATCCCAATACTGGCTTTCAGACCCAACTGCAGGAGTTCGAGCAGTACAAACTGTCCGAGGAGCGCCGTCGGCTGAGGGAGCGTTTTCCGTCGTCGGCGCTGGAGCAACTGGATCGGGTTAAGTGCGGGCTGGCACTGGATAGCTACCAGGAGCTGCTGCAGAATCGAGACATATGCGAGGGCAACTGCTCTCGCGGCGAAAAGTGTCCCACAGGTGCGAGCTTTCCCACTTTCACAATAGACGGCGTTTCCGTTGGCGGTCGCGAAGGTGCAGGAAGGGAACGAAACGTTGCATACACCCTCCGATTCATCGTTGACAAATGGAAGGCCAGGACCTTCGAGCCATTGCGCGGTGAGGACATCTCGGTGTCCTCATTTGAGAGCGAGATTGAGAGCGAGCTAGAAACCGACATGATTAGCACCAGCAGCACCAGTTCCGGGGAAGTGCTTATGCCCAATGTGGTCTACTACAATGCGGACGCAACCGCTGGCCGGTTTGTCAACAACCTGGACGAGGACACAGAGGAGGATGGCCGCTACACCCCCTACACGGCTTACATGAAGAGGCTGGCCAAGAAATATGAAGAGCAACAGCGAAGTGCTATCCGCGGAGGCCAATCGCCCAGCCACTCGACGGCCAAGCGGGCGCCCAGGAAGCCGCAAGCCAAACGCTAGTTATTTTTTTCAGTATTTTAATAGAGCACAAATAATAAACTGTTTGATCGGCTTTTATCAATGAAATTTCGCAATTCTTTTCCTATTGTCTCCGTTAGGCGTCTGCAACATGGACCCCAGCAAAGGCCTGTTTCGACGGCGTCCGTCGACCGCCTCCACAACGCAGTCCAGGATGCGCGCCCAGTCCTCTAATCCGAACGCCAACACATCCGCCAGCATGCTAAGCGTCAGCAGCGCTGCCGGAGGCGTTCTTGTTGCCGCCCAGTCCTGCCCCACATCGCCCAAGCACTCGCCCCTCCAGCGTCGTTCCGTTGGCAATGAGCGTATACCCGAGGACGAGATCGCTTACCCAACGTCGACGTCGAACCCCACCACCTCCAGCGAGGCTGCCGAGTACGCAGCTGCCATTGAGGATGCACGCCGGGAGCAGCGGCAGCAGCATCAGCAGCATCAGCAGCATCAGCAGCACCATCAACTCCAACGCTCGCCCTCGCGGCAGAGCTACAAGTCAGGTGGCAGGGTTAACTCGGTGAGTGCAACGGGGCGCGCAAGCAATGCCGGAAGCCGCAGGGACCCCGAAGTCCCCGAGAAGAATGGAAGTCCACAGCTGCAGCGCAGCGCCAGCACTGTCAGCGGATTGGGCGTGCGTCCGCGCAGCAGTCCGGCGGGCCTGCATGCCTACACGGGTAATTATTAGCGTAGTTCGCCCCGTTCAGCTGCTTAGCTGCTGAATGCGAATTTGTGTTTTTTTTTTTGGTAGGTTCGGTGCCCTCCTCTGTCCACGGATCACGGGTCGATCTGCGCGAGATCGACAAGGGATCAGCTATCTATTTGGGCTGCTCGGCGCCGCGTGCCTCAACTTTATCGATCTCGTCGTCGCGTGGTTCATCGGGCGGGTCGGCACCGCCTTCACCATGCCACACACCCCCTTCCAGCCCACGGCACGGTATCAAAAGGTTGGCGATATCCGTTACTGCAAAGCAGTTAAGTAATATCATCTCTCTCTTTTTGACCCGAACAGATCCACCAGCCTGGCCAAAAAGCCCAGATGAAGTTTCAGCCTCATCGCATGCGGTCGATGACTATATTTATGCTGCAGGACACGCAGACATCCACTGAGATGCATCTGTAATCTACCTGCACACACCTGCAACACGCGCTCTCCACCTTTGCTACTTTAGACACTAACAAATATGATGTTGGGGCTGATCATATATGTTTTGGTTAGCACTAGAGTTTCGGCGATTCCAAAATAATTTACTGGTTTATTTTGAGTCAACTCTAGGGTATTCAAACTTGGAGAAAGAAACTTTCTCATAATGAGACAAATGACGTTTTCAGTTAACTTTGACTTTAAATGTCGAAGTTTTTTTCTAAATTACAATTGATATTTTTGTCAACTGAAATTGCTGCATTTGAGCCCCAACAAGTGTATGTCAATCGAAAGAAACTAATTAAAAAAATTATTAAAATGTTTATACTGGTAGCATTAATGGAGCACTCTCTAGAAGACCTTTTACATTTGTACCGGAAAATGAGGAGCGTTTCATTCGGAAAACTGCAAAACCAATTAGATTTGAGAAATTAGCGTTAAATCATTTATTATTATGAACGGCAATCGAAGGAAGCCTAAAGGTTCTCTTTCTAAAAAGTTTCGTCCACGAATCGTTAATAACTTCTTATCCTAAAATATTGGAAACTGCAAAATCGCTGGCTTTAGCTTAGATTTGTTGGCAAATGCTTGTAGAGCATTCGTCAATCGAGCCAATTAATCAAAAATCGGGAAGAGACAACTTCAAATAATAATAATAAAATTGTTGACACACTATTTTTTCAGAGACGCATTTAACAAATACTGACATATACATACATATATATTTACAGATATATATTGCGAATTTACGTGTATATGTATTTATATTTATAAAAAAAAAAATACAAAATACAAATTTGTTATCAGTGCCCAAAAAAAAAAAAAAAACACAAAATCTGAAAGCACTGCTCTATTTGTTAGTTTTGTACCGAATGGAGTCGCCTAAAAAATGCTTTTGGCAGTCGAACAATAATCGCGAACCACATTCTATTATAAAAAATACAATGGGCATTGTTCTTATACATATATTTATATACATATATGACAAACTTTAAATGCATATTTTGAGTAGATTGTTGTTGCAAGCATTTTGATAGAAAAACCAAAAAACCAAAATCAAAGCATTATATATACATACATACATTCAGGTATGAGATTGTTATTTAGTAATTTGTTGAATTGTCTAGATTTGTATGAACAAAGTTTATAAAGCGACCACCAGAAACGCACATACACATACACTTACATGAACACGGTTTAAATATGTTTAAGAAAAATAACGAGTTTTTCACATTATCAAATAAGGAAAATTACCATTTTACATGTTATGCATTGAAGTGCGCTTTAAAGCTTGTGGCTTATCAATAAAACAAAAACAAAAAAAAGCGATAACAAAAGGATAACTAAACCAAATACATATAAATACATACATATATCTAAACTATAGCTAAACTAAGTTCAAAGAAAAGCAATCAAATTGAAATTCCCTATTAGAGATTATGTACTTATATACAAAGCAATTTAAAATTTTTGCAAGCTGGCTTTCGCAAGAGTTTAGAGTTAGGGAGAATTATATAGTTAAGGGCCTATATGTTATGCCCAAAAAAAGAAAAAAAAGAAATGCACAAATTGGTTTTAAACTCAAATATAAAAACGTTAAGTTTGAAAATAAACAATATATTATTACAAACAATAAATAAATAGCATATGTGTCTTCAAGACAACAAGAAAATTTCAAATAAAAACGCAAAGATGAAAATCCGTTTACGTGTCTTTACTATGTACGCGTATTTTTACTATGCGATTTATTGAGGTTAAGTCTACAGTTAGACTACTGGCTAAACTAGCATATTCATTTTGTATACACCGACTAGATTTATAATCACTCTCACAATATGCTGATACTACAAATTGCACATTTCACTGAGGGCGTGTTCATGCCCCGAATGTCAACAGATATGCTGCAACTACTGTATCATGACTGATCCAACCAAATGGACTTGGGACGTAATTAGAATGCATTCACTGTTAATAAGGGGCGCGGCAGTTTCTTGAGTATGTCTCGTAATCAAGAGTGGGGCATTATGCGCCCTCGGACAACACTTAAAGCAAATGACAAGCGCTGAACACCACAATAATACTTGGCTAAATATACTGACGGCAAATTCTACTATTGTGACTTTTATAATTAGGGGTTACGGCTTGGGGGCCATTTAGACCTCAACGTGATTCATAAGCAGCGGCGTATTTGCCGTTGGATACGAGAAGGGTCGCCGCTTTGGATGCAGCGTTTCGAGCTGCTCGATGCTTTGGCAGGAAAGAGTTGACTCCTCGTACCGTGAGTGCGTAGAGCCGCCAGAAGAGCGGCGCAGGCCAGTGTAAGAGTCCACCTCCAGCAGGGCTTCATCACTGAAAACCGGACGGACGGTTAGTGTTACTCTGGCAATATACAGGCAAATGACACACCTGTGATAGCGATGATGCTCCAACATATTTCCAGCTGCAAAACGCAGCTTCTTGGGCGACTCAAGACTAGAGGAACGAGTGAGTGAGTTGCGTGGCAGGTTCTTTTGCTTCAGCGAGGATCGTATGCCACAGTCGTTGGCCTGATCCTGGGCCTGTTTGATGGTGCCCTGAATGAATTTGTTGAGGGCCCGCGAGCCTCGACGTTGCGACCGCTCATAGGTGCGACGCACACGAGCCTCCTCATCCTCGCCCATCAGCCAGTACGTGCGCTGCTCTCCCTTACCCTTCATCGAGATGATGCCGCGTTCCTGGCAATGGTAGCCCCCCAGTCGCTCCAGCAATTGCCGACACTGCCAGCTGCAGTGAATCTTCAGAGGCACCCCGCTTGACTCCATGCGCGACGCCGTGTTTACCGTATCGCCGAAGAGGCAGTAGCGCGGCATCTTCAGACCCACGACGCCGGCACAAACGGGACCTGAGTGGATGCCGATGCGGAGCAATAGCCGATTGGTGGGTCTGTGCCGTATCTTAAACTCGGACACTGCGCTAAGCAGGTGCAGAGACATGGTGGCAATCTCGGCAGCGTGCAGGTCACCGTTACGCAGGGGCAGTCCAGACACGACCATGTACGCATCGCCAATGGTTTCAACCTGTCGCCGGAAAACGAAAGTCAAAAAGTGTATATAGCTTTCGGTGAATGCTTAATTTGCCACTTACCTTGTAGACGTCGTAATGCCCTATGATGGAATCAAAGCACGTGTAAAGATCATTGAGGAAGTCCACCACCTGGAGGGGCGAACTCTCCGCCGACATGGCCGTGAAGCCAACAATGTCGCTGAAATATATTGTGACCTGCTCGTAGTGTTCGGGATCCACTTTGTGGCCCTTCTTCAGTTGGTCGGCGACGCAGCGCGGCAGCATCTCGTGCAGCAGCGCGTCAGTCTTCTTCTTTTCCTCCTGCAACTGATCCGTGCGATCGTCGACAAGGGCCTCCAAATTGTTGGCATACTTTTCCATCATGGCCATCATATTGTCGAAGATGTTGGGCCTCATTCCCTTGCGCAGCGGCCTGAGCTTGGCGCGTATTGTCTTGAACTCCGGTCGATCCTCGGGCCGTTCAGCCCAGCACTCCCGCAGACACTCGCTGACGCAATCGAAGGCCGTCTCGAGTGGCTGCAGTGAGGGCCGATAGGGATGCACTTGATCCTGTGGCTGCATGACCTTCTGCAGACATTGCATGGGCGTTAGACCAGTCTCCCCAAACGGGCCACGTCGTACGTGCATCTCATAGAGAATGATGGCAAACGAGTAGGCATCTCCGCGCTGTGTGCCCATTACCATCGAGGAGGGGCCCTGTCTCAGAAGCTCAGGGGCTCGATATAAAAGTTCTGGAAGAAAATTTCTAACTATTTGGTCCTTTGGTGTGAGACAGAAACTTACTGAGACACTTGGCCGACATGTGCTGCATGTCCGTGGAGTTGTCCTCGATGCCCTGCTTGAAGGCAAACAAACCAAAGTCCGTCAACTTTACCACCCAACGCGAGTCCACCAGGCAATTGGATGTGCACAGCGAGCCGTGGAAGCGGATGGGCGACTCGTGTAAGTAGATGACGCCCTGCGGAAACCAAAAGGTTGGGGGGTGGGTCAAATACATACATACAACCGCATTGAAAAGACGAGGGGATATGCCATTAGTATAATGTTACACAGCAGCACTCACGCGTATAATGTCCGCCACCATGGAGGCAATGAACATGTTGTCCAGTTTGACGTCCTCGTTCTCCAGAATGTCCTACAAAATTAATGGGGTGGTTAGTCTCGGCAGTTGCTCGGTTAAATACATCGACCGACCTTAAGGCTGCCACGAGTGCAATATTCGCTGATGATGCAGATGTTGGGCGGTTCCGTGCAGGCGCCGATAAATGCACAAATGTTGTCGTGTCGGGCGTCCCTCAGCTAGTTGGGCGGATGATGGGGGGTTATGTCTGTCGGAAACTGTTGATAGAGACACTTACCAGCTTCAGTTCCTTCTTCATTTCCCGGGTGATATCAACGCTCTTCTTGCGCACCTTCTTGATGGCATAGAGCTGTCCCTTGTACAGTCCGATGGGTGTGAAGATGGTCGTGTAGCGAAAATCTGCGTCGGGATTGGAGCTGAGACTAACCTGGCTGGTGCGGATTAACGGATGGGTTGACTGCGAAGAAAGACGACGCGGCAATTGATTTATAAAATGCTGTCAGATGGACAATGGTAGGAAAGATGAGAAAGTAAATGGTAAATATATAAAACAACATGTTATAAAAAGGGCTCGACTATATATATTCTAAGTTAACCGAGCAGAAAATTATGTTTACCAATTTCTATTACCAACATAGTTGCCAACATGTGGGTAGGGATCCCAACTGTGAAATACAACTTACCCGAGTTGGCTTTTGGCTCTGCTGCTCCCTCTCGCTGTCGTGGACCTGGACTTCGCGAAAGTCTATCTTCCAGAGCAGGCTGTCCAGCTCCTGTTCATAGCGCCAATTGCGATAGAGGACCAGCGATACGACACCCAGCAACAGCAGCGCGCCCCCAGCGATGCCTGCCGATATTTCGCCAGTATAATCTGGAATTTAATGGTTGTTGTTGTTGTTGTTGTTTCAGTATTTCAATGCGAGCTAATGACCGGCAGGCACTGGCTAATAACTTACTGACGCACTTCTCGCCACCGAATCCGCAACGCGGAGCAGCCGCCGGACGCACGCCACCAACCCAATCGATGTTGTGGTACAATTTCAGATCCTGCGGTTAGGTAATAAAGCGAGAATTATAATTACAGAAGATGGACAGGCGATAATGTGGATTGCATGTTTGTAATGCCAAAGCGCTTACCTGCTGCTGGGGGGCAAGCGTAAATTGCAAGAGTAGCTTTTGTAAGAAACGTGAAGGACCACAACAAACAAACACAAAAAAAAAGAGAGAATTACTTACCGGCAGAGCCTCGCTGCTTCGGTTGGTGGTCTTGTGGATGAAGGTGCCAGCGGGATGCAGACCCAATACCGTCTGATTGCGGCTGTTGCGGAATGTTCCTCTCGCCAATACTGTGTAGTTGCCGGCAGCGTCCCCATTCTCATCGATGTACACATGGTAACTGTGAGCGGTAAGCGAACAGAGATAGCATCACGGGAGATTCATGCATGTTTGCCTGGGTTACCACTCACCCCATGGCGCTGAGATAGCGCGAGCCCTTGATGGCCGCCACAATGAGGCTGCCGTTCCGGGGCCTGCCACCGGAGTCTAAGACGGCCAGAAGGGCGTTGGCGTAGAGATGAACGGCATCGTAGAGATAGGCCGCCTCAGCGCTTATCTTGCGATGAATTGAAGTGCAAATTTGTGAATGGCAATTGGGCCAAATGGGAGCGTTTCATACTAACCTGTTTTGCTCCACCGAACAGGCCCAGTGGATTGGGAAAATTGAATGGCGGTCGTTCCATGTATTTGTTGACCTAAATGGCGGACAGACAACAAAAAACACAAACAATTCGAAATTGTGCGCAATTGGGCTCAGATCAAACGGCTCACCTCATTGGCGAACGTGGCGAAGGATACGGGCGCGGTGGGCACTATGCCGAGATAGGATTGAAAGGCCTGCGCCGCCAGGGGGTCCACTTTCTCCTGCAGCAGGCCGCGAAGATACTTCTCTGGCTTCGCCGGCTCATACTGCTCGATATCGATGCCCACCACGAAGTACTCGCCACGCGAGAGTAGACCTCTCCTCTGAAGGCTGACCATGAGACCGACGTGCTCATAGTAGTGACCCAGAACTAGATAGACTGCGGAACGAAACGAAATTTGGAGTATTTCGGTTGGTGTGTCTGTGAATGTCTCAACTTACTGCGTGTATTCGCATGGGTTTGTTCCACCAGCGTATCGAACGGGTTGGCCATAAATCCATGGTGATATATTGTGTTCCAGGTGCGAATGTCGCGAACAGCTACCCCAGCGCCATTTAGGGTGCTGAGAATGGTCTCCGCGACGGGCTGGTACTGGCTGCTAGCATCGTCCAGATAGAGGAAACTCACTTGCGTCCAGTTGAAGGCCAACAGAAGCGCCACCACCGACTTGGAGATCTGTGTGTCCGGCGGTCGGGTTCTTGCGAACGTCGGAAAGTCCAGTTTGTTGGAGGGATCGCGATGTGTACAGTACTGTCGGGATGAGCCAGTGATCAGTGAATGCGAGTAAACGAGACAATAGATGAACACCTACATAGGATATCATTGGGAGATTAAAGGCCGCCGCCATGCGACCCTCGTGAACGCACGTCTCCTGGGGCCCAATATAAGCGGCGACCTGCTGCGTCCACAGCGCCGCCGTTTGTCGAATGCTGGCGACTTCGTCCCCATAGGTTTCGGCTACGACGAACTCGAGCGAGTGGCCCAGCAGGCCCAGTCTGCCGGCATTAACCTGCTCCACGGCCAGCGAGATGGCGCCCGAAATGGTGATGCCAGGTCGCTGATAGTCAAGATTTCCCGGTCGTCGCTGCGAACCTGTCAGATATCCCAGCGTAAAGACCTCCGCATGGCACACAGACGCCTGGTAGAGCGACAGCAGCAAAAAGAACAGACCGGGATGGCGTAGAGGATGTAGTAGTCTGGTTGGAGCGGCGCACTGAAGGAACACGATACGGGGTGTACTCATTACGCGCCACGAGGGTTGCGTGAAATTGGCTTTAGTCAGCAGTCAGTTGAGGATGTTTTTGTGTCGCGTCTCTTCTTAATTTAATTTAAATTGGAAAACTGTAGTCGCAGCAGCTGTGGCTTCTGTGTTGCCGGCAGTGTTGTAGCAAGCTGGTCCTTTGGCGTGTTGCAACATTTTTGTTGAACTTTCAGCTTCTTCGTCCTCGAGTTGCCAATTACATTCACTCGATAGCCGTTTCTCTGCGCCCCTCTGCGTTCTTTCTGCGAGAGACAACATCAAGGCTATTAATTCATGCATATGCTTGCAACTTAATTTAATCCGGAGACGTGCTGCAAGTCCCATCAAAATGGGCTACATTAAAGCCGGATTGACAGTTCGGAGTTATAATTGAGCACACTCCGAGTATCGTATTCCGCACATAAAGTTAGTTACTAATTGATTATAAGTATACGTGGGCTCGTTGCTCTTGTTGTCGCAGCTTCCACTCTCCCACGCCACATCAAACTTGACGCCGTGTAATGAAATTTTTATGAGAAATTGCGGCACATCAAGAATGATTTCTCTACTCTTTCGCAACATGGGGTAGCCAACACTGATAGCCACCCCACCACACAGAATGTCTTTGTTTGTGGACTTGCAGACTTTTCTGATTGCTCCTTTCACACGCCCCCTTCGCAGCTGTGCGAGTTTTCTATCTAACCCGGCGTATGCGTGATATTGGCACAACCTTCGAACTGGCAGCAGCTATCACAGTAATTTCGTATATTGAATTGCTTGCAACCACTTCAAAGTTTGCACACGCGGCACATTGAACGTCCTTTTGATCGAGCTGCTGCTTTCACATCAGCACCCGGCGCTCTGATTGGTGGTGCTACGCCGCCAGTGGGTTGTTTGCTACAGTCCTTTCACTTGGCTTATTATGATGCCACTCTATCACTCACAAACACGCAAACACACACACACACACCCACACACACACATATTTGTGACCCAGAACAAACTCGAACAATGCGTTACGTGCGTGGGGAATGCTCACTTTTAGCTGCTGTTTCTTTTTTGCCTTTAACAGCGCCCAGCTTTCAGGCGATGCGAGAATGCAGCTGCCAAATCCGCATTCTGATATCAGTCAGCTGGCATTCATAGCAAACAGTAGTAGAAAGCTTCTGTCGGGTGTAATCGACTGCGCAATTAACACTCAGAGTCCATTATGGGCAGCTTCAAACTATTCTTAGTATTAAGACAATATAATGTACAGTGTGTCAAGAAAGTGTTTTCACAATAAAATAAACTCAAATTTACACCATTACAAAAAAAGAAGTAATTTCTCAAGTTGTTAAACACACTTTTAAAAATGTATGCTATTAGTTTGTTTATTTTTAAAAATTTTTGTTCATTTTTTTGTATACCTTTTTTTTTAAAAACTATAAACAATCAAAATAAAGTATATATAAAACTTTAACAATTTAAGAAATTACTTTTTTTTGTAATACAAGTTGAAAATGTGAATTTTAACCCACTGTAAAAACAATTTATTGGCATACTGTGCATCAATTAGCAGTTTTTCATAACACAATTTAAAACTTTAAGAAACTTTCATAAATAAAAAGCCTTTTGAAATTTGTGGCTAGTAGCGCATATTTTATGAAATTAGTTTTCTATATTGAACATGATTAAAGACTTGTGTTCAAGTTTGCAGTCCTTTCTTAATTTCATTTATGGATGCAACTAAAAATATTTTGCATATTTGGCAGATTTAGCAGTTTTGTGCTTTGTGAGTTAATCGTTCAGCAAAGCAGAACATTTCATTGTTCATTTTAAAACGCTTTACAAAATTCATGTTTTCAGCAGACAAACCAAATTCTTGGAATTTGAGCAAAAATTGTTTGGGAGTGCGATGATGTGTCTACAGCCTCATCCAACTTACATAAATGTTTATTCACATGCACATAAAAGTGATCACAAAATGTGAAAATGTGTGCGTTTTCCATACAATCAAAAGCGTTTGTGAATTCATTCACTAAACAATTCGTATTTCATGTTTATCAAATATCTTTGTAATTGTTGTAGTAACGTTGCGATAAAATGGGCAGCGTCACGCGTATAAAAAATTATCATCTTGAACAATTTTACAAACATAAACCAATCCAATAATCGACCACAGCTAAAAACTTAATCTGTAAGCTATTAATAAAAAGTGGTAAATTTGTTCATAGCATAATTTAATAACAACTTAAATCAATAATACTATCGGTCTGTCTTTTATGTCTCTGGCTTCGAGAGCACAAAGAAAACGCGCAATGAACGAGCATAATAAAAAGTACAAATAAAGTGGAATACACAGTTGATTTTCGTACTCTACCAAAAATTGAAAAAGTCTTTGAACGCAATTGAAGCTAAGACTTGGACTATATACTCGAGTATATACAAATAATTTAGAAACTTTTTGAAATTATGTAATTTATTGTTTTCAAAGGCGTTAACTTAAGTTTAACGCCGCGTTTTTAGTAGCTTAGCAAGCTTCGTTGCTCAATTTATAAACTGGATTCTTTTAAACATAACTTTAGATCTAGAATCACAAATAATCAATAATAATTGAGACAGTTTTTAAGTGTTTTAAGTTCTTTTTATCCTGTGAATCGTTTTTACATATTTATATTACGTGCGTACCCATAAAAATGCGCATCTGCTTATAATTTGTTTTTTAACTACTCTCTTTACTAATATACTATAAATATTTGAGCCAAATGAAAGCAAAAAAGCAAAGCCGACACATTTGAACATTAGCATAATCTATTAATAGTCATTTAACCCATGTTTAATGCGTACAGGGTATACAGTATATAAAAAGGACTCTTCCGGCCGACTCCGTCCGTTAAGCCCGGTTATAAATGGGCCGTTGTCGGCATCATTTAATAACATGCGCTTGTCCATAAATCTAGCGTGAGTTTCGAATCGCTCGATGTGCCCACTGAGGCGGCAAGAAGAGTGTCTGAGGGCGGGGCGGGGGGGCCTGAATGGGCGTTAGATCCATGGCGTTAGGTTAATTATTGCCGCGTGTACTTGACAGACAATTTCGCAAGCAATTTATTTGCATTGTTAACGCTTCCTCGAGAGCAGTCTGCTAGTTTAGTTTGGCCCAAAAAGCGAAAAGTATTCAATGCGACGGCTAATTAAGAAACTTGACCAACAAAAGGGGGGGCGAGTGGAAGTGCTTGTCGCTGTGGCATTGATGCAACACCAAGTGGCAGCTGCGCTCCCATTGAAGCAATTACAGGTGGAACTGTCTAACTGTCAGAAAAAAAAACGAGTAAAGTGCTTTGTAACCAAGCAACTGAATCGCAGCTAAATCCACAAGCCAATACTTCAAGTTGAGCTGTCGTGCAATTTAATGCAATTTGTAATGCAAATGTGTTGTGGTGGAGCGGGGGTGGGGGCGGGGGCGTTCTGTTACTTGCCATGCGCTGCCAGCGTTGCAATACTGATTAATTTGACAAACTACAACAAGAGCCATAAACAACGATTCGACAATTGCGGCGTGAGCGAAATACGAACGTACACAAAGTTGTGTGCAAGCGAGATGGCAATAGAGCTCCATTGTATCGCCGTTGGGATACCTCGATAAGGATCGCTGCTTATCGACGGTGCCCGATAATCTAATCAGCGCTCAGTCCGAGAAATGCCAGCCAAGGGCCATCGAATTTTTAGTCTATTGGAAAATGCGCTTCATCGAGGTATTGCTCAGCTGCCTTCTGCTGGCTGCAGTCGCGACTGCGGCGGGTGAGTAAGCCGCCCACAAATTGAGCAGCAACATTCATAAGCGGAACTCGCAATTTTCAGTGGATGATGCAGCAAACTACCTGCTTTACACACGCCGCAATGCGAACAGACCGCAACGCATCGAACCGGAGGTGGAGTCACTGCTGCGCTCCTCGTTTTATGCACTGGAACCCATTGTGTGAGTCGTGTCCCAATAAAATGAATCCACCCACCCGTCTGATTGTCTTTATCATCTCCAGAGTGTCCATTCCTCGCCTGCTGGGCAACAGCTCTGACCACTTGGTGTTGGCTTCGGCGCTGCTGGAGCGAGAAGCGTGCAATGTGTTTGCCGTGGAGTTGGCCGAGGCGCAGAGCGAGTCCGCGCTTGTGGCGAGCGTGAGCAGGTTGGTAATTCTGCTGCACCGCCAGTTCGATGTGCCACTGCGACAGCAGCGACTCGTGGGCTTTGGGGAGGGTGCGCATTTGGCGGGTGCCGTGGCCGGGCAGGTGCAGCAGCAGCTGGGCGAGCAGTTGCCGCTGATCACAGCACTGGATCCAAGCGGTGACAGCGATGCGATTAAGCATCGGCTTTCAGGACAGGATGCGCTCTTCGTGGAGGTCGTGCACACGAATGGCGCTGGATTGGGCACCATGGCGCGACTGGGTGACGTGGACTACTATCCGAACGGGGGCCAACAGCAGCCGGGCTGCAATGCCAATCCAGATGCGGATGCCTGCGCGCATGAACGAGTCCTGGCCCTGGCCGCCGAAATGTGGTCGCCAGCGAACCACTTCCTTTGCGCCCAATGCAGTTCGGTGGAGGACATGAGTGCCGGGGACTGCCGTTGGTCCTCGCAGCGGATGGGCGTGGAGGCGGCAGCAGTTAGCAGCGCCCCAGGAATTTATTTCCTGGAGACGCGGAGCAGCGCCCCCTTCGGCAGAGGCGCCTACCACATCGCCTTCCTGTGAGGCAGAGCAATAAAGGCGAGCCCAGTAAACAAGAAGGAGACATTGTCGTTGGTCATTAATCACGAGCAAAAGGGGGAGGATGGGATAGGAGTATCTGTAGTCGTCAGGCGCCCAGCACATTCATTACTTCAAAATCAATTTTAAAGGCCTCGAGGCTCAAAGTTTGACATACGTGACGCACACACTGCGTATACGTAATGCACTCATTTGCCCTGCGAACTGCTGAACTTATCTTTTCGAAAAGCTGTCAGCTCTGCCTTTGTTGGAAGTGGGTCTAGATAAAGAATTTTTGCCATACCTTGTCAATGACTTGTCTCAAAGTTTCTCGAATTAGTAATTCGTGAGTGGAAGGGCATAATATTCCAATCAAGCACTTTACGGTTTTCTTCTTCTTCTTGTTGTTTTTTTTCTTTGTCAGTTTAAAGCATAAAATTGAGTGTTGTTAGAGAGATTTATGGACGTATACATAAAGTTCTGTTTATGGGTGTTGTTGTTGTTGTTGCTGTTGTTGTTTTCTTTTATGTTTGTTGTTGCTGCACATTTTTCACCCGAGATATTAAAAAGAAATTCCTTTGTGCAGCTATGTGTTGACTCTACTTGAAGCGGGTCGACAACGGCAGCCTTCCTCACCCCCAACTGCTCACCAGTTATCCTTGCTTCAGTGCTGCCACCCACAGTGACGCCCACTGCGTGCGTGTCACTTGAAAGTCGCGCTAAAGCGAAACTGTTACAAATTGCATTTAAATTACGCTGCAGTTGAGTTTATCTGCGGGACATGTGTACTTGTGCGGAATAGCGCAGGGCGGATTGATAGTCCTACCAATTGGTAGATAAAATAGCAATATATATATCTATGTACAATAACTATATACATATATATTGGAAAATCATAAAATCATAACTGTCGAGCTGACGCCATTACGGATAATTGGTGAATAACGATCAATCATTGGCGACGGACGATAAGTGAAAGCTCATTAAAGCAGGCATCAAAACACACAAATGAGAACGTTGCAGTCGAAAGGAACTGACTGCGCAATACTCTATCACACGAAATAGCTTTAAAAACAGATAGAAATTTGCTGAGCATATTCCAAAAACAACAAAGTACAAATTATGGCAAACGAATATACGCAGCCTTTGTTTGATTTAATCCAGTCGAAAGGCAAAAAGTTGTACAAAGTTTTCTTCAGTTAATTGCGGTTTCATTTACAGTTAAGCTGACCTCTCGGCAGCAATAAACAGCCACTTTGGTTTACTTCCGCTGACCGCAGCAACACGGCGCACGCACGCACGCACGCACGCACGCATGATATATGCATATTTATGTATTCAGACTTCTTAAAGACTTGTTGCAAAATCCGAAGCGGGTTAAGCGCGCATTAAATCCGCAGCGAGGCGCACGTCTGAGTTGTTAGCCGGCTTAAGATCTTAATTTGACTATTGCGCCCCGTATTTGGCACGGCGCATTTGAATCTCAGTTACGGCCAAAGTTGCCGGCGTTAAATGGCAGCCCATAAAATAGAAGCACCCGCACACAGCACACAGCACACAGCAGCAGCAGCAGCAGCAGGAAGAGCCAATCAGTCCTAGCTGGGCGGTCCATTAGAGGGCGTTGCGCTCTTGTGGCCCGGCACACACCGAATCCCCGGTAATTTTTGCCATTTTAGCTGCGGTTTTCTATTTCTTGTTTTGCTGTGGCTTTTGCGTAAGCATTAGGCAGAGGACTCCCACCGTAAAATATGACCATTACATACACTCTCGCACTAGCGAGAAAATAATATCGCAACAATTTCATTTCGTTTAATTTCCTTTCGCTTTGTTTTGTTTCTTTCTATTTCAAGTTTCCTCTTTGTTGTTGTGTTAATGAACGTTTTTAACTTGAGTTGATAACAAAAAATTTAACTGAAATTAAAGCCATTTAGAACACTGCAATAAAATTGTAGGCACCCCCACTAATGTGGGTGTTTTAGGCAAAACCGGCGCCTAACCCACCCGTTGAATGTATCTTTAATTTGTTACCCTGCAACTGTTGAATGCGTAAAGCGGGTATATGTGATTGCATCCAGTCCTATTTAAAATTTAGATAGATAATGTAAATTCGAATAGTAATGCAACAATATATGCAAATCCAAGCTGAATTGAATTTTTAGCTTTTTTTTGCTCAATATCAAAACAAAAGGCATATTGATTTGAGCAAATGTATTTAACATGCAAAAAATCAATCAAATTTTAGAAACGATTTAATGACAATATATCAGAGATTCTAAGAGCTAAAGTACAAAGCAATGACACAGATGAAGGAAATTTTTTTTTATTTTTAGATAGCTTTCCTCTTTTATGTCATGCAAATGTTCATAAAGATCGAATAAAGCTGAAAGCTGAGCACAGGGTATATCCTAGTCGGGTACACCCAATAAAATAGAACTCTTGTGCTTTTTGTCGTTAATTTGCGAATTTGTTTTTATGGCTATGTTAATTTTTTTGTCAACGTTTTTATGGGATGCCATTTGAACAGCCCGCTCGATGTGCCCGCCGTCTCTCGCCTTTCACCTGCCCTTTCTTCTGCTGCCAGCAAGCCTCCAGCCTGAAATTGTGCCAACGAGTGAGGCTTATGCATAGTTGTTGTTCCTGTCAGTGTTGCTGTTGTTGGCGAGTGTGTTAAGCGAATACGTTTCGATAAGCGGCAAGTGGCAAGCGGCAATCGAAGTGCAACATATGTCGGGTTTGCTGTTTAAAATGTCGTACACACCCATTGACACAGGGCGGGTCGGGGCGGAACTGAGCCCACAGATAGTGTCTGAGTGTCTGTTTTGCATTTGGCTAGTGATAAGGCGGCGGTTGGTTGCCTGGTTACCTGGGCGAGGGCGGGCGGCGGGCTTGGGACTGATTGAAAATCCATATACATACGAATTTAATTAAATTCACATGTGGCCACGTCAAGGTGCGATAAAAGGGGACAGCAGTGAGTTAGTGGGTGGATGGGTGGTGGGTTGGTTGGATTGTTTGGTTGGATTGTTCTGTTGCTGCGGGTCGCAGTTCGAGTAATTTGCGGGTAATTTGCGAACAATTTTTATGCTGCACACGCATCGGCATGCAAAACCACTTAATCAGCATAATCTCTTGGCCCACATTCGCTAATCAGCGTTATTAATGTTATATGCATAATATATAGAATATTAGTGTGCTTGTGTGTGTGTGTTTTTTCGTACGCTTCGCTATTTATTTAAATTTTATGTCTTGGACGTGATAAGGATATGTCGCTGACGTCTTCTGTCACTTATCGCTAACGCTTTTAAGCAAGCAAACTTTCCACGCGTTTTCATCGCCATCTGCCCATGCCTCTTCTGTGTGTGTGTCTGTGTTTGGCGTTTTGGCCAGCCGTCAGTGCCATTCATCATATTCGCAAAACCCCAAAAAACAACAAGAGAGTCCGACTAAGCGATACCCTGCACGCTGCGAGCTGCAATCCTCTCTATTACTCTGCCAATCCAGCTTTGAGCGAGTGTGGGAAAGTACCCAAAAAGTTAATATATTCTTGATCTTCGTACGAATCAATTTAGTATAAATTTAGTGGCCTTAAAACGAGCGTGATATCGTGATATATACAGATAAACACAATGTTGGCTCCTAGTTTGCCTAAATTACTCAGCTAGTTGCCTGATCATGAATATATATATTCATATGCTTACTTCCTTTTTCATTCTGACTTCTGTTTGAACAGAAATAGTATACCCTAGCTTACACATTTTTGCAATGTGTACAGGGTATAACAGCAACATCAACGCAACAGCTGTCAATATGCCGTTGAGTGTGGTCAGTGACAGAAGCGGCGACGCGACCGCGCGAATGCAAAACGCACGCTTGCATGTCTCAGCGCTTATGTTGGTCATGCGGCCAACAACAACAACAACAACAATAACAACACAAACGGGTCTGACAGCGACTCCTCTCCTCCCCACAGCAGCGCTCAACCTCTGCGCCAGCGCGTTCGCATTTTTTAAGAAATGCCGTCAGCCGCAAAATGCTTATGATGCCGCTCAGCGGGCGTCGCTGCCCGCGTCGCTGCCACCGTCACTGCCACCGGCACTGTACGCACAGGCATGCCCCGCCACGCGCCTGACTCATTTTGGGGCTCGCGTAAAATACATTAAATTAATTGTGGAAAAATGCATTTGCATTGTGAACAGTGGATTTATTTGTTGCCGCAGCGGCACTTGTTGGCTTTTTTTTTTTTTAAAATTTAATTTTAAGCTTTTGCCTCGCCAGCAGCTGCTCTCTTGGCTGTCGTTTTTTTCTATACCCTGTTCAGATTAACAACGAATAAAAAGGGGTATAATAGCTTTGTAACTCTCCGAATTCTGATAGCTCACATTTCTGGTTCTTAGATTTTTTAAAACTTATCTTGAAAAGCATTTGAAGCCAATTGGCACTGGAGAATGAAATGTTTGATCTAAAAATGATTAAAATCAATAGATCGTTAAATATGTTCCCCACAGTAAAGATGAAATATGTGAAAACCTAGAGAGAGAATACGATTTAAAAAAATTGTGCGCAAAAATTAAAATTTGAATTTGATATTCAATAAGTGTTTTAGATAAATATTTAACAAATAATCGCAACAATATTCAAAGTAAAACATTAATTTTGTGCCAATACTTTTGTGTGTCGCTGTACATACAGTAATAACCAAAATAATAGAAACGGCTTTCATTTCTTTGTAAAATTTAAGTTTTGTCTGTGAAATTTCATATGTATAATGCCTTTTTTTTTAGAAAATTCGAGGTGTTTTTTGAGATTTGATAAAAAAAAATGGAGTTTTGTTAATAAAGTTTTCAGCAAAGTTTCGACGAAAGTTTTTTGTGGGTAAGTGTTAAAATTGACACCGCAACAATATTGATAGCGTTGAGGGTATCTCCTCGTCGGGTTGAGAATTCTCACTTGTTTTTTTTATGACGCTTATCAATTATTTGCTCGTTGCATGTGAAATGTATTTAAATTACCGTCGAATTTTGTTGTTGTTGTTGTAGCTGTGTGTAATTGCATAAGAATTGTCAATACGCGCATTTATCCAGTTATCAACGTGGGTGGGCCCTTGCTTAGACCAAAGGGGGAATGGGGACATTCAATATACATATATATACATGTATATAACGGTAAATTGAAAAAAAAACGCATTCGTTTCTGCATCTGCGCTTGACTGCTTAACGAATTTGCAGCACGGCTATCGGCATAAATTTATTACTTTAGACAATTTGCTGATTGTGCTATATGGAAATGCATCTACACATACATACATACATATACACATACATACATATAACAATATCTGTATGAGTTTAGATTGAAGTGGATTCGAAGTATCCTGCCATTGGCATATGTAGGTGGATATTGGTGGGCGCAAGTGGGAGGTTTGACTTTAACGGTACTTCTGTTGACTCTAGAAATAGGTCATAAAACAAACCGCCTTGCTTCATTGTAAACTTTTTCTATTAATTTTATTCACATGCTCACACACATACATACACATACGAATATCTACCTATGTACATGTTTGCACTGCTTGTTGTTGTTATTGTTGGGGTGCTTAAAAAATTTTGTCACGTTCCGTGTGGCAAAGCAAAGCGATTTCAAAAAAAAAAACTACAACAACAACAACAAAAAGTCGGGAGTGCACGACTAGAAGATATCCTGTATCTAGTCAGATCCGAACATCCTTCTATCACAAACGAAAGAACACACACAAACACATGCTGCAAGCTGCTAACTTCACTAAAAAAAAATAGTGTTTATTGGCCAATCTTCGCTAGGCTATATATTTCAGAGAGCGAAATACGATCTGATCTATGCACACCAAATTTGATGTGTCTGTTTCTTAAAGTCTGGGATATGTTTTAAAAAAAAATCATTAGGAACAAAAAAATGGCAGTTTTCGGTTTCTTGAATACAGGTTGGGATAGTTTGTAAAAAACTCAAATTGAATGGGAATTGCCACAAGCATTTGCACAAAACCCCCTTTTCACCCACTTTTTAATGAGTACAGGGTATACAAATTGCACGCACTCGAACGTACGCAAAAAATTGAACGGCAGAGGCGAAAACTAGATATTCTGTTTCCATCATTTGCAATTATGCATCAACGCAGCAGGCGAGTGTGCGAAATAAACAATATTAGTCCCACATTTTGACAGCATAAATCTTGCTGGCTTCCTTTGCAGTGCTGCTGGCGCGAGATTGTGACTCAATAATTTGATGATCACAAATTTCCATTACACCTCGATCGCACCGATAGAATTTAAAAACCAAAAAAAGAGAAACGAATTTGCTGCCTGACACCTGTTGGCAACAATGAGGCGCCAACATTTGCGAAGGTGTTGCGGACAGATGTTGAGCATGCAAAAGAGCTGAAAGATTCGGTTCGAGTTGTGCGATCTGATGAAATTTTATAAATTATGAAAACAGGGCACGCGCGATTTTATTTAGTTGGTAAAAACACAAATGTGTAACAGTTGCAAATACTTAGACATCTTCAACAATATACGAAAATGCGAAAATCACTTACACACGCTCCACGCTCCACACAACCGACAATTTCAAGCGACAAACCAACACTGAGTAGAGCGGCACATTCTAATTGGACTTTGAGATGAATGGTCACACTTGCAACTGGTTAAACATATGCAATTTGAATGTGGCCGCATGCCTCGATAGCTAATCGATTGTTGATAACAAATTGTGCTTTACTATTTCTGTTTTTCTATCTTTTAAAATCGCGCTTGTGGTTTTAAAAATGTAGCCATTGTTAAGAGAACTGAAATATGTTAAAATCTCAAATTATTTTTTTGGATGGGTGACAACTCATAATTTATCGGCATGAGTTGTCACTATATATTAAGTATATATTAAGTAAGCCTTGAATTTGTAGAGCTGCAATTTATTTGTAATTTTGCTGAGCAATTTGGAGTAATTCACTTATTAAATAGCAACACTGGTATTTTTTGTTATCGATTAGGGCGCATGTCGTGCATGATATTCGGAACACGCACACATCACTAGCCAGAATCGATAACGATAGCTGCAGTCGCCGCAGTCATTTACAGTTTTCGTGACAAATATAACAAATGTGTTGTTTGCCGAGTGTGTGAGTGCGTGCAAAAAAAAAAAAAAGAAAAAAGTTTAGTGCTAATTATTAATTGCTATCAAAAGTGTGACATCGTATCGCAGAGGCACGCGGCAACAGCAGCAGAGAGCAACATGAGTGGCGGTGGCATGGATAAAAGAAAACTGTCGTAAGTACAATTTCACAAATGCTTTTCTATATGTTCCCTTTTTTTTTCTTTTCTGCGCACTCACACATACATACACGCCAAAAGTATGCAGATGGCAGATGCGCATTGCCAACGCCAACGGCAGCGGCAGCGCAGTCGACGTCCAATTGATTTTCCACGCGCTAGCAACAACAACAGCAGCACCTGAAACGGCTGAACTAAACTGAATTCCTTTAGATAGACTTGGGATAAACAATAGCAAAATCCTAACAAATTCAGAGAGAGAGGGAGGTTTGTGTGAGTGTGTGCGTGTGTATGTGTTCGGCTTAGTATCTGTGTGTGTGTATGTGTACTCAGTTAAATTCTTCAACTGGTTAAAAGATGTATTCGTGATATTATGTGCCGCAAAAAAATATATATACACAGTAACTGATGAATTTTGATAACAACAAGTGCGCTCTCTTTTGCACTCATTTAGCCGTTGATATTTGTTATCTATAACTAACTTACGTTAAAGCATTTCTGGCCCGTTTTAGCCGCTAAATATTTGGCAGTCCTCTTCGCCAACACCTTGCACTCACGCACCTATACATATATATATATCTATATGGATTGATATGTGTATGTGTGACTACAACAATTATAATTTGAGTAATTGTTGAAAATGTGTAGATGAGTAATGTTCGTGTGGCAATTCTTTGGCCCAATTCTGAATACTGTTTGCACAGAGGCCAAGCTGCATTCCCTCGTTAAGAGCGTGAATGGTGTGCATGTGTGTGTGTGTGTGTGTGTGTGTGTGTGTCGTGTGTCCTTGGCCTTGCTTGGTCCTTGGGTGGACAAATGGCTGCCCATTTGTTGCCTCTCCACCATTTACAAACTATTCCGATCAATCCCATGTTGCCTTGAGCAATGCTATTTTAAAGCATCTCCCCTTTTTATGACAATTATGCTGCGTCTAAGCTGCACTAATTCGCCACTCTGCTAAATCTGCTCTTCCATTATGTACAGTTTGGGGTGCGGTTAACTTAGTCAACATGTGTATGTATGCCAATTCAGAAAATCCATACCAAAAAAAAAAAAAAAGCTTCTTAAGCGCAACCACAGTATCATTGTGCATAAAGTGGGGGATGTGGCAAAATTACATCTGGTTACATTTCTTTGGACTGCTGCCTGCTTACGCATCCGACAGTCACCCAGCTACGCAATTCACTACACTTTTTTTTAAGTGTTTGTAACACAATATTCGTGCACAGTATAAAAACAGCTTAAAACAATTGAAAGCGGTCCCAATTATGATTTTTATTTTAGAAAAATATGGATTTTTGTAATTTGTTAGGGCGAGGGCGGCTGTCCTCATTAGAAGAGGTCATCAGAAGACGACCTGCCAAATTTGACGACTCTAGCTCTTAACTATTTATTGTTCGATCTTTATGTATATAGCTTTAAGACTAAGCGATACATATAAATCAAAGCGATTTTCTTGTTGGATTTTTAGAGCCGGTCAATAAAAAATGTATTATACATAGATTAACAGATTAAACCGTATAACCAACAAATACAGTATACAGTATTAATACTGTGGTAATACATTTAAAGTACATCATCTGCATGCCAGCAATACAATCAGATTCAAAATCAGTTAGAGTAGCTTCTGTCAAACACAGCTGTTGCAAAAACAGGCATCAGTTGAATTTGTGCTAAATTACGAATGGATTCCACTTAAAATAAAGAATCATTGTTGACAATGTTTGATTTCATTTTAAATGTCTCGCTAGTATGCATTTTTTTGGGGATTTAGTTCTCAAAATTAATCTTTGTTTTGTGCTTTCCAGAGTAATCAGTTACGAATTTAAATAATAATAAGTAATAGTGAATATATGTGTTATCTGACATGAATCATTTAAATTTATGTTGTGAATATTGCGTTTATTTATTCAAAAATGTGTTTCAATGCACAGTGCCACGCCCATTTTCGTTAAAATTTCTCCTCAATTTCGGGACCAAAAAAACCTGATCGACTAGATCCAAGAACATTTTTCTCATAATCCTAAAGTAATTAATTAATGCCACAAAAAGTGGTCAAATTCCCCATAGTGCACTGTCCAAGGCTCAATGCCACCAACACCCACAGGGCCAAGAGAACGTTTGTGTGTGTGTGTGTCTGTCTGTGTGTATTTCTATCGCGTGTTGCAGTGCATTTAACTGTTGCTGTGGAATGCCTAACAACGAACACCAATGTCGCGGCCGACGCTTAGTCATCATTGCCGTATCAAGCGCAGCTCGTCGTAGGGCGCAACTAAATTTGCTTTAAATGTTGCCGATGTGTTATTTATCTGACGTCGTGCACACAATTAGCTCGCTTGGATTAAGGCACAGCAAGCGGCTGCAGCTCGCAGTTTAATAAACAATTTCATATATGGCAAATTCAGTCGGACTCCGCTGCATTTGTTTTGTGCAATCGATTGGCTCAAACTCGCTGATTGAAAACCTGTGTGTTCTCGAGTCGGCAGCACCCGGCTGGGAAATACCCTCAACACAGCTGCGAGTTGATTCGCACACTTTTCTTATCGGCTGCGCTGCTCAACTAAATTCTTAAAGAAATTCTAAACTAAAATTATAATTATTATATAATGATAAAAGTAATAAAATGAAACAAAGTATAAGGTTTGTAGTACTTGGTCTTCGTTATTTAAATTTTGGTATATATTAGGTCAAATTTGATAATGCGAAAATGGGCTATTCTATGGATAATTTGAAATAAACTTCATCTACGTGTGATATATACGAATTTTAGTATCTAGCTTTGTTTCTGTATTTCTTAGCGATTTTGATCCGTCAAAAAATGTGAGATTGTCGATTTTGATCGATTTTATGCTATCGATGATTTGTAATAAACTTGGGCTGGTCGTGCTAGCTAGTTAGTTAGTTAGATAGTTCTATATAGTTTCTTATAGTTCCCAAGACGCGTTCGGACGAACACACGGAAAGACAGACGGACAGGCGACTACTTGGTCCGTTACATACATTCTCACATAACTATTATACCCATTTTCTGTACGCTTAGGGTATAAAAATAAACACATCCCACTATGGTAATTTGTTGTGGTTTCTGTTAAATTGTATTGCTTGAATGAATAATATTTAATTGTTTGTTTTTGTTTTTGTTTTTGTATTTTCGCAGCACATCGGGCGATTCGCTCTATGAAATCTTGGGACTTCCTAAAACAGCAACAGCTGATGATATCAAGAAGACTTATAGAAAACTTGCACTCAAATACCATCCAGATAAAAATCCAGACAACGCTGACGCCGCTGATAAGGTAGAGTACTACGGTTCGCCTCACATTGGAGATTTCTAATTGATTGTGTTTATTGTTTCCATATCGTTCTATCGGCCACAGTTCAAGGAGGTCAATCGGGCACACTCGATACTGAGCGATCAGACGAAACGCAATATTTATGATAATTATGGTTCACTAGGTCTCTACATCGCCGAACAGTTCGGCGAGGAGAATGTGAATGCATACTTTGTGGTCACATCGCCGGCAGTGAAGGTGAGTCGTGTGGTTCTTCCTTTTGCTTTGCAAATTTTCTAATGTTTTCTGTTTATCTTCCTGTAGGCATTGGTCATTTGCTGCACAATTCTGACTGGCTGCTGTTGCTGCTGCTGCTGCTGCTGCTGTTGCAACTTCTGTTGCGGCAAGTTCAAACCGCCGGTGAACGAGTCGCACGACCAGTATGCACACTTGAATGTGAGTGAAGTTTGATTTGGTTATTAGTTATTGATTGTGCCCCTGCCCACATACTAACCATTCAGATCTGATTTAATGCCAAAAAAAAAGTAATAATAAAATAATAAACAAGAAAAACAATCGATTTCAATATGAACACTACACACACACACAAAGAATGCTCTCATTGACACATGTAACCATTCACACACTCGGTCACACACACACAGCTTGTATATATATATATTTATATATATGAGACATTACTTGAACTCAAACCCAAGCTAAAAATCTTTAAACTAAACACTAAACTCATTTTGATGATTTTTGTGAGGCGATTGTTTAGTCAAAAGTAGTTTTCTAGCTTAAATCACATGCATAATTTAAACTGACAAATGGCTAAATTGGTACACGATCGATAAATGCTTTGTGTTCTTATAAGTATTTTTACAATAAATTATTTCTAATTTATTATGAATTGCTTGAATTGACATTTTGTGAGCTTTGTTTCTTCCTTCCATTTTTGTTTTTGCATTTGCTCCTTCTTTGTCCATCTATCTTTTGCACAATGTTGTTTTTCTTAGTTTGAGGTAAGTAAGAATATAGTTTAAGTTGTTCACAGAGTGAAAGGTATACAACAACACGACTAACATCCTCAAACGTTCCGATCATTTTCAACACTATATTGTTATTGGTTAATATTACTTTTGTGTTATCAATACGGACACCACGAAAATCATCAAATGCTTTACTACTAATACATACATATGCATACATGTGCACTTGATTATTATTAAATCCAATTATTACTGAGAAACAAATCAACACAACCAGCCTGAGCCACTTAAAGCAAAGACATTTCTTTGATTATGATTCGTTAGTTCACAATTGCTTTTCTTGTTTTGGAACGTCTCACAATCTGTGCATAATGAGATTGATTGCTTGTTTTCTTGTGCTTATACTTTGAATTCGATTTTCTTTTGTATTTATGTACCTATGTATGTATGTATGTATGCGGCGGAGAAAAAAACCAAAAAATTTACGTTTCTAATTTTGTTTATTTTTTTTTCTCAAAACCACCTTTCGATCGACTCATCATACCCACCTACAACCTCACACACAATTACGCCTGCGCGCGGCTCATACTAAACTATATTGCATATATATGCATATACTATATGTCCGATTCGGTCCTATTCGATCCGACTTGCTCATATGTATGTGATATGTGTTGCTTTATGAATGCCCAGCGCTCCGATGGCAATCGAGAGGCGAGCGATCTGCCACCGCATTTGGGACAACAGCCACGTCTTGTAAGTATAGAAATAGAAAACGTCACCGGCACGAGTACTGCATGATCTCTGGGCAAAAATATCCATGTTGCGAATGCCCAACTGTATAACACGTATAACACCGCATAACTAACCCCAACCACCGTAACAAAATTTAGACGTTCTATAAGAAAAATTTGATTAACAAATAATCAGATGCAAAATTGCACAATAAGAAACGGAAGAAATGTTCGAAGCGACAAGAGCTCTCCTCTTTTTGGTGTTCACTTATATAGGCTGCTGGGTAAATTAACTCACAAATTATATTCATCTAACTGAAGTTGTTCTGTAAACACGTAAACACATAGCCTTAGTTTATTTTGGTTTTTGTATGCAATCTTTGTTTACTAACGCGCATTGTATAATATATGTATGCAATAATGTATGTAAATGTATATTTAATTGCTTTGTAAACGGCTTTCCTATATATATAGATATATAAACTAACCGAAAACTCGTTGACTAAACAATGCAGAAAACCCATTGTGAGATAGTTCTTCAGCAACAGCAACACACAGACTCTACATGATTTAAGTTTGATTATTTTAACATATTTCTGTTTACTTTTGCTCATGCAGGAGGACGTTGATCTTGACGATGTTAACCTGGGTACAGGAGGAGCACCGGTTACCACACAGCCACGCGAGCAGGCTGGTGGTCAGCCCGTCTTTGCCATGCCTCCCCCAAGCGGCGCTGCGGTTGGTGTGAATCCCTTCACTGGAGCTCCGGTGGCAGCCAATGAGAACACGTCGCTGAACACATCAGAACAGACCACATACACACCAGGTATATAAACAGTTGGCGCTGTTAACCAGTAGAGGAATGTCGAGAATGTCGAGTTCCACGCGGTTATTCTCTTCATCTAAGTCAGCAAGACCTACAGAAATACTTAGCAGCAGTACAATAACAAGCTTAACTATAACAAAAAAAAAAAGCGTCTTTGACCATCGAAACTTGTTGTTTGTTCTGAGCAAAAAAACGTTGAACAAAAAATACTAAATCTAAAATATTGTAAACCACAGTAACCTTTTGAATATATTGCAGAATAGTTTGATACTGAAATCACTCTACATACTAAAAATAATAACATTTTCGCTCCCCACTTGTTTTCGGAGCAGTGAACACACAACAATATTTAATAAATAATATATAAAGCAAATAAAAACAGTTAATAACACACAGTTTGTAGCAGTAAGCTCATATACATATATATACATGCATTCGTAGCATATGTAGAACAGTTATAGTACCTAAACGTATATTTTTAGACACTCATTTTCACAGCGAAAATCTAACAAGATAGCGCACACACGCATCCATGTGTGTGTGTGTGTGTAAATATGTTGTGTATGAATACCGATTAGTCAGTCATATACAGAGTCCAAATGATGTTTTATGTTTTTTGCTTTATCATCATCCCTTTATTTCTCTCTGGCCACTTTCCGTAATTCCATCCAATAACCAAAAATCAAAACACGTCCGTTCTAAATCACGAGATCACTTTATTCTGTGAATTACCAATAAAATATAAAGATGGAACATCATCAAGCACTGCCTAGGAACTATGTATATTCGCTGGGTATTGTACTTGTATCAACATTTTTTTGATTCTTAATCTAGTAAAGATATAATGAATTATTAATGGAATGTAAATACACCTTATATATATATATTTGTATTGATCAAATTATTTCGATATTTTTTTGGTTTTATTGAGTTACTTTTTGTTAATGAGCTGCCCGACAATTAGATCACACTGCCAATTTGCGCTTTAGGATTGATTGGTGACTGGTTTTAGTTTGATTTCGGATATAACTGTATTCATTATACTTATTTTAATTTTGAATTTACTTTATCACTATACTTTTTCTCTCTTTCTCTTTCCCTGCATCTAGATATGGTTAAGCAAAAATATTAGGTTCATGCTTGAAGCGAAACAAACCAATTCATGAGAACGTTTTGAACAGCCACACACATTTTTATTCCTTTTAACTGTTAAAAATTTTGGTATGTTCAAAAAATCTAAAATATATACATACATATATTTATTGTAAGCTATAGAACTTAATTCTAATTTATAATATGATTGTTAAGCGAAAGCTAGCATGTTTAAATCAATCAGATAGAAATTACTCCGTAAATGTTTTGCTATTTGATGCGGACAACACTTGCATACACAATATTTTCACGATGACGAAGAATGCAAATCAAATTGAGAATATATCGCATTATAATAATCACATATACAATATATATATATATTTTTTTTCGATATGTAGTCAAATCTGCGAATGCATATATATTACCATATGATACTTAGATACTTACCCAAAGTGTTATTGTTTCATCTATGTATCTATTTAACACCAAATTGTAACTATAATTATATTTCAACTTTAGTAAGATTCAACAGAGTTAAACTACTTAAGAAGTATGCCTATAAAACCAAATTGTAAACACGACGGTCAATTTCTGGCCATTTGTTTAATTGCATCGTATGTAAACAGTACGCTTAAATTTTACGTCTATGTATATGTATGTGTGTGCCACATATACAATATTAAATTTAATTTGCATTTGTGCTTGTGTGCCCATAGAAGTCGCCTCTTAGCTAAGAAAAATTACTGTTATTATAACTGGTCTTTTGTGTGGCAAGGAAATTTTGTGACCTTATGTCTATATAGTTTTCGCAATTGGTAAACACAAAATTGTTAAAACACATTAAATATGTAAAGAATCCAATAAGCGGTTGCTCTTGTTGAACAATGGGTCGCTGGCTCTAGTGTATTGGGATGAGAAAGTATCGTCGGAGTGTAAATCCGAGTCTCTTGCCATCCCTGTCCAGACTGTGCCGCCCCATTGTAATAACTGCAAATGTATATAAATAAGTCAAGCGAAACAGTATAGAATTGCACCGGAAAACAGAATACATTAAAAGCAAATAAATTTAAATATAGTCCCATCCTTCAAATTGTATTCCAAATTATTTAATTTATTTTAAATTCGATTGTTTTATTTATTTTACACTTTATTGGCAACTTAGCTTTCATTTAACCAACCGGAGCCGGAGTATTCACATTGTATTTGTAAATTAAGCAATTAGACCCAAAATTTTGTAATATCGTACATGTTGTATCACCAATATCAATTATGATGAACCAGTAAATTATGTATACACCCATTAAATTCAATACAAACTTAAATATATATATATATATATATACATATATATTTGTATATATGTATATATTATATAAAATTCAAATAATTATAATACCATTTTAAAGTTTTGCGTGTGTATTTATTGTTCGTACAAAAAAAAAACAAAAAAAAAAAACAAAAAACAAAGCATTTCCAAAATTTAAATTTACAATTGTTTTCAAATTTAAATTTGCCAGAAGCAGAATGAAATCGAAATCAATAAAAATAACTATATGAAAATTGTGTATGTTACTTATTTTTACTCTTTGGCATGATTATTATTATTGTCAGTATCTTATTATCGATGCAAAACTAAGGGGTTGCTTGGAATCTGGTTCAAATTTGCCAAGACGCATTTTTAATTTCTTCTGATTGTTTTTTTATAATGCTATGGTACATTTTTTATGTGATTACGCTGATCGAGTTTTGGGCTGTCGGAAACATTTCATCAATTTGCGCTTTAAAAACTTTCGACAATACTATCTCAAAAAGCGCCCGCTGAAAGCTTAACAAGGATAAGTAACGTTATTTGTATGTGTGTGCGAGCTTGAGGTGTGCATTGGTAAACAAACACGGCGGCGCCTTCCGCTTTGTTGCTGCGCGGTGTCGACGAAGCTTTTGACAGCTGACTGGTAACGGAGAAAGCTTTTTCGCTCCGCTCAGCTATGCTCGTCGCTCTCCTTTGGTTTGTTTTGTTTTGGTGCTTTGTGCAAAATGCCTTTGCAGTAACGGCAAAGCCGGCACATGCGCTCTCTGCGAGTGAGCGTGCGAGAGCGGCCTGAGGCTGGGCAGTAAGTAGAGGCGACTCGGCGCAACTTCGCTGCAGAGTTTTGTACGGGTCAGAAACCGATTGGAACTCGGCGAGTTTGTGCGCGACGCATTGCAAAGTTCTAACTGAAAATCCGAAGTGTAATCTGGGAATATTTCTTCTTTTTTTTTCCTGCTTCCCTGCCAAAATCGGAAAAGTGAAAAATGTGAAAAAATTAGTGAAGGAAGCTAAATTGAATTAATTTGCAATCAAAGTCCAACGGGGAAACGCATGAATCGAAAACCAAAGCTAAGCCAATAGCAAAGCGGAGGAAAAAATTTGTAACGCATTGGTATTTGTGAGTGTGTGTGTGTGTGTGTAAAGCTTACGTGCATGTGTGTGTTAATTTTTCATGCGCAATTTGGGTTACAAAGAAAAACGAAAAACGCTGCTTAAAATGCAATGAAAATGTTTTAGGCCGGGGCTTCATTGATTTTCCTACGCATAAAAGTATGCTATATAAAACGCAGTAATTGAAATCAATCGCTGACGATGGCCACGCGTGGAAATGAGGCTGGAAACTCTCTGGCTGCACTGGGCGCTTAGACGAGCCCCAATCGCCCCAGCATCAGGAGCAACGGCATCGGCAAGGATGTGGACGAGGACAACGACATCGGCGCCATGTAGCTGCTAGGCAAGGCGGCACTGCATAAACAAACAAACCAACGGCAGCTAACCAAGAAGAGACACCACAAAAGGGAGAAGCAGTGGGCGATTGTAAGGCGACTTCCACCCGGACTACAATTGGGCACATTGCCAAGCTGGCTCCCGTACTGCCCAGTAGCGGCATGGCCGGCCTCGTTAGCGGCGGCAGTGGGGGCGGTAGCACTGGCAACGCGGGCAGCGGCTATAAGCATCAGCATCATCTCATTTCGCCGACCCACACCCCGCTGCCACACGCCCACGGCCACACGCACACGCACACCCTGCCGGCCGGCATATGCAGCAGCGACAGCGGCATCTCAACGCTGAGCGCCATCTCGCCGCCCCTCTCGGCGGGCAACTCGGTCTGCAGCACATCGGCGGCAACGACTGCCGGCGGCGGCAGTCCCCAGCTGCGCACCTCGCCGGCGCTAAGCATGCTGGGCAGCGCCACCGCGACGGCCAGCGGCAAGGCGCAAACGCAGACCCAGACGCTGAGCCCGGCGGGCAGCGGATCGCCCAACTATTTGAGCACCATGAAACTGCTCGGGCCGGCGGCGAGCATTGACTTGGGCAGCTCGCCGCTCTCGCACCGCAACTACAGCAACTCGCTGAAGGGGTTCAGTTTCCGACGCAGCTTCGACGACAAGATCATTGCGCCACCATTTCTATCGCACAGCCATGGACATGGCTATGGGGCCGGCGCGGTGCCGACGACGGGGCCCGCGCACATACCCTATCCGCATTTCCATCCAACGCCGCATCATCATGTCAATGTGGCGTCGTCGGCGGTGGCATCCGCACATCATCTGCACTTACATCACCACGGAGCGGGCGGTGCCCATCCGCCGCTGCCGCTCTCGCTGGGCACGCTGACGTCGTCGCAGTCGACCACAAAGCTCTCGTACCGCGACGATTTTTTGCAGCAGATTGGCTACCTGCCAACCACTCGCATCTACAGCACGCCGACGAGCATCGTCGACGAGGACAGGGCTCAGCAGGACTTTCTCTCTCTGTCACTCTCGCCGCCGCTCAATCGGCGCCGCGATATGCCAGCGCTGCGTGGACCCTTCGTCAGCCTGTGAGTAGACCGCACCACCTAGTCATAGATTTTTTATCTACTTATTTCCATACACTCGTGCCGCACACGCAGCGTGGGCCCAATTAAATTAATCGAGCCAACGAACACCTCTCGATTTCTGTGTTGACAGGTCAGCCAAGTGCTCTCGTTCCCAGGCCGCGCACAGTGGGGCGCAGTTGAACATCGTAGCAATATATAAACGAAAAATTTAAAACCCTCAAATACCGATCAAAAATTTAAATCTGAATTTTGAGTTATAGAGCTGTAAGTGGGTTGGAAAAATTGGATGGGATGGATTGGAGTTTCTTCATGCAGATTACAAATTGTGATTTAACTTGCAATATTACCATTTTAGTGTTAACTTATTTCCTTATTAACATGAGTCAAGAAACGTTCTGCAAATTTTCAATATTTTTTTTTTGTAACAAACTCTACTTTTGCAGAAATAATGTAAACTTCGCTAACATATTTTTTACACCCTGAACCCATTGTGAAATGTGTAAAAAAAAGGGTGTAATGGTTTTGTGCAAAAGTATGTCACAGTTAGACCCGACCCCGTTGGGCAGGATGTCCTTCTGTCTGTTAGTAATAAGAGCTTAAAGCAGTCGAATCGGGGCAGAAGTGGTCTCAATCCTTAGATCCTTCCAATCCTTCCCAAAGATATGGGGGAAAATAACTATAAATAACTTACATTAATCAATATTAAGAAAATAGGGAAATTAAAAACAACAAAAATTATAAATTTGCTTTGCGTATAATAAAGGATTATTCTATAGTAATATTTTCCAAAACTATAGTTTCCGAGATCGTTGCGGTTACTTAGACAGATAAGGTTTAATCGACTTAGCTTAGTTTGCTTTTATTACCATTAGCACAAAGTATGAAAATGCTTTTAAGCTACTTTGATTTTAAACAGGGTATTGAAACTATTTTTTGAATAAACGTATTTTAAATTCATTCCTTAATTCCTTTCTATAGGAGATTAATATTTAAATTGTATCAGACTAGGAGTCGCGAAGTCTCCTTCAATAGATTTTTTAGTTCCTAAAATGAATGTTTTCAGTAAATATAAATGATATCAAATATATCAGAATCATCTAAATCGTATTATTGACAAATTAGCTGCACTGTTAACACTGTGCACCGCTGTACAACACTAAATATCCGCGTACACATACATACATACGTGTATTCATAGATAAGGTCGCGTACTGACCATTCTAATGGCTGCTTGATTTTGTTTACGTTGTTAATTTGCTTTAACCGCAAAGACTCCTCCTCGTGACCGCCAAACGTTCGTCGTGCCCCACCTGCAGTCGCACACACACACACACACACACGAACCGTACCCATATTGCATTTGACTAAACTATGACGTTTTCACGCTCACACACATACATACACATATGCACACAGCGCGTGTATTTATTTGCATTTATTTTTACAGCGATTTATTGTTTTTATACGCTAAGTCTATAAATAAGAAAGCATTGAAGAAGCAGCCGCCGAGGCGGAGAATTTCAGTCGGTTTTGAGCAAAATGTAAGGTGCGTGTTTCTCTTTGTGCATTAGGGTGAGTCATGCGGGGAACAAGTGTTTTGTTGGGGCTGTCGCATACACTCACTCATGGAAACAAAGAGTGGCCCAGACGACTGAAGAGGCGGGGGGGAAATCAATACTCCCAGACTTGGGTTAGTCACTCTAAAAACTCTAAAATACACTTCGCGTGGCTTCCAATCGGACTGGAAGTTGGAGTTAAATTTATATTATATATTTATATTGTTTCAAAGGGAAAACATCGAAAGTTCAACAATGCCATAGATTCAATTTTGGCACAGTGCCTAAGAAATCCGTAATGACGATAATGACGACAATGCTGATGATAATAATGATGATGAGGTTGTTCGGGCCTCTCTGCTCAGTGTATATTCCATGACCGGCACTTGCCCGTGCTACGACGTCGTCGTCGATGTCGACGAGTTGATGAAGTACATTGGATAATGACGCCAAAAGATGTATGTGTATGAATGTGTGTGTGTGTGCACATACATGTGCTTGTGCGGATGAATACTCTGTGGTTGCTCAGCTCTTTATAAAGGCAGACAAAAACTTACATACATACGTGCATGCAAATATAGGTACATGGATATTTGTCAATGTATGTATGTATGTATGTATGTATGTATGTACGTATGTGGCTTGTGATGATAAAAGCAACAACAGAAAGCGGAAAATACTCGCTATACGGCACGAATTGAATTCTTTGACTTTGGCTCGCTCATTTGATGGGGGAAAATACAAGAAAACATTCTCGCAAATGGTACCGAACGAAACGGTTGTCGAGCGAAAGATACAGATACTTTTCATAATTAAAAAATTTTTGCGTTGTGAGATTTATTTATTTACCTCCACCTCCTCGAAGCGCGCGCGTTATGTAAGCCATCTTCGAAAGTAAAGAGTGCGAACTGTTTGCGAGCGTGCGAAAACAATGCGAAAACTAACGCTGGCCGCCAACGCATAGGAAAGTCAAGGTCGCCAACCAGCCCCAGACCCAGCCCCCACCAACCCATTGGCGCTGACCCTGCCCCGGTTGGGGACGCGTCGTTGTTACTGCGCCCCGATGCAATGTAGGCAAGAACGCGAAAATCCAATATTCGAACGAACCGAAAACATTAGCGAAATGGACAACTGGTGGACGCACAGCTCGGAGCTGGGCGCCACCTGTCCGCGGGAGGCCAATGCGACAATGGCCACCGAATGGCCATGGCTCGCGTGGAGCGAGCTGTGCAGCATTAACTGGCCGCTGATCAGGCAGACTTATGCCCACTGTCTTCAGCTAATTGCGATCTTTGCTAGCGTGATCAGCCAACATCTTGGTGAAATCGTAAGCACACTTGCCCAGGATGAAGTCTTCGTTTATGGAGTGCAGGCGTGCCTGTTGCTTCTCTTCCTCTACCTCATGCACCTGCTGCGGCCCGGCACCACTGAGAGCAGAGCCACAGCGCCGCCCACCACCTCGCCCCACGTTACCAAAGAGCTCAGCTGTGATTTTAACTTTGTCTCCGAGCAGGAGAAACTGGCCGCACAGGCGGCTGCCACTGAAGCGATGCTGGAGGTGGAGGAGAAGCGACGTCGCAAGCGGTTCACCAAAAAGCGCAACTGCGTCTCGGCTGGACCGATTCTCATTGCCCTGCGCCACCAATCGCAGCGGCCCAAGGACTACAGGAAGTCCGCACTGATCTTTGAGCCAATGTCGCCCCGAGAACAAATACTGGAGAACACTCTGGTGCTCAGGGAGAAACCGCTGACGATCCAACTGCCACCCGAAGTTGTGGAGCAACAGGCCAGGCAGAATCAACTCGTCGTAGCTGTTGCACCAGTGGATCAACATGAGGATGTGGACTTGGTAGCACTAATGTGCGTGGGTTCACCTAACCAGAGTGGGGGTTTTTTGTTTTTTTTTTTTTGATTCCTTCAATCAAAATCAATACCATCATCATTTATGGATCATTTATAGATTTTAGATATTGCTAAGCTCTTTTTGGGTTTTTGTTCTGATTTCAGCTCGGAACCGCGCGGCACGTTGAGCACCACTGATGAAATCTATCCAGACTCGCCGGATAGCAGCCTTTACGGCTCCGATGAGGAGCAGGAAGATGCCTCACAGTACTGCCGTGGTGGCTATCATCCGGTCGTCATTGGCGACATATTCGACAATCGGTTTCGTGTTGTGCGCAAACTCGGATGGGGTCACTTTTCCACCGTGTGGCTGTGTCGAGATCTAAAGTAAGTAATAAATGGAATAAGCCAATGTGCAACTTTTAAGCCAACTCTTTTCGATTGACCATTGACCCGTAGAGATGAGAAGTATGTGGCTCTTAAGGTGGTCAAGAGTGCTCCGCACTACATAGAGACTGCAGCGGATGAGATTCGCCTGCTGGAGGCCATACGCGATGCTGATCCGCTCGATGTGAAGCGGGAGCGGATCGTTCGGCTAATGAACCACTTCACGGTGCGTGGTGTGAACGGTGTGCACACCTGTTTGGTGTTCGAGGCGCTCGGCTGCAGCCTGTACAAGCTGATTGTGAAGAACAACTATCAGGGACTGGCCATTGCCCAGGTGCGCAACATCATTAAGCAGGTGCTGGAGGGATTGGACTATTTGCACAGCAAGTGCAGCATTATTCACACGGACATCAAGCCCGAGAACATTCTCCTGGTGATCGACAATGCGGCGGCGATGAATCAGCAGATCGATGATGAGATCAACAATCTGCGCGTCAAGGGCGCCGACTTTCCCGATTCATACAGTGAGTAATTACGGGAGCATCCCCCCTTCCGTTGCACCCCCCTTAATTGCTATATTCCGCAGTCAGCTCGATCGAGAAGCAAACGAAGACCCGCGCCAAGTGGCCACTGATCGAACCGAATGGCTCAACGAACACGAGCAACAGCACAGCGAACAATTCGACATCATCGACGCCACTGGCCGCTGTGGTCATGTCCTCGCTGGATAAGGACGATACCACCACCTCGTCCACGCTCAACTCCAACACCACATCCTCGCTGGCCTCCAAGTACTCCAGCCTGCTGGGCGACAGCGAGTGCAACGGCGTTGGCCTGGTCGGTGTGGGCGGCGTGGACAGTCCAATAATCGGAGGTACTACGAACCTGGGCAATCGCTATCGAGCTGAGAAGAAAATCACTGCCAAGGTAAGTCCCCTAACACCCATCTCCGGCCATATCCAACACAATTTCCAGCCCATCAACATCCACGCGGTGTGCGTCCTGGCAAACGAACCGTTTGATTGCATCTACAGCATTTTGCACTCAAGTCAAACCACAAACTAACAACTAAATTGTAATATATATATATACTGTGTGTATGTATGTATGTATAATTATTTATTTGAAACACTGATCGTACAAGAAAAACAACAACAACAATATCACGCCGGCAAACTATTCTTAATTTGATTTTATTTCCATGTTGTTTTCTTTTGAAACTTTTCATTTGGCATTGGCCACATCCGACAGTCTTCTATTGACCGCGACGAGGACACTGACACCGACACCCTCGGTGATAATAGCACCATTGCCAGCGATTCACCTACCGAGTGCGACGTTAGTTTAAGCAAAAGTAACGATTGCGCCAATCCGGAAAAGGTAAAGTGCAAAAGTTCCCCTAGAGGTGCCTAGTTCTGGAAGTTGGCTCGTTCGTTCTTTCTGTAATTGTGTTTGATGCTTTGCTAGCCGCGAGTCTGTTGGGGAGCAGACTCATCACCAAGTCTCCTCCTCCTCTGCTCCCGCAGTCTCGCGAGATAATCAGTATTTAAGTGCTTAGTTCAAAGTTGTCAATACTAATCAAGCAATTTTATTTTCAAACATGGCTGCAAACCTAAAAAAGAGAGAAAAATAAAGAAATTTTAGTTCAATGTTCAAGCCGATGGCTTGGGAATTTTTGGTTCGGTTCATGAGCCTGGTTCACACATCAATGAACAGAGATTCTGGTTCGAGCCGCGGTTTGTCACATTATTTAAAATTAAAATAGGAAAATTTTTAATTTTTAGTTTTCTTGTTTTTATTGATTAGTGAGGGCGTTTTAGTAATATTAAGTCGAACCTTTAAAAGACAGTAAATGGAGTTAACAAAACTTTTAAATTCCTGGTTTGCAGCCTTGTCTTTGAGTCCAGGGAGTGATATATAGAGTGTTGAGAAAGATGTAGAAATTATTCGAATGTTATTGCTACATCCAATTCTTTGCATTGACTTTGATTTAATCATTTTTTATTAGAATCTTGAGTTGTCTCCCGGCTTACCCCTTAATACGAATAACATGCAACTGTAGACACATATATATTTATGCTCATGTTATTGTGTACACTCCCACATTGCCGAATACACACAGACACGCCCACTAAAATCTATCCAATATACTATTACTATAAAAGCTTTAATCTTTATGTGTATTCACCCGATGCTGAGACTGGCTTAAGCTTTAGATGTTATTAAGTGTTATCATTCATCCGCTTGTCGCCATTTTGCTATATAGTTCATATACATTGTTAATGTTATTGCTATTACAAATTCTGAATGTTATTCTGCCCCCCTGCAACGCATAAAACAGCATCCAATATCCGTCCAGGAAGACGATCACTGCAGCCTTTGAGTGGTTGTGTGCGCGATATTGAGTGCTGATGCTGACGGTTATCGCTTTCACCAGTTAATCATATGATATTTATAGCCCCTAGCCATATCACTCCGATCTTCTCCGATGGGCTGCGAAGGCGCAGACCCAACTGTGAAGATCTAATGAATGTTTTTTTGCATTGCACCACAAAAAAAAAAAAAAGAAAAAACCAAAAAAATATCGTGTGTTCTTTTTCTTCTTTTCTTTCCTTGTGTGATCAAAATAATTACAATATATTCACGTATGTAAAGCAGCTGCCCAACACCACAGTCAGCAACTCGAACACCACCACCCACTCCTGTTCCACCGCCAACACCAACACCAATACCAATACCAACACCAACATCATTTCCAACTCGAATACTCAAAGCACGTGCACGTCTACGTCACAACAGAACAACAGCAACAACACTACCACGGCAGATAGCAACAACAGCCGGTCCACGTTAACAATATCCACATCCGAATCCACAACCACATCCTCATCAGCCCCTACCTCGGCCTCCGCCTCCGCCAATGCACCACCTCCAGCTCCCAGCAGCACTACCAGCACGTGCACGTACTCGTTCACGCATCTCGTGCCTACAACAACAACAGCTGCAACAGTAGCTCCAACAACAACAACAACAACAAAAAGCATAGACCTGTTTCACAATAGCAACATCGGCAGTTGTGATTATAAATCATCAACAACAACAGCAGGCACCGCAACTTCAATCAGAGCAACTGCAACAACAACAACAACAACAAACGCTAAACTTAATGTCAATGCCAATGCCATTCCTTCGCAGAACCAGAGCCAGAGTCAGAGCCAATCCTATACGCACACGATACAATCACTAATCAACAACAGCAACGTGAGGGTGAAGATCGCCGATCTGGGCAATGCCTGTTACGATGTGAGTAGAAAGAAAAAGTTGAAAGATTCACAGACTAGATTAAAACCTCTCTCCATCTCCTCCCGGCACAGTATCATCACTTTACCGAGGATATACAGACGCGGCAGTACCGCTCGATTGAGGTGCTGCTGGGCGCGCCGTACAACTATACCGCCGATATTTGGAGCACAGCGTGCCTGGCCTTCGAACTGGCCACTGGCGACTATCTGTTTGACCCGCATGCAGGAGAGTCGTACAGCCGCGACGAGGACCATTTGGCGCACATCGTGGAGCTGCTCGGATCGATACCGCAGTCGGTGATACTGCGTGGCAAGCACGGACTTAAGTACTTCACAAGCTACGGTAGGTGGTTATTGAAGGATGGTATATTCGCACAGTCGCTAACTATGTCAAGGGATTTCATCTGCAGGAAGCCTACGGAACATCACCAAGCTGAAGCCCTGGAGTTTGCTGAACGTGCTTGTCGAGAAGTACGATTGGGATCCCGTAGAGGCCAAGAAGTTCTCGGACTTTTTACTGCCCATGCTCGAGTACAATCCCGTAATACGGGCATCGGCAGCGGAGTGCCTGCAGCACCCTTGGCTGGAGCAGGAGGAGTTCGTCTAGCACACTTTGCGGGATCGGCCCAGGGGAACAGTCACACAGGCAGACATATATTACTCGAACTCATATTTGTAGGCTTTTATATGCGAACAAGATTGTCATAGTGGAATTAATATTACGATTAATATTTATTATGCTAAATTAGCGTTTAAACCAGAAAGCAAAACCTTAACAAGAAATTTCAGAACATAAGGCGAGGAGTTTTCGAAGCTTTTTAAATTAACACGATTTTGTACTCGAGAGCTTTAAACACGTTAAGCAAACAATGCGATTTTATTTACTGTCAAACAAAAGCTAAAATCAGCGAATCGAAGCGAATAAGAGATTTTATTTTTTGTTTAATTTTTTTATTTGAATTTCATATATTTTTTGTATTGAAAATAAAAAGACAATGACGACAATTTGTAAGTCAACAGATGCCTAAACTGACTGACTGATTGCAACAAAAGTAAAAATAAAAATAAAAAAATAAAAATAATCCTTTCATGAAAACCTAAATCTAAAGATATGATAAGAACTAGTGAAATATTAGGAAGCGCGTTAATAACATTAATAATAATAATAATATGGTGTGTGTATAATGAATGAAATATTTAAATGTAGATAACTAACGACATTGTTACGATAAAATACAGCCGGCTTTCTAGCAGCAAGTAGTGATTGTGGTATATTTAACCGAAAAAATATTGTAGGACTTCAGCAGAATACAATTGTGTGTATTTTATATTGGTTTCACAGTGTTACGATCCTTTGCGGAACGATTCTAGAATATTAAATATTATTTATTCGTCTTTATTTTTTTTTAAATTGTGTTTTTGTTTACTTCAATATGAGTTACTTTTTTTTTGCCTAATAGATGCAGTATCTATATTAAATTTTTGGTTGTTCACTTTATGAATTAGTAATAGACAGCTGCGTGCTTTAAACAGAGATAATCCCAAATTAAGTAAGTGCACAATTGAAAAATGAATACTTCATTCTTGAAATGTCCGCAAAATCAACATGGTATTAAACCCAAACGATAAGCAAAACAAAAAATAAATTAATATATATACAAGTAAATCTTGTAGTGGAATTGAGAATTCTTAAAGGAAATTTACAAAAAACTAAAAACCAAAAAAGAAAAAATAAAAACTCTCATTAGGATTACACGCATTATATTTGCTAGAGAAATCGAATTCACTGGGAGAAGAACTAAACATATTTTATTATTTACCTACAACAAGTATTTGTACACAAACCTAAGAAGTAACATTAAACGTGACCAAATAATTTAATATTGTGGAAGATTTTTCCACAAACACGTAAACAACAAAAGAAAATTGAATACACATTTAATATACACATGAGTAATAAAATAAAATAATGCAATTACCATATGAACGGGCGTGTTATTCGCATACAGAAGGAACCCTGAAAAAGACGCCTCCGTAAGTTCGCTAAGGAAAAATAAAACTTGATTTGGCCTGCATATGAACTTTATTTATACAAATGTAAATAATGTATCAAATTGCTGGATACTTATGGTTTAGCGGGGGTATCATCATATATCAGATGGTATTAAGTGTAACAATAGAATAATATACCTATAATTCGTTAAGCATAACGCACATTGATTATCATATACTTTATTGGTAAATACTCGGAATAAGAATAGGTGATCTCGGCTGCCACTCGCAGTATGGAATCTAAAGACCGAGACCCATTATCTGTTCTTGTTTGTAGACACCATGGTAGGCATTGCGGATGAGTACGTAGGGAAAGCAGGATTCCAGAAGATCCATGGTGAGGAATGGTGACTGTTTGACAATCTCATCCAGCAACAAGTAAATTGATTCTCGATTACGGGTGGCTTCCTTGTCGGACTCCTGGCCCAAACGCAGCAGCGATGAACTGGCTAAAGCCAAAAATTCCTTCATGCGATCTTCCATATCGTTTTGACCGCAGATTGTGAACAGGGCGCCGAAGATGTTGTTAATAGCAGCCGCCATGCAATGTGTGTTATTTGAGTGTCCATCGATGGTAGCTCTGTAGAAGGATTGTTCGTTTCGCGCTAGCTTTGGTATGGATACGGCCACAAAGACCATCAGTAGACACGCGGTCAGGTGTTCGCCCTCATCGAATTCGGGTTTTTTTGATTTCAGTGTTGTAGCCAGCGTGGGGTCCACTTTGCACAGCAGACCCGCTGCCGAGGCCATCTCGGAGGCGACGCGTATCTGATCGCCACCTGGCAAATGCTCCTGAAAGTCTTTGACAGAGCTAAGCAGGAAGGGAATGCGTTTGTCTAGCACATCCACCAGTGCCTCGTGCACGAGATTGCGGAAGCAGATAATAACCCCAATTATGGTCATGCGCTGCAGTACTCGATCAACGTCCTGCAGCCGCTTGAACTGCTCCTTCATTACTTCCGGCTTGTCAAAGCTAGTGCGGAGTGTAATAAGCACCTCCTTGTTGGTGCCCACCAGCGATTTTAGTTCCTGCACCTGGTTGGCGATGTGCCACATCAGGGTCTCATTTAGCGTCTTGATGCCGTACGGGCCAACCAGCTCAGCCAGCGCGCGCAATTCGTTCAGATCGGAAAACTCCTGCGGGTTAAATGGCACCCAGCCCTCGGGGGAAATGGGCACAAATGCCTTCTGGTTAATGGAGAACACAATGCTTCCAGCGGAAACACGGCGCAACAACACCTCGCTATACCATGTGTTGTAAAGGGCTGCAATTGTCTTCTCACCGTGCGAGTCCAGAGCCTGCGTCTGCTGCAGCAGACAGTTGTTGAATACACGAGTAATGTCTATGTGCACGTAGTTCTCCACCGTCTGCAGAACGTTCATGTAGGCGCGCACGCTGGCCAGCAGCTCCGATGGTTTGGCTATTTCCATGGTCTCCTGGTTGAACATGACCATGCCGACCAGGTCGCGCGAGAAACGGTGCTCCAGATTCTGGCAAAGATACTCGCGCGGTGCAAATGCGAATTCCCACACGTTGACAGTCGGGCAATAGTTAATAGCATAGCACAGCTCCGTTAGCGCCATGTGCAATTTGTCCATTGTCGTCAAATCCTCTCGTGTCTTGCGGTACGATTCATCGCCCGGTTTGCGTATGTCGTCAAAGTGCTTGGATTTGGATTTGTCCTTTTTCTTGCGTGCAGATTGGACGGAAAGGATCTTGGCGCAGTGTTTGGGCAGCAGAGCGTCCGCCATGGTGCACTGCTCGTCGCAAATGGTTGTTATAATGTTCTTGGCCTCCTTGGCCATTTCCTCCAGAAAGATGTTGACCACACTTAGCGACCGCTCGCGGATGTGATGTCGCTCCTCCGGACACATTTCGTGCGTGCAGTTTTGGAAGTGGCTGCAGATCAACGGAAATGCGATTATATAACGATTCTGCGCCGGAAATTCCAAGCACATATGAAACTGGTCGTCGAACATTTTGTTATAAAAGCAAAATATGCTCAGGTCCGAGGTCTCCACGAGTATCTCGTCCAAGTTGTCCACCACGCGCGTATGAAACACCATCGAATCGAGCAGCCGAGCCAGTTCCACATGCTCTGCAATACGCAGCGCGGCCTTGCCCACGCTCATATACGTCTGCAGGCGGAACCAATCCAGCCGAAAGGGTCGGAAGTAGAACAGCTCGTTGTCCTCCACCTGCTTGACAGTCAGGCCAGCGGCCGTGTTGTACAGAGAGCTAAATATGATGCTTTCATCCTCTGGACACATTTGCAGGCTCTGCATCCGTATGTTCAGATCCGTCGCGTCGAAGCCGGACAAGTATTGCACATAGTAGCGCTGCATCACCTGGCTGTACTTTCGCACCAGGGCCCGCAGCTCCTCCATGTGAAACAGCAGCTCCGGCAGTTGACGGTCAACTAGATCTTCATTGCTCTTGCCTGTAAGTGATCCCCATTGTTGAGTGCGTACTGGATGTGGACACTTTATACTCACCCTTGTGCTTCAGGAGCGGCGGATTATCGTTGTGGCGCAGCAGCCAAAGAATCTCGTCACGCGCCAAACAAAGCCCAATGAATATAAAGATAGCTTTGGGGCCCAACAGGCCCGGTTGATCGGTCATAATAAGCGCCAATTCCTTTAGAGCTGTTCGTAGGAATTTCCGCCGCTCGCGATGCATTAATGCTGCCTTCTGCACTGCCGTGTTATATGCCTCCTTGACTTCGCCGATACGCTTGCTATAGCCCTTGATGCCATCGAAGGTGGCCTGAATATACTGGTGAATTTGCAGAACCTCGTCTCTGAAGAGGGCCACCACCCAGCTGCTCTCCAGTGCGGAAAGCCAGATTTTGTTCACTTCCGGATATTGGCCCAGCATTTGGTGGTTTAGCAGCAGTCCAAATATTATCCAGCGATCCATTGCCTCCAGCGAAATGTACTCACATGACATGGTGTCCGTTCGCACGGCCTTTAGAAGTATGGCCGGGTTGCCCACCAAGCTGAGTTTTTGCATTTCACGCCATTTGTCTGCGGGCAGATTGCGGAGCGCATAAATGGAGGTCAGCGATCGCAGTGCATTCGTGAGCAGTCGCTGGTGGGGTATAAATTCCTCAGCGAGCTTCTTCAGTGGCACCTCGTAGTCGAGAATCATCTGACCCAATCGAGGAAACCCAGTGTCTGTTTGGCCGTTGTTCTGCAATTCATACGCTGCGTTGTAGAGCCCCAGAACTGCCTTGCGATCCTCGACACGGGACAGAACTATCATTAAGGATACGTAGGTGACCACCAGATCCAGGTAGTTTTTGGTCAGCTCAAAGTTCAGTGTTATGTCCAGGTGAATCTGGCAGGCGTCCATGGTGGTCAGCAGCTCGCATACGTTATCTTTGAAGTCGAGCAGGTCGACAAAGGTGTGGTAGTAGAGCGACAAGGATTTGATTATCTCCGCCTTAATGTTGACGATGGCATTTAGGCCCTTCACGTCGATGTTTGGAAAGCGCTTCACAATAAACTTGATTGAGGACTCCAGGGACTTTTCGGAGAGAAACCCCGGCTTTGACTTGGTATCGCCGCACGCCTTCTTTATGTTGTAAATTCGCGTCAGTATCCCGAGACCGCGGTCATTTAATATTATTAATTTCTCGGCAATTTTCTGCTGATTGGGAAAAATTGGGCGTGCCATTGTATTTTGTTGGTATTGTGTCTCTGGCGCTGATAATGTTTTGGGTACCGGTAATACCACGTATTTAATAGCCTAAGTACGCCAACTTTTGTCGGCGCAGAAATGCGTGCTAGAGAGACCTTTAAAAACACAGATATTTCTATTTATTGCCCTTTATTTTGCTGATAAAACACAGTTCAGCTTAATGTACACACTTTAAGAAATATGGCCACACCTTGAGAGCAGAAATTTACCAATTTCATACAAAACAAAATACCAAAAATACCAACGTAATAAATTAATCGTATATTAGCAGCGTCTTGTATTATATAAGTATTAATATTAATCTATTTAGTTATATTTTCACCTAACTTTTACATAATATATTTTGTCATATCTATTGTTCAATTCTGTACAATAAATTAATTTGATTTATATTTTCGGGACTTCTGCGCAACGAGAAATTGGTTTACAATTGTCATATAATTCGAGAATTTTATTTTAATATAAAAAGCGCAAGAATAATAAATCTCAATAAAAATATAATTATTGAATTATATGATTATTGAATTATGTTATTATTATTATTATATTATTATAAATATTTCTAAAGATGACACCACATACCAAGCAGGCATAGAAATGTATTTTATGAGTAATGCCTCTAATATAAATCACGATAAGTTTTCATCGTCTTATCGGCCAACGATACACAACGAATAGATTAGAGCGGTGCACTCGATACAACAACAATTTAGAGCGGTGTATTCGACAAGCACATGTTGCCATCGCATCAATTTCGCACTTCTGATTTTTAATAGAAAAACGACGGTATTCATTTGCGTTTAATAAAACTTGAGTTAAATTCATTAATCAAGTCTCTCAGCAATGAGCACTCCCGGAAAACTTAATCGAAGCGACGTTTGTCGCGTTCCAGAGAACATCAATTTTCCGGCCGAAGAAGAAAATGTGCTAAAGCAATGGAAGGCCGAAAATATCTTCGAAAAGTGTAGCCAACTTTCAAAGGGAAAGCCCAAGTAAGTACTGCTGTCGATTGCATCATCCAAAGTTATCAATTTTGGCATACATTTTTTCAGATACACGTTCTACGATGGGCCGCCGTTTGCGACCGGCCTGCCGCACTACGGACATATTCTGGCAGGAACCATTAAGGATATCGTGACCCGATATGCCTATCAGCAGGGCTACCATGTGGACCGCCGCTTTGGCTGGGATTGTCACGGATTGCCCGTGGAGTTTGAAATCGACAAGATGCTCAATATTAAGGGTCCGGACGATGTGGCGAAAATGGGCATCGCGGCGTACAACGCCGAGTGCAGGAAGATTGTCATGCGCTACGCGGACGAGTGGGAGAATATTGTGACGCGCGTGGGTCGCTGGATTGATTTTAAGAATGACTATAAGACCTTATACCCCTGGTACATGGAGTCCATATGGTGGATATTCAAGCAGCTCTACGACAAAGGTCTGGTGTACCAAGGCGTAAAGGTGATGCCCTATTCCACTGCCTGCACCACCTCATTGTCCAACTTCGAGGCAAACCAAAACTACAAGGAGGTCGTTGATCCGTGCGTGGTTGTGGCACTTGAAGCAATTTCGCTGCCCAACACCTACTTCCTGGTTTGGACTACCACACCCTGGACACTGCCCTCGAACTTCGCCTGCTGTGTGCACCCCACCATGACATATGTGAAGGTATGCAAATATTTGTAATTATGTATATTGCTTGCATTTATTTTCGCTTTGTTTTATTTTGATTTGATTGCATCAGGTGCGCGATGTGAAGAGCGATCGCTTGTTCATACTGGCCGAGTCGCGTTTGTCTTACGTATTTAAAACGGAGGCCGAATACGAGGTGAAGGAGAAGTTTGCTGGACAGACGCTCAAGGGTCTGCACTACAAGCCAGTGTTCCCTTATTTTGCCAAACGTGGTGCCGAGGTGAAGGCCCACTGCGTGCTTGTAGATGAGTATGTTACGGAGGATTCTGGTACTGGCATTGTCCACAATGCACCCTACTTTGGCGAGGACGATTACCGCGTTTGCCTGGCAGCGGGCCTAATCACTAAGTCAAGCTCTGTGATTTGTCCCGTGGACGATACCGGCCGGTTTACCGCAGAGGTGACTGATTTCGTGGGCCAGTACGTTAAAGATGCCGATAAGCACATCATAGCCAGTCTAAAGGCGAATGGGAACTTGGTTTCGAGTGGCCAGGTTAAGCATAGCTACCCCTTCTGCTGGCGCTCGGACACTCCGCTGATTTACAAGGCGGTGCCATCATGGTTTGTGCGCGTCGAGCACATGTCCAAGAATTTATTGGCCTGCAGCTCTCAGACCTACTGGGTGCCGGACTTCGTGAAAGAAAAGCGTTTCGGCAACTGGCTGAAGGAGGCCAGGGATTGGGCGGTAAGTACCTCATTGTTGTGCAGTTGTAGACTCTTGCATTAATGTATTGCAATAGATTTCCCGCAACCGCTATTGGGGCACTCCTATACCCATCTGGCGCTCTCCCAATGGCGAGGAAACAATTGTCGTTGGCAGCATTCAGCAGTTGGCAGAGCTATCCGGCGTGCAAGTCAACGATCTGCATCGCGAGACTATCGATGACATTGAAATACCATCAGCGATGCCCGGAAATCCGCCACTTCGAAGGATTCCGCCCGTCTTTGACTGCTGGTTCGAGTCCGGCTCAATGCCATTCGCCCAGCAACATTTTCCCTTTGAGAATGAAAAGGACTTTATGAACAACTTCCCAGCGGACTTTATTGCCGAGGGCATTGATCAGACTCGTGGTTGGTTCTACACGCTCCTGGTCATCTCGACAGCATTGTTCAATAAGGCGCCCTTCAAAAATCTTATCGCCAGTGGATTGGTGCTGGCCGCCGACGGGCAGAAGATGTCCAAGCGCAAGAAAAACTACCCAGATCCCATGGAAGTGGTTCACAAGTACGGCGCCGATGCCTTACGCCTTTATCTAATCAACTCGCCGGTGGTGCGCGCGGAAAGCCTGCGCTTCAAGGAGGAAGGCGTGCGTGATATAATCAAGGATGTATTCTTGCCGTGGTACAACGCCTATCGCTTCCTGCTGCAGAACATTGTGAGGTACGAGAAAGAGGAACTGCAAGGCAAGGGACAGTACAGCTACCAGCGCGAGCGGCATCTGAAGAACATGGAGCACGCGTCGGTCATAGACGTGTGGATCCTATCGTTCAAGGAATCCCTGTTAGAGTTCTTCGCGACAGAGATGAAAATGTATCGACTTTACACGGTTGTGCCCAGACTAACTAAGTTTATTGATCAGCTGACCAACTGGTGAGATAATTTGAAGCACTTTAAATATTTATAGCCCTTGAATACAGTTTGGTGTCCTCTACCCTTTTAGGTACGTGAGGTTGAATCGACGCCGAATTAAGGGCGAGTTGAGCGCTGAACAGTGCATTCAATCGCTAGATACCCTATATGATGTGTTGTACACTATGGTTAAGATGATGGCCCCCTTCACGCCGTATTTGACCGAATACATTTTCCAGCGACTGGTTCTGTTTCAGCCTCAAGGAAGCTTGGAGCATGTTGAATCCGTACACTACCAAATGATGCCCGTTAGCCAGCGCAAGTTTATCCGGAGCGACATCGAGCGATCCGTGGCACTGATGCAGTCCGTGGTAGAGTTGGGTCGTGTAATGCGAGATCGTCGCACGCTGCCCGTTAAGTACCCGATTTCGGAAATCATTGTTATTCACAAGGACAAACAAACTCTGAAGGAAATTGAAAGCTTGCAAGACTTTATACTAAGCGAGCTAAATGTACGCAAACTGACGCTAAGCTCGGACAAAGAGAAGTACGGAGTGACTCTGCGTGCAGAACCGGATCATAAGGTAAGCATGCTAACGTAATAACGAAGTTATAATTCTTACCTTTGCTTATATTTTGTCGGACATAGACGCTGGGTCAACGCCTCAAGGGCAACTTTAAGGCTGTAATGGCCGCCATCAAAGCGCTCAAGGATGATGAGATCCAAAAACAGGTAGCCCAGGGCCACTTTAACATATTGGATCAACGCATTGAGCTGGAGGAAGTGCGCATAATTTACTGTACCTCTGAGAAGGTGGGAGGCAACTTTGAGGCTCATAGCGATAACGAAGTCCTGGTCCTAATGGATATGACGCCCAATGAGGAGCTGCTCGAAGAGGGCTTAGCGCGCGAAGCTATTAATCGTGTGCAAAAGCTAAAGAAAAAGGCGCAGCTAATACCTACGGACCCTGTTCTCATCTACTATAACTTGAAGAGCAACGATAATAAAAAGGAAGCAAAGGAAGCGCTGGCACAACTGGAAAGGGTTTTGGTCAACTACGCGTCTATGATAAAGAGCGCTGTTAAATCGGAATTCCTTCCATTTGACGAAAAGCTGGTGGCCACGAAACGCCTTATCATCAGTGAGCTTGTGGACCTTAAAGGTGTACAGCTAAATTTGACTATTTGTTCTACTGAGGAACTGAAGCTGCCCAGTCTTGCTTGGTTGAATGTAACACTTGCCGACGAACTGCATCCGCGATTTGCCAACGGCAATAAGGCATCCATTCTACTTCAGAATTATAACAGCAAAGATTACATTAGCTTGGACACTCTGCGTCGCGAACTAGATGTGCTTTTTGGACTGTACGGCGTCAACTACGACATTTATGTGGTGGGACAAAACAAGAAACTTAGCGAGCTCCAGGTTATCGACAAAAGTCTGAACGGCAAACTTATTGTTCTAACTCGCAGCACAAAGGCACTTAGTCAGGCACAGGACTACGAGGTGGCTCCAATGCCATATTCCAATTTTGTTAATCAGCCGTCTGGAAACACTGTCTTTATTGAAAACCCCAAGGGTACCAGATTATTGTAAACGTGAAAATTTTAAGGAATGCAAGTTGCTTGGTATTTATTGTAACCGAATCACGAAATGTGAAATAAACTTTTTGAAAAAGTTTCTAATAAAACTCCAGGCTTATTATTATTAGTCATTATCTAATTGTTCCCACAGAAGCGTGATTTCTTATTTAAGTAAAAGCTAAAAAAGGATATGTTAACAGCTTTTAAAATTCCATTTTTATACTCGTTCACGAAGTGAAAAGAGTATATATGGGGCGTTGCAAACCGATAACACCTAAAATCGAGTATCGCTAAAGTCCACAATTTTAAAGCTAGAGTCACCAAACTTGGTATGTATATATGCATATGTCTCCCACAGTTTTTGAGCTAGATTCACCAAATTTTGCATATATATTGCAGGAGTGGTCCCCCAAACATCACCAAACTAATTTGTTGGCCATATAGCTTTCAAATACAAATAAATACATATGTAAGCTTTTATTATGTAAAAAATTGCCATTAAATGCTTTATTTTGTATATTTTCAGATTGGTAAACAATGAGCAACAACATTGATATATAAGAACATTACGTGTACAGATTTTAATTATGCTAAAAAAATCACCAAATCTTTAGTCTGTAGGTAATTTCTGGCATTGGAGTCGGTTCTAAACGCACACCAGCATATCATCGAAGGTGAGAAAAATTTAAGTCAAATCTATATTTAAGTCATGGCCATCAAGATTCTTTGCAAATGAGCTGATACACCACGACAAATCGTAAGGTGGACAGAAATTTAATATGTGCAAATTATGCCATATAAGTACATTTTGCGAGTTGTAAGTCAGTAAATTCAGATCAATACAGTCTAATGAAATTCGAGCAACAAGCATTTGAAGTTGAAATGGACTGAAGAGCTAATATTAGCGTATCGGATTCAAATGCATCTTAGTAAGTATACTGGATACCAAATATATCATCTAGAACGGAGAAAATTGCAAGATGCGAAATTCTTGAATGGCACAAAGATCTTGTAAAATTTATGCAAATTTTGTTTGTGTCAAGCTTATTTGCCAATTGTGTCGATGAAAAATTTGATCCTAGTCTAAGTCGATTCATTAAAGTGGATTTAAAACGAATTTGGAAAAATCGTGAGACTGTGATTGCCAAATTTTAAATGGAACAATTTTTTAGCAGACCTATCTAGAGTCAAAATATTTTGAAGAAGATTCAGATATGCATTAGATCTTGAAAGCTAAATGCTGATTGGCAAGTAGCCGATTGAGAAAAAATGTCGTAAGAGCATGACGATACAAAATTGGATAAAATTTCAGTTGAGAATCGTGATGTACTTGGATTTTCAAATTGGTAATGCAATTTTTATGTCATGAGGCCTTGTCCTAGAGTCTAATATATTCAAGATATGACTTATTGGCAGTATGCATTAGTCTTGTTAGCTAAATCTGTATGCCAATGTAGCCGATTTCGAAAATATACTCGATTGTTAAGAGCTAAGAATCGATATCTTTAAAATCTGAATAAAATTCGAGTTTTGAGAAACGTATTTACCCTGTGATTTTGCCAATTGGTCAAATTTGGCAGAATTTGCATTTATGGTTCTACAGTCTAAAGGTATCGATTCTCCGAAAAAATTTTAGACTGTAGCTAAATACCGTTGCATGTATCTTTGAGTAGACGATTCTTGTCTAGGAGACCAATGTTTTGGTTTAAAATTTTAATGAAAAATCGTGATGTTACCCCTTGTGATTTTTGCCAAATTTGGTCAAAATTTGGAACCAGATTTTTTAATGTCATTTGATGGTCCTTGTCCGTACGAGTCTAAAAAGGTATTATATTCGAAGATATGACCTTATTTGCGAGATATGCAAATTTTAGATCTTGTATAAGCTTTAAATCCTGTATTTTGGCCAATTGTAGTCCGATTTGAGAAAAATATGTATCGTTATACTCTTAAAAGTCTATAGAATCGATATCCATTTAAATTTTGATTTTAAAATTTTCGAGATTTTGAGAAAAATCGTGATGTTACCCCTTGTGATTTTTGCCAAATTTGGTCAAAATTTGGAACCGAATTTTAATGTCATTTGATGGTCCTTGTCCGTACGAGTCTAAAAAGGTATTATCAGTGTTCAGAAGCAATAGGATGCCTGTATTTGGCCAGAGCGATGGAAATTGTAGATCTAAGCATGAATGCTTTAAAGACGAATTTTGGCATGTCGACAGATTTTTTAGCTGATTCTTGCGCATTTATTCGGTATGACTGCAGTATCATTTTTGGCCGACCATTGTAGTCCGATTTGAGAAAAATATGTATCGTTATACTCTTAAAAGTCTATAGAATCGATATCCATTTAAAATCTTGAATTTTAAAATTTTCGAGATTTTGAGAAAAATCGTGATGTTACCCCTTGTGATTTTTGCCAAATTTGGTCAAAATTTGGAACCAGAATTTTTTAATGTCATTTGATGGTCCTTGTCCGTACGAGTCTAAAAAGGTATTATATTCGAAGATATGACCTTATTTGCCCGAGATATGCAAATTTTAGATCTTGTATAAGCTTTAAATACCTGTATTTTGGCCAATTGTAGTCCGATTTGAGAAAAATATGTATCGTTATACTCTTAAAAGTCTATAGAATCGAGATCCATTTAATGTTTTGGATTTTAAAATTTTCGAGATTTTGAGAAAAATCGTGATGTTACCCCTTGTGATTTTTGCAAATTTGGTCAAAATTTGGAACCAGAATTTTTAATGTCATTTGATGGTCCTTGTCCGTACGAGTCTAAAAAGGTATATCGATATGACTCGAATCAGATCTATAGAATCCGATATCCATAGTTGAACCCTTGATGATTTTTGAAATTTGGTAAAATCTGAGACCTGTTTTTAATGTCATTTGAACCTTGTATAGGTCTAGTACGGTAGTATATTCGAAGATATGACCTTATTTGCCCGAGATATGCAAATTTTAGATCTTGTATAAGCTTTAAATCCTGTATTTTGCAATGTGTCCGATTTGAGAAAAATATGTATCGTTATACTCTTAAAAGTCTATAGAATCGATATCCATTTAATGTTTTGAATTTTAAAATTTTCGAGATTTTGAGAAAAATCGTGATGTTACCCCTTGTGATTTTTGCCAAATTTGGTCAAAATTTGGAACCAGAATTTTTAATGTCATTTGATGGTCCTTGTCGTACGAGTCTAAAAAGGTATTATATTCGAAGATATGAGCTTATTTGGCCGAGATATGCAAATTTTAGATCTTGTATAAGCTTTAAATACCTGTATTTTGGCCAATTGTAGTCCGATTTGAGAAAAATATGCATCGTTATACTCTTAAAAGTCTATAGAATCGATATCCATTTAAAATCTTGAATTTTAAAATTTTCGAGATTTTGAGAAAAATCGTGATGTTACCCCTTGTGATTTTTGCCAAATTTGGTCAAAATTTGATTAACATTTTTTAAGTCATTTTGAATTTGGTCAAAATTTGGAACCAGCAATTTTTTAATGTCATTGTGATGGTCCTTATCCGTACGAGTCTAAAAAGGTATTATATTCGAAGATATGACCTTATTTGCCCGAGATATGCAAATTTTAGATCTTGTATAAGCTTTAAATACCTGTATTTTGGCCAATTGTAGTCCGATTTGAGAAAATATGTATCGTTATACTCTTAAAAGTCTATAGAATCGATATCCATTTAATATTTTGAATTTTAAAATTTTCGAGATTTTGAGAAAAATCGTGATGTTACCCCTTGTGATTTTTGCCAAATTTGGTCAAAATTTGGAACCAGAATTTTTTAATGTCATTTGATGGTCCTTTCCGTACGAGTCTAAAAAGGTATTATATTCGAAGATATGACCTTATTTGCCCGAGATATGCAAATTTTAGATCTTGTATAAGCTTTAAATGCCTGTATTTTGGCCAATTGTAGTCCGATTTGAGAAAAATATGTATCGTTATACTCTTAAAAGTCTATAGAATCGATATCCATTTAATGTTTTGAATTTTAAAATTTTCGAGATTTTGAGAAAAATCGTGATGTTACCCCTTGTGATTTTTGCCAAATTTGGTCAAAATTTGGAACCAGAATTTTTTAATGTCATTTGATGGTCCTTGTCCGTACGAGTCTAAAAAGGTATTATATTCGAAGATATGACCTTATTTGCCCGAGATATGCAAATTTTAGATCTTGTATAAGCTTTAAATACCTGTATTTTGGCCAATTGTAGTCCGATTTGAGAAAAATATGTATCGTTATACTCTTAAAAGTCTATAGAATCGATATCCATTTAAAATCTTGAATTTTAAAATTTTCGAGATTTTGAGAAAAATCCTGATGTTACCCCTTGTGATTTTTGCCAAATTTGGTCAAAATTTGGAACCAGAATTTTTTAATGTCATTTGATGGTCCTTATCCGTACGAGTCTAAAAAGGTATTATATTCGAAGATATGACCTTATTTGCCCGAGATATGCACCCCCAGAAATCAACGTTTCGTTACCAGCTGTTATTACAGTAAAAAAGTAAATATAACCAAATTTTCCAAAATAAAACAGCAAGTTTTTTTTTAATTTTTTATTTTATTGAAATCGCTTTTTATTCGTTATATTATTAGATATAATATGTGGGTTGTATCATATATGTCGGCATGCCATTAATGTGTGTAATGTATTTGATCTCTGCTTTGCATACGAGCATCTTTTGTTGTTACATTTTCATGACTTTTGGATTAGCTTTACTCTGCTGCATAGTTTGTGTGCAGCGATGTTAGAGACAATTTCGTACATTAAATACAAGTATTGTTCATAATTTATATTATCAAAGGTTTATCATTTTGTTCAATCAACGTTACTCTGCTATAAGGTGTCAGTACCGATACATAATCTGAATATGAGTTTAACGAATTGTATAATGTTGCCTATGTATTTGTTTATTATTTGGAAATGTACACTTCCTTTTGAAGAACAAAAGATACTTAGTAAATTTAAGCAGAATTGAGTAGGCGTAGATACATAATCCTTTCTTTATGTCAGTCACAAGTTATGTTTTGTTGTAGCTGATTTCAATAATTTCATTTTGGTTTTTGGTTAATATAATGCTGCTTAATTTTACTACATATACATTTATATACGTTTGCTGCATTTTGTTTTTTTTTGTTTTTTACAATTCATTTTGTGAAAAAAAATTAATTTTATTATTTTGGAAAACATGAAAAGTTCGTTTTCGTTTATGCTTTTCTTTACGCAACATTTCGCATGACACAATTGATGCATACATACATATGTATATATGAGTTTCGTTTTGTTTTTATATTATTTATATTTTTTCTTGTATTTGTTGCTTAGATTTAGTGTTTCAATGTTTTTTTTTGTTTTTGTTTTTATATATGTTTTGCATTATTTATAATTTTATTGAATAAAATTACTAACACTTTAGCTAATTCCTACGTTTTATTTTTAGCTCCGTTCTCACTTTCACATTAGTTAAGTGCCATATTTTTCGTTCTTATGAGTTTCATCTTTAGCCTAATCCTTAGTAAGGATGTGTAGTTGAGTGTATCTATATTACAGTGTGTATATCATATGGTTGTGTATTATATTATGTTCAAGACTTAAGTATCCGTTTTTAGTGTTACTGCTAGTTTATTTATATCTCAATAGTCAATAGTTTAGTTTCAGTTATAAATAGTATAATAATGTGAATAATTATAAACAAAACACTTTCGAAATGTGACAAGTTAAAAGACAGAATTTAGATTTGTTTGGTTTGACAAATAAATGCTTTAAAGTTGCAATAATTAAAAAAATAATAATTTTTAAGTGATTAAAAAATACCGAGGACTATTCTTAATCTAACATTGGATTAAAGGCATTATAAACTGCATTGCTTTTACAAATTAACATGGCAAAACTTTTAAATTAAATATTGCATTTTAAAAAACTAAAACCTTATTGAGCTACACAAAAAAAAAAAAAAATTCACGAATGAGTAAAGTACTTTGCTGTTTTAAACTTTCGGTTCGATATTCTTTACTTCGATTCTTCATTTTTGCAACATTTCAAGTTGTGAAATGAAATGTTTAGAAATATATCACAATTTGTAAAAAGTTTTTAATGCATTTTGCCTTTGAAATGAATTCAACCGTTTTATATTTAAAAAAAAAAAAAATGTTGTTGAGTGAAAAATACAAGAGAATATATATGTATGTATATAGGAATACGAGTATGTAAGTTTCTTGTTTGGTAAGGGTAGCTGACCCAAAAGTGTTTTGATTTTTGGCTGTCGAACTAAAGTAGGTGTATTTGAGTAAGTAAATTCGAGCATTCGCATTAAATATAATTTAAATGAGTCGCGACTACGTTTAGTTAACGTATCTCCAAATCAAAGGGTTCAACAAATTAAAATGGCGCGCTGAGTGTTAAAGCATAGTTAAGTATTTGTAATTGTTTATATATGTGTATGTGTGTGTGTGTGTTTGTGTTTGTGTTTGTGTGTGTGTGTATGTACAATATACAAAGCAGTTATGAAAATGAAGCAGCTTTTAAGTTCGTGTTAACCACACAAGTATGGGCTAGGCTAGAGGATACTACACTCGTATCTGTATTTGCTTTTGTTCTTTTCTTGCTCTCTTGTTTTTGTTTTTATGTTTTTTTTTGTTTTTGTTGCTGGAGACTTTTTTACATTAATTTATAATTTATATTAATATTTTACTTATTCGAATATGCATAATTTCTTTTGTTTTTGTTTTGTGTGTAATACTTGTCTGACACCGAATGCAGCTGGTTATTTAGGCTCCTGTAAACTAACCAAAGAGGGCGACTATACTTGTTATTTGGGCTACCCTGTTTGTCATGTTCTTCGCATCTTTATTTTACATATAGACCTACCATATATGTCCGATGTAAAATGTGTGTTAATTACTTACGATCCTGTGTCGCGTTCGAGATTGTTGGTTCATGCCGAAACCAAGTGCTCGCTCTTCATTTGGTTATCAATAGTTCGAAAAAAAAAAAATTCCTTAAAATTACACGTTGACTAAACGTATCCCTATTGTTACCTTAAACTCAACATCAACATACATACATATTTTTTGTTTTGTTCTGCGTACATTTATAGAAATTTTACGTGGTTTGCTGGTTTGTTGTTCGATACATCGAGTGTTGTCTGGTTACTAATATTCAACTTTAACGCGTTTAAAGTTTATATTAATATGAGTTAAATTGAATAGTGTGTCGTGTTTTTATGTGTGTATTGTGCTTAACGCTTTTTCGCTAATCGCTTATCGCTGCTGTATTTCACCTAGATAATTACAAAAACTGCTCTTCCGCCGCCTCGTTGCTCGTCTTACGGACAGCATTGCCCACAGCTATCAAGTAGTCCTCCGGCCCGTCATACTCTTCTATGGCTTCATCACTAGCTTCACTCTCCATCTCCGCCTCCACTCACGCCGGCAACTCGCCGTATTTCTGCTGTCGCCGATTCGAGCTGACCCGGTGACTGCTGCCCGTCTTGCGGCGTTTGCGCTTAGCGTCCCGTTGGAAGGCTACATTGCCGGGGTCATCTGCCAGCTGTGGGTATTTGTGTATGCTGTGTATGTCAATGCCAATCCAGCCGTCAACGTCGCCATGCTGAATGAGTTCCTCCTTCTCCTCCTCTGTCCAGTCGCCGCGGCCTTGGAATCCGGCTGCCACCAGTTGCTTCTCCAGCTCCCAGGCACGCTCCACGGCACGCTTGTGAGCATGCTTCAGTATGCGATGTCGCTCCTGTTCGGGATCCACACCATACTTAATGATGACGACTGCCTCGGGGCCGTGCAGCCGCAGCTCCTTTGCAGCGCTGCCGCCGTGATCGCTGATTTCGTGCGTTGATATGTTAAACATGCCGCCCAGGCGACGCAGCTCCTCGTTGTCGTCCCGCAGCTTCAGAACGTTGTCCTTGACAAAGTAGAAGACGTCCTGATCGTGTATGCTGAAGTGCAAGTCCAGGAAGTACGAGTTGTTGAACACGGAGCTAACAACATCCTGCACCACGCTATTGGAGCCATCCACGACGCTGACTAGGGCGCGTCCTCCGATCCTCGACAGCAGCACGCCTTCACCAAACACGGCCCGACGATAGCTGACTCGCGGCAAAAGGTTTCGCATCTTGGGCTCCATCTTGAGCAGTGGCTTCGGCGCAAAATCAAAGTCGCTAAACTTCTCGTTGGTCTTTTCGACGATGCACTCCAGCCCAGAGATGACCCCAAAGTCGGGTGCAAGCGTGTTCGACTTGATGGTGGCCTGTGGGGTGTATTGGGACAGCTTGGTGTACCGATTGCTCTGCATATTGTTCAGTTCGTAGCCGAACAGCTGCAGCCAGGCGTCCAGGTCGATCATGTAGTTCTGCGGCTTGTTGCGGTTAATTGGATCATTGTTGTGGTATCTGTAGATGAAGACGTCAGTGGGATTGGACATTTCGGTAGCCAGCGTTTCCCATAGCGGTGTCATCCACTGGCCCACAGTTGGGTCGTACTGTCGCTGTTCCGTGTAGATCAGTTTGGTGTGCGGATCAATCAGTCCGCCATGGAAATCGATGGGCACAAAGAAGTCGGGCTTGGTATCCTTGATTGTGCGGCCGAACGGTGTGCGTTTCACCTCCTTCACAATTCCTCCGCTCATATCAAAGAAGGCGAGCGGCGAACCGTTTTGATCGGTGGCCACATAGTAACGCAGCTCGGCGTGCTCCAGTGCGATCAGCATGTCCCGATCGTCGTAATAGAACTTCATGGTCTTTCCCAGCTTGGGGAAATGCACGTGAGTGACCAGTCTCGGTGTTTTGGGGTTGGCATAGTAGTACTGCGTCACGTTGCCCTTGCTGTCGTGCCAGGCCACAAGGCGGCTGCGGTCGTCGTAGTAGTACCAGCTCTGGAAACGGTCCCGTTCGAAGGCGTGGATCAGTTGGCCGCGGTTGTTGTACCTGTACTTCTGCTCGCCTCGACGGACTACAAATCCGCGTGCATCGTAGTTGTTGAACTCAATATCGCCCACTTTGATGACTCTGTCGCCAATGTCGTAGCCAAGGTTTATCTTCTCGCCCTGATCAACAATGCCCACAGTGTTGCCGTTTTCGTCGTACAGATACTTCCAGTTGTTGGTGCCCAGAACTTCAATCACATGTCCGTCCGCATTGTAGTTGATTTTGTCAAAAGCCGTTGACCTGCCGAAGGTTGTCTTCTGAGACTTGATGCGATTTCGCAGATCATAGTCGAGTTCCAAGCGGAACACGTCGAAGCTCTTGATGTTCATCAATACGCTCTTAACACGTCCATGCTGATCATAGTCGACAATAGTGAAGAACTGTTTGGCCGAATCCTGAATTACGGTACGGTTGAAAGCATTGCGGGTGATCTTCAGATCCTGCACAACTTCCAGCTGACCTAGGTTCTGGCTGTACTTGTACCGGGTGGTCGGCAGTTCCTTGTCATCGATGGCCATTTCAATGCCACTCAAGCGTGCGTTGCCATCATACGCGTACTTGTAGTGGGCCGATGCTAGCGAGCTCTTTGAGCCGAACCTCAGTTTCTCGTCCTTCAGGATACCGGCGTGGTACTTGAATTCGCGGCGCAGCTCAAAGCCTGGTTCCTGCACCTCGACGGACTTTACCAAACTAGTCGTGTCTTGGTAGGTATAATGGGTGCTCGAAAGTCCTGCCAGTATGGTTTCCAGTCGTCCTGCAGCATCGTGCACAAAGGCGACTTTGCCAGACTGATGCGGGTGGATTTTGGCGAGAATCTGTCCCTCATCGTTATAAAGGATTTCGAAGGGATGCCGGTTAATGGGCGAGTAGTACTGATACTTGAAGAAGCCCAGCGACGTCTGCAGTGAGAATGAGTGAATGTGTCCTCTTGGAGTTGTCAAACTCTGTAAAGCGCCGGCGTCATCATATTGCAGTAGATAGTCTGACCGCCGTGGAGTGGTCACTTTAAGGGGCAGTGAGCCAAACATGTCCTTAAAGGTGTACACCATCGATGAGCCGTCGCCGTACTTAATCTCATTTAAACGACCGTTGCGATCAAAGGTGTAGGCCTCTTGCAGGACTCCCCACTTCCAGCTGACCAAGCGTCCAAATCGATCGTACTCCAGATCAACATCGGCATAATCACCCGACTGCGGTCTAAAGCTGACCGGACGTGAAGTACGATCGTAGGTCACATTGAGAAGCTCCTGCTTGTCATCGACCATGACAACAACCGACTGCGTTTCACGATCATACTCCAGGGTTAGCACATTGTCGCCGTTGACGCGCAGCTTGCGGCCAACTTCCGTGACTGGACGAGGGGCCCCTTTGTTTTGTTTGCCCTGCTGCAGCGGTTGTTGGCGCCGCACAAAGTAGCGCCATTCGAAGCGATTGGCTAGATCTCCGGCAATCTCCGTGCGCTGCCTGGCTGGCACTGGATAGCTTTCGCCTAAAAGTGGGCTTTGCTCGGCCAAAATTGTGTAAGGAACAACTTCCATTTGCAGATTATGTCCCCAGGGTGTGATGCTCGTGGTCGAACCGTCCATGTCCACTGTGGTGCGCGATTCGGCAGCTCCATTCTTCACAATAACTGTGGAGCCCTGAATCAGCATTGATATTTCCTTTTGTGCGTTCTCAGAGACCTTCACTTGGGCGCCCTTTACACTCAGATCAAAGTTGAGCTCAATGACTCTACCAGTCGGTGTAACAGCCGATGTCAGCCGTCCAAACTCATCATAGTTGTACACATAGGAACGTCCTGTGGAATCCAGCTTTGTCTTCAACAATCCTGTTGGTCCGTGGTACTCGTAGGTGACATTGTAGTTGTCAGGAGTGCTCAGCTCGTGCAGCATCTTCATGCGAGTCATGCGGAGACGGCACTTCTGGCCCTTGGTGTTCTCAATTGAGTTCACCTGGGAGGTGTAGTCGCGCAAAAGGAACACCTTGTTGCCCGCCGCATCTGTTACGGTGCTGAGCTTTCCATTGGATGTGTTTACGTTGTAGGTGAAGACGTAGGTCGTCTCTCCGGTGAGAATGTTGCGAGTGGAGACGTGTTGCCCAAATCTATTGAATATGTATATCTCCTGCATGTCCGGCGCGTATATCTCGTATTCGCGCGAAGGGCTCGCCTCTGGGATGCTGGACATGACGGACCGAATGCGGTAGTTGGCCTGGTCGGCAATGTGCACGTGTCCGTCGGGGGTGACGGACAAGGCGGCAATGGTGTTGAATTTTGCACTGGTCGCCAGATAATGATCAGCCTCAAAGCAGTCGCATCCACGCTCCAGACAATTGCACTTGGACTCGGCGCCCGCGAACGAAGCGATGCGTCCGTCCGTGCCAATAACGCGCACGCGATTGATGCGCTGCGAATCGCTTTCGGCCACAAAGAGCTCGCCGAGCGGACCAAAGGCAATCGATTGCGGCATGACCAAGGTGGCGTGCGTGGCCAGATCCGTGTCGTAGGCGGTGGAGGCGGTAGCGCAATGCAGCGGACGGCCGGAAATAACGCGCACGCGTCCGTCGGGCGTCATTCGCAGGATCATGTGGTCGTCAATGATGTGAAGAGTGTTGTCCATGGGCGACACAGCCAGCTCAGTGGGCCAGCGCAAGTGCATTTCTTCCAGTTTGAGGGTGCCCTCACATGGAATGGGCTTCCAGTGTGACTTGTGCATGTGGTTGCCGATGAGCGTGCTGACGATGCCGTCGCGATCGACCATGCGGATATTGGTGCCATCCGCAAAATAGAGGATATTGTCGCTGGAGATGGCAATGCCCTTGGGATAGGCCAGTTTGGCGTCCTTAGCAAGGGCACCGTCACCACAATGAGCCTCGTCGCCCGGCAAGCAACGCTCACCGGAACCGACAACCGCTTCCCAGTTTAGTTCCGGCTGTGAGTAGTCGCTGATGTCGCGCACGCGGATAATCTGATGAGATTCTGGATCGGATACGTAGAGAGTACCGTCGAGCGGACTGAGGGCCATGTGGTAGCGATAGGAGACGCGTGTGGCGTTCAGTTTGACAACCGTGCGAATACTGCCATCGGTCATTATACGGCGGATATAGTTGAAGTCACCAACAAAGAGACTGCCATCGGGCGCTGCAGCCAGGGCAACAGGGGCAAGTAGGCGCTGCTTCATGGCCAGACCATCGCAGTCCTGGCAGTCAAGCGGGCGCTGATGGCCATCGCCCATGGTGGTGAGTATAATGCGAGGCTTGTTGCGCAGATAAATGTTGGAGCCGTCGCCTTTCTGGAGAATTCCCTCATGGAAGTTGTAGCGATGATGGATGTCCAGATTCCAGCCACCGACCTCTGAGATGGACATGTCGTGCCCACTGAGCTTAGTGGTCTGTATGTCCCATACAATGTCCTTGCAGTCCGTGTACTGGTAGCCAACTTTGACAACAGCTGTCGTAACGCCATAAACCCGTTGTCTATATATGTTCAAGCGGTTCCAGGCGTATGTGAATTTGATGCCCGGATCAGCTTCGAAAACACGCTCAAACAGGATGCCCTCGATGGTAATGCGCAGATGGATCAGATGCAGCGAGGCAGGGATTGTGTCCGGCGTCAGTTGCAGTTTGATGGTGGACAAATAACCAGCAGCGCGTGAGGAGTGATATACGAGATTCAGGCCGGTGCCTGGTATTTGCAGCGATTCCTGGATAACCTGCGACTCGGCAAGGATGGCGCTGCGGTCGGGACAGGCGCCTTGGAAGCCATGCTTCCATGAGGCCAGCACCACAGGTTTCATTTGATCATAGTCGTGGGAGAAGCAGGTGTGCGTTGTAGTCGTGGCCAGACCCTTTTCCTCGGACATGCTCATCACCATTACATCGATGATAACAACCTCGTTCCAGGGCACCTGAACAATACGGGACTGTGGTCGGAAGGGAGCGCGTCCGAACTGTAGAGTTACAGCTCCGCCACCATTGACCATCAGATCGAACCAGCCGTCGTCGCGGGTTAGTGTAAATCCCTCCAAAAGAGTGGTAGTCGAAACGCGCACGCCCACCAGCCCCATGCCTAGGGAGGTGACAACACGACCGCGGATAACGGCCGATCGGCTGTAGGGGATGTAACAAAAGAAAACCGTTAGTCGGGTCTCAAAGTGGATATCAGTATGGGGTCAACTACAAATACAATCTGGCTAACAAGCATATCGAACTTAGGATTCGCAACTACGTTGAGTAAGAAATTATGCGATAAGTACAAATGATAAAAGTTCACACGCACATAACATAAGACTCGTATCAACACACAAAGGTTTACAATTTGAACATTATAGTATGTATATGTATATTTTTGGTATATAGCTTTGTATGTGACCTAGCATTGACCTAAGAACAACATTTGCATAGCTTATACGTATGTTAAATTAAAATCCAAAATATTTGATTGGTTGTCTGGCAATTAAAGTAACGATTGAATCATTTATGATCCCGCAATTGAGTAATAATAAAGTATAAAGTAAAAACAACTACCAAATGAGCTTATAAAAATATTTATATAACTACGCTATAAAATATAATTCAAATATTTTCAAAGAATAAGAGAGAGAGAGAGAGTAATCAAATCAAGAATTGTATTAAATAAATGAAACGAGTGTACCAAACAACCATCGAGAATCAGTATTAGTAGTAGTAGTAGTTTTAGTATTATTTTAGTACCGGATTTTCGCTTGCTTACCTTGCATTGAAATAATTCCAAAAAATGCTGTTAGTATATGATTTTGATTTATAGCGAGAACAATTAGCGAATAGAATTCGTTAGTTTAAACAAAGCATTTGGAATGTTCGTTTGCGCAATGTTCATTTGTGTGTATTTTGGATGGGAATTAGTAGCGAGTAGTAGTAGTAGAAGGAGCGAGTAGTAGTAGATATAGTTATTTAGTATTTTTTTTTATTTTTTTTTTATTGGAATTTTTATTCGGGTTAAGGGCACGCGTGATGAGAAGAAAAAGAGAGCAGAGAGAAAAATATTTGAATTAGCATGGTTGTCGTTTGTTGTTTAATCTTTTACTAGAATTGCTTGTGATATGAAACCCGTAACAAAATAAGATATCGTTGCTTTCGATCATGCCGAAATTGCCAGCGACCCTTCACAAGAACCCTTGAATTTCGCAAAGAATCGGAAAATTGTTGGATGTCTGGGACAAGTATATGGAATAAGGGTTTAGTGATTTATGATAGCCACTCCTTGTGAAAGGTGTACTTAAAATGTAGTCTAAGTTAGTCTAAATGATCTTAATTATAATAAATACTTATTTTTATACCTTAAAATTGTTTTCAATACAAAGATATGGTTTGTTTAGTTGAAATGGTAAGTTTTGAACAAAGGACATGTAGGGATTTATTTACAAGATTTTCAATGGGATTTTAGGAATGTTCGTGTACGGATTTGTTTTGCATTATTGTGGGATTTGTTTTAGACGAGGGCACGAAAAACGAAAATCATAAATATTTAAACACATAAAAATATTAATTATGCAAACTATTTTGGTTATTATTTGATTGGTAGTATATATAAAATTCAGCTAAATGTTTTGTAATATACAGGAAATATGGTTTCAATATCGGGTGCCTGATCGGGCCCAATTTGCCAATTTTGGAAACTATACACAGTCTTTGACTTTGCCAACAATTTTTTTTTTCAATAAACTAAAAACGATGGGCAGCAAATTGGCTACAAGGAAGCACCTACCTCTCGTTAAAGGTCTCTAGCTTGGCATAGTTCTGCAGACTGCTCTCGTCGATCAAAAACTTCATTCGCTCAAAGAACGAGGCAGTAATTGCCGGTGGCTGTTTTCTCAACAGTACATCAATGGGCTTGGGAGCCGAAACACACAGCTGGGATGTCTTACATACGTGGCTGGCACAGCACTCGGGATCTTCGCAGTCAACCAGGCCATCTATTTTCGGATTAAGCATGTATTAAAACAATAGTTTCTTTGAAATTCAATGTCGATCACCCACCCTTGTCATTGTCCTTGCTGTCGCCACAGTTCATTTCCAAGGGTATGCCACAGTCTGGTCCGTCCCAGCCCTCGTAGCAGCGGCACTCCCATTGACCCTCGCCGCTCACGCGACACTGACCGTGGCCAGCACAGCTGTTGGGGCAGCCCTCGATGGTGCAGTGTTTGCCATTCCATCCAGTCACACAGAGACAGGTTCCGTTCTTGCACTGGCCATGCTCGTTGCAGCGGCTGTCGCAGAGCTTCGTGTTGCAGTAATCGCCACCCCATTCCGGATCGCAGGCGCAGGCGTCTCCCTCGCAGCGGCCGTGCTGGCCGCAGTCGAGGTCACAGAGCTCCTTGGAGCAGTCATCACCGCTCCACTTGGCCTCGCATGTGCATGTCTGGGTGTCCAGATCGAAGTTGCCATGGCCCGAGCAGTCGGGCAGGCATTGCAGGGCGTCCTGGTCCATGGTGGCGCAGTCAGTTCCCTTCCAGCCCTTCTTACAGATGCAAGTGCCGTCGGCGCAGAAGCCATGTCCCGAGCAATTGGGATGCGGGCAGTCCACTGCGAAAAGAAAGGGAGAACGTTTAGCAAAGTCGCATTGGTAAGGGCTGACGCAGTGGAATGTGTTGGGTTCGGCCAAATTGTTTCTACCTTCTTCGCAAAATTTGCCCTTGTAGCCGCGCATACACTGACACTTGCCGCTAACGCAGTGGCCGTGACCATTGCAGTCGGCCACCTCGCACTCGTCGTGGCGCAGTGAGCACTCCTTGCCCTTCCAACCGGGATTGCAAATGCATTCGCCATTGATGTACTCTCCGTGTTGGGAGCACAGCACTGGGCAGACGCTCTCGCTGCAGTCGTCGCCACCGAAACCGGGATTGCATTGGCAATGTCCCAGCAAGCACTGGCCATTGCCGGAGCAGCCGTTCGGGCAGTTCTGCGTCATGTCCTCTGCTATGGCAGCATAGAAAGTCAATTCCTGTACGTCCCCATCGTCGTTGTAGAGCGAGACGAACCAATGCCCCGGCTCCATATAGCGTGTCACCTCGCGTGTTATGGAAAGCTGCAGTTGGCAGGCAATGGAACGATCCGCAGCAGAATGAAGTGTGTGGTGTATGCGATAAGTGACAATTAGGTGGGGGGTCCATGAGAAGCACATAAAATGAAAGTGAGTTAGTTAGTGTTGTTAGTAGCCATTTGCGGGCGCACTTGTTACTTACGTGTGCAGCTCGGGTGGAGCGGGTGCTGGCGCTAAAGCCACTTAGGACCTCCTTAAAATGGTACTGGGTGTGGGTGGGCAGGGCATTGCGACGCCCGTAAACTCCAATGGATGCACCCCTCGGAATGGTGTAGTCAAACTTGACGTAGGCCGGTTCCGATTGATAGAATTGCATATTCCAATAGCTGTACGGCTGTATTTCCTTGGTCAGTTTCTGGCCCAACGTAATCTGGCCGAAGGTGGTGCCATCCGGTGGGAAGCTTCGCGCTGGGAACGTGCGAGCACCTGGCGAGTGTTTCGATTAAGCGCGCAAATGTGGGCGAAGTGCGGCATTGGATGATAAAAAAACAGAAACAATTCACATTTATGTTAGTTGTTGGCTTTTTATGATTAGATGGAAATTAGGTATATTATTATTTCAAAATGGACTATTTATATGATCTGTGGAATATATATATAAGTTTAGTATATCAATATCACATATGTACATTTGCTTATCCCTATCGCTTTCCTAGTTAGTAGATGACGATGACTTAACACACCCAGATATTGATGCCGTATATTCATGATTGAAGGTTTTTTGTACAGATGCGGGAATTGGGGGTTTATTGTGTAAGAGAGAGTGGAGGAGATTATGTGATTATGACTTTAGATTAGAATTAAGATATTTAAGTATATAAGCTATACAGCATTTTGATTATCAGTCGACGGGTTAGTTGTAAGCACTTATAGTGGGGTTAGCAGCGATAGCAGACAGTACATTCACCTTCCAATATGAGTATAGGCATAACATCTGGACATGCAAACTTTTCACCACCACGAACATCGGAGCCAGTATCAGAAGCAGCAATGCTGTTATCAATTTCAGTGCTAATGGTTTTAGTATCGGTGCTTTCGGTTACGGTTTGGGTTGCTGATGCACTGGTGGATGCGAATTCCACCTGCTCGTTATCATTGGAATCGTGTTGGTTGCCTAAAATGGTAGCTGCCTCTGCATGCGGTGTCGCTGACGTCGGGTTGGCAGAGACAATGTCAACTGGGCTGCTGTCGCTATCCATGAAGGTGGCTGGCAATGGAGGAAGGCAACTGCAGGGGCAATCGGGCATGCGTGGTGGCGGCTCAGGCACACAGGAGCCAATGCCATCGATATTATTATCCTCATCTGGGACCTTTCTTTCGTGGGTCAGCACCTGTTCCACATTGTGCGAGCCGCCGCCTGTGGGCACCGCCACGTGAAGCGTGTAAACGGAATCGCTTCCGTCGTCGGTGGCAATGGTCAGATTGACAAAAATCCGTTTGCTGGGTCTATCAAACCGCTCGCTGACATAGGGCTTCAATGGAGTTAAATGTGCTGGTAAAGCGTTATCACTTTCGTCCTTCTTGAAAACTTCATTTTCGCTGGCAGGCTGAGGAGGCTGAGGTGGCATTATCTTGGGCTGGGCGGCAGCCGTTTTGTATAGGTCCACTTCCTTGGAGGTGGGCGCTGCGTCTAATTTGACTATATCGATATCCTCATTATCGAAGAGTGCCGCATCGCTCAGCATTAGGTCGGGCACAGTTTGATTTATTCCATTTGGGGGTGGCTCTGACTGTTCCTTGTTGTTGTTGTTCTCCTCATAGTTGTCGGCTAAATCACGCTCATTATTGTTATCATCTGTGGCAGGTTTCTGCTTCAGGTTCTGTTTGATTTGAAAATCATTTTCAATAATAGAGACGGTTGAGGACAACCCCTCGTTCCGTTCCGTACGGTCGCTGCTGCTGGTGTCGATTTCAACAATGTCATCGTTGTCACTTCCTGACGTCGTTGTCAACGTTGAGCCCCCCCTGCTGCTGGTGCTGCTTCTGCTGCTGCTGCTGCTGCTGCTGTCAGTTTGATTATAGTCATCAATAACAGGAGCAACGCTGCTCGCCTCTGTATCTGACTCAACTGCGATGGTATCGCTGGTCTCTTTGAGTTTTAGCTCCTGTTCAAACTTCCGTTGTGCTCTGGTTTGCGAAAGCGTTTTACCTGCTCTCCGCAAATTGCCGTTTAATGATTTGCCAAATTGTGGCCTAGCCTTAGTTGCCGGCCGCACTGTCGTCTTCATCGGCTTGTCTTCATTTTCGTCTTCATACTCATAGTCACTGATGTCGTCCACAAAGCTATCGCCTTCGCTCTGCTCAAGATTCAATACTCCATCGATTTTGCGCAAAGTTTTATCGTAATTGCGTTGCTGGGCCCCCAAAGCGATGACGCTTGCCTCCCTGGGCCGGTTTATGTCGGCAGATCCGCCAACGGATTTCACCACATTTTGCGCTATCACTGTTGTGGCTGGCGTTGTCAAAGCCAAATACTTTTGTACATGGACTCCACTCGCTTCTGCAATTAGGTCGTTGGAAGTTTCTGCAGTCACATCATCGTCCTGCCCCCGTTGCCAGTCCATTAAACTTCGTCTATTGCGGCGTCCGCTGTTGCCAGCTCTGTTGACAGACAGCCATGTTGACACTGCTCTTGTGCCGCCTTGACTTGCTACAGGTATTCGGATGAGTAGATGCGGGTTAGAGAGAACGAGGTTACCTTCTTCCTTTGTGGTTAGCTACTACAAACCGAAGCTGTCCCGATCCGGGTAGCCCAACCCCAAATTAAGCATAAAATGTATTTTTAATTCAATTCCAGCACGTTGTCAGAATTGCTCAGTGCACTTTTGTATGCGCGTGTGTGCCAAGCTGACAGGTTGCTTAGCCCATCACGGGCTACTACGTGGGGAGGGGATCGAATTGGGGTTGATAAGGAAAGAAAGGGAGGGAGAGAGAGAAAGAGAGCAAGAGTGAAAGTAGCAAAAAGATAACAAAGAGAGACATTCAAAGTGAACCAGGCTGAGGTATGTCAACATTTGACAGCTTAATTGCCAAATGCTAAGTGTCGTGTGTGCTATGTGACCTAAAAATACGCAGCGCAAAACCCGAATCCTCTTTACGCCTAGTTAGGCAAAAAAATTATTGCCTGCCAGAAAAACCAGCGCGGTTTCAATTTGCTGACGTTTTGACAACAAACTAAGGGCGGAAAACTCGTTTCAATTTAACTACAATACATTCGGGGGGTTTTAAAATGTATTTATTGGCTTTGTATATGTATATGTATGTGGTATATCTATTGATTCAGATTTATTCTTTTGTATGCTGTACATGGGCCTGACTAAAACATACTCTGTTAATAATGTAGACAGTGTATAGGAACGGTTGAGCTTCTTATTATAGTTTTATTGCACTTATTTTTCTTAACCAATTTAATGGGTATTGGCTATGAAAAGATATTTTGGTAAACGCCCTTCTTACTTTTTTCGAGCTGTCAATTTCGGAATGTAATTAGTGCAATACTCCGGACTAGCTGTGCTGAGGCTGAACATTTAATGAACGAAATACAATGGAAACGGCATTGACTATAAATAATCGATCGTTGGAGCTTAAGCCACGTTTCTGCCTCTGTCAAATGCGAAGAAAGAAAACTTTTAGCTGAAACTCTGCAATATACATATATATGTATGTATATATATTTGTGTGTGTGTATATATAAAGTTTTTGACCGCTCCCAGGGTACTCCTAATCGCTAAAGATGTCTGTCATCCTTTCTTACAAGCTATTCGCTCTCTTTCTCTCTGTGCTTGACTTCTCTCACTTCGGCGAAACTTACGAAAACTCATTTAAAAATAATTAAAACTTGTGCATAATTACCTCCATTATTGGCATTTGCTAAGGACGAGGACAGCGACGTCGAAGGCGCTAGCGACGATTGTGAGGAGGACGTTGCAGTGGCTGCCGCTGCTGATGAGGTGGCCTCGGCCGAAGCGGATGTCGACTGTAATCCTTGAGCTGTCCCGCTGTTCGATGTGGCCGTCGTGACGGTTGCCGTTGCGGTGCCTCCGCCACCCTGTCCCTGTACGATTCCTATGCCCTGTCCATTTTTGGCGCGTACCGATGCGTTGTGCAATTTGGATAAGTCAGTGTTGGTGCTTTTGGCCGCCGTGACCCCAACGGCCTCGTTGTCGACTAGAACTGTGCAGGGTTCCGACTGTGACCAGTGCAGGACGCCGGTGCAGGTCAGTAGGATCAGCATAAAACAAATCACCGCCAAGGCCGAAATCAATAGAATGCTGAGCCAGTTGGCCCAGCACCGTGCGGCCAGCTCCTTGCGCAAGTTCATCGGTGCCGAGTAATGATGCGTGGGCATTCCGTTCATGCTCCGCGGCGGTAGCACTGGGCCCATGCAACCTTGCGTGCTGCGCTCGTAGCCCCCTTTGAGAGTGTCTTTTGTTGGTGTGGAACAGGCCGATCCACTCTTGTAGTCGATAGGTGACCCTTTGTTGATATCTGTTTGAGGGGAAGAATTGCAAGCAAAATAATACGTTAGTCATAAATATGCAATAGCGAAATCGATTATAACCGAATTAAGCATATAAAATCACACAATGCAAAAACCCAATTTCATTAAAATCGCACCTCATTCTGTGATACTCAACCGTCGAGCGGGTGCTCGGTTAATGTCAAAGTGCAGCCAATGGTGAAACCGACCGTCGACGCTATTGTATTTTGCTTATCGCCATTTGGTGCAAATTTCATTTGTATAAAAGGATTTGCACAAGGATAACAAACTGACATCCAACATAACCTCAAACAAACGACGACAAACAGAAAAAAAAAAATGAACGAACGAATGAACGAAACGGATAAACGAATGAGCGAATGTGGCTAGCAGGGAAAGTGACCAGCGACAATGACGTTGGCAATACAGAAAACATCAAGAAGCAGCGCAGAAAGCAAAAAAAAAAAACAAAATGGCTGCAAGGTTTCATTGCGGTGGGAAGAAGAGTGAGCAAAAAAAGTTGTCGCTTTGGGGAAACCAGACCGATGACAGTCATCTACTTGCACATCACCAGCAGCGCAGTAGCAGCATAAGTTGAAATCATTTGCTGACGCCATGATGATAATTCGATTATGCGACGGTGAGTGAAGCGGCGGGACGAGTGTTTAAATAGAGCCCAGGGAACATTCACTAGACTGGTTCATGTGTGATACGGAAATGAGAATGCAAACTGGAGTTGCAAATATGGATAGATACAAATTTTAAATGCCGTAGTTCAATAGGATTTGCCTGGTCACAGCAAACAGCTTATAAACTATAATGCATGTTTCACCTAATCAAAAATATTCGTAGTTTCGCAGCAGAAAGCATATGACTGTAAGCTCAAGATGCAAATTTGAACAGAACAACCGTAGATCATTAAGCTGCGCATGTTTGTAGCAAGTAGCTTTTGAGAATTTAATGCAAGTTGTGAAACTAAACAGATGTTCACTTAAATAAAACTATTTGTGGTTTTACAGCAGCCAGCTTTGATTGCATAAATTAAGGATATTCTGAGATATAAGATATAAGTGCGATATAAGGAGTGAGATGCAGTATGATGGGCAGTTGAACACATGTTCCCTTACTGCCTTTGAGTAATTACATAATACACACATCTACATATTTTATTCATTATATATTATATTTAAATACATGTCTTCGTATATTCTATACTAGTTCGTTTGCTGTGCGAAAAAGTGTTCGCATTTCGCCCAAAACGACCTTTAGCCGCAGAAATATCCTTTTGCATAAATCTGTATGCCAATTAGTTGTGGAGACAGCGAGCAGGGCGACAAATCCAAACGAGCACAGTTCGCCGCAGCAGATGTTGGGCAACCCAGAATGGATATGGTCAAAGTACTTCCATTATGGATGGGTCGTTCCACCCCCTTCCTATCACTCCTCGTGGGTTGGTCTGTCTGACTATCTGTCTGTGTTTCTGTGTGCAATGATAGCGTGAATAATGTCTGCGTCATTTTTTATACATGTGTGTTCATATGCGTCCATGTGTGTGTGTAACTGTGTATTAAAGCTACCCACTATAAGCTTTTATACGAGATGTTAGATTTATTTAATGTCAAGATTCCTTGCATATGTGTTAGGGTGAGTTTAGGGGTGTTGCTGAAGGAATGCATAAATGTCCATAGATCCGCAGAGACATTTGTATTAGGGACCAAAGGTTAAGCGCTTTGCCTCTTTTCAAGCTAGTTGCCCCGTTAGGGGGCGTGCCATTTGTAGGGGGCGATTTTTATGACCAAAACGTGTTACGATTCGGGATGGGAGCCAAAATGTGTATGTGTGTGCCTCAATGTGTGGATGTGTGTATATATGTGTGTGAATAATTAACGAACGCATAATAGCAGTCGGTAGTCGGTGCGGGCAATTGCTGAAATAAATTCACACAAGTTAATGGGCTTTGGGTGCTTTTAAAAAACAGGACAGTAAAGGGCGAACATACTGATGGCTTTCAAGATGAAAGTGCTCTCTCCCTCCAGCTGTCTCATTAAATAAATGGCAAGCGCGCTAAAGTGTGCTGGGTTTCAGTTTAAGTTTCGATTTATCGATCAAATGGGTCAAAAAACACGACTCTGATTACCTGCTTAAATTGCAAACTAACCAAGTTGTTAAATACATTCTATGTGTGTTAAAGTAACTTAGAAAAGGCAGTTCATATTGTTGACTGGCTTAGTCACCGAAAAATGCCTGATAATTTGAATTTTATTAATTAATTGTGTTGCAATAATATTTTTATGAAAAAGTTGACAGGCGCAAGCAGGCTGACGTTGGACTCGTTAAGCCTGTGGCTATTTTATGAACCCAAAGCAAATCGCTTAAATTAAAGCAACACACAAACGGGGGCACAATAAAAATAGTGTGGCAAGCGCAGCTGCCAGTAATGGTTATTGTATAATGTGCAAAAGTGTATGTGTGCGTGCGTGTGTGTGTGTGTGAGGGCGAGAGTGTAAGTGTTTGTCTCAACCCCGGGGCCACAATGAAGCCAACAAGCTGTCGCAGCTTTGCTATCCCCCTCACCGACTTGCCCACAAACCCAAAATGAGATTTATGCTGCGTGCAATTTAACATTTTTAATAATATTAAAATTACAAATTTATATTTTATGTGTGCGCACTTGCCAAGGTGTTGTTATAGTCCAATAAACACTACGGACGTACTCATACGGGGAGTGTTCTAGGGCTGGCAGGCTGGCCGGAGTTAGATTTAATTTTAATTTGCTTTCTAGTCCCCACATAAAGGCAAATTCCCAGACTTATTTGGCTAGCATTAAAATATTCTCAGCTTTCACAAATTGTTGTTGCACCGAAAAATACCATGAATGCTTAAGCGAATGGATTTCCTAACGGAGCTGAGCATTTAAAAATTGTATCTTAACTGGGGCTTGTCTTTAAATTAACGCAAATTAACGCATTTTCGTTGAGCAGTTGAAATATATCCGTTCATCAATTGTGTGTTAAGTATTTTTGAGTAATTGCGGGGCTCGCACCGTGTTTTAAGTGAGCCTGACTAACGCCAATTTGCATAGTCGTTAATGAACATTTGCTAATATTTTAAGCACTAAAAGAGAGCTATAAATTCCAGGTCTTCCCCCACCCATCTGCCAGGTTGCCCTGACAAGCGCTGAAGCGTGCGACAATCAAATAAAAGTACATGAAAAACACATAAAGGGGTTCTCGGTTAGGTTTTTTTTTGGTTTTTTTTTTTTTTTTTTGGTTTTAATGGTAAAACGCGACGATTTCTCGAAACAAACAGGTGACTGTGGCGGCGAGGGAGGAGAGCGAGAAGAGAGAGAGAGAGAGTGAGAGGATGTCGGGGCCAAAGGAAGTTCCCGCCATGTTGGTAATGGAGTTTGCAAACAAACATGGCCGCCGGGGAAAAATCACATAATTTACACGTTTGCATTTAAGTATTAAGTGGGCAGAGAGCGCGTAGCAGGGGGCATGCCAGGGGGGAAGTGGGGAAAGTCATGCGGATGGTAAAGTGTTTCGTTTACTTTTGCTGCGTTTGTGTGCAAAGCTCAGTAATTGTGTACATGGGCGTGTGCATGGATGTGTTTGTTGCTGTGCAAAGGAATTTAGGCATGTAGGACGATTTTGGGGCTCGCCATGTTGTTGGATTTTATGTGCGGAGGAAGCAATTTTTGGATCGACTTTATTGCCCCTGTCGTCGTGGAGCTGATGTTGATTTTAAAGCGTTTAATGGCCGCGTTTTGTGTTGTGGAAATTGAAAAAGAAAACTGAGAGACAGGCCGAGTGCAGATACAAATTTATTGTGTGTACAAAGTGTTTGAAGCTTAAGAGATTTACCCAAACTCGAAATGGGTTAGGGCCTCAGTTTAGCTGTCATAAGAGTGATTCCGAGAAATGAGCAAATAGCAAAGGGGTTGTGATAGATTGATTTAACTCAGAAAGAACCTCGTTAATGTTAACAAAAAGCTTCTTCCACATGGCTCTCTTCACATAGTAATTACGATAATTTGAGTAAGTGGCGTTTACCTGATTCACGTATAATCAAATATTCTATTTAAGACTCTAAACTCATTACTGAATGTTTAATGTGCGCTCAGTTTGTGCTGTTCCCACTGTTGTTGTTGTTGTTGTTGTTGCACGATAAATCAGCAACAATACAAAACGAACAAAAAATATTGCAATTTGTTAGGCCGTGATAGAAGACAAGAAGAAGAACAATAAAAATGACAGCAAGAAAGCGGACCGTAAGGAACTCGGATCGTCTAACGGTGCGGCAACCTGTCGACATCGACGCACGTGAGCCGCCGTCCCAAAAGGGTCGTAGTACTCCGGTCGTTGGTCCTCTCAGTTCTTCGTTCTCGCCATATTGTTTCAAGCAGGTGGCGCACAACGGGCGGCCCACTCATCAAGTGTAAAGCGGGTTTCTGGCTGTGTTAGCCTTTAAGCGTCGAATACTTTAAGGCGCTGCACAGACACTGAATTTTTCACTGACTGACTGGCGGATGGCGGGGGGCTGGGGGGGCTGGGTGAGTGGAGACAAAAACTTTTGGCACGATTTGCATGTAAATTAATTGCCATTGCCTCGAACTGTCGCAGGTTCATGCCGTGTGCGCGCCTGTAGCTATGCAATACGAATTTTTTGCTCAGTGTTTTACGAGTGTGCAGCAACCCTCAAGCAGACTAAGACGCCGCCACCGTCGCCGCCACCGCCCACGAGATAAGTCGTATAAATTATAGCAATTTAATAAGTTTTAAATATACGCATCCGGCTGGCTGACTGCCTGAATGTCTGCACGTCTACGTGGCTCTCGACCCGCCCCCACCCGCCAGTTTATTCCCCGCATTTCCCTTTGTTGCCGAAAACTTGAAAATCTTTGCAGCAAACTTTTCGTGACCCTGTCTAAGGGTGCGACTTGCCGTTCGTTTCGAGCTATAACTCAAGACAAAAATTGTTGCCGATTAAAATTGTCGGTTGGGCATTAATTTTATGTCACGATGCGCTCGCTCTCCACCGCCAAACGCTGCCAGCGCTGCCAGCGTGGCCAACGTGCCGTGTGATAAGGTGGCGCGGCGAGTGTGGGTTGTCAGCGGGCAGCGCGGGGTCTTTACCTTTTGTGCAGACAATTTTCAGTTTGCTGTCGCACTAAATGAGTTTATGCAAGTGTGAAAATAAGTCTTTTAATGGCCAGCACCGGCACGAGCGGATGGCGAGCACTGGCGGCACTTCGCTCTCAGTTAATGAGTTAAAAGTGGAGGAGGGCGCGTGGATTACTCGCTGCTTTTGTAATGCTTGCTTGCTTGCTGTTGGCGCTCCCGTTCGTTCATTCCGGTGTTCCAGGTGTTGTTTTGGGCAAAAACAAAACTTAATTTGTTGCTGCAGGTGAGTCGCATAAATTATTTGATAACAGTTTCAGTTCCTTAAGCTGGCGAAAACTCAGAGGGCGCGCATAAATAAGTTTTCAGCGCGGTCCGTTCCCGTCTTTGTTTGCCAAGCCGGCTCCGTGCTCAGTCAGGGGTGTTTACTGTTAGCCGCCTAATTCCAGGCTTATCAGTGTTGAGCTTAAGTTTAGTTTATGTATTTTGATTGTTTGTCGTGGACAAATATTGTTTTTAGCTTCGTTTAATTAAAATTTTGCGGCAGCTCCACAAAGCCAGTCTTATTACTTATTAGCAAAGGATGCCCCCCAAAGGAGTCATCCGAGCATCCAACGCTTGGAAGCTCGATTTAACAATTAAAAATTTTCACACAAATACGGGACCAATGAACATTTTCAGGACCGAGCACGTCCTCGAATGTTTCCTAACGTACCTACAATAGTCAGCATCATCGGCATCGGCATCGGCATTTTGGACCGTTTCGGGACATTTGAACTGTCCATTTTGGAGCGTCGCTCGCAGCGAAATTGTATTTTTATTTTAATTTTTAGTGTGTGGCTGCTGCATGTAATTACAAAGCAAAACTTTGCCATATTATTTTTTACAAATCTCAAAACTTTTTCAATAACAAAAATTAAAACGAAAAATAATAAAATAACAGCAAACGAGACCAACGAGAGAATAGTACGGAATTCAAACGTAAAAAAATATATATGACTTGGGCATCGAAGATGAGATACCCTTGCCAACAATATAATACTAAGTAACGATCAAAACTCTATATAGAACTATGAAAATGATTTGATTTATTAATTAAAGATATTTTAAAAAATAGAAACGTTTCTAATAATAATAATTCAATAACTTAGATCTAGAATTTATCTGATAAATATGCTTGCACAATTCGTGTTGAAATCAAAACACCCTTTCGAAAGTGTATAAAGAGCAACAGTAAAAAGTTTGAAATAAAAAACGCCATTGGCTAAAAACGACCAAAGGACAATCGTATACACCCACACACCACCAGCACACACACATACGAATAGTCATGACCATCAAGGGGGCGTGGCAGGTACGTGCGCTGCCTGCGCAACGCAAATGTTTAATAAACTTTTTCAAATAAAAATTTATCTACGTTGACGTGCAATTTTTAGACCAATTAAACCGCGGCACATTGAAGGCAGGCACCGGGTCCAAGGAGCAGCGAAAGCGAGAGGTGAGAGATGGAGGGAGATAGATTGCGATGATGTTTGCTACGTGGTCTGTATGTGTTTGTTGCTTTTGTTTCTTCTTTTTGTTTTTTGTTTTTGTTTTAATAATATACAGCAGACTTGTGTGCTTTTGCAATTACACCAACGGTTTATTGCATATTTGTTGTTGTTGGTGTTGTTATTGTTGTTGTTGACAGCCAGCAGCAGCAGATTTTGTGGAACACTTGGCATTTCCGCTCTTAAATTTAATTAGCTTGAAATGCTGCATAATTCTGTGGCATCGTTTGTCAAACTAATGGCAATAATTGCGATAAAGCCAGCATTAAATACACTGTGATATATGTGCGAGTATTTTAAAAACGAATTTAAATGAATTGTTTGTCAGCCAGTTTGTTTGTTTGTTTCTCTGCTCTGTTCTGTTCTGTTTGTTTGTTTGCTTGTGCCTGGTGAATTTAACAGGTAAAATAAATGCAGGCGGTCGCCTTTTGTTTTCGATTTAATGAACTGTAAAGCGCTGCCATATTTATTAAAATTGTATTTTTTTGCTACTATAATTTTTCTGTTTTTATTATTATAATTATTGTTTATTTGCTTTGTTGTTGTTTTCCATTTTTTTTTTATTTTTTTTTTTGTATGTTTTTCCGTTTTAATTTTTTTCTGTTCGGCTTTTTATTCAAATTTTAATGTATTTAATTTAAATTACTGCAACGTCGATTTTGATCATCATTATAAAAATAATTTTTTGCCATTCTGTTGGCCATTTACATTGCGGTTATTGCCATAATGCGTCGATTGCACTCGCCCGCGCCCCACCCCCGTCCCTTATTTATGACGGCTGCTTATTTTGTAGTCAATAAACATTGTCAGCCTTATCGCAATTAATTGAAATTAATGTACGCACTTTGTAATAGCCCATTTGTGGTTTACCCAATTTCGGAACGAACTAGTGCATAATAGTGGTGGCCTTCGGCAAGGCAAAGGAAATTGCAAATTCAACTAAATTCAACCTAACCTACAAATAAAATGACTAAAGTAAAAGTGAAGAGGAAAGAAAAGTATTCTTATCGCCTTAGTGTAAGATCATTAGATATCTATATGCTCATATTTCTAAGTCATATTTGAATACTTTATCTTAACAAAAAAATAATAGAACAAAATAAATTAGCTTGAATTAAGTCAAAAACAAAACAGACACCGGATTCCACTGAGTTACAAAATAAATAAGGCAAAAGCATACAAAAATTTAGTCAGTAAATCAGTAAAAACTTTTATATCTATATAATTGCTTTACTTATCCGGGAGGACTGGGCTGGGACTGGTGTTGTTCAAGTTGGGGGCCGCATTGCGTAGCCATTTTATAATAAAGTTTGTGTTAATTAACGCATACATCGTTGACAAAATGGCGTCCACGATACCAGCACTACAGTAAATACACACACATATGTGTGTATATACGCACATACATATTTGGTGGGGCACTTGCAATATTTAAATTCAATTGCACGCTTTTGAGCGCTTGACTGTTTTCCTGGCTACAGGACGCATACTTTATGAACCACAGACCCGTTTCGTTGCATATTTTATTTGCGCTCTCCACCCCAGTGGTATATATACACATTTTTTTTATAGCTGTCGCAAATATGAGAAGCAACGCATGTAATTATTTCAATCCGGTAAATGTTGTATACTAATATATATAAAAAAAACAATGCAAAAGAATAAAACAAATGTTTTTATATTGTATTTAACAAATAAATAAGTTGAGAATACATAAGAGTTCTCTTTATATGTGTTCTCAATCTGCATTGTGTCCCTTGTGCCGGCATTGTCAATTGGCCAACTCGGGGCAAGCTAAGCCAATGTCAAACAGTGCCGAGCCGCATTTTCTGACTTTGGCCTGTCAATTAAAATGGCTTTAACAATATTTGCCATATTTTTGTGATCCCCAAATAGCGCCATTATTTATGAATAATTATGCACTTTGCATTTTTTTTTCTGACATTTAATTGTTTTAATTGTATGCATCTGAAACCATTAAATATGCGCAACAACAACAAAATTTAGTAGGAAAAAAAAATTTGACATTATGCAATTTATGAAATTAATATTTGTGATGCAATTACGTATTTTTAGAGCCTATTTCCCGACTGGACAACAGCAATGCAAATTGAATTAAATTTAAATTCACTAATTTTTTTTTTATATGTTTGGAAAAGTTTGAAATTAATTGCTTTTAATGCATAGTTTTTATGTGCTTCGCTGCCAATAAATATATTAATGTAATATTATTAACTGGCAAAAATGTTCAAATTACGACAATTTATGTGCCTATCAAATGATGCCCAAACAGTTCGAAGTTTACGATAATTATGGCCAATAAAACGAGCAAATAGATGTGGGTGCGCAAAGTGTTGGCATAAATTAATATAAACAGCGGGTGCATTTAATTATTGCATAGCATTCTAGTTAGATATTCGATGGTTAGAAAAAAAAAACACCCGCAGATTCAAATTTTTTCTCTGGCAATTGCTAATTTGATCCATATTTGTACTTTGGCTGTGCATTCAGCATTGTTCCATTCTCCCTTTTAGTGTATTTCGCATTTGCATTGCACTTTAAAAGCCATTAAAATGGCAAATAGGCCGCCCACGATCCAAACTCTTCGCTCTTTTAGAGTCTGCGTCAGCGGGAACGGGGCGCGGGCGTCTGTTAATTTCATCAGAGCTTCTGGTAATGGAGTTGCAGGGCTCGCATGCACTCAGTCCAGGATTCAGCAGTGGGTATCCCAACATGGTCAAATCAAACCGTGCGGCCCAAACGAAGTCAGACAGAGCAGCCCAGCGTTCGCTTTGGTTTCTGTTTTTGTGGCCGCTGTACTGAAAAATATTTGCAAAGTGAACGTCGAAGGGCGGCTGCGGTGGGCGTGGTTTGGATATGGGAAGCAAGTCGGACACAAGGGCCCGATGCGACCGTGGATGCCACTGCCGACTGGCTACAATTTATTATATTAAGTATTAATGTTGGCTATGCCGACAGACAGCGCAGTATGCAATACATTTTGCCACTGTCTCTCTCTGTGTCTGTGTGTGTGTCTGTGTGTGTGTGTGTGTGTGTTGGATTGTTGGTGTATATGCATAATCCGAAAGCCAAAAGTAATTATATTAAGTAATTGATGAATTTGCCTTTTTCCGCGGCAGTCATCAGACGGCAAACGCTTTTTGCCAAAGGCAACCGATGCGCCACGCCCCACAAGCGCCCCCTCCGGCACGTTTGCAGTTATCACGCACACAGAAAACCGAAACTGGCTAACGAAGCGGGATGGGCCGCATTATATGGCCGAATGCCAGACGCTCGGCTGGATCTATCTGCTGGTGACCATTCGGTAGTTTGGGTAAAATAAAATTTAATAAAGCGGCAAATAAAAATTTATTGTGTGTCATTTTAGGCGCAATGCGACAATGACCGACAATTTTGATTTGCACACTGATAGGCGTCAATTTCCGGCGGGGCCTCAGTTTGGGGAGTTGGATGGAACTCTCCCTTGAGCTTTAAGAGCTTTTGGGGGTTGTTACACACACACACACACATACACACACACACACACATTCCATATGACTTGAAGATTTATTTGCTGCTTTAAATTTAAGTGATATAAATTGGTCTGTGCGTGGAGATATGCACTCGCATGACTTGGGGGCGGCTGATTTGAAGCCAGCAAAGGGGTTGGATCCATCCCGAGTTGCATGTCTCGTTGACTGATTGGCCATAAACTGTAAAATTGGGTTCAGCTTGCGGGGGGCTACACGCAGAGTTGTTATAAATGAACTGTCCTGGAAGTATTAAAAAGTCTTGCAGCTTAAAGGCTCTCGGGTCTTCGTCTTCTTCGTCTTCTTCTTCCGCACACTACTGAGATTGCGATTGAGAGTCGTTAATAAGCCAAAGGAGTATTAAATTTTTGATAATGGCACATTTTATGGACGCTTATCGCAAGCTGCGAAAACAATAAATGCTGTTCGGAGCAGCGAGTTTAGTGGACAGAAAGTGAATCTAGTGTCGTTGCATTTGGCCTTTATCTCATTACTGCAAAGTGAAGTGGTCAACAAAAAGAAACTTTCAATTTATTATGGCCTCCATTTCGATTGGATAGAAACGTTGCCTCCAATTCTGGCAAACTTTGGCGAATCGCAAAAACGAAACGATGCCAAAGTTTATTACTCAATTACAAAACCATCAAAATAAAGGCGAAACGCTAGAAGCGAGTGGCCCAAGAAATCCAAAAGATAAATGAAATTGATAAGCGCGTAATTTATGTTTGGATTTCGTTTTATTCTGTCATTAACGCACATTTGCCACGTCTCCCAGGCCGACTCGGGGTGCGGAGAGTTACAGTTCTCATTTTCTTCGCATTTTATTTCTGTTTCTTGCTGTTTCATTGTTGTTGTTTCTTTTTGGTTTCGGTTGGCTATAGAAAACTTTGACGTGCCTGCTTGGATTGAATTGAAATTAAGAATTGATACTAAGAATTGATAGAAGAAGTGAATACTTTCGGATCAGGTTGAAAACTGCACGACTAAAATCGAAATTGTTATAGAGTTGGGTACCTAATGATGTGGGCGGGATAGTTTTTGCGTGTGCTATCCACTCAATTTCAGTCCAAAGAGCTGACGATGTGTATGTGTGTGTGTGTATTTCCATTGTGTGGCACGGGTTTACCTTTTTGCCCCAAACTCTTGTATAACATCGATCAAAGCGAGCAATCCCCAACCGTAAATGACATTGCCTAACCATTACATCATATATACGTACGTACACATATATATATTTGTATATATGTATGTATAGTCAGGGCAGCTGACAGTTTTCTATCGGGGATGGTTTTTGTTCGCACGGCGGATATGAGAGCATTAAGGGGAGCCAGCTTTTGCCACGCCTACTTTACCAGCATTATGCATAAATAATTTTGTAGTAGAACTAACGGGGAACGAACAACAACACTGGATTGCTGCTGCTGCATATAATGAAATATTGAAACATGAAAATTGTCAAAAACAGCGACAGCAACAAAAGTCGTAAATGTTGCAAAAAAGGGTACGAGTAAAACAGAGGAGGAGGGGGGAAGGGGTTAAAACCATGCACATTACCTGTCAAGCCTGTGCGGAAATGAAATTTTGCAATGATATTAAGCGGCAGCGGGGGGATCCATGAGCCGTGTATTTCCCCCTGACTGACAATTTTGACAATTTTTGTTATGCAATAAAAATGACGCGCAATGCAGGCGTCTGTTATACAAACTGTTATACTGTCGCTCTACTAATTGTCGAAGGCCTTTTAATGCATTTGCCAATGTTTGCCTTTGATTTGCGCACCTAAACGTAATTTGCGAACGCGTTCTCTCTGATGGGCGACTAATTAATTTTGATAATCGACCGGCATCGAAGAGGGGATAATAGCTGATTGAATGTGATAACAGCCATCAGGATAAATGCACGCAAGCGTAATTGCGTTTGGCCGTTGCATAAGTCTCGACTGTTGCGTAATCAAAAGAGAGCATCTACTATTCGGTTCAGTTGTTGTTGTTATTCCGCTGTTATCGAGTCTTCTTAGTTGCCACAAGTTGAAATTCATTAGCGTCACTTTTTTGACTGAGTGTAGCACCTGTGTTAGCTCCTGGACAGCACTGGCACTTCACATGAAGGCAGCACTCACGAAAATCCACTAAATCAATTCAATTCAATTACAAAACGCTGCTCCTGCTCTGGCCTGACCTCGAACCCCTCGTCCGTCAATTAGCGGCCTGCCTAAGCCGATACGCATTTTATATAGCATACCTTTGTGCGCAAGGAAAAAAAAAAGTTGGCCTTTAATCAACGCCAAGTTGGGCAGGCTCACGACTTAGCGGCTGATTGGATTGCGGCTGCCACAGCCCAGGGGAGGCTGTGCGGAGGCGCTACGCAAGGCTGGGGCGTGCAAAGAAGCCCAGGATGGCGGCAGCCTTAAAAAAAAGGTAGCCACGGTGAATTGCGTTTTTTTTAATTATACGCAGCCAAGGCAACAACAAATCAAATCAACGACAGGAGGACTCAGCACGGCAAGAAGGATAAGTATTGCTAAGAAAAATGCGCTCGTTCAAAATTAGCCAAACACTAAAAACTCGTCATTTGTGGTAATAAATCTTCAACCATTTACTGGCTCTCTCTCTCTATCAAACCTCCTGTCGCATCATTTTCCATTTTCCCTTTAAGTAATTTCAATTTAATTTTCATTTTTTATACACGAACGTAATTAGAGGTCATGGCGTGCTGACTGGAAAAAGTTTAATTAAAATGATTTCAGCTTTGTTTCCTTGTCGTTTTTTTCGTACATTTTTTTGTACATTTTTTTGGTATTTATAATTCGCTTTTAAAGCTACCAGTTTCTGTTTAACGCGATTTCTTCTTGGCAACGCGATGGCCTTCAATATGTTGCGGTAATTAAAACGACATTATTCAAACATACAAATGCGAAAACAGCGGCAACAAACAAAAAAACCTTTTGAAAAAAGGGTCGGGCAACCGGCTGGTCGGGTTAAAGGCGTCGCCTTCATCAGGCGTTTATTACTCTCTGCACCAAAGCGGGCTATCTAGATGGGACCAAAAAAATAAAATGAAAGAAATCGCATAATGGATAGAAAAGCCACCGGTAAAAGGAACGGGCTCGTGCTGTGAAACCCTTTTCCTGCGCACGTTTCCCGTCCTGGCCCGAAACGGGCCAAGACAAGGTGCGCAAAGTCTTTGTGGTTAGGTAAGAAATCAAAAAACGATTAGTCTAAGATTTCGTCCGGCTCTTTTGTGGGTGTGCCTTGTGTGTGTGTGTGTGGCGAGTGGCGCGTGCGTCTGGTTTTGCATAGGGCGTGCTTCGATGTTTGGAAGCGCAAAGGCGACCGCCCGCCGGCCGATGGGAGCAGACAAATTTAATCGCAATGTCCTGTCCACAACTAAAGGCCATTGTCGGCATCGTTGCAGTTGTTGTTGTTGTTGTTGTTGTTGTTTCTATTGCCGGCATGCGGTTCAATAAACTTTTGTCTAGCCTAGAAATCCATTAACGCGCCATCGACTTGATCAATTTTCAATGGTTTTTTACCCAGCACCCGGCTTGAAATACAAAAAAAAACAGAAAAAATTTAACAAAAAGTGCACAGAAAGTATGCTATAAAAAGTGCGCTCTGCAGAGCGGGGGCTATGACTATTTTTAATCACTTCAACAGTTTTATTGTCTGCCGACTACGAGTAAACGCACTCAAACATTTAATAGATTGCCAAGCGGGCAGGACGAGTCGGCGGCGGCGGCGGCACTCGGAATGCTCTGCTATAGAAATAGACTGGCAAAGTAAACAAAAAACGCATGAGCTAAAATGTAAACACAAAACACAAAAAAAGCGGCTCGTAAAAGTAGATAAAGGCGGCCGGTGAAGGGAGGGGCGGAATTTTAATGCCGGCAGCAAGGGGTTAACTGTGTGAGTCAGCCGCCTATTCACAGCGCCAATGAATGACTCGTCAGCTCCCGGGGGTAGGCAATGGATTTATGAAGATATTTCTGCTGCTTTAACTGATTTGTCGATAAGCGTGAAAGACGACAAGCGAGTTGCCGTCCGCCCCGCTCGAAAGATGCATATCAATGAAGTCTTTGTGGGGTTAAACCGGCCAGGGGAGCTTTAACAAATGCCATTGCATGTCTTACGGCTCCCCCCGCTCCAGACGTTTAAGGGCATTTTTACAGTGGCGTGCGTCATCGTCTACGTGCCAACCTATTCGTGTTCGTCTCAACAATTTGGCTGCGTGCCTCCAAGTGTTACACATTTGCATTTTGGCAACAATAATAGAACAGAGGCTTTGCACAGCCCCGTCATAGTTGGGCGCAAAAATAGTTTGCCCTTTAGTTATGAAAATTGCGAGCTGGCTTTCGTTGTTGCTGTTCGCCATTTTTAGACGCTTATAATTGCTCCATTAAAATTTGTTTATGGCCAAAGTTCATACTTGACAAGCAAGCGCTGCTGCCAGCCAGTAATTAGAATGTCACAAGTTTTCGTCCTGCTGCTGCTGCTGCTGCTGCTGCTGCTGCTGTTGGTGCTATTTGTAGGCTGCTCGAGTGGATTATTTGCGCTAGCATGCTCAGAATCAGTTCATGCCATCATTTCTGCCCATTTTTGGTATAATTAATTGCTATTTATACTCTTAAAAAAATACTGTTGAATATTCTTTTTTTTTTTAGCAAAGAATTTCTCAGATTTTGTACATCAAATTTTTATATTTAATCGAAATCTTTGTAGTATTTCATTTCTGCTGCCATTAGCAGGGAGTCGTAAAGTGAAAAATGTCAAGCACACACACACACACACACACACTTACATTTTGCATTTGGCAATGATTGAAAGCCTCGCAGCGAATCGCATCATTTGTTAGATGACACATGCAAAAAGTTTTTACCTACCATCAATTACCGAAGGTCGGACAAGGTCGGCAGACCTGTTGGGGGATTTATATTGAATCTAAGCTACAGCGATGCGAAGCAATACAGATTCACCTTTCATTTCTGGCCGGGAAATTTAATATCATCGCTGAGAAAGGTTCTTTGGCGTTACACTAAAAGGTTTTTACGACGCTTTTAATTACACGCTAAACAAAAGCTACACACACACACACACACACACATACACATAGACGGCGGCCCTGTTTCGCCCCGCCTATGGGGACCAACCCATTTTGTTTCTGGTCCGGTTTGGTTTGCAAATTGCGAGAGTTTGCGATTTGCGCTTGATTAAATTCTAATTATAAAGCGTGCGTATTTTCAGTAGCCGCCTCCTTTTGTTCCATTTCCACCCTGCGCTAGTCCCCCCTCCCCCTGCACCACTGCGTCCAGTTCCCCTGCACCACTGCACCCACATTTCCGTTGCCTGTTTTCGTTTTTTTTTGTTTTTTTTGTTTACCATTTTCCTTGATTTTTACGACTTTTTAATGATTTTGGCTGCCAGTCACTCATTTTGCCACGTTTGGTTTTGCTTTTGCTGTTGCTATAGTTTTTGTTGCTGTTGTTGTTGTTGCTGGTGCTCCCATTTGAGGCAACCATGCTATGCGTGTTCAATCTTCTTCTAGCTTTCCCTTTCGCGCGCTGCCAACAATTTTTCCAATTTTCTTCGACTTTTCGTTTACGTTTCGACAATTTTGGGCCCTTTGCTTGCGTTCGGTTAGGGTTCGATTTGGCTCGGATCTGTTCGGCGTCGGCTTTGCGTGCAATTGGCGCTGCTCCTCGGCTGCGTGGCGCCCCTCCTCCACACCCCTTTTTGGTTTAATGCGACTTTTAACGCTGATTAATGTTGCCTTTTACTAAGCTTTCATTTACCTTTGCTGTTTGTTGTTTCTGTTTCGGTTCTGGTTTCCATTTGGCATTCTTTTTTACTGCTCTTCACGGCTTGGCTTGCATGTCAAATGGGAGGGTTTTCTTCTTTTTTCTTTTTTTTGTGTGTGTGTGTGTGTGTGTGTGTTTTTATATCAAGATTTACGAGTATTGTTTCAAGCGCTGCGTTTATTAAATTCATTAAAATATCCAATTTGACCGCAACGAGCCCAACAAAAGCAATAACAATAACAACAACAACGACGACATTTTAACATTTACCAACAGGCAAGTTATTTGCTGGCTGTCACATGTCAATAAAATTAACACTTGAATGGCAAAGCAGACGGACGTATGGACAGACAAACAGAAAGAGAGAGAGAGAGAGAGAGACAAATGGACAGCCAGCAAACAGCAATAATGTATGTTTGTGTATTTTTTAATTAAAACAACAACAGCAACAACAAGCCAAAAAGGCCGAAAGGACAACGAGCTAAGCTCTCTCTGCAATAATTTGCTAGACAGCTGCAAATGCAAATTTCAGCACGAGCTAAATTGAAATTTATACAGAAAGGAACACAGAGATCGCTGCATGAACAACTGCAGAGGGACAATGGGGCGTTAACGTTATTGGCTTCCATGCTAAAACTCTTTATCACCCTCCACACACACACACACACACACACACACACACACACACACGGACGTTTGTGGACAGCACAGAAATGGAAATTGCATCAAGTGCTCGATGCAATTGAGCTGCAGGCTAAGCAATAACAACAACAACAATAACAACAACAAGGACAACAAATGCAACAGCAAAAAACTGATGTTATTAAAACAATTTTTAGTAGAGTAAATGCGATTTACAATCAATAGAAATCATTTTATATTTCCGGACCGTTTACTCATCGGATGCCAAAATGGCTGCCACTGTTGACCGTCGCCATTTTGCTTTTGTTTATTTGCCAGTTATCACTAATCTTTCATAAAATATGCAGTTGTCAAAGATTTGTTTTTTTTGTTATTGCCTTGCCAGTGGTAATTTATGGCGCAAATGATGTGGAGAATAAATTTCGAAGGGGCGACGAGGCAATTGCATTTATCTCCCCAAATACGAATTTTAATCAGTTCAAATTGCATTTGTCATGGCAGGACGCTCAGGCTGCGCTTCGGGCGGCAAATGAAGTAAGTCAACTGAGTGAATTTGTGCAAATTCTTGATAATAATGAATGATTTAACTGATTATAATAACTTATCGATTAAAGATGTCTGACCAGCAGTGGCTGCTTTAAGGCGCTTTTATCAAATCAGCAGCCACTCGAACAAAGCGTATTCATTGTGAATATGTTGTTGGCTACTTTACGGTATTTCGGCCAGGCGTCTCAAAATATGCAATATCGTAATGCATATAATGCCAAAAGTTCATTGTCAACATACATGAACACACATATACACACACACACACAAACAGTCGCACACACAGTCGGGCAAAGCAGTTTATAGTTGACATAATTGTTTGTGCAAAGCTTTCGAACATTTGGCCAAGAGTTTCGAGAGGCAGGAATAGGTCGACGGGTCGTGCATTGCAGATGTCTGTCGTGGCATTGTCGTAGCCAAGCCAATAAAATATGAATTTATGGCCTATTTGCATGGCTTTTGCGCACAGTCAAGTCCTCTATCTATCTATATATATAGTCAGGGTACAATGCAAGAATATACTTGCGCATTGGCCAAAAGAGTTAGAGATTCGAAAACAAGCAGCTAAGTCACTTGCCAAGCCAAATTAAGGCACAAAATTTGGTCAGCTTAATGAGCTTACGCATACACATTTAGAAAATGCCAATACAAATTCGTTGAAGTCCCATTGCGACTGAGTGAATGTGTCTGTGTGTGTGTGTGTGTGTGTATGTATATAGATATGGGTTTTAGTGTGGTCTAAAACTTGCATAAAAAGCTAAAAGCATCGAGCCAACAATTTTGCTGTATCACTGAAAGCGTTGTAAGCATGACACCATAAAGCGGCTTGGGGCCCCAACTCCGTTATGGTTATGGGTTTGGGTCTGGGTCTGGGATTGGACTGCTTTGTGGTTAAACTTGTTTAGTATCGTTGCAGGCTCTTTGGGGCATGCGTTAGTCTGGCACCGAACATTTCATGACTGCAGCTTAAGCAACCCCAAAATGCTGACAACTGGAAACCTCAAAATTTGCATTGCTCCGAACCGTCAACAGGCACTAAACGCTCTGTGGCGCAGCATTTCAATGGCATATTGAATGTAGAAACTAAATTTCTAATTGACTAACTCAATTTGAAGGGCGGCATTTGATGATGACGATGCTCTTCTTCGCTGTCCTAGACAAACAGAATCTGTATCTGAATCAGAAACAGAAACTTCCTTTACAACAGTCCCTCCCACTACTCACCACCCACTACCCATTAACATGCCCACTCCAAGCCCAAACCACCGTGTAACTGAAGCGAACCCCAACAACGCCCTTTGTAGAAAGTTTAGTGTCAAATGGATAAATTTGATTATGATTCTTAGTTGGGTTATGATAATCGAGTTGGAAATACTTCAAAGTTTCGCTGATGGCTGTGCCCACGACGCTTTAAAGTATGCCTGAATTTTCGCATTTAAAAGGGTTTTATTTTGCCAACAAAAAAAGAAGAAAAAATCTCAACAAATTAACTGGCCTTCGAGTCCTTTCAAAGCGCTCTAATGTATGCTCATGAAGTATGCATTAAAACGCTTCTGTTAAAAACTTTGATCCAACGTTTTTTTTCTTTTTATTTTGCACTTGATATAGCAGTGGCAGTTGCACTAACTAACAGTGGCAGTTGCCAGTTATCGTTTATTTTAAACGGCTGCCTAACGAGCTGCCAAATCAAAAGTCGCCGCCGTTCTAAATAGCCAGTTCAGTTTGGCTTGGCCAAATGTAAAAATAGCAAACAAGAATGTTACTTATTTAACAGCTTAAACTTTGAAACTTTGACTTTAATCGATATAGTTCTTGCTGTGGACTCTAAATAGTTTTGATAATGTTCGTAAATGGAATAAGTATTCATGTCATAATTTTTGAATTAGGCTTGTAAACACTTCAATCAATTAGTTTTCGGCCAGACACACACACAATTATGTTAAATTTTTGGCATGTACACAAACCGACCACAAAATAACCAAAACGTTTTCGCATAATTTGTACAAATGTTTCGCATTAGATTTGAAAATGCAATGCATTATTTAGGTGAAAAATTCAATCTAAATTAAATATTAAATGCGCGCAAGGGCAATGGCAGGGAAACAATGGCTTCGTATGTGTAGTGTGTATGTGTGTGTGTGTGTGTGTGTGTGTGTGTGTGTCTGACTAATGAAGCACGCAATGCATATAGTGCGACATATTCACACCTGTTTTTAACAGCCCACCTGGCTATGCAACGGGTGTGGCTGCTGTCACTCAACCAACCAGTTGCAGTTGCAGTTGCAGCAGTTCACTATTGTATCTGTCCAAAATGTAATATTTAATGTCATTTTATGCAAATTGAAATTATGTTAATGGCCAACCGAATAGCAACAACAGCAACAACAACATTGACAAATATTATGCGAAAAGTTAAGCAATGAACTGGCAAACTGGCCGACAAACAATGTGTCTTGCCGACTGTTGACTATTTACATTTCACAGAGCATATTCAGATCGAAAGATGGAGAAATGGAGAGAAAGAGACTGGCGACTGGCAGATAAAGTCGATAAAGCCTACTAGCACAGGCGGCATTGAGCACATCTTCATTCAGCAATTGAAGTCATTCATTCAGCCATTCGTTCACCGAGCCACCCATATCCCTTATCCATTCATTCATTTTGTATTCAGTTCGCAATTCGCTTAAAGCATTTTGCATGTTTAACCGCTCAGTTTCTGTATTCTGTCATATTAATAATAATGAATGCCTGTAACTGCATATATGCATCTGTATCTGAATCTGCAACTGGCAAATGGCAACTGGCAACTGGCAACTTTGCCTCATTTGCATTTTCATAATAATCATAATAATGTAAAACACCACCACCACCGCAACCAACAGCAGCAACAAAAACAACAACAGGCAACTGTCAGTAATGATAATAAGCATATAAAATCGTTTTGTTGCATGCCACTGCTGCGTGTGGCATTTATCGTGACGATTGCGAGAGGATCAAGCTCTCAGGGCCGATGAGCTAATGAACTGACGAACGTGCAGAGCCGTTGCCATGTTAGCCTTGTTTGCGGATAGACTAAGCTCATAGATACGCTTGGTATTCTTTACATCCTTTCGCATCTTATTTCTTCTCACACCTCCCCCTTCACCTTTCTTCTGTATTTGTATTTGCTCAAATGTGCGTTGCATTGCTGTAATTATTACGCATGTTTTCATGCCATTCTGTGTGTGTGTGCGTGGGTGTATATTGCATTTCCAATTTGCTTTTGTTTGGCTTATAAGAGACGTTAGATTTTCTGATTACCATTGTAGGCATTGTTGATAAATACTCGTTAGCATTCTGTTCAGGTTGGCAAAATTAAATGATGCATTTGCACAAATAGGAAACTAATATATAATTAAGCTATAATTCTCACAATTTCCACACTTTATATTACTCAACAGTGTTCAATAACACATCAATTTATGGGAATATATTTTTAACCCCAAATTGCGACTCACTCTTTTGTACATTTTGCTCAACAGATCTATGATGTAAATTGCGTATACGTACCTAAAAAGAAAGAAGAAAGAAAATTGTAAGATTAGTAAAGTTAGATCGACTGATAGATACTCTATGCACAGCTCCAAAATGGTGTTCAATATCAATTATAAGGGTAACCAACCGAAGGACATTTCTTTGCCCATCCTTAATATATATATAGAAGATTAAATGATAAACGAAATCAATGCCAGTGCGTGGCTTTAAAATGCAATGAAAACCCACTCAATATCCCAGAGCAGCTTTCAGCCGCAGCCAACGGCAACACACACACACCCACTCAGGGCCAGTGCCAAGTATTGGTCAAAGGTTTAGCGACGCCTCTAAAGTGCTGTCAATTGCCACACACACACACACACACACACGAACTTAGACATTTCCGTAGGGGAGTTGTGAAAAAAAAAAATGAAACTAACGCAATTTCAAATTGAAAACTGCTGCGAATTAATCAAATGCTTTTGCCGACAAGTCTGGCCAGAGCGGCCATTAGAAAGCAGAAGGAAAAAAGAACAAAACAAAAAAAAGAAAGAAAATACGACCAAAGGGAACTCTCGTAAACAACACGAAAATGTCAGTCAGTCACACAGAGACAGACAGAAGCCAGCGATAAAGCCAAAGCAAGAGCTGAGGCCAAAGGCACAAGAAAAAGGCAACAACGAAACTTGAACGCAACCGAAATCGAAGCAGTGAACAGAGCCAACCCTTCCGGCAATGCGCGTTTGCTCCTGATATCCTGGGCACAATGAATATCCCTACTTGTACATATATATATTATATATATATATGTGTGTAGTGCAACGCATTAAATCGATAACACGATTTTTCAGCACGAGCACACAAGTGCGAGTTAAATTGTCAGTTTCATTACACGACAGTGTTTTTTTTTTCTTTTTCTTTTACTTTTTTTTTTTTTTAAGCCAAATCACTTCGACTGCGGCTGAGCTCTCGATGGTGGCCCTTCCCCAATCGGTTTCCCTTTGGTTTTCCGAGTTTTCGGTTTGTCTTTGGCCCTTGCGCTGCCATTTCTCACATTGCGACAAACGATTTTTCAAGTTGGCGCTTCATCGAGCGCCTCGTTGCCTGCTTTGCCGCAGTTCTTCATTTGATTTTGTTTCTCTTCAGTTTTTCCTGTGGTTTTTGCGCAGAGTAAACTCAATTCTACTCAATTCTGGCGAAGGCGTGTCACTGAGGCAGGCATCCAAAAACACAACACAAAACAGAGGAGAGCAGCAGCAGCGACGCATATAGAGCTCAGTTTTATGCTCCTTGGAGACTCGAGTGCTCGAGTGCTGGCGAGTTCCACAAACATTTAACTGATTGCCTGGGCGTGCGTGTGCCTTGCCTACCCGCGTGCTGGCTGATTTTTTGATTTGCAATACACCTGGGAGAAAGCAGCCCTCGTCTCGTCTCGTCTCGAGTCTCGAGTCGAGGTCGCGTTACTGCAGGCCACCACGAAAATGCGAAGCTGATTTGTTACAACTGGAAAATAAATTGTCTGTGCGTGCAGTAATTGTAAATTACGTTCTTACGAGAGGGCTCTAGATTTACAGTTAGACGCAACAGTAGCAGTAGTAGTAGTAGTTGTAGTAATGTAGCCATGTTATTGACACCTCTTCATGTACCCTATGAATTTTTGATCGATACTAAAAGCAAAGTCGAAGCGCATCATTTCAAATATTTGTGGGTGGACGCTCAAGTGCTGCTTGTGTGTGTGTGGGTGTATGTGTGTGGGGGTCGTGCCTTTGGGGAAAATGTTGTAGGCCAATGTCTGGCATGCATATGGGATAAGGTTAGCTGCCTCAGGGATGTGACCTAACACAGCAGTTCGCTTCGATTGGCTTTTGGCAGCGCCGCTGAAAAGTGTGCAACAGTTTCTGCAGAATATCCCGCTGACACAAATCAGCCGCTGGCAATAACTCAAATCATCCACCTTGGACCCAAGCAGCGTGCAAAATCAATAACCATAAGCCAAAATTCTTATGCCCACAACGAAATCATGTAAAAAGTATGCCACATGCTTGGGGAAATCACTAAATTCAAGCCCAGCCCAGCTCGGCCCAGCTTAGTTCAGTCACGGCGGGCGGGTAACTAACCCGGCTCATCATTTATAGATGCGGAAGCCACTCGACACACACACACTCTCTCTCACATGCCCATACATGCACGTTTCCATAACTATGCAGCCAGCATTTCGCCTAGCACGTTGATAACTGAGACTGCTTATCACGCTGACTCACCCGCCAGACCCGCTTCCCGGACTGGTTCCACTCCTGGAACCGAACCGACTGCATGTGACATTTGCATGCTTACTTAAACAGCAAAAAGCAAAAACAGCCTCGACGTTGGCACGTCTGGGCCGTCAGCTATGCCATACATTTTGGTGGCACGGCCGGAGAATTGCTCAATGTCTCGGCTGGCGAGATGAAAAGAGAAAGAGAGAAAATGCGAGAGAGAGAGGGAGACAGCAGTTGGTTGCTGTCAGTTCTTTGTGTTAGTTCTACAACTAGTGCTGCTGTTGCCAGTAGGCAGCAGCCGCCGCCGTCCTGTTGACGTCACATCACACACGTGTGTAGTAAAAATCAGACGTGTGCAAGTCTCTGGCGGGCTGCAGAGAGAGAGAGGCAGACGGTCGAAGACGAGGCTCTGGCCTGGCTTCATGTACTTTGATTGCTTGCACGTTACCGTACAATTTTCGGTATGATGGCGGCAACATTTCATGATTTCCAGTACGTGTATCTGGCTAAGAGCACGCGCACTTGGCCAAGTTAGTTGGCAGGTAGCTACAAGTTCCGCCATTGCATAGCCGTGATATATACAAGATTTTTATATATATATATATGACGCCGCGACTCTGTATCGTTTTTGTTTGACTGACTCTGGTGACTGATGATGGTTTGGTATTGGTTTTGGTCGCTATACTTTAAACCTTCCCACCATTAATAAATCAATGCTGAATGATCTTTTTGGCTATGTGAGAAAGTAGGCAATGAATTATTGTGGAATACGATTTGCTGACTGAGACTCAATTGAGGTCAGTTTTCAAACAACATTTGGGGCTGATAGTTGACTGCTCAACACAAATCGGGCAAACTTACAAAAAGTTTGCCTTGATCAAGAGATCGCTAGGTAAGTTTAAAGAGTATGTTGCACTGAATCAAATTTATAGTGCCCCAAGGTATTTAGAATGTCTGCGCCTCTGATCAAGGATGTGCAGTTTGTGAACATTGCCAAGCCATATCCGAAAACAAAAATTGCCAACGTTACATTCAAGCTATTGCGTTTCGTATATCCGCCTTTTGGACTCGAACCAGTGCAGGTAATAGTTGATGTAACCAGCCCCGAGCCGAACATCTGGTATATCATCGCCACGTTAGTATGTCTTTCAATCTTTTTACTGGCCATACTGGCTGGCTGTGCTTATCGAAAGCGCCGAAAAGAGGTAAGTCGGCATTGTGTTGCTTCTGCTTCTGCCATATAAATGTATATTTTTAGAGAATCTTAAGAGAGCAGAAATTACTGGAGTGCAAAAAAAGAGAAGATATTTTATATGCTAAGAAATTATGTGATTTAATGGATGAACAAATTTCACGTGTCAATACGCATGAATGGTTGAACGATACTTCCTCGACAAGCGATGTTCTAATTGGTAATTGCAAGGAGGAACAATGCAACCATAGAGAGGACGATGCGCCGCCAAAATTGGGAAATAAGGGAAAATTGTGTATGTCAAAATTGGATAAAGTGTTGGGAAAACCACAAAAATATCCAAGTATTTTATGTAAAAGATAAATTTTGGATTCCCTCATTTTGAGGAAATAAAGCGAGAGCTATTTGATTTCTGCTTTAATTAGAAAGTTTTCATTGAGATGCCTACAATCTCACTGTATCCTTAATAAGTGTCAGCTTTGGCGCTCCATGTGATAAAATGAAGTGACTTTCCCGTTTTATGTACATGGGAGACAGTGCACATGGGGATTAGTTTATCGCTGCGGAGCCCTGGCTTTTGGAGCTTTGGGTAAGCGGCAGCAGAAGAAGCTAGTGGAAAGGCAGCGCCGTTAAGGCAATCATTTGGCAGCGCATGTGTCAGATTATTTTGTTGGTTTCGTTTTATTTAAATTTCGTCGCTGCTCCTTTTTGTGGTGGTTGTTTTTGTCGCCCAAAGCTGACAGCAGCTGAAACTGTATGCTAAGCTTTTTTTTTTGCCAAACAAATTAATGATTGCCTTCAAGCATATAAATCAAAAGCTTGAAGGGCGTTCGCTCCCATTTCAAGTCTGCAGCAGCTTTAAGCCGGACGCCTACTGGCAGGCAGGCCATAGTTTTTGCTGTACTTCGCAACCGAGGGCCTTTTTTCCACTCAACCAAGCGCGCTTGCATTCATCGATGATGTATGTCCTCCACACATACATATATATATATACGTTTCTGTATAGATATAACTAATAATATATGTAGAAATTCCCTTTTTTGTGCCACGGTACGGTACGGTACCAGACGCCATTGGCACAACACAGGCCTGTTATAATTTATAATCCTTGCTATGGCAGCAGCAGCAACAACAACAACAACAACAACAACAATAGATGAACAACAACTGAATGGCACTGAGAGCGCAAATATTTAGCTAGCTTTTCTTTCTAAGTTTCTGCCTAGTTAAAAGTGTCGTGAACAGGATCTGCCCCCATCTTGCAGGTTGCCTATACAAATATTTTTGTTGGTTGTAGTCCCCCCCTCTCAGCCCGCTTTGACGTTATTGACAACATGAGGTCAAAAGTTTATTGGCTATCATTTTGACCACACAAATGTGTGCGGTGTGTGTGTGGGCGTGGTTTGTGTTTTTTTTTTTTTTTTTGTAAAAACTACTGTTGCGTATCGTTGCCCAAACCCATAAAATACATATTATAACACAAACAATACACACTTTGTAAGCCACTTTAATGCAGGTTGAGTAAATTTAATACAGCGCTTGCATTTGGTTAAGAGCGGATTTAAAGAGCTTGCACACAGTGTATCGCACTTAATCATTGTGGCTTAAATCTAACTGTCTATATATGTATGTGTGTAAGAATTCGCATGGCATGCCAGGCAGCTAACTAATAAATTACAAATAAATAATTGAAAAATCGCTGGCCATTCAATGCCATGCCAATGGCGACCGCACAATGTGCCAATGTGTTTTGTAATTTGGCAAGAGCAAAAAAATTGTTAAACTAAATTATATGCACACAAAAACCAACTGTCAAATTTGCTAAATTTTAAGCTATTAACATTATGGGGGAGAACAGTGCAAAAAGTTAAATAAACAAAAACCAAATAATGTTGGCAAATACAGTGGAAACTACACGACTATTGCAATATACATATATTAAAACGGGGCGTGTCGGGACCGTAAACTATTTTAATTATTTATAATAAATCGCTTAATATGTTTGTCAGGCACACAAAGCACACACACACACTCACACACACACACATCTGATTATTATGCCAGCCCGCAGACCCCCAACTCTCTAATCCAGTTGTATTGTGGCCTTTGTTTGCCTGTTTTTGAGTTTTCCCTGGGAGAATGCTAAACCGAAATGCCAGAATATGCCGTGCCAGGGGAAAGGGGCGAATTGTTTTTATTAGATCTTTATCCTGTAGCCATAATATGGGTAAAAACAAAAATTGTTAAAACGTATGTGACCGATAAAAGGAGGTATTTTCAACATATATATTACATAATATATAAATATATATAAAAACCAATTGCCATATCTAAATCTACTAGATATGCTAATTACTTTTAACTGCACAATTTAAACATTTTAAATGGTATTCTTTGTTGCACTATTAACAATTGAATAGCACATCAAGCAAGTGACATTCAATATGTGTCCTGAGGCGATTCACCTCTCTTTCACCTTTTCACCCTAAAAGCATTCATTTAAATTTTAATGAACGTTGATTATATGCCAGACTAAGCTCAGCCCCAGCACAGAGACACAGACAAAATCTATATCAGGTTTTTGAATTCGATTTCATACTGCTGAGCTTTTTGTCTTTCTGTTTTTTTTGTTTTTGATTTTGCATCTGTGAGACAATTATTGCTTATTTTCCTTTGAAGTTTATGGTCTCCTTTGATTTTGTAATTATCTGTTGTCTGTCAATTTCTTGACAATGATACTAGGACATCCGATTATGAGTCTGCATTACTGGAAACTGGATAGACATTTGAATAATGACTTTATAAGCCATGCCATGGGCCGGGTTGAGCCACCTTCATTCCGTAAGCCGGCTGGCTTGCCACGTACATCTTCGCGTCAGTCAGTGCTCAATTGACGCCGATGGGGAGACCTTATCCCATGTGGCTTACATAATTCAGACGTGCCGGCAGATGCTGGCCAACTAGAATTACGCCCAACTAACTAATTGTATGCTGTTGCCGGTTGACTTTAAACTAATGCTGGTAATTGCTGTCGTGATGGCGCTTCTGATTATCTGACTTCGGCCCGAATGCCTAATGTGATGGTGTGTGCGTTGTGTGTGTGTGTGCCGTTCGTTAGCGTTGCATTCAATTAGGCTCACTAGAAGGTAAATATCATATATCAATCTGATTTTGAGATCTGCAGCTGTCCGTGTGGGAACTGGCAGCTGACAGTTGGAATATTAGATAATTTGCCAAAGAAGCATTGATAATGTTATTTGGGCTCCAATTGCGACGTGTATAAGGAGTGGAGTGATAATGTCCTTGACTCTCGACTGCCTTTTGAACCCTGAAAACTGGACCAAGAACCCCAACAAACGCACACACATAGACACGTTCACAATAAAAATGTTCGACTTTCTTAAACGAGAGTGCAAAAGTTTCGTCCAGCCAAGCAGATGGCAACATATTGTCGCACTCTATAAATTATGCGCATAACTGAGAGGTAAGACTCGACAGCCGAGCACCGAGCACCGAAAACCGAAAACGGAGAGCAAAGACCAGAAGGCATGTAAAGTAAGTACACACACACACACACACACACACTCACACATACATGCAATCAGTGGGAGCAAAATAGTTTGGCCGGGCCAAGAAAGAGAAACCAACCGGGCAGAACTATTACAATGGCAAAAAGTTTAACGAGTCATGTGAAAGTCTTTGTGGGCCATCTGACAGTCCCTCTACCGAAAATCTAAGACCTGGCGGCTGGCGGATGCAGACTTTACTACTATTATTGCCCTGTCGGCCCTGCTGCCGGTGCGTTGTACGAACATGCGTAATGTGCCTAGGCTTAACCACAGCAATTGGTTGGGAGCCAGAGATACAGAGGAGCTGCTCTTCTTGAGATAGCTTACCTCTGGGAGTTCGCTGCTGCTTTGTTTGTTAGTTATGGGCTTTAAAACTTGTCACACTTGTCAAGAAAACTTGCAAAATGGCTGCCAGCGTGGGGCGGCGTGTATTCAGTGAGAGGAGCGGAACATAAAGCAGCCACAAAATAACTAATGAAAGACTTTGCGCACGATAACCAAGTAAGAATGTTCGAGTTGCTGCACTAACAGATTCCCTGTATTCTCAAATTGATATAAGACAATCGGACTGTCTTGTCGTGAAAATTTTAACATGTTATCTGTTAACTTTTAAGATACCCCGTTTCGATTTATACTGGGTGCCCTTAAAAAAAAAGTTATAAATCAAGGGAAAGCCAAAACTGTCACATGCTAATGAGTAGCTTTCACATGTGTAAATTTCGGTGGCATCCCCCTGCCCCGCTCCACCAAAAAGTTGGCGCGCTGAACTGCAACCGCAACGCAAACGCCTCGCGCAGCCATCTTTCCCTTATCACTTGAAAATTTGAAAGGGTCTTTTTTTGAGTTTTGCCCTTTCAGATTGCACCGCCTACATAAAGTGAGAAAGAAAACTTCCCCAGGATTGCACACACACACACACACATGCTAATAAATTTGTTTGTGTGTGTGTGTGTGCGAAAGAGTGAAAAAAGTGTGCCACACTTTTGCATTAAGCTCAGTTTTTGCTCAACATCAACTGCTGCTGGCCCTCTGTTGTTCCAGCAAAAACGTTTGAGCAACAAAAACACACACGCACACACAGAGAGAAAAACAATAAAAAAAAGAGGGGAATAAAAGAAAAAATAAACATTTTGTTAGTTGCATAAATTTGGTTTCTGTTGCTCTTGTTGGACCCGTTTGTTTCGCAGTCGCTGATAAAAGAAAGCGTCAAAAAATTGTCGTCCTGGGAGCAACTTAAGCGAAACGGTGCACGGTTTAGCTACATTCATGAAAGCGGGGACCAGATAAATCTGTGTGTGAGCGAGCCTGCCAGACAGTTGGCTAAACGGAAAGTTTTAAATAAGGCAGACTTAAACGCCGCCATCGAATAACTGTTGCAGCTAAGGAAAACTCGTGCACTTTAAGTTGCAAGGAGAACAGTTCAATGGCCTTCGCAGGCACGAACCAATCACATTCCCTGCGCCACAACGGAGCACTCAAAACTTAGTCGCAATCTTCGAGGATACAAGGCTCATAATGTGCCAACACACACACACACACACACTCATACACACAACCCTTGCTACAGTGCACACCCATTTATATCTCTATCTACAATTTATGCGCCGCGTAAAGGTAAATAAAGTTGCAACAAGCGCTGCACACGCGACGAACGGCGGGGCTATTTGCCTCCGCTGCGCTCGTTGGTGGTTTTGCCATACAAATCCCAAAACCATTTCACTAATTGAAATGAATTTTCATATACGACGACGAGAAAATGTCGAGAAGCGCAACGTTGACGTTTCGTGCAAGTGTATAAGGTTTTTTGCACGTCAAAAAATGTGTGTGTGTGTGTGTGTGTGTGCGTGTGTTTGTGTGCATTTGCTAGACACTTTCGTGTTTCAGCACACAATGACCTCGGGCAACGGTAAATGCGTTGTGAACAAGAAAAGATGAAAGCCCTGCAGTTGAATGACTTTCCCAAAATAACTCTTTAAGCCTTAAAGCCACTTCCACAAAGAAGACGATAGCTTGGCTCTTTTTCTAATCAGAGTCATTTTCAATATTTGGCCAAAAAGATTTCCATTAAAGATTCATTTAAATTTTCGTGCCTGTGGAATGCTGGCCGAGGGAAGGACAGCAAAACAAATAACCCACTCGACATGTCTCAAGATGGAGAAAGTCTTTGCAGGGGAAATGCAGCGGCGTTTTATTTAAATAATTATGCAATCTGCTTACGAAAGGCGGCGGCCGCTCCAGCAAAATTTCAAGTTCATAATTATGTGGCTGCTGCTTGGCAGGCCCTTCTGTTCGTAGTCCCGGGCTAAATGCATTTTTCACGTCGCCAGTTTTCATTTTTTATTTATTCTCAATGCGGACGTCATATAAGAAAAGCACAAAAGATGTCAGCCCAGCTAGGGAGAAGCGAGACGGTTGGCTGCCTGTCGGCATTTCCCACAACGGAAGTCATCATACTTGCGCTTGTTTACATTCTGCTTGCCGCTGCTGCTGCCGCTGCTGCTCCTCTTTCTGCCAGCCACACTGCGTATACGTAACGTGTAATGAGGCTGGCCTGGCAATGTTGCCTTTTGAAAGGCGTTGAGCGTGGCGTGTAAATGCAAAATGGTGACAAAGCTCGCCTGCAGGGGACCGTGCTAGCGTGCGTGTGTGTGTGTCTGTGTGTGTGTGTGTGTGTGTGCAGCTATTCTAAGGCATTTGCTTGGTTTTTTTCTTTGTCGCCAACGCTGGGGTAACATTATTTTAATTAACATATTTATATGTGGGGAGGCTCAGGGCAACAAAAGCGACAGCAACATCATTCGCATGGATGTGTGCGGGTGTGTGTCTGTGTGTGTGTCTGTGTGTGTGTGTGTGTCTCCAGTGTGTGCATTGCAATTTTAATTACATAGACGCGGTAACAACAATCCAACATATAGAATGCATTATGTTGCCATATGAAATCATTAAAAATTGTTTGCAAAGCCAAAGTGAAATCATTAAAAGCATATAAATTATGCACGCTGATAGCGGCAGCCACGCCTACGCCCATTCCCATTCCCATTCCCATACCCATTCTCATTCCCGCGCAGTTCTTGTGGCAATGCTGAAATGATGATGAAATGCCAGTCCGCATAATTATGAAGCATAAAAATGCCACAACTGCAGCTACGATGACGACGGCAACCAAAATTGTTTTGCTAATGTTCTGGATGCCTACGCTTCCGTTTGTTGCATACTTTTCAGGTTGCTTTCATTATGATATGCACGGCGCTGCGATGAAAAGGGTAAACAAAAGATGAAAAGCCAGCCTGCTGCCTGCCAAGAGGTAGCAGCTATTTCACATGCGCCACCTAAAAGTATGCTTTAAGAAATTGTAAAACTTGGTACCGTTCTAATGAAGAGCCGTCTGCAGTAAATTTCAGGCAGGTATTTTGCCTAAAAATGCTCAAGTGCCTGCGGAATGCAAGCTATGCGGGTATATATATATATATATACATTTTGCCAAGCCAAAATGCGAAAAGTTTTTCAGGAAATTGTTCAGTGCGTGATGAGAGAAAGCACTTTGTTATAGAGCAGTTAGCATTGCTCCGCTGCGCCCGCTTTCGGTATGTGTGTTTCTTTTGCCTCACCTCAATCCATATGCGATACATATGGCTGTGCATATGTATGTGTGTGTGTGTGTAGTCACATGACACCAACCGCACTCAATACCAATAAATCCTCAGCAATCTGCATTCAAAAATCAAAAGATACACCCTGGATAGGGATACGGGCGAACATAAAATGCCAATTTCTAGTTGCCAAATGGTTATTGCTTCAACAACAACAGCAACGAAGAGAGAAAAAAAAGGATATTTACCACATACCGACACATGCATAAAGCGGCAAATGCATTACGTATGTACACACACACACACACAAATTTATATATATGTATATACGCTTGTTCTACATCCGCGGACGAAGCTGCGGCTAAAGTTAAGTGCAACGGTATCGGCAGCAACAAACATAAAAAACATAAGCCAGAAGGCAATTTGTTGCGCCAGGACAGGTAGCACGATTCGTACGATTCGAAGGTGCCCGACTGCCGGACACCCTATTTGTATTTTCGTTATTATAGTCTTATATCTTGACTGATGCTTTCTTTCGGCCGATTCCTTTTTTCAGTTTTCCATTTTCATTTCAGGTTTCGATTTAAAAAACCAAGATCGCAGCGGGTAAAAAAGAAAACGTTTGCTTAGTTTTTTGCCCAGTTTTTGGCACTAAATAAAATTAAAAAATTGTGCGTTTCATGCAGCTGACCAAGTGCATAGTGCTGTGAAATATTCAGATATTTATTCATTGTTGTAACTGCAGCCTGATAATAATAGCTGGAGGAGAAGGGAGTTCGGGGCTGTGAAAGCAGCACTTAGAAGGCATAAAATTTATAAATTACTACGCTGCGCCATAATAAATTTCAGTTTGCGTAAAAACGCAAAATTTATATACACCATATACGTACAGCATATACCATTGTGGGGGTAAAGTCGGCGCAGCAACATCGGACTGGGCTGGACTCTACTCTGCTCTGCTCCGCTCGGATCGGGTCGGCAGTGAGTGCAGTGAAAAACCCATTATGAATGAATTTAGTAGAAGCAGAGAGCAGAAAAACCAAAACGTGCTCGCACCAGTCGTCGTATTTATACAAATTTAAAGCATTCACCCACTTGGCGGTGGGTGAGTACTCAAAATTTACGAGTATTTCCATGGCTGCCAGCGACGATAAACCAAACCAGTCGAAAGCAATAACGACGAGCCAATGCCAATAGACAGAGCCGGGGACGGCCAGGACTGCAAAGGACTAAACATGACTAGACTACTTGTGCACTATAGAATCGGCTGAAAGTTAGTTGAAGGACACACAACCGGATGGCTGCTTGGCCAACCACTAGACAGTGGGGCGTGCCGGGCTGGGCCGAGCCGGGCCGGGCGTAGGCAGTCCGACTAGTCGTCGGTGTCTGGCCTTTGGTCGCCTCTGCAGCTTGCTCTCTGTCCAGGCCGGTCAATGACAGCTAAAGTTTTGCAAACTAACCTCGAAACGATAAAAAATTAAAGCAACAGTAAATGAGAGACAGGAACCGACACACAGACAGTCTCAGACAGAGAATTACGGCGGGAATGGGGGGCAGTTGCTGCATCAAAATGCCGCAATGGGCTGTTATTATAATGAAAACGAAGCAGAGAACCTGGCGCAGTAAAAACGGCAATAAGTAGATGCTCTGCGGTAAAGGGGGACGACACCCCTAACATTTGCATAACCAACGTCTAGTTGCTATTAATTTTCAAGTGCAATGTCTGTTTAAGCAACGATTCCGGCAGTCCTGCAGGGATGTGCAAGGACTCTGCCACTTAACATGTGCAAAGGGCTTATTTCAACGCTGCATATATATAACGGTACAATATTAAACCGCCAACAGTTGTCCAGGTTCAACAATTTGACTAGAAGATACTTCAGGTTTTTTTTGATCAATTTACGGACTACAGTTTTATGTCCCAAGATTAAATGCCAGCCAGGAGTCAATTTAATATCCTTAAGCTATATAGATATTCAATCATAAATTGTCTCCGATGTAAAAGTTAAAGCTTAAAGCGCTCGGTGTCGTTTGGCAAGCAGAAAAGTATAAAATGAATCAGTGCAGGGCAGGCATCGAGAGGCTATCAATATGTCTACTTTTGTTTGAGTTGAATTCTGCTGTTTTTTGGGGCAAAACTCGCCCGTGCGCTGCAGCAATTTATACAACTTTCCTTCCATACATGGATATGCACATATTCATATATAAATCGAGGCGAATATATATTTTTTAACTCTTGCCCAAAGTTTTATTTCGCTGTATGATAACTTCCATGTGTGTGTGTGTGTGTGTGTGTGTGTGTGGTATCCAATCGTGCAGAATGCCGATTGTTTTTTTTTGTTCTTTTTCTGTGTTTGGAAATGGCGCATAAGCATTTTTTCATGTTTCCCCAAAAAAGAAAGAAAATGAAAATGAAAATAATAACAACAAAATAAATAAATAAAATAAAAGCTTCTATAGCATAATATGTGCAAACTTTTTCCAGTGCATTTTTTTTATATTTTTTTTGCATTTTTACAGAGGGGCCAACAATATTGTAGGCCCATGCAGGGGCTAAATAGTCGTCCCACCCTCCTTTTTGGGAAAGAGCCGTCGAATTCAGATTCAACTTCTGCTCCGTGCCTCGGATCCTTTCTCCGACTGGGTGCCAAAAGTCAACAAATAATATTTTTGCATAAAAATCGTCGCTGTAAAAATGAAATGAAAATATCCCAATGCATCGAAGGACACTACGGTAGAGTAGGCTTAAAAGCCCGGCAAAGCAAACAGAATGTGCAATATATGTGAATGTGATGGTATGTGTGTGTGTGTGTATGAGCGTGCGAGAAATCTCAATTTGCACAGAATTTAATCAATATGTGCTTTACGACGAGATGGCTATTTGAGCTGCATACTTTTGCCGCCGAATGCAGTGGCAGGTTCAGTTGGCTGCTTATAAATTTATGCATAAATGCAAATAGAATTTCATAAATTGTCATTTAATTGCACTTTGGATGGCACCAAGGCCCGAAAAATGATATGCGAAAATGCAAATGCCGTTTCGGTCTATTCAATATTAATGTCATTCATGCGAGCAGCCTTAAGCCCCATCGGTTGGTTTAGTTTCGGGTAACGCAATGCAAATTCCCGAATGCACACAATGCACAATATACAAATCAAGCCGAATATTTTAAAATACACATTAAAGCTTTAACCTGTGCGATTGCCAATTCTTATAGATGTGCTCATCCAGCTTTACATAACAATTAGAGTACGAAATGTTGTGCAACTTCTACAAGCAGCTGGGTCAAAGTTGAAGGAAATATTCGTTGCTTTCGCAGAGAAAAACAAAAAAACAAAACGAACGAAAGCAGGAAAATTTTTATGGCACGCAGCAAAAATCTGGACAAAGCTTGGCACATATGCGTTATATACACATGTATGGAAAAGAAAGCAACAACAACAAAAACTGTTCGTGTGTATTTGCACAATGCGAAAAAGTAAACAAAAGACGGCATTAAACAAATACAAGCACGCGTAAGCAAACTGCGCAACAGCCAGAAAGTATGTTTTACAAATGTGTAACACACACACACGCACACACAAGAAATGTATACATCGAAAGGGGACGGAGAAATGGCGTCTAGTTATGCTTTTCTGTTTGTTTCCGTCTTCTTTGTTACTTTTGCTCGCATTTGTTGACATTCCGAGCTCGGCGCGCCCAAATGTATGCAACTGAAATTGCGAGTGTCTGCATTTCAGTTGAACAATTCTTAAATTTCAAACGCATTTGGCACATTCCTATTTTCATCTCACCAACTCTCTCACTCTCTTCAAGTTTTCCGTGTCGCTGTCATAAATTATTATCACTCTTCTTTGACAAGATTTAACCATTATCAAAACGCCTACGCCTAAGAGGCGGCCTCGGAACCTGCGCCAACAGTTAAACGCAGCGCAGTTTAAGGCACTTAACTTCTCTCCCTCTCTCTGCCACCCCTTGCCCCTTGCTTATCACAGCCTGAAATTTACACACACACATATATGTGTGCACCAAAAAGGCACTCGCTTTTATTTGCCAGAAATTGGTTTTATTTTTGTTTTTTCGTAGGCCCCTGCGGCTGTTTGGCATCTCTTGTTTTTTTTTTTGTTTCCTGACAGTTTGTTTAGTGTTGCGCTGTTGTTTTTGTTCTTGTTGCTGTTGTTGTTATTGTCGACTATTTTCACTCCACTTTCAAATGTTTTTATCCCTAAAGTCTGCTTGCGGATATGCATACATACACACACACACCAGCCCACGCTTAAAACAAACAAACCAACACACACACACACACACACACACCCAACAACAAACATTGAGAAAAAAGATTGTTGAAAAAACAATAAATGGCAAATGTATTGCGGCATTTTAGGCGCATGGCGCAAAACAAAAGACCTGCAAATTTAGCAAAATGCTGCTGCCGCTGCTGCTGCCTATTTTTTCTGTGGCTTTTGTTGTGCTTTCAGTTTTGAGTTTTCATGTTTTGCATTTTTATAGCAATATGGCAAATGGAATTTTCGGTGCACGTTGCGCGCTAAACATTTAAGTGAGTCAAGTGAGGGGGTTGGGGGGAGGCGCGGTTCATGCGATTTGCATGTGACCGCCAGGGGGAAAGTTGAGAGTTGATAGCCCATACATACATATATATATATATACTCTATATAGTTATATAGAAGAGAAGTGCATCTAAAAAAATACTCACTTAGATTTCCACTAGGAATGTAAACGTTGCCCGATGGCGTCCGCACCAAACACGATGGCTCAAAGTCAACGCCCAAATCATTGGGATTGTTAGCAACAGTGCCGGCAATTAAACGGGCATTATTCATGCGACTCATTGTCGGATTACGGGGCGGAACATCCGGTGGTGCTGTTGGCGTGACTCCCTCCAGGAGAAACCCTGTAAATAGTGACAAACAAAGACGGTGTGTGTGTGTGTGTTAAGTGCGGATTCATCAGAACTTGTTGTGTGCAAATTTTAACTGTAAAAGCATTACGACCCGTTTTTACAATCTCAGCCGTAAAATACGCATTGCAATAAAATGCAACAGAATTTACTTAACATACTTTTTTTTACCATTTTTTGTCCAATTGTTATACACAAAGGGAAAAGAGTATATCGCAACAATTTAATAAAATCGATAAATTTTTTCGGCCAGATTACTGAATTTTATCCGTTAAGATCGCATAACAAATTTTGTGGGATATGCCCACTTCGCCCGTGGAAAGTAAATAAAATTGAAAAAATCCGAACCGCCCACAAATCGACTGGCAGACAGTTTTCAGCGGATATTTCCTAAATTATAAAAATCAATATTTATCGAAAATAACAATAATAATTGACTGTTTCATTATATTGTCAACAACTATTGCGCAGTCGACGGCAAACGTTAAAAGTTGTTCCTTTTTGCTCTCGAATTTGGTTTTTTGGAAAAAACTACAAGTTGAAAATTGTGTGTGAGTGGGATTGCCTGTCGGAGCATACAATCAGTGGGCATTGAAAGCGAGTTCGAAAATCAGGCGAAAATAAAAATGAAATTATTTAGCTGCATTGAAAATTCAATTTGTTGCTGGGCGGCGCCGGAGACAAACATAAAAAAATACGAACGCTTGTATACATACAAATAAATGTGTCTCCAAAATACGGAGAATTACCAAGCAAAAGGCAATTTGAAAATCAAAAGCGAGCCGCCTCCCCAAGCAGCACGCGGCGGGCGGCAGGCAGCGCCGAAAGAAATCGAAATAAAATTCAATTTGCTGCTGAAAAATTTGAATGCCGTCGACGACGACGACAGCCTCCAAGAGACGCTGCCGAATGCCTTTGATAAGTATGTACATACTTATGCATAAAAGCACACACACACACACACACACACACACACATAGATAAAAAGGTATTTAAGTGTGCGTGTGGCAACACTCTGAGGATGCCTTTCTGGCGAGGCGCGAGTGCTGCGCACGGTATAATAAATTTCAAAAGCATTCGCATTCATTCGCATAGAAAATTTTAAGCTCATTTATAGGCTTAAAAACCGCGGCTGCGTAGGGGCCGTAAGGGGGCGTGTTGAGGGTGCGTTTGCTAAACTGGATTCTCGACAAATTCAAATGCCAGAAGCGAAAACAACAAATTCATAAAAACAAAAAAAAAACAGCAAACGGCAAACGGAAGCGCCGAAGGCCAGTGGGAGAAATTCGAAATTGTTGAGATTTGCTTAGCTGCGAAAATGATATCCTGCCCCCCGAAAACCCAACTCTCCCCCACTCCTCCAGTAATCTAACAGTTAACAATGGCAGCAGCAGATTCAGAAACAAAGACAGTGTGTGCGTGTGTGTGTGTGTGAACGTCGCCTAGTTGTTGGTTTGTTGGTTGCCAGGACCAGCACCCATCGCAGTCCAGTCGCATTGCGTTAGGCTTAGACGATTTGGCTGCTCTTTCTCTCACTCTCTCCCTCTCTCTCTCTCTCTTTGTGATGCGGTCAAAAGACTGAAGGACCGGGCAAGTGGCCAGCTCTGAGGCAGTGGGAAATTTAAGCTGCGGAAAATATGACACCAGCTTGGTATGCGGCCTGAATGGCCGCAGGGCCTGCCTGTATTATCATCATAATGAAACGCGCCCGACTGGCCCGCCAGCGACAAAAGGCGAGAGGAGGAAGCCAGCGGGCGGGGGAGGGGGGTGCCGGCTGACTGCTGCCAGCAAAGATTATTTCACGCGGTTAAACACAGCAGCAAAGTTGGGCCACATTTTTCAGCCGGAGCTGGAGCACAATTTCAAAATTGGCATTGCATGGCCACATCAAGGTGGGCAGTGGGAAAGGGGGCGTGGTGGCGATGGTGGGAGGACGGAGGCTTCGCGCTCGGTCGGTCAGTTGTGATTAAATGTTAGAGCCAGTGGGAGAGCTGTGTTGCTAAAATATTTGTGGACTTTTGTCTTTGGCTTATGTGTAATTAGATTTGAGATTTAAGGCGCTTAGCGCTGATGAGCAGCAAATTGAAATTGCCAACAGCTGACAGCCGCTGACAGGGCGTATGCGCAATATGGGCAATATGGCTTGAAATGCTACAGCAAGTTCTCGACTACCGCTGTTACCTTAAAGCGACGCGCTTCCATCTGCATCTGCATCTGCATCTGCGGCATATCAGCATTAACCCCAAAAAGTTGAGCAGCCCGCACGAGAGTCACGACATTAGCATTGCATTTTGCGACAAATTATTTTGCCATCAAGCGTAAAAGTTAAGCTCCACTTTTAGCATTTGCATACACAGACGATAACATTATTTAAATACACATTCGGGTCGGTCGTGGAGGCGGAGTACTTGGAAACGGGGAGTGGATTGTGGCTTCAACATCAACATTAGTTTAATATTAAACAACGAGTGGCAAAAATGTCAATTGTACCCTCCGCATCTAGCCAAGGATGCCAAGCCAAGTCGAGGGCTTAGTACAGCAACAAAAGTGAACAACAAAACAACAACAACAAAAAAAAACCAGAAACAAGAAAAAAAAAAGAAAGAAAGAATGACAATGGCAACTCTGGCGGCCAAACAAAGGTCGCTGCAATGGTCGGCGTTCATTTTGGCAGTTGGCATCCACATCCAGAAGGGCGCCAGAGGAGCCGGGAGCACTCAATGTGAATGCCAAGCGCTCGGTTAAAGCGCAGGCAACAACAGCAACAACAGCAACAACAACAACAGCAGCCAGGCAATGGCGCTGATAAGCAGCTTATCTTCATTTCTACAACCTCCAGCGTTTATTTTTGTGTGGGCGTTGTTTGTTTGTTTGTGTTGTTGCTGCTGCTGCTGCTGTTGCTGTTGCTGTTGCTGCCATTGCCGTTGTCATTTTGAATGCGAATTGTCGTCGTTGCTGTTGTTGCCGCTGCTACTTTCTGGATACGCAAAATGTGTAATGGCATTTCGTCAGGCGGAGCATGAAAAAGAGACAACACACACACACACACATAGTGTAAATGTGTGCGTGCGTGTCTGAATTCGCCCTACAAAAACTGTTTTTTGGCATTTGGTCTCTCTGCTACTTTCCCTAGACTCATCTGCTCCCCTCATCTGGCCTGGTTCCCATTTGTACTTACCAGGCTGATGGCCTTTTTGGCTTGCAGTTTAATGCTTTTATAATGCACTCGACAACGAATGGCAATGAGCAGAGCAAATGGCAAAAGTATTTAAAGTTGCCGAAATTTGGCAACTTTGATGCCAAACTGCTGTTGAAAAGTTGAAAGCTAAAGATGCGAGCTGCGTTTAAGGCTGCTTCACGCCCAAATATGTTACGTTAATTCAATTAAAAACATCTTTTGGTCGGGATGCGGCTGTGGCAGGTGGCATCGAAAGGCGACACCAGCTGCTTGCGGCATGCCAGGAATGAGCAATGCAAAAGAGGCGGGCGGTCATGCCAACGCTTTTGCCAAAGGTGCCGACAACAACAACAACAACAACAAGTAACAACAATAACAACGTCATCAACATTTTCATGCCCGCCCTCATTTTGTGCCCCATTCTCTCTCTCCGTCTTCTTCATCTGCGCTGACGAGGAGAGAGAAATGTAAAACACTTTTGGTATGACAGCTGAAATGTCAGTTAAGCATGAATTGGCCCCCCGTCTCCGCCCGTTTCGTGCCGAGCAGCACTAATGAAATTGTATCTGCACTCCTCCTCCGTTCAAGCTGGCTTCAGTGCCGGACAGCAGCACCCGCCGAGGTGTTTCTTTGCTTTATTTACACTTGTCCGTCGACGGGTTAATTCTTAGTTAAGTGAAGCAGTTGCCAAACGGTGTCGAGTTTATGAATGTCGACGTTCAGCAACGCCCAAACATATTAATTGTTGTAACGCACGGCCAGCGATAGGAATTTTGAGGCAACGGCATTATTGATTTGTGGTGCAGCAGCAGCAGATCAACAGGGGAGACTAACGAGAACAATGCCCGGCAAACACATTTGACGTGAAACATTGCGTATACGCAATGTAGTTGAGTGCCGGCTTTGTTTTTGTTTTACTAGTACCCGCTAGTAGCGCTGCGGCGGCTGTTGTTGCTGTCGCTGCCATTTCGTTGATAAGCAGCTGTCGCAGACGTCTATACACACACACACACACACTAATACACACACACGGTCATAGAGTGACAAACAAAAGGCGCCCAAGTTGACAATTGTTTAGCTGCGTGTGCATCTGTGCTTCTGTTTGCGTATGTTTGTTTATGTGCCATCAGTTGACTGCACCTAGTTAGAGACCCCCCCTCCCCTCTCCCTGCCTTGCCTTTTTGAAGGGGTCCCCACAGTGGGGACCAACTATAATGCGGGCCATCTATATGCGTGTAAACGTTTGTCGTTTGCCCCTGTTTATATTTGCATATATTTGCAGCGATGCATGTGTGTGTGTGTGTGTGTGGTGTATGTATATAAGCGGGTGTAAGGGGTGTACTATAAAATAGTACATAAATTGCCCAAAGTTGTACTTATGGATATTGAATATATGCATACATCTATTTCCGAGCATTGTTTTGAATTATTAAATTCAGACTCTTTAATGCAGAGTTTAGCCAACTATTTATGTCGCTTGTCATGTAACTGCCACCCACAACTCAAACTAGCACCTTTAGTCCCTGCCCATTCCATTCGCCACGTAATGCGGCTGTTGTTTGTCAAACTTTTGCGCTAGCTCCTCCACCCCCCGCCCCCCTCCTCGGGCTTGCAGATTTATTTAGTCCGAGTGTATGGCCACAAAACTTGGATTTACTTCGACACAATTGTCAGCTTAGTCACGTTTCGTGTTTCTCTCTTGGCGCGCGTGTGTGTGTGTGTGTGTGTATATATCTGGGATTTGCACACACACCCACACACAACACATTCTCACACACACACACATGCACCTAGGGTAAGTACGTTAATACTAAACACAACATATAAAGGTAAAAAGCCAAAGGCACGCGATGCGCATATTTTAGGTAAAAGTTGGCTTTCTTTTTTTGTTTGCTTTAGTTGGGGCTTTGTATGCTAGTTAGTTTCTAACTGTTATGCAGGGACTAAAGCGTGTTAGTCCCTTTTGCTGCCGGCGAGCGTCAAACTTTGATTCAAGCCTGTTTACATGTTGATACGTTGATGCGGCCTTAAGCCAGGACTAAGTCCCGAGACCCGTTCCAACTTCGAGTTGACTCCGAGTTGCGTTCACCTTTCCCTTTTATATGATTATATAATATCGGTACTTTGATTTCTCACTAGGTGGTGCAGTTAATCATATTTAAACAGTGACCCAGTTAAGAAAACAGCTCGACCGACTCGGAATTTTGCGGCTGGCAAACCAACTTTGACAGATTTTGATAGTTTTTGTCAAGCAAAAAGAGACGCGACATCGCTTAATTGATTTTGTGGCATGCAAAGTTCAGCAGACGACGACAAAGGCAACAGCAATGTTGACGTTGACGTTGGCAGCGACAACGGCACCAAAGCCGCAGGCCAGCCGTTTGCAACGATTTAAGTTCATCATTTTTTGCATGGTCCTCCTGCCCTGCCCTCCCTCCGGGTCGCCTACTTAGTGGCAAGTGCAGCCCTGCCAGTAATCCTATTAGACGGCGGGCGTCGTCTGCCACTCACTTTGCGGTTTTTACTTTATCGCATCGCATTGGCCCGTAGTCATGTGTGGGTGCGAGTCGCGAGTGTGGGCGTTCTTTAAGGCTTAAAGCAGGGGCTAGCTCGGCCTAATTGCCCTCAGTGGATGTTACCAAAAAAAGAAAAGATTTGCCTGCTGGCAAGTAATAAATGTCAAGTGACAATTTCCAAAATGTGTAATCGCAAAGAAATAGCCCGACTTGAATGGGGACTTATCATCCGGGTGGCCAGAAACTTTGCGCTAGTTGCCAAAAAAGAATAAAGAAACGGGAAATGAATATGAAATCTAATTTAACGCTATATTTGACACATTTTGGACATTTCGTGTGGCAAGTCTTGCGAAAGTCAGCGCGAAACTTGCAACTAGGTCGCCACTGCCACGCCCACTGCCACTCAAATCGCGCCGCGAATAACATAAATTAATGGCCGCCACAATGGCAATTCCGAGTACCGTCAAACTGTAGGCAACACTCAGCTCAGGAAATGCAGCAGAAGTTGAAAGCGGCCAAAATAATGAAAGCCAACAACATAACTGACATTTGCCAGTTGCTCATTTAAATTTCAAACTGCCAAGTGGCAGCCAGAGGGGGCAGCCAAGGGGCGGGTCGGCAAATCTGGACACCATCATCCGATCGCTATGCATACCAAAATCGGGTTTGGTCGCAGTTCCGCAGCAGCTGCGTAATCGGCGAATGTGTTGTTGGGCGCTGCTTAACCTTCTTTGTCGTTGTTGCTGTTTGTGTGTGTGTGTGTGTGTGTGCGAGGTGCTTGACATTTTGCTGGTGCCTAGCGATATGCAACACAATTGCCTAACGCCCCGGCCGCAAATGCCGCAAGTGCCACAAGAGCCGAAGAACCGCCAGCGAGGCTCCATTGTCTGCCGGCGACTTCAGCGCACAAAGCCTACAAACTTGCTCTGCCTGACAAGCAAATTAAGCGCACAAAAGCAGAAAATAAAGCAACTCAAGTTGCCACACAGCGAGCGAGCTGTGTGTCTGTCTGTGTGTGTGTGTGAAAAAGAAACTGTAAAGCAAAGCGCAAAAAATAGTCGTAGTTTTCCTTCTGTCAGCTGCAGTATTTGTTTGCATGTGTGTGTGTGTGTGTGTGTGTGTTGGTAAAAGTGCAGCAGTTAAGCACTTTTGTCTCAATGAGTGTCAACAAGCGCCCCCAAGAATGTGGCGGCACTTTCACTCACACACACACCCACACACACACACTCACACAGCCAAACAAGTCAAGTGTGACAGTTTGTGAGCAAAATAGAGAAAAATAATCGCTCTATTAATGAGCCTTGGGCCAAGTGCAACAAGCTGACAGACAACATGACCTGACCCAACCTAACCCAGCTCCAGATTTTATGCCCGCTTCGGCAATTTAGCTCATGTTCGTGTGCAATCACCCGAGGCATCTTATGTATGTGTGTGTGTGTGTGAGTGTGTGAGTGAGTGTGTTTGTTGCCACTACTAGTTTTTTGTTTTTTTCTTTACTTTTGTGTGCTCTGCTTGGTGTCACGTACATTGTTTTCTTTTTTTTTGTAGTTAACTTGCCTGTGTTTTGTGTATAAAATTTCTTCAAACTTGTTGGTTATCTATCGATCGTTAAATATGGGGAAAATGCCATTGCATTAACTTGTATTTGGCAGTCGGCCGCCCTAATTGGATTTCATATTTTGACACACTCCATTGTTCGACAAAAGTTGCCATGCAAACGCACGCAATAAAAATATATAATAGAACAAGAAGAAGAATATGACAAATAGGCATTCGTCATTATATTCAGCACAGAAGACGAGCAACCAAAGAAGCCACGTGAGTAAATATATATAAATAATACAAACAAAACAGCAACAACAACAAAGATAACGATGACAACAAAAACATTATACAAATGAGAATTTCGCTGAATGGTCGCGACAACGCTGCGTATACATTACAAGTTTCGCATTACAACATCATTCTGAACTTTAATTGGAAGAACTTGAAAGAGAACTTTTAGCCAACGATGGCTACACTTTAAGCCGTGAGTTCAGAGGTCAGCTGTGGCATTTTGCGTTTTTAGAGTCGCTTCTGCGGCAGTTGGATTATTTATTATTTGGCTGCACTAATGGCAAAGCCAAATGGCAAACGGAGCAATTGCTCTTGCCACATTCCACTTTCCCTCAATTTGTGTGTTAATATAATTTAAAAATTTTGGTGCTCATTTTTCGGTGCTGCTGCTGCCTTTAGTGCACATTGGAGAGTCGTTAAATGAGATGTTCTGCTTTGGCTGGCGCACTCTTAATTTTTATTTGCCATTTCGAGGGTTGCCCACTGACCCTGCCCGGCCGCTGCTTTCTGGAGTTTGCAGAAGTACTTCAGCATTTTCTTTTTCTTTCCTTTTTTGGAGTTCACACAAAATTGAAAGTTTTGAGGGTTAGTTGGCCTGCTTGAAGGAGCGGGGCCAACTTGCGGTTTCTCGTTTTTGGGAAATGCTTTTTGCCAAAACATTTTAAAGAGTGCGCCTCAAAATATACATTTAAAAAAAAATGTATATATATATATATGGAATGAAAACAACAAACAACTTTCGCTATGTATTCAGAATTTTTCAAGCTTAGTTATTGCTGCAAAGTTTGTTCCTGGTAATTATGCGCCGCCGCATGCACAAAAGTTTCCATCTCCTTTGGGGTGCAAAGAGGCATGCGAATTATGATGATGATGATGTCAGAGGGTACGATAGCTTACGTCAACTTTCCGTACAGCCGTGCAGCTGGCTCTAACTTGATCGACTCTCCCATTTGTTTCTACCGTTTTTCAGTTTTACAACAACACATATAGTCCCCTGGGGCACTAGCATTTCTTCAGATTTGTATCTGTATGTGTGTGTGTGTGTATGTTACACAATTTTTGCACTTAATTAAAAAGTTTGTGTTTCTTTGATTATTTATGTCTACTTGTATTTGGCTCTGGGTACAAAGTTAATTTCCCAATTAAAGTCGGTTAATTGCAGTGCGCTAGGCAACCAGCTGAAGGTTATTTCCTGCTATATACTTGATTTCAAATCTGTGTGTGTGTGTGTGTGTGTGTGTGTGTGTGTGTGTGTGTTGCCACGGCTTATGCAACGTTTCAGTGCCTACGCACAGGCGCAGCAGCAACAATTAAAAATAATGGAAAACATTGCGGCACCAACCACAACTACAACGGCAATAACAACTACACACACACACACACACACACACACACAACCAACTAGCAAGGCATTATGTAAAGCAATTAAAATGTAACAGCAGCAACCGAAGCAACAGTAGAAAAAAAAATCGTGGCATAACTTGAGCTGCACACACACACAAACACACACACAGACACACGCAAACACAACAAACAAACCGCTGACTTTTAATGGCATGCAAAATGTGTGCCAACCAGCAAGAGTCAGCTGAGAGAGCTGTGGAAAGATAGACGGACGGAGCGAGAGAGGGGGGGGAATTTCACATTAAGCGATGCCCGCTAAAAGTATGCTACAAAAAAAAAAAAAGAAGAAAAAGAAAAGAGGGAGCTGCTGGCATGTTGCTGCAACTTGAAGCTAACCCATGATTAAATAAATTGTTGAAAAATGTTAAACAAGCCAGCACACAGCTAGCAGCACCCTGCTGCACCTCTTCTCCCTGTGTTGACCTGCTAAAAATCTATAAAAAAAAGAATGGAAAGCAAAAAGAAAACGCTGTTCGGTTGGAGAGCGGCGCCTGCTGTTAGGCAACATATTGCAGTCAAGGCCTCGCTGCGTGCATTTTTTAAATGCTCGCCGCTTCCTTTTCGTGTTGTTCCACGACGTTGCCGCAGCGCGGCGCATGTGGCACAAACGGAAGCTGCTGTTTGCCTCACATAAATAATAACAATAGTGGGACGTGGAAATGGCAAATGCAGAATGTGCAAATGCTGGGCGCGAATGCAGCTGATGTGTGTGTGTGCGTGTGTGTGTGTGTGTGTGTGTGTGTGTGTGTGTGGGCGTGGCTAGGCAGCAACACGTGTAACAACTGTTGTAGCTGCCTGCCTGCACCCCGTCTGTTGCTGCTCCCCATGTTGTTGTCCTTTATTGAAACTATTTACGCTGTGTTTACAAGCCAGTGTGTGTGTGTGTGTGCGTGTGTGTGTGTGTCTGGCTGTGTGTAACTCTATCTATTGTGTTAGGTATACATGTGTTGCTGCGCACCTTTGTTTCCCTGTGTACCTGGGCGTTTTCAATCTTGTTTAAAAATTACAAACTATTCGGCTGCTGCAGCAGCTAAAACAAGTGCTTCTCCGCTTGCTTGCTTTAACATATTTGCCCGCAGGCTTTAAAATTGATGTGAACACACACACACACAACAATAAGCAACAATAGGCAAAATTAGTTTGCCTCTCCTGCTGTTAACTACACGGACAAATATTTGCCTTGGCTTAGCAATCAAAATAAATAGACGCTCGGCAAGCACGCTTTAAAAAGTTAAATTTTTTAAATTTAATAAAGATAAATCAGATAATCTTTCTAAAGCACCCAATTTAACATAATATTTGAATTAGAGAAAACTTGCAAATATACCCTTTACTTGGTATTATGGAATATATACTTTAATTTATCATTATTATTTTTATTATTTTTATACTCGATCACAAAGTAAAAGGACCTTAAGAGTTGAAGCTACAAATTTTTAACTTGGAGTAAACCCGTTTTAGATAAAGTTTTTTGATCTTTTCTACGATTTTAATCATATATCTTCCTAAGCTTTAAGATTAGACACATTAAAGGCTTGAGATTAAGAAGCGAGAAAACCGTGAATATCCACAACCTTCACAATTTTACAAATATATAAAAAAAGAATTATCGATCAATTATGATCGACTACAACGCTCTTATTTGAGATTATTAGCTACTTGACCATATTCGTAAGGCAACAAACTGTTTGTATTGCCATTTTTACTATTGAATATTTTCATTGAGAGCAACTTACGCAGACCTCGCGTTGAAATATTATAATTACTGTCATCTGGATGCATACCTGTAAAAAAAAAGAACAAAATTATTTATTAAAACAATTTCTTAGTTGATGGTTTTTCATATATGAATGTAAAATATTTCAATAAGATTTCTCGCATAGCAAAATACAATAAAGCTTTACATTGTCAGCTGTTAACTGAGCTGTTTTGCTATTTACTCGTTTTTCTTATTTCAATTAAGATTTAATCGGGTTTTTACGTTTCATACAGTTTATCAATCGCTTCGTTAACATATTTTCTTATTAAACCAGACGTTCTTAACAATTAACGTAAATAAAAAAACTAATTAAAAATACACTCAAATTAACATAAAGTCTTATTTTTTGAACTGCTAACAAAAAACAACAATATTTATTCAAAAGACTTTATTTTAAATCAAACTGCGATTTAAATTCCAATAACGATTTTTCGTTAATTTCATTATTTGAAATGTGTGTGTTTTTTTTTTACTGTAGCTTTGCAATAATTTAATTTGCTGCGTATTGCGGCTAACCGCATTGCATTTTGTTTTCGTTGTATCGCTTGCAGTTGCAACTGTATTGCATGCATTTGATATTTGTTGTTGTTGTTTTTTTCTTTTAATTTTACATATTATGAGCATTTATTTTGCGACCGCGATAGATGGCTGCATATTTATTCTTTGTCCACGTCACTTGCAGCAATTATCATTCCGATTTACTTTTATTTGGCAAATTACGGCACATATATAAATATTTTTCGGCGTGAATTTATTTGGTGTGAAATATTTTTGCGACTATGTTGTTGAAATCAATTGTTGTCATAATAGAAAACGCATTTAAATTATTCAACTTTCGCCAATGCAACAAATGCTGCATTTAAAAGCACATTCGATTCTTCATCGCCGAGCCGAGGCGTCAACGGTGCGCATTATAATAAAAATTGGTTAAATTAATTTAAATGTCTTGCTAATGAATGTTTACAGCACTCATATTTTGTATATGCATATGAAAAAGAAATGAGCCATTGTTATGCTAATCATGGAAAATGAAAATGGAAATCAAATTTCTTGCATAAGTGACAAAAAATTAGCCGCAGTAACCCGAGCTCGAACCCGACCCCGACTCCGACCCCGGCTACGATATCATGCAAGCGAGTTCCAGATGCGAGTTCCAGATACGAGATTCAATTTTCGAAGCGCCGCGTCTGTCATCTGCATATTAACGGCATAAAATGTCAACTGTCATGTCGCCTGACACTTGCGGCACCACACATTTGTTTTTTTTTTTTACTAATGTCCATATGTGTGTGCATATCTGTATCTGTATATGAATAGTTAGCTGTGTGTGTGTGTGCGTGTGCGTATTATCATTGTTGATTTACTCATATCTGTGCGGGGCTCGCGTGGAGCTGTGAAATGATTTGGAACTGATATGCAAATTTGCGATGCCGGTCGTGGTTAGTAATTGAGAGAAATTTGTGCTGGCGACTGAAATTGACTTTTGATTAATAGGCGACAATTTAAAATGCATTCGGTGAGAGACTCGCACACACACACACACACACACCTCGCTCTGCAGGGGCTCCTCCCTCCCGCCACATTGCGTAAGCTGTGAAACTGATGCCCAATCAGGCAGAGTCCGGCCCAGTGGGCCAACTGGTGGGGGCAACTGTTGCGCCCATCAAGCTTCGTTAGCCACAACAACAACAACAACAACAACGGGAACGAAAACTTTTGGCAGCCGCACATTTCGGAACATTTCTGCGTAGGCAGCATCATTTCTGTGCTTGTTCCTCACAGAAAAAAAAAAAAACCAACCAACCAAAGCCGAATGTTTAGCTTCGACGAACAAACAACTGGACAATCAGTTGCTCTTGTTACTTGTTCTTGTTACTGCCTGCTGTTGTGGCACAGTACAGTACAGTAGCCAGAAGCACATGTCCAAACATTCAACTTGCAACTTGCAACAGGCAACAGGCAACAGGAGACTGGTAGCTGGGAAATGGCAAGAACACCGGGCGAGGTCGTAACTTGGGCCGTGGATGGACAAAAGTTAATGACTTTCGGCTTAGCGGCAGCAACAATGTGAGGCGAATTTCCTTTTTTGTGCTTATGCAATGATAATAAAACGCAGCCTGTGTGAGGCAGCCCAAAAAAAACAGAGGCACAAAGAGCAGCCAGTGCAGGGGAATGCAAAATATAAATGAAATAAATTACTGCGCAGGCGCAGCAGCGGCCACGTCGTTGTCGGCAGCAGCAGCAACTGCATTCAAACAATGAGCATGCGGTCCGCGCTCAGAGGAGCAATTTGAATGGACGTGTTCGTTGCTCTCTTGTGTGTGTGTGTGTGTGTGTGTGTGTGGGTCTAGATGGCTGTGCCTGTGTGTGGGTTCCATGCGGTCTTCATTTGAATGCGCAACATGTTGTGGCATGCAGCGACCTGTGCCAGTGCCAGTGCCAGTGCCAGGCTCATGCCTGTTGGACCCGATCAGATCCGCCTCCATGCAGAGTGCAGCAGCAGCTACTCCTACGGCTTCATTTGCCATTATCTTGCAGTTGGTTGGTTAGTTAGTGCGCTTTAATTTATCGCTGCAAAACAGTTTGCTGGCATCGTCTGGATATATATATATATATATATGTATGTGCAGAAGTTTGAAGTCGGCTCGGCTCATAATACACCTACTACTACTCCTGCCTCTGCCAACAATGCCACGGGGCAAGTCAATTGTCCATTTCATTCGAGGCCATGCCTCAGTTCCCGTATCGCCATCATAAATTGCTGCTATTGTTGTTGTTGCTGTTGGTCTTCTCCTTAAGAATGCATGCAAATATGACACGGCCTCCACACAATTCACAATTCAGAATTCACAATTTGCAATTCTCCGTTCGCCATACTCAACTCTTTGGCTCTTGGCTACTTATTTGCTTATTGAGTTTATTATTGTTGTCGTTATCTCAGTTGTAGTTGCTCTTATTATTGTTGTTGATGTTGATGTGCTGTTGTTGATTGTGGTCATTGCTGCCGGTTATCATTATGTTTATTATTGCACTCGCCCAACTACTACCTCCGTTGCATTTCATATATGCGCATCATTTTGTGCTAATTTAATGTGCTTAAGAAGCGCACAATTCGCCTTCAATTGATATTCGAAATATATCTCGAGAGTGTAATATATATGTATTAGGTAAGAACTTTTCGAGTTGCAGTTGCAGTTTCAGTTGCAGTTTCTGTTTCAGTTCCTTCCTGTTGAACACATTGCATGCATTTCCTGGCCATGTTTCTTTGTCAATTCGACGGCTCATTTATACTCGCCGTGTTCCCGGCGTGGGCTTCAATCTAATGCCCGGCGAATGCCGATCCGACACAAACAAATGCATGCCGCTTTTATCTGGCATGGACATATTCGGGCTGGACTTGGCCAAGCAGTTCATCAAGCGGGCTGGCCTTCGTCACGCCCCACTGGATGTGGTGGATGTCCATTGTTGCTGCTTATTTACCATTTACCATTTACCACTTTCAAGCTTTTTCATTTCCGGGCAATGTACTAAAGCGTTTCCGTGTGTAGTAGTAGGTAGGTAGTCAAGGATTTATGCCATATACACTTGGACCCGGCTCGAGTTCATAATCTTGCCACTCAAATCGCTAAGCAGCCAGGCAGCAGCTGGAGCTGGAGCTGGAACTGGAGCGGCTTCCCTTCTTTTGAGCTGCACTTAATTTACCCTTAATTAATTGACCTGCAGTCCAGTTGAGTCCACTCACTCCCCTCCCTTCTTTCGTTGCCATACTCCACACCGGGGCGGCCTCTGCTCCCACCCCTGTTCTACTTAGTTGCGGCGTTTGCCATTTTTGCAAATGTTTTGTGTGCATGCAAATGGTTTGTTCAGTTGCTCATTCACTCATTCAGTCAGTTAGTCAGCTAGTCAGCCGGCCAGCCAGCCCAGTCCGTGGTCAGTTCCATTCATTTCCATGGCTCGCTCAAGTGGCGCTGTGGCCACTCGAGTGGCCTGCCCACTTGAGAGAGAGAGCCAAACCCGAACTGACATGGCCCGACCTGAATTGCCCCCAAACTCATTTAATTTAAATTTGAATTTGAATTTTATATTCATTTATTCGTGTACAACCAGTGAGCTGTCAGACCAAATACCCTGTACAGGATAAATTGCCGATAAGTTCCACCTTCCCCTTCTGCAACTTTGTAGGGCAACTGATAGTCGTATTTGCGTGCGAGTCTGTAAATGCAATTAAAACTTAATAAGCTGCAAGCTGTAGAGCAAACTGTCCACTTCCCCCTCCCGAGTCTAGTTAACTATTTCGATTCGTTGTTTATCGGTTGTATTTGCCACTCAATTAATTATTTTTACTGCATTCGCACAAGTTTTAAAGCCTGCGGTCAGTTTGAGTAATGTTTAATTAACAGACTAGTCGAATCGAACCGAGTCGAGTTGAGTTGAGTTCGTGTGTGTGTGTGTGTGTGTGTGTGTGTGTGGTAATTGTATAAAATTGGGTCATTCACTGGTCGGTTAAGGGCTTTACTATGATGCTCGAGTGCTCCAGATCTGCTTATGTGAGTGCTGGCTTATTATTATGGGCAGCTAATTAAGGCAAGGCTATGCTAAAAACTAGCCTCAATTTATTTGCCCAACTCGAACAGTCTGGTTCGCTGGTCCATTGTGCCGGAGTGTCGGATGTCTCATAGTAGTTAAACTCATTCGCAGAACACTTAATGCGCACTAATGAAATGTCAGCTTAAGTCATAACTCAACTGCAGCAGCCACAACAATAGCACAATAACAACAAAAGCCATGTCCGAGTTCTGGTCACAAGCAAGCAAGCTAGCAACAACAAATGAGATCGGCGGTCAAGACACAAGCCACAAGCTAAAGCCCCAGTCCGAGCAGCAACAACTGAGAACAACTACTTATAACAAGAATCTATGACAAAGCCAAGGGCGCAACTTTGTGGGGCTTTTCGCTTGGCTTTTAAATATGACATGCATTTATGAGATTTATGTGTTCGCGCTAGCATGTGTGTGTGTGCGTGTGTGCGACTCAACAAAATGGCGGCTATTGTAATTGATAAGTTTCGTTGTGTGTCTTGTTCTTATTGTCCTGTCAATGGCCGCCATTTTGCTTACACACTAAAAGAGATTGATGATGCTTTGAAGGACTCGCACTCGGACTCGAGAATTGGAGCTTGTGTAATTGTAGCGGCAAAATTAAATGATGAAAAGTTTTCTTTGGCAAGCAGCACCACCCTCACCCACTTACCAACTTCTTCAACCTCAATCTGAACCCAGCAATTTGATTGATGAAATGATAAATATCTGGCTCTGTCTTTTGCCATCGCCCGCAAAAATTGTTACATGCTTTCAGCTGAGGGCATTATTATTGCGTTATTATTAAAGCGTTTTTAATGCTAAATGTCAAATGCAGGACAGATAAGCAGCCCCAGCTGTCAATGCAATGACTACACACAGAGCGGAGGATGGATGAATGGACATGCGGATGGATGGCGAGCGCAAAATACGCTCAACTGACTGCTAACAGAAGAAGAAGAAGAAGAAGAAGACCCAAACCAGAGCGGAATCATTACTAAATGAGCATGTTATGGGCTCCGATAGATAGCTGGCTGTCTGTCTGTCTGTCTGCCGGGATAGACACTAGCTAGCTAGTAGATGCTGTCTGCTGCCGACTGAGCTGCAAATCCCACTTAAAATCCGCTTCGTTTACGAAAATGTAATGATGATTAATTACCGACGCAGAGTGTGGCAGTAGCAGCATGCTGGTTGAGGTTTTTCGGACTCTTTTTTTTTGGTTTGGTTCTTCCGGGAAAGTGCTAAGTACGCAACGCAGCGTTTTGGGGTGGGGCGGCCGCCTTTCACTCCCGCTGGCCGGGAATGGGTCATTATCGCAAGGGGGGCGAACTGCTCAAGCCTCCACTAATAGTTCTGCTCCTGCCCCAAAAGATGCCACCCCGAAAACAAAAGTAATTAATATGCCAAAGTTTGGGTCGCTGTTGTTGTCAGATTTGGGCAGAGGCGGGTTCATTAAAGCCAAGGTTAAGTCAATGTTAAATGCAATTTGTAAATTCAACAAAATGCAAAACCAATGCGCGGATCGCAATCAGCGCGCTGACCGCAAATACAAAAATCAAATAATTGAACAGCAGCGTGCTGTCCATCAACTCGTTGTCTAACCCAATCAGATGCTGGTCAGAGCCGGCGGCACTAAATAACCATCTCTCTGAGGTCTGCTGACCGCATTATGGGTCAATTAAAAACCATTTTTCTGCTAATTGCGCTGCAGCTCAACCTAACTCCATTGGCGAATCAAAAATTTATCGATTTTATGGTAATCAAACCCGAAAATAATGCGCAAATCTGACACGCAATGCCAAACGCGGCTTGCAGCGCACCTCTTGCCACTTGCCACTTGCCACTTGCAACTTGTAACTTGTAACTTGAAATAGCGTTTAAAAACACATTTACACAGCGTCAACACTAACTTCCCCCCGCCCATCAACTGTTCAATGCTGAGAAGAACAACAAAACGCTAATTTGTTTTTAATATGCAGCGCAGACATGGACTTGGATATGGATATGGATATGGATATGGATGTGGTTACACTGAGCGCTGCCTTAGCGATTTGATTATCTGCTCAAAAATTCATAAGCCGAAAAGTGGGTTTCGACTCGGCGGCCGCTTCGCATAGTTCGTTTGGGCCAAGTCCTAGACGCAATGCGGCTTAACAATGTTATTAAAATTAATATAAATGACTTCAGAGCGGCATACGCATTAGCACCGCTGTCCCCCCTACCACTCACCCCGTCTCTCTTATAGGAGTGTGTATCTATATATATATATGTATATATGACTTGGCGGCGGCTTTTGCTGTTGCTGTTGTTGTTGTTGTTTTTGTAATTAGCGCTTTGGAAGATTGTAAAAAAAACTGAATGCCGTTCAATGGTTTCTCTTTTTCTGTCCAATTCTGTTGCTGTGTTTCTTGTTTTTGTTGTTTCTCTTCTCTTTTTGAGAATTTTTACGCTTCTTCAGTTGCGTCTCCGCTGGATGTTTGTAACGCCTGCCCATATAATTAATTATGTTCTTTAAGCTTTATGCAGAATTCGTTGGGCTATAAACATTTTCTTCAAGTTTTTTTTAAGCTTTAACAATTTAAACATTTTTCAAGTTGCTTTTGACTCTGGTTTATCGCTTCTTTTTTTTTGTTCTCCTATGAAAGGTTATTGCTGTGAAGCGTGAAGTTGTTGGTAACGAGTTTTTATTAATTAAAACATATAAAGTTCTTGAGTCCACTATATTTTTTTTGTTGGATCAACAGCGTTGAATTTTGTAAGCTTATTATTTGGCTTTTGTTTGATGAATTTGTTGCGATAACGAGTGTTAACTTTGATATTTATGCTAATTTTAGACTTAGACTGATTACATGTTCAATAAATATGTAATCGGGTAGTGTTAAAAGCCTGTTTTTGCTGGCCAGTGTTTATCGGTTGTAATCAACAGAGTTCGGTTCACAAATTATTATTATCTATTTGGCACTTAAGCAGAGCCCTAATCAAACTTTTATTTCCAAGCCATTTGACAGTTATAGTTCTAGCAATAAAAGTTTTCATGCAATTGATTTACCTTTCCATTGACTTTAATTAGGTTTCACAGCCGAGGACGAAAACTTGAGCCAAGTGCTCGCCCCCAATCTCCCCCCCGGATACATGCGTTGAGCCACGGCCATGTCTGTGACAGCCCGCCGTGAATAATACTCGATTGAAATGCCGGATAAAAAGCATACAAAATGCAGGCGACCGACTATTAATAGAAATAAATTGAACATGGCTAATATATGTATATGTGTATGTATATGTGTATATGGCATATTTGCCAACTTACATATTCATGTGCGATCTAATAATGCCAAGGCTGGCTGACAGACAGACAGACAGACAGACAGCATGTGTCGAAGAAACCACAGAGCCAAACTTCTTATGCAAAGCCACTTAACAAATGGCAATTTATTTGCACATAATTTCTGAGCGCCGCAGGATATTTGCTGAGCACGAATCCTGGCACACAAAAAAAAAAAAAATAACAAAAATGTTGACAGCATTCGACGCAGGCAACTCACTAAAATTACAAATTAATTTTCCGAAAATTTGCGCAGAAACTAGAAGTGGACGTAGAAAATATGCTACATAGAGGATGCGATAGAAGACAAGAAGAGGTCCTCCCCCCTCTGTTGCAGAGCTCCATCCAACTCGCACACATACACACACACACACACACACAAAGAGATTGTCGAGTAAATGAAATGTATTGAATTGACATAAAAGTCGCTCAAGTTAATTCCCCGGCAATGTAATTGGTGGGTTTGGGTTGCCTTTGCCATTCCCTTCCCTGTTCCCGTTCCGAATGCCGCTAAGATGTTCATATGATTACAGGGTTGTTTGAGAAAGAAAAGCGAAGCAAAAAAAAAGGAAAATCTATACAAGATTTTGGACAATGTCAATTTGTTAGCATTTATTGAATTGTGAATTATTAAAGCGCACAAATTGAAAACGCAAGTGTATGGGTCTGAGCCAACAGAAAATCTTGCGAATAGTCCTCGTGCGTGTGTGTGTGTGTGCGCATTTGTGGTTGTATCTGTAGCTTATAGAAATGCCATATTGTATACATGCCACAATACAAGAGCACAAAAGCAAAGTCGATTTAGTTGGAAATATAAGAAAAGAAGCCAACAAAATTGAAGGCGAATCCCATCCAAAGAAGAAAACCGCTGCAAGAAAACTTAAAATGATTGGGTAGCATAAGTTGCAAGCATATTCACACACACATATATATCCTTTTGCACATGAGACAAGTTTTAATATCATAAGAAAGCAATAAAACTAAATGAGTTTTAGGGATTTACATACATATATATATATATATATAGATTAAGCAGGCTGAAATAAAAATATTTTGCTACTAATTGGTGAATATTCTTGGTTTTTACAATTTCATAACCCAAACCGACCCGATAAACCAACATACCCCCCCAGTTTGAAATGAACTTTAGCTTCATAAAAGCTAAATCAGGCCAAACCAGACCAGCAACGCCACGAACTTCACTTAGGGATGGTTGCCCCCCCGGTTGTGGGTATTGAGTGCCGAAAATAAACGCCAATGAAAGAGCGAGGAATAAATGCAAACACACGCACGCACACACACACACACTTATACATCCGTACACATCCATTTACACAATATCCGAATAGATTGAAAGGATGTGCTACAAAAAGCGTTCGTGGAGGGTGTGTGTGTTGTTGTTGTTGTTGTTGTTGTTTCTATCGTTGCTAGTTGCGTATGAATTCCACAAATTTAATAAGCAAATAGAGCGAAAAGTGCAGAGGCTGCGAAATAAGCCGTCATTCAAACGCAATTGCCGAACTCGAAGCTGTTATTCTTGATTTTCTTTTAGTTTACTATTTGTTTTGTTTGTTTTTTGGGCCATGGCGAATCAATAGCACGCGTCAACCGCCGCTCAAGTGGTCTTTGGTCGACGGTCCGAGCAACCCTCGCTGGCGTTAACAGCTTTCCTGATATGTGCAATTTTTCAAATATTTGTCTTGGCCATTTTCTTCAGTCGCTTCGCCTTTCTTTGCAGAAAGCAACCAAAACAAATGCCAACTAATGCGAAGGACCAGCCAGATATTTGTCACGCACCCCGCCACCAGCCCAGCACAGTCGCCAGCCATTATCAAATCGTTGACATTTATGCCACGGGCCCGGCAATTGGCAGCACTTGATTATTATGAAACAAGGCGACGTGCCTCAGAGTTGGGCTTGGGCTTGGCTCCAACTTGGATTGCGGTCTTTGCTCATCTCTGGTACGTGCTAAATTATCACTTGAGGACGGGTCCTTTCATGCTGTGCAATGGCCCGCGGCTTTGTTTAGTTTATAAGTTCGTTAGTTAGTTAGTGGGTTAGTGGTTGGCGGTTGGTGGGTGGGTGGGTGGTGGGTGGTGGTCGCCGCTTGTGGCTGGCTAGTCTTGTGTGGGCAGTCAGTGAAATTGAAGCAGCCGATAGCCACAGTGTCTAATTAAGAAAGCAGCTTAAAACAATTGAAGCTATCTGCTTTGAGCCATGTCCTTGTTCTTGCCAACAACAAGCAACAGCAACCATTCTGGCATTCTGTGTGCGGCCGGTCAAGAGGCCACTCGAGGGCATTTCACGATAAGCCTCGTTCAGTGGCATCAACTTCCCCGCCGCCCGATGTCCGCTTCTGGCCAGCGCTCACAGTTAACCGGATCCACGTGGACCACCTCAGCCCAAACCATCGCTGGAGCGTGGCAATTGGCTTATTTGCAAGTAGGCGGCACAAATTGGAATGCGATTAGTCAAGCAGAGACCGCAGTTAAGGTTTACCGCTTGCAGCTTTAAAAAGCCAGCGATCTCATTTTTTTTACCCTTTCCCCGCATCTTTTATCAACTTCAATTTTGAAAGCCAGCCAAATGTGTTAAGGAAAATGCGACAAAAGCAATTTTTGGAAACCATGTTTATGGGACTGCATTCAAAATGCCAAAGGCAATAAAATAAGCAAGCGCATGAAATGTTTGCCGCATTTTAGGCGCAGGCGCTCCCCTCCGCTCGCCCCTTTGCCCCTTTGCCACTATCGCCATCGCTGGCACAAAAGGCACCGGAATGTGCTGCCAAGTGCCGAATCGCCGTCCAAAACAAACCAACAGTTACATAAATTATCGCAAAAGTGTCAGCTGAAAACAGTTTTTCCTTTAGATTTTCTTAGTTCACAGCAAGTTTTTCCAGTGCATTTGGCGTTGCATGTAATATGAGACCATAAAAATCACACTATTAGGCTGAAAAAACCAATGCAAAAGAATTCGCAATGAGTTATGTAAATGAACACAAATGCTTTTTAGAGCTTAAAATTATGTCAAACTGAACCAGTTCGCTGACCTTTCAAGTGGTTTTTGGACAATTTAAAGATTTGTCCGTCAGTCAGAACAAAAATTGCGCCACTGCAGTTGAATTTCAAGAGTTCTCTCGCCAAAGAATGACAAAAGAAAACGATAACACTTGGCCGAGCTTTTTTCCTACAATCATTTTTCTATTTCCACACAGACTGTCCTTGTCATTGTGACAAGTGGAGTGAAATGGCTGCCCACCCCCCATTCCCCCCCACTCGCTGGCATTAAAAAATGAAAAGCTGCAGTCGTCATTTTCTTGGCAATGCTTCCTTGCAGTTCGATTGCTGCTGCTGTTCCAGTTGCCGGGTTGGGCGGACGGAGCCAGAGACCGCTGTCCAAATATTTTTCTTACATTTCCGTAATGGCCACTGCAATTGTGTGCGCCGCGAAATGCGACTGGTTCGCTCATTTTTGACAATCGACTATTTCCGTTTTTAATCAACGACAGCGAATCGAAATAGTTTCGATTGCTCTATAAATACTTGTCGCGGCGCAATGGCAAATTTATGGATGGGTTTTTGGGCAATCAAAAAAAAAAAAGAGCAGAAGAAGAAAAAGAAGAAGAATAACAACAATGTATACATATTCTTTCAAAATTTAATGCCGATCACTTTTATTGTGCCGAAACTGGGCCAAAACCACTTCTCTCGTGCACCAACTTCCGCTGGTTCCGGGGCTTTCAATTCTGGCCCGGGGCTGAGCATCCATCAATTTTTATGACGCCCCAGCGAATGTCGATTTAAAAATAAAACTGAATCGCAGCCAGCGAATTTCGAATGCAGACAACGTTGTTTTATCAGTGGCCAAATTGCAATATGTGTTGCGAAACCAAACAATAACCCGTCGTCATAAAGCTGGCCTGGCCTGGCCCCGGCCGGAGAAGATCGCAGAGCGATTGCGGCGCACAGTTAGCACCAATTTGATGGCCTTTGCATTGTTATTGCTGCTCCAGTTAATTTGTATTGTGCATAGCACTTGCAAATCGCCAGTTATTGTTTTTCACCGTCGATCTCGGTATCCACTACGCCACGGATACGCTTCTCGATTTGACTGCATGCATCCCTAGCTAAATGCGGACGGGCGAGCCGTCCTTACGGCAATTGAAAGCACTTAACGTGCGAAAGCTTCCCCCTCGCACATTTGTTTGTAATGAAATTATTTAACTTGTACGCAACCGCGTCTTCAACTTGCCAAAGACGCTGAAAGCGCAGCTGCCATGGATGCCAAACTCAATTAAAACGTCAGCGCTGCTGTTGCCGCTGATGTGGCCTGTTAGTTATTTGCAACGGCAACAGTAACATCTTGCCGCACATGCCAGCTGATAATTAACTTGAGAATCAACTTTTAGCAGTTAGCTACCGCAATTCGGTAGTCGCAACAACTTAAACGCTTCAAGAACATTTCCAAGCGAAACCAAACCGAATTAATGTCAAAAAATATGCTCGCTTTAAGACAATGGAATAAAGTGTAAAGTTTTCAGTTAACTGATTGACGTTTCACAGAAATTAAGACAATTTTTCTCTATTTTTCTCTATTTTTAAATGCATTATTCATTGAAGAGACATTACAGTTAACTGCAGACATGCAAATTCATTTAACTTATTTATTTATTTTATTATAATGTAATTGAGCTTAAAATCAAGCATTTTTGGGTTTGTTTTTGACAAAACAAAGATATCAATAATATATTGTAGATATACATAATTTGTTAAACATTTTTGAATCTGAGTACAATTTACCTTCGTACCAGATTGACAATTTATTTCTTTAGTTTTCATTTTATTTTGTGTTTATTTTGTGTTTATTTTTTTTGTTGTTTTTTTCGGCCCGTTCAAGCGCAAATTGCGTTGGACTAAAAGCTAATGAAGCGTCAATTTGTTGTTGTTTTTTTTTATTCAATGCTGTGTCGTTTTCTCACCGAATTCAATTTGCGTTTCAGTCGCTGTTACCTGTGGGTCTTGGCACGCCCAGTTCTTTGGTGACGCTTCAATTGGCAGCCATCTACAACCCGTTTTTTTTTTCTCTTTTTCTTTAGTTTTTTTTGTTATGGGTATTCATTGGGGCAGACAATTAATTGTCATTTGTCAGCTTATGATGTTATTTTTTGCTTTGATTGTCGGTCCGAGAATTGTGTGAGACATTTTAAATATCCAAAAAAATCTCTGAGAGAATTTATGAATGAATTTAAGCATAAAAGCGGTTGATCAGCTGTTGGTTGTGCGAAACTTTAATATTTGTGTGTGTGTGTGTGTGTGTGTGTTGGTTTCCATTTGCGTGATTGAAAATTGCTTTTGAAAATCATAAAAGGGGGTCAACCGACAGTTTGCAGCATATTTTTTGGGGCGCCCGCTGATGCAGCAAAAGTTAAATGCACGCATCGCAAAGCACAAACAACCAAAGAATGACAGAGATAAAGAACAAAAAAAAGAAAAAGGAAAATAGAAAATGCCAAAAGGATGTCGATGACGTTGGCGTCATTTTCAAAAATTTATACCAAAAATAACTGGCAGCAAATGAAATGAAAATCGAACTAATGTAAAATTTAGCAGACACACACACACAGTCACAGTCACACGCACACGCACACACGCACACTCGCCCACGGGCGAAGTTTTCAAGAGAGGTGAGGGGAGGTGTTGCACTTGCAGCACAGCTGCAAAAATTCGTTCGGTACGTTATTGTTGCCGCACTGCTGCAACAGCTGCTGGCAATGGCAACCAAAAATGTTGCATAAAACTTGGCGTTCCACAAGCACGCTTCCACCCCCACCCCCCAAAAATCATTGTTGTATGCGTGTGAGTGGCGCCCCCAAATGGGGGCTGCCAGCATTTTGTGGGTGCCATTTCGTTGGCATAAAATTTTGCAAATAATTAGAAAATTGCGGCAGCTTCTTCGTTCCACTGCAGGAGTCGTTCTCATCGCCAGCTGTTGCAGCAGCTTCTTCATCTTTATTGTTGTTGTTGTTGTTGCTGTTGCTGGTGTGCAAATCTATGTCAGCTGCACTGAGTGAGATGGCACTGAAGAGCGAGACAGTCAGAGCCATGGACAGACAGACCGACAGACAGACAGACGCACAACAGCAGCCGGGCTGGCACATCAATTAGTGCCGCACAAAGCCACAGTGGAGCAGCTCCTGCCTCGCAGTTTTCGGCTCCAAAATTTGCCTTTGCCCAACTCGCTTCCCCTCGCTGCTGCTGCTGCTGCTGCTGCTGATGCTGCTGCCAGCCTTCGGCTTGCGCTCTTTGCATGTCATTTCGAGTGTAAACTGTGTGAGGTGTCGTTGTCGTCATTGTGTTGGTGTTCGTCGTTGTTATCCCTTTGTGCCGCCCCATGACTTGCAGCGTTTGTAATTGCTTGAGGTTTAATTAAAAAATGTTTGTCGGTCTGTTTTTCTCTATGGCAACAAAACTGTGTGTCTGTATGTGTGTGAAATGAATGTGTGTGTGCACAGTTTGCAACTAATCATGCAAAGGCCGTAGAATTTAAGTTCAAATTAACGTACACAAAAACGAAAACAAATTTGGTCTTTTCTCTCTCGAGGCTCAATTTATTCTCCAATTTCGCAGCAAACCCGACTGTCACTAACCGGTCTAATCAATTAATTAGAGCGGGGGAAAAAAAACACCGCAAACTTTTTGTGCCGAAAACAAGAATTAAACTGCTTTATTGAAAAAGAAAACGAAACTCACGTAAAAAACGAGACAGGAAGCGCGAAAAACGGAGAGAAAGTTACTTTAAAAACGGAGAACTTTATCTATCGCCCAGCTTGGTGCCAGAATTACGTTCGTTCGTTGCAGTCGGGAAAAATGCGGTGCAAATTTATGCAACAAAACTTTAAATTGATTTTGCCGTTTTTTACGAGATACACTGGCAGACGGACGCAGGAGAGAGAAAGAGAGAGAGAGAGAGAGCGGTGGGTGCAGCCATTTTGGTTTTTTAATCCAATGTGACTTTCGATAGAGATATCAGAAAAGGGATTTGGCTGGACATGGCCCGAAACGGCTGGACTGGAGCAAAGGGACAGACAGTGGCAGCAAAATGATAACGTAACTTTTTGTGCGATATGCAAATGAAGGCAAAACTTTGATATCGGCAGGCGCAGTCACAGCCAAAACCCAGCGCCAAACCCAAAGCCAAAGCCAAAGCCAATGCCAAACCAAATTCCAATTGCAATTTAAAAAGTGCAGCAGGCATCCCATGATTAATGTTTCCCCTTGCTCCCTTACCTGAAGGAGAGAGAGCTGGCAACTGGCCTGAACTTTACTATAATCTTCCCACCCCACCTAATGGCCAACTAATCGTGCAAAGTTTCGGCTGAATTTTAAGCTTTTGCTGTGTCGAAAGTACGTGAAAATTGAAAAACTTGCATTCCAACTAGGTATGTGTGTGGGAGTGTGATTGTGTGTGTGTGTGTGTGTGTGCGTGAAACTTTTTAATGCCCTTAATTTGCTGGATGGTTTAAAAAGTTGCGCTACGTGAACCAAAGTCAATTTCCATGCCCGAAATCGACGGCAACTGTAAAAACAATCCACACAAACGCTGGGAACTGTCCCCAAAGACAAACATAACATAAACAAAATACGAACAAAAAAAAAAACAAAAAACCAACAGCCAACAAAACAAGCTGTAAAAACAACAATTGTGAAAATACATTTGAACAACTTTTGACGATCGATCCCAAGGGACCTCAACTTTAAGACTGACGGCTGCCATATGGTTGGCTCCACTGAGTTCTGTGGATCTCTCTGGATGATCCGTCCACGTTTTGGGATTCTTCCATCCAGCCATAAGCTTTTTGTGCTCTACGACGAGTGCTAATGACATGTTCGCTTTTCTTCTTCATATTTATGTGTGTGTTGTGTTTTCAGTGTTTTAACAATTGCTTTTGTCATTTGTTTTGTTCGAGCGGCGGCTCCCCCACAAAATTGTTGTCGCTGTTGGCATTAAGTGTCATTAATGCAAATAAATTGTATAAATCCACGGCACAAAAAGTGCCGTGTTAGTTAAGCTGGACAGAACTGTAGAAAGTAAGAAATGTCGTCGGGGAACGTGAGAACCGTCCGGGTGAGATTAAAAGCACATTACACATGACACGACACTCGACAGTAGGCATTTCAACTGGGGGGTGGTTACCCCTTTGCCACCCACTCATTCTGCTGCCCTGAAAGTCATTTGAAAGTCGAGCTAGAAGTGTACGGTTCGGAGGCGAAACCCTTTGTTAGCCCATAATCGGAGCCAATTACATAACTGACAACACTACTAATATGTGGCACGACAGTTACAAGCTTTGCTGTTGTCACTACTAATTATATTAAATACACACATAGACGAACAATTTGTTAACAATATACATATTGGCGTCTCGTTATTATTGGGAATCGCTTGATAACGCCCCCATTTACGGGGCAACAATCGCGACGCATGAAAAATGCATGAACGGAAATTCAAAACCCAAACACCCACACGTGCCCCACGGAACCAAACAGACCAATAGAACAACCGGCCACCGGACCGCGGGCCATTGCCCATCAGCGGCGACGCATCGGTTCCCATCTGATTGACGGCTTGACCGAGTTCGAGTACGAGTGCGAGTACGAGTTCGAGTGCGAGTGTGAGTTTGAGTCCGAGCCTATGTTTAGTATGAGTGCGAGGCCGAGTTCCACGGTCTGCGGTTCCTGGGCAAAGGCTCAATGATGTGTGCAACCGACAACAACAGACGAGGTATTCAATTACCAGTCAGCCACACACGCAGCCCGTCACTTGGACACGGTCGTGTGTCTGTGTTTGTGTGTCTGTTTGTTTTTGTGTGCGTATGTCATGTGTATTGACTATCTTCTATCTTTCGGCTAGTCAATTATATTTGTAGCTGCCATAACTACGACTAATTACGAGCACTCCGACCCAGCGAAATCCATTCACTCAGTCAACCGCCAGTTTGCTTAGGCATAAATAATTTCATCAGTGCCGACGACATATAGCGCCGATAGCCATCGGCCGGCATATCATATTACGGCTTTATTAACATGCCATTATGCTGGGGTAGCAGCAGCAGCAGCTCTCTGCAACAGTTCACATGCGCATTTGTAATTGTGCTGACAGGCGAAGAGTCGCGGCATTTAACGCCGATCTGGCAACGGGATTGTTTCTCGTCCTTTGGCTCTAAGAGTTGTTGTCGCCACCCGAGAGTCCACAATGTATTGTTGTCGTTGCGCAGCCCTGGGCTGCTTACCCCCCCGCCCGTCTCCCCTTTCCTTCTGATTGTTTGTCTTTTGTTGCGCGCTTGGCCAGTTGATGGCTTTGTAGTTGGGTGGAAAAAATAAAAGAAGGAAAACACAAAAATAATAATAAATGTATAGGAAAGAAATTGTGCCGCTGGATATGTGTGTGCGATAGCCCTCTAGTTTCTCCACTTGTGAATAATATACAAAACATATTTCATTTTGACTGAGCGTTCGATAGATCCTTCTCACTTTCAGCATATTTGTTGCTGTTGTAATGCGAGTGCGGACCTGTTGTCCATTGAATAAAATTTAAAAAAATCCAATCAGGATACGAGTCTTTCGTTAAGTTTCTATCAACTTGGATTATTTGAACAATGTAAATATTTGGATATTTTACTAACATATACTTCATCTAAATAGGCCCAACAATAGCCCAGGTCCTTGTTATCAGCAGGTCATATCGTACACTGGAAGCATGTCGCAGTTAACTATACTTAATTTTGGCTCTTCGACTTTTCTATATGTACGTTTTTTTTTGTTTCGTCTGTCACGCCTCCCTCCTTGAACCGCAAGCACACGCCCATGGATCGCTTGATGGTTGCATGTGATAAAATTAGAACAGTTCCATGGTACGGGTCTATATTTAAACCGCAACATGAACAGCAACAACGGCGACAACTGGGCTACGTGTAGGCACTCTTGGTAGGTGGGATTGTTATAATGCGAGTGTTTGTATTCGTATTCGTATTCGTATTTGTATTTGAATAGCACGCTTCGCTGGGTTTCACTTAACTCTTGACCCCACGCAACAGGGCCAGCACAACTGACACTTAAGTTAACCTTTTTTTTACTACTTTACGGCTAATAAACTAAGCCGAGCTGAAACAACTCTAAAATAATGCAAGCCAATAAATAAATATAAGAACAACTATAAACACTGGGATAGTTGACGAATTGTCCGATTGTCCGTTTGTCCGACTATCTGATGAGAGCGAACGGGGGCGTCTTCGCATTTTACTCTCATACACTTTGTGAGTTTTTGTTTGGGTAACCTATAATTTTCTTAAATAACCGGAAAAACGTTTTACGTTCGTCGTTTTGCTTCCGTCGCTGTGTTCCGAGTCGGTTTCCACCCTTGCTCTTCTCTGAAGCTTAACCTACCCATTTAGTTACCTGCTTTGTGCGCTCTTTTGTCTGATTCTCATTCTTCGACTTGTTTCTGATATTGCTACACATCTATATATATATATATATATATATATATATATATATCGATATATTGGGCAGTACTTGTTAGTGAGTAAGTAAGTTGAAATTGCCACCTGCCTGGTTCTATTCGCCGGCTCTTTAAGTTTTTAGTTGGGCGCCCACCTTTTGAAGTACTTAATTGACGCCTTGGCGTAACCAATTATCTGGCCCAAAGAGCCGGGCGCCCTGCGCCCACCAAAAAAATAAAAAAATAAAATAAACCACAGTCTGCGGCTTTATTTTGTGCTTTGTCACGCTTTGGCATACCGCCGGGATTTTTCCTTTATATGACTATGAGGCGCTTTTAGCTCTTTGTTGCTATTTATTATTTAACATTCAGCCATACCTGTGAGTGAGTGTATGTCTGTGTCTGTGTGTGTGTGTGTTGGCGTGTGTAAATCTTGTAAATCTTTTGCTTTCAACACTGAACGATGTACCAGGCAGTTGGCCTTTTTTTGCGTGGTCATCGCTTTTAAAAGTATTTTCAACCCGCCTTTAAACGACTTTAAATGCGACGATTCATGTCCGTCCTGGCATCTCGTTGAAAATTGCATGTTCTAGTTGTCGTTGTCGTTTTCATTTTGTTACTGTCTGTATTTTTATAGTTTTTATTATTAACTAGCTTTTTCTTCGTCGTCATTAGCCACGCCCACGTTGTGGTGGTGGTGGCGTTTATTAGCCGTCATTAGTCGAATTTTGTTTATGTCCCACGCTACGCTTTGGCCACAGCCATTATTAATTGAACGCCCAAACATATATAAATTATACAAATGTTAGTTTTTAATCCCGAACTGTCTAGTCAAATATCTCCAGGGACGTATTTTATGGTTTCTGCTCTACCGAAGTTTTAATTATTAGTTATAGACTGGAATTGGGGCCAACTACATGTCAATTAAATAATAAAAGCGAGCTCAGCTCGAATCTGGCGCAATGCTTGATTGCTCCGAATTCATAATCAAGACGACTCTGATCTCCGTGATCCCGAATCAAACAGACCGCAGGGCTGATTGATAGCATGGGATTTGCTTATGAAATGGTTTGTTCGTAAATCTTTCAGGCTTCTAAACAAACTGATTTGACGCGGGGGGGTTTCGTCATCCGAGCTGATAAACTAGCCGCGTGCGTCACCCACACACAAAAACCGCTAAACGGATGCAAAAAAGCTAATCAAATGAGTTGAACAACTGCGCTTTGCGCACAAAGAACGGAAATAAACAAATAAAAATGTTTAAAAAAAAATTTGTAAACTGTTTAATTCGCTTGTATTCGTTGTTGGCCAACGAACTAATTAAACCGCAAATAAAATATGTTGGTCAAGTAATTTGTAAAGCGCTTTCAGCAAATACGCAAACAGCTGTTTACACTCGCACACACACACACACACTCGCACACACGGACAGACAGCAAATTCCTGTATATGTACATGTCGCTGTGCTGAAAATCAATTTGAAATCGCGCACGTTTTTCTCGCCCTCTCGATAGCATTTGTTTATATTTTATATGCCAGTGAAAATTTACAACGTTCGCCACAGTTTCCGTACATCGGGTTCGTTCTGTTGCTCTTTCTTTCAAGCTTTTTCCGGGCATGGTGGAAAATGCATGCTAAATAAATTTGCTGCCACAAATATAAATGCCACACGTTTATTTGCTTTCACCTGGTCGGATGGCCGAAGGTGCCCCAGGACCCACAAAATGGCAACTCCCGGCTGCTCCTATTCGTCTTGCATGTTTGTTGTTTTTAGGGGCTGGCCGCACCTTCAGTTGACCTTCAGCGAGTGTCCTTTGCTTTAGTTCAACTCGCACTTTGCCATTTGTGTTTGGGTTTGGGTTTCATGCCAAAAAAAAACTTTGCCTTGTTTGTTTTTAATGCATTTTAAGTTTGTCTTTTGTGTTTCACAATGAAATCGACCACTTTTCCGAATAGGACATAAACTGACCATTCGAAACGACATACTCCGAACTTACCCCGACTAGTTTAATTAAACATTTTATTATACAACATACCTAAAACGAGAAGAAAAGAGAGTAAAACACAAGATGAGTACAGAAAAAATTAAGTGCATAATATATATATTTTATATTTAACTTGAACCCTTTCTCAACTTAAATAACCACGATAATTGTCTCGTTTCGCAAATCTTTCTTTACTTTACACACTCTCTGCTCTATCAGTCATCTGGTTTTACTACACATCAGTAACTTTAGTTACCCTTCGTGCTTTTGGCTTCTCGCTTACTTTGCTGGCCACTCAATTACTCAGTTTCGCTGATGTAATCGATACTCTTTGTCACCGCTGCTGACAAGAGACTGACTTTGTCGCCTACAAGTAAACAACAACAAAAAACCCTGCTGCAATACTTACAGCAGCTGCTTTATGTAGGTGAAGTGCGACGCTCTCTGGTTTCTCGATTGTTGTTGTTCCCCGTTGCATTTGTTGTTTCGGTGTATTCTTACAGGAAGTTAATGCACTTGTTCCCGCTTCATCCCCGAATGTGTTTGTGTTTTGTAATAAAATATTTGATATTTTTATAATGAAGAAAAAAACACAAGCTTTCTAAAACACATTCCCATCGCATCCGCCCTTTAATTTGATGTAATTGTTGCTGTGACACAGCTTCCGTTGGATCACGATAAAAATGCTTTAGCTACGCTTTGGCGCGGTCGCTCGCTTTTCCCTCCCCCGCCCACTTCTATTTGCTTGTTCTTATTTGAATTTCTATCAACTCGGCGTTTCATATGCAAATTGCGCCTGCGACGCGGTCATCAAATTGGCCGAGTTCATTTCAATTTATGCCAAAAACGCACCACACACACACACACACACACACAGCACAACTGGCCGACCGACCCGTCATCAGCTTATGAGCTGCTGCAATTTCCCACTGCCGTCTTCTTCGTTTGTGGCCCATTGTGCGGAGCTTGTCGCTAAGCCAGATGTAGATTACGCAGAATTTTTATACTTGTATAAGAAGTTTTTCTTTCTGTATTTTTATTTTTTGTCGGAGAGTTCATAATACGCAAATACGCTGAGGGCACTCAAAGTCAACTGCTGAAGTCGCGTACAGTTTGTCCGTCCGCCTGTCCCCAGTCAGATTGCCTGATTGTCTTTCCAGGCGAGTTCTGTTCTGTTCTGTTTTGTTGAGTTGAGTTCTGTTTAGTTGTGTTCTCGGTTCTGTTGCGATTTCAGCTGATTATTTTTGCATTTCTGATGCGCTTCTTTGAAAATGTCTCGTTACCACAACGGCGCAAGGGGCGACGGGCAGCGGGCGACGAACTAATAGTTTTGGATGCCGCCGCTGTTTTGATAGGGCACATATTTTATTTATAGACTCGAGTTTACGATTTGTACATGTCACACAAGTCCCTCAAACTTCAGACATTTCCATCTTTATCAGCGCCTCTTGTTTCCATGTTTAAACCGTGTAACTAAACTAGAGCACTTTGGAAATTTAAGTTCTGGAATACCTTCTACAAATTATATTTAAGATTCGAGATACTTGTTTCTGTTTTTCGGGATTCTGAAACCTGGCTTGTGAAATTTGTTTAATTTTACTTCTTTGTGTCTTTACCAAACCTAATCATTGATTATATATTGAGATCCATATGAAAGTTGCTGTCTTTAGCTCTCATTTTATAAGAAATAAACTTAACAAATTTGTGGCTATTTATTAATTTCTAGGGTTTATCAATGTTTATTTTATTTTATCTCCTTCTGCCTTTTACCCATTTAACAATTTATTTAGCATCGTTTTTAATATTTTAACTAAAATGTCTTCTTTTTGTTTTGATACTCAGTACTGGCTACAGGGTAACTGCTAGTCGGACTAGTTCGTTCTTTTTTTTTTGTTTGTTTCATTTTTCCTTCTCATTCACTTGTCTTGGCGCATTTATGATTCCAGAGTGGTGGAGGCAACATTAATGAGCCTAATATTGAAATTAATATAAATTTTTATAGCGTAATTTGAGTGTGAAAACGTACTAAAAACAATGCCAGCTGCTGGGATGCTGGGATGCTGGGCTGTCTCTCGCGACTCCCAACTGAATTGGGTCAGAGAATAAAGTGCCCATAAAGATGGGTGGGGGAGGGAGGGTGGGCAGGCGACCGCCCCAATAACGAACTAATTGATATTTGATGTAATTTCGTGTGGGCACACACAGAGAAAACTCCACTTGCCGAGAGAAGAAATGTGAAAAATGAAAAATGTCTTCTATTAGTGGGATGCGTTATAAATAAATAAAATAAAATAAATGTACGCATTAAGTGGCACTAAAATGCGCTTTATTCTCGTCAACATTCCGCTGCTCGCTCTCTTCTCGATGAGAGAATCAGAATGATTTACCATGCGCACTCACTTTCGTGTAATTCTGAGATATTTTTCAGGTTTTATGCCAGTTCATATTAGAAATGTGTTCATTTTTACCATTGCCGAATGCCGTGTGCCACATTTGTTCTTTATGGCTTTTCGCTGTTCGAACTAATATAATTTTTATGTCTTGCACTTTGAAGTGTCAATAAAAAGAAATTCGCAGTCCGCTGTGTTATGCAAATGATGACATAAGATATTTTGTCAGTCATATATAGATATAAATACAAATACATTTATATATATAAATTGATTGGGCAACGAGCTCAAGTAAATGGGTTATAGAACAACTCGCTGCTAAAGTTGAGGCATTAATTAGGCGCATTAACAACAAACTGAATAAACTAATTCATCTAAGCTGTCATCATCATTTCGAGCAACTGTCAACCATTAGAAGGCCGACATTGACGAAAAACTTAACGCATTATCCAACAGGGGGTGTCGGGGGCTGCCAGAGGGTGTCGGGGGGGTTAGTTGGGCAGCGTTGCTGGTTGCCTGGAAAAGTCACTTTTAATTATGCCCCAGAAACCGGCGCTTGGCTGCCAGCTAAATATTAATGAGCACCGGCACGCACTCGCACTCGCATTCGCCACTCTATCGTCCGTCCGTCCGTCCGATGGCCGAATGGCCGAATGGTTGAATGGTTGGGCAACCCTTATGAATATTCCATGGCCAGAATCCGCATCCGCGTTTTGCCCCATGTGCTAATCAATCAATTCTCGTGCCCTGCGTGGGACAGTGGCAATTGGCTTGGCATTTTGGTAAAACTAGTCCGCTGCAGAGCAACAAATACAACGCGATACATAATCATCATCATCATCATCATCGTGTTTATCATGATGATCGTAGAGAGGAGCAGCAGCAGCAGCAGCAACAGAAGCAAGTGGCAGCATGTTGCAATTGTTTTAAAGCTATGCTCCGCAAATACTTTGATTGAGTGGCATATGAACTGAACCCTGCTCCCTTCTCCCTCCTCCCTTCTCTCTCTCCTCACTCTGCCCGGCGCCTGTCATTGCAAGGCAGCGCGCTGTGATGTATGACAAAGATTTGACAGCACTAATTCAAATCTTGTGTACGATTCATATGCAAAAACGAACAGCGAAAACAACAAGAAGAAGAACTACGCCAAACGGAGAACTAATGAACTACATATGTCAGCAGATGGAAAATTACAAAATCTTGTTGCTTCAAGTTGTCCCTCTTTAAAAGGCCGCACCACCCCAACCCCACCCAGCCGAGCCTGGCACAGTTCTTGCCCCTCCCCACTTGAATTCGTCAACCGCAGAAGTTGTGCGACTTCAATAAACAAAATAGACGGCAACTGTGACTGGGACTCGGACTCGGACTGTGGCTGGGTTCAAGACTGGGGCACAAGTGCATGCGAGTCGGCAGCCTTTCCGTTGACTCTCCGAGCGGGAATCGCACAGCATGCGGAAGCGTCTGCTGCAGTGAGTCTGGGATGCTGCTGCATTAGCTCAAATGCGGAAGTGGCTGGCGTTGTTTTAGTCGTAGTCGCATTGTTTGCCACAAAATGAAATATTTATAAACAAAACTGAATGTGGCACACATATAAAGATAACAATAACTCCGGGTAACGAAACTGAAACAATGGCAGCTTCATTTTAGTTCTTGTTGTTGCTGCTGCTCCTCCTCCTGTTGTTGTTGTATGCTGCATGTTGCATGTTGAATGATGTTGTGGGCGCATGTTACTGACTGCAGTTTTGCTAAATTGTCATGACACGAGCCTCGTTGCGACCAACTTTCTTGTGGCCAAGTTAAAGCTTAGCGAACTTACCGAATGACTCGAAGGCAATAATTAAAGCAATTAAATGCTAATTAACAAAGATTTGTCAGTTCATTGTCAACTGGCCGATTAGAAATGCAAATCACATCGATCGATGCCATAAATAAGCAAAAACCGGCAGCCAAGTGTCAATAATAATTTGACAATTTAGCCCCGAGGCGAAGAATATCAAAAAGACGATATGTATATATAATGATTTGTTGTTTGTTGCCTCATAAATTATGACATAAGCCTAAACACACACGTAGATACATGTATACATACCTACGAATACTCACAAATATGGCTACCAATTGGCTCTGCAGAATTATGAATGATTCTGAATCAATTGTTAATGATTCGGCTGACAATGTTAACAGCACTTTTGCACATTTGAATAAACGATAATTACATATTTTAATATATGAATTATGTTATGTTATGTTTTAGGTCTTAAATATTCGCAGTTGGCGAGGCAAAGTCAACGCCCGAGCTGAAAAGTAGCCACAAATAATAGAAAATGGCGCAGCTGGCGGACAAAAAGCCCGTTGGGTGCGCCTCCTGGCGCGGTGCATTCACCTACATTTTCCGCACCCGCGCACTGCAAAATGGCGTCAGTGGCACGAATTTGTGCAACTCGCTGGAAACTGGGAATCTGGGAAACAGCGAGCTGGCAGCCAAGCGACGGGTGGCGCAAGGACGCGAACGGAGACGTCAACGACAAAAGTCGACAGGGTGGCGAAACACTTAAAACGGCACCAAGTGTCCGGCAGGTGGTGGCTGGTGCACGGCGGGGGGGGGGCGGCTCGACTTTTGTTGAGGTATTTAAATTTGCGCGCTGCGGCAAGGTGCAAAGGCGAAAAGCAAAGAGGTTATTAAAATAAACATTTGATGCCAGCTGCAAGGTGTCGGATCAGTTGCTGCCGTTTACAGTTACTTGCCACCTTACCACGAATACCATTTGCAGTAAGTGGCACAAAAAAAAAAAAAGGCAAAGCCAACACAGAAGCGATTTATGATTTAATTCAAAGATTGTTCCAGAGAATAATTAACAGTTGCAGATTAATTCCACCCCCGAAGACTGTGCCATTAATTCACATGTGTTCAATTAAAACTTGGACCAAACTTTTACTCAAATGCGAAAATCAGCTCTCAGCTGGACTTCAATGCAGCAGCATTATTTTTACCGCTTTGCGGCTTTGCCGCCCTTTTTCGCACATTTGCCACTTTTTACGTAGCACTCGTGTTCGCACTCGCAGGCAACCAGGCAACTAGGCAACCGAGCGCCTCAAACGACCAACAGCCAACAGCCAACAGTAGCAACAACCAAAAGCAGGCAACTCTTTAGCAATTTTGTAATTTAATTAAAAAATATTTTTTCAAGTGGTTTGCGCTGTAAATACAACAAACTATCCGCCACCGCCCGCCCGCAACACACCACCATCAATGGGGACGGGTCCATTTTCCACTTAGAATTTCCTCCCCAACTACTTTGCCTTACTTTTCATGCAGTTCGCTGCACTTTCAAAGCCCTCTTCTTCATCTCGAGTCCCCACACGTTCTCCTCTGTCTCTCTGTGTCTGTGTGTGTGTGTGTGTGTGTGTGTGTGTGTCTGTGTCTGTACAAGAATTTTAAAACTCCATTTTGGCAGCTGCTGCTGCTGCTGCTGCTGCAAGTTTCGAGTGCTGCGCGTGTGTGTAAATATTTTTTTACAATTAATTTTGAGCGGCTTATAATTTACTAATTTAGTTTTTTGTGTGTTGCAGTACCGAAAAGTTTGTGCCACAAAAATTTTACGGCTTGGCAAAGAGCACAGAGAAAAACGGAAAGCGGCAGAAGAGCTACCAGTTTTGGTAAGTAAAAATAAAAAGAGAAGAGTAAATATTTTCTGTAAAATAAATGAAACTTTACGTGCAAATGTATAAAGTTGCCGACACTTATAGCCCGAACTGAGCTTCACATACATTTTCTGGGCAAAAGATGGGCAAAGATGAGGCAGAGCCCGGAGCCAAACTAGTAAAGTAATAAATGCCCGCATTGCTGAAACCAGTTGAGAATCGCTACTTTCGAGCAATGGGCAATGGGAGACCAATGCAAATATGAAATAAAATTGCGTTTATGTTGGATGCGAAATGTAATTAAATTAATCAGAACATGTCTGCATATTACAAAACTAACTAACCGAATGCTATCCGTCCGCATTGAAACTGAAATAAAAGCGAGTGGTTGGATAAAAAGCCAACCACATGCGAACACACACACACACACACACAAATACACAAACACACAAACACAAACACAAACACTGAGCGTAAATTCAAATTTACCAAATGTGGTAAAAGAATTTCAAGTCGTGATGTTGTTGTTGTTGCTGTTGTTGTTGTTGTGACTTTGCCATTTATACATATCTCTCATATACATATATTAGAATTTTCTTTTTGTACTCTATTATGAAGGTAGAATAGAGTATATTGGTTTAAACTTGTATATTAACAAACTTGCTGTCTGAATATTTCTAAGAATGCTTCTTTAAGAAAAAGATAAGCTAAAACTATTTTTCTGACTACTGTCCTACACTTGAAAAAAAAAGTATTTTCGACTGTTTTCAGTTGATGAAAGAAGGAATCTTGGTAAACCTTCTTTTCAGTTTAGATAGTATTTAAAGTATTCAAATTTCAACTTAAATCAGTTCAAAGTTTGTTTGGTTTTAGCACTATGAATAGTGTATTGCACCGTTGATCACACCCAACTGCTTCGTTCTTGTTGAATTTTGCTTTTGAGTCCCAAAAACTAAAACTAATTTGAAAAATTAGTACACATGTGTTTTCTATGTGATTTTTGCTCATTTTTAGCGGCAGTGCCCGCTTTGCCTTTGCCTTTTTGTGTGTGCGTGTGTGTGTGTGTGTGTGTGTGTGTGTGTGTGTTTACAGGCATGTAAACACATGAGAGCACAAAGCCACACGCACACACGCACACACACACAACCACTTCAGTGGGTATTTTTGTGAGTTGGTTTTGGTTGTGAGCTTGACAGCATTTCAATAGAATTAACAAACACACACACACACACACACACACACACACACACACACATACAGTTAGTGAATGGGTGAAGGAGTCTGGGCAAAAGGTCCTCAGCGACGGCAAGAAAATTAAATAAAATTATAAATAAAATAGTAAAAACGAAATGGGTGCTCACAAAAAGCTCCATAACGAAAGGTTTCTATGAAAAATGCGCATAAATAGTGCCACAGCCACGTTGCACGGGGCGTATTCGCAATGTGTGAGAGAACTTCAAGTGGGTCGAAGCTGTGTGTGCGCACACGAGTGTGCGGGTGTGTAAGTGTGCAAGTGTGTGTGTGCGTTTGTTTGTATAACATTTTTTAAGGGGTTTTTATAGCTCTTAATGTTCGTTGAATGTGTATGTGTGTGTGTGTGTGTGTTTGGTGGCACTTGACAAATTCTTGCAGTTTGGCGAGCAACGTGAGCTCCACACGCTTGCACGATTTCAGTTTGCGCCTGAGGAAAGCGGCAAGAGCTCTTCTCACACTTGGCTGAAACCTAATTAAACTGCTCATCGGGTCTCTGCCAGCCATCAAAGTGCATTTGTGCACGACTCCCACTCGGCGGCTGGTGGGTGTTGCCATAAAAGCCGCACTAGCGATCGCTTTTAGCTTATCGACTGCGAAAGGTGGCATCGGCCTTATCAGCGGCATTGCCTTTTGCAATGATCCTGATCCCCAACGAGCTCAACGTTTTAATAAGGCATTGACGAGCCAAACGGTCAGCCAAACGGGCAAATTTCATACAAGGCTTTAAATAAATTGCTGCCAAATGCAGCAGCAACAGCACCACCACCACCAGCACCACCAGCTCAACTCGGGAACATTGCCGAGACGGTCCTTTAGCGGCTTCGCATTGCCGGACCAGCTCGCTGAAGCCAATGACTGACTGACAATCACTTAAGTAGAACCCGATAAAAATCTTGAAGCCAGAAGACGGAGACGGAGACGGCAACTCGAGCTCCCAACTGGATAACTGGAAAACTGGACCCAAGCAAAGCAACAAAACACACAACAAAACAACAAAACACAACAATACAACTAAACATAAAAGCAGACGAAACGAAAGATTGAAAGAATGAAGCAATGCCAAGCAACCAGCCAGAGTCATGACCAACAGCAACAACACATTGGACATTTATGGATATTGAAGCTTATAGACAGGCAGGCAGGCAGACAGACAGACAGAAAGACAGACGGACGGAGAACGAAGATGGGACACATACAAAATAGTCGGTTGCCATTGTTGCAGAGCAGAGAGAGAAACTGGTTTCCTTTGCTTTGGTTAGGTTCGCTGTGCCAACGAGCAGCATAGGGGGAAAATATCAAATATACATATTTCTCAGAGAAAAGCTGCGGTCGCAGCGACTCCGCAGCGGTGGTCAAGAGGTCAGCTACAGTCAAGGAAATTTTCTAGCTTGTTTCGGGGTCAGCTGTCGAAGGATGGCTTGCAAACTAACATTTATTTACGATTACATTTTTAATTAAACATATTTTAGTTTTGAGTGTAGAACACTAACAAGATAAATGTACCTTCTTTTTTTGGTTATATACAACTCTATTTTGTGCTCATTCTCTATATGTATATACACACACATATTATTTTTATGTGCCACTTGCCACACATTCAACGCCCACTTTTGCAACAACACATAAAGCAGTCACAAAGGTACTTGTGGAATTTCTTTGACTGTTTGAAAGTGCAGCACCCACAATCATTCCACCAGTTTTGCTCCTTTTCCCAGTTTGTATTGTATTGTTATGTGCACAACAACTTATATATATAAATATATATATTTGAAGTCTTAAGCGGTATCCTGGTTTAACACTTGCGTGCTTTATCGTCTTTGACTTTGCAGCTATTGTCGGGCGATGCCATTTGTAATCCACGTTCGGATAGGCTGACTTTAAATATATATAAATACTCGTATTTGTGCTTTAAGACGTTTCCCCCCCTACTTTTTGTTTTTGTTTCGATAGTTGCTTGTAAAATTAAGAAGTTGAAATTACTTCAAAAAATACACCGAGGAATTCGAACGTCTGAAGGCAATAGAAGAATTACAAATTACAAATGTGGCCAAGTCATACAGTTTCGCGGCCAAGTCGAACAAATTGCGGCAAGGCATCTGCAACAATGCTGCATTGCTTCAGCGTGGCTCCGACTGCGATACACCGGAGAATTGATGTCATTTCCAATGTAGAATTCCTGCTAGAACATGTGTCCCGGCCGTGTACGTGCCCCGCTTGCGCAGCTGCAGCCGAACGAGAACGGGGAGGAGTGAAGCCAATCAGAGCAGGTACAAATAAAAACTAAATAAATTATTGACATAATATTAAGGCAGAGTCGGGCTGCAGGCCCGGTTATGAGCGCAGACGTAATTGATTTTCAAAGGGCTATTAGAGAGACAAAAGGCCGCCACGAGAAGCTGTGCGCCAGTCGTGTCTCTTGTGACAACTCGGGCAAATAAAATATAATTGTAATTGCAAAAGCACAAAAGACAAAAGACGAAAGACAAAAGATCAAAAGGACGCACAGCCAGCCAGTCTGTCCTGTGTCCATTCCCAGACAGGGATTCTAGAGAGTTGCGCATCAACTTGACTATCGACGAAACATAAAACAATAATCATAATGCTGATGATGATAATGACGCTGCCATTCTGCCAGCTAACTGCAGATACAATTGTATCTGCGTTTCTGTCTCTGTTTCTGTTGCTGTCCTTCGTCCGCCCAACGGTCCAACGGAGTGTCTCAGTGTCCCAGCACTCAAGTGTGCACAAAACACTCGTTAAATGTGCCAAAGTAAGAAATGTTCCTCCTCCTGCTCTCAACTGCCGCATTCGTATTGATTTCAACTTTGCCAAGGGTTTTCTGTGTGTGTTTATGTCGTTTGCCTATCCCCCCCGCCCCGCCCCACATCTCGCCGTACACCTTGCGCCTGTCAACGCCGCTAAGGAGCTGAACCTGGTGCTGGAGCTGGACTAGGCTCTTGGCTAGTCGTTTCGCTGTTGTCAAGTATTTATGCTAAGAGCTGTCAAACAAGTTGTAGTTACATTGATTACATTCGCGACTGCAATCTGCCGCAGACTGCAGCACTTTTTTACTTTTTATAAGCGAATCTTTTAATGTGATTGCATTACTTAGTTGGGCGCTGGCTGTGGCAGCTGGGCAGCTGTTGTGATTCCATCTGCGGATTCGAACATGCACGCCCACTGGGAATTGATAAAGGTGCCCAAACAAACGCAGATGATACTCACACAAACGCACTTGAAATATGAATTTTAAGACGAGCAAATAAACGTACCTGCAAACAAGAGAAAGAACAATTAAATAACTGAATTAAACAATAACAGATTAATACAATTAAATATACAGATAAATAGATATAGATATAGATATAGATATAGATATAGATATAGATACAGATACAGATATAGATATATATATAGATATAGATATAGATATAGATATAGATATAGATATAGATATAGATATAGATATAGATATAGATATGTACATATATAATTAAGGGGGTAGGAAAAGCTATTCAAAATTTAGACAAGGAGGAATTCTTTTTAAAGTTTTTAAGTTTTTTCTTGGAAATTGGTTGAAAATTGCAACAGTAGCTGTTAAGTTAATGTTTTGCCATGTTTGTATAACTAGCAACCTCTGTGAGGCTATAAAAATAAATTAGTTGGCACCCAATGCGACTTTCCAGTTGTTAACATGTAACCCACTCTACGGACACACGCCCACTCGATAATAGATAGTTGGTGTGGATAAAGTCGCCCAATTCAGTGCCAATTATTTTGCACAACAAACAACTTTGGGCAACTATCAAAAGCAATTTAGGGGGGGCAACCAGGCCCAACTGCAACATACATCAATAATTGCAAGCACACATAAAAAGGCCCATTAGAATACATTTCTAAGCCACATAGTCAACTCCCTCATTACACAAAATGCGCCCACGCCTACTCTAAGCCAAAGGAGGGAAAAACTAAAAAGTAGAGGAATAGGGTGAATGTATGTACATGACCCGGCTAGATAGTGCCAGCCAAAAAATATATTAGAACTAGCCCAGGTAGTCGGCCTTATTTACCGGCCGAGCCATGGGAAAGGCTGCCTTAACAGTTTTTCATGCTCGTTTTCACCAATTTCCAATCGGCACACACGCAATTTTCGCCCCGTCAGAACGCACGAGGAAACCCGCTCCAGCTCCGGTAATGAGACGACGCGTGGGCGCGTGCGGGGAGGTGCTTGGTACGCGTTGTCGCCACGAACCCAACGACCCATCTAAGGCCATTATATAGGTTTTCATTTTCATAGTTTTTTTTTTTGTTTTTTGGTTTTTTTTTCTTATTTCTTCGGTTTTGGCAGCTTTTTTCCCTCTATGTTGGCGGTGTTTTGGCACACATGGCAATTTGGATATCGACAAGAGCCTGGGCTGCAGACAAAGCTGGCAACTTGGAGGCCACAAAAATCGTTTGCACAAAACACGCACATCACCGATGGGCGCTCCCCCCCCTGCCCGGCGTAGGCCCCTTAGACCAGGCAACACCCACATGCCTCGTTTATCTATCTGGCAGCCCGTAATGGGCACGCATACGAAAAGGCGGAGGGATACATGCGAGGCCATCAGGGTGGCGTTGGTAAGGCAACTCCTTGCCGCTAACAAAATATAGTCAATAAATTGTGCCAAAAGCATTATGGAAAATGTCCGCTCGTACGGAATGCCAAAAAAAAAGAGTGTGAAAAGCAAATATGTATATTGCCAGGGCCAGTTTCAGATCGATTCGATAACTCACTTATCGATTTAAAGTTAAGAGCTTCGAAGAATTCAAAGTTTATCTCTTATGAATCTGCCATCCAAATTGCAACTAATATGCGGCTTCTTAGGGCAGATAGCCGTGTAAGTGAGTTGTCATTAAAATTGAAACTTCGGGTCATTTTATGGCCGTGTATACAAGCACATAAAATGTGGCAGAGCGAAGGCAACGCATAGATAAACATGGCAAAAGCGACATTCCCCGGCCGCATCAGCCTTAACCTTTCCAGGCACGTACCACAAAAAAAAAAAAAAAACAGTATGTATACAAATATATATGACTAAACTCAACCAAAGTTGAACGACATTAAAACGCAGCGCAGGAAAAATTAAAATTTGTTTTTTTTTTGTTACTTTGCGCGCAACGCACATAAAAATTAAAATAAATACAGCACTTACAAGTAAGACGGTGGGGGGAGGGGGAAAAATTTAAAAGCCCGTAAAAAAGAAGAAGTACGAAACGTGGAAGAGGAGGCCAATGTAACCAATGGAATGCCGCTGCCAACTATTAACGTCTCCTTCAAGGCGTCACGTAGGTGGAAAAACTGAAAAGCGAACCGAGCGGCAAATAATATACGCGAGAATTATGAGACATGCCGAATGGCGACAGGCTAATGGCAGCTAAATTGGTTAGCAAGAGTTGCAATAAGAAGAAGAGGATGGATAGGCGAACCAAAAAGATGATTCGGGAAAATTACTCAAACCGTTGCGGCGGCGGCGGCGGCTGTTTTGTTTATAATAAATTAAGTAAAATCTATTACAATTTTGTGCTAATATGTGAAGCGCGTGGGCCAGCTAACGGTCCCTACGAGCCCCGCCAGCAACAGCACAAGCAACACAAGCAACAGCAACAATCGATTACAATCTGGTTGCTTGTTAAGTTGCAAGACAGGCAAGTAAGGAACCCAGCAAGGAACCCAACAGCCAAATCGATGCAACCCGTTCGAGAGTTGGCTCTGCCAATTTTCTGTTTGGCATTTGCCATTTGCCTGTTTTGCTGCTTTATACGTGGCGAGGCCTTGTTTGGCTCAGCTCTAGCCAAAGCCTGTCTCGGTTTTGGCCGGGCCTCTGATAGGCAACAGCAACAGCAAAAGAAACAACAGCAATGGACCTAGCGGCCGATGGGGCCAATAAGCCGACGACGCTTGCTGGCAACACAAAAAAATTCGTTAGCTTTTCTTGGCTTCGCTTTTTGGGAAATTGCGTTTCTTGCCGCAGTTTAGTTTTGCTCCCCCTCTACTGACTCTATCCCCCGCTCCAACGTCACATTGTGTACTTGCCTTAAGCAACACAGTTCTCGTTGATTATAGCGTTGGCTCCTTTTCCCTATCCCTTTCCCTTTTCCTTTGACTCATACAAAAGGGTCGCTGCCAATACGAGTGTTGTCCCTGTATGTGTGTGTGTGTGTGTGTGTGGGTTGTATTGTGCGCGTTACGACTTGGCCAAATGACTTTTTGGCTGGCAAATTTCGTTCGGCTCGCATAAAGAACAATGGCTACGCATTTTCATAGAGCAACCCTTTTCGGGTTTATGTTCTCTTTCTCGATTTCGTCATAAACTCGACTCGGGCTCAGGGCTGCATCCATCATATTTGGCTGCCACGCCCATAAATGGCTTCACACAGCCTCAGATAACCTTAAGCATCTTGCAAGAGGCATCTCTCACACCATCTCCATTGCAGCTCATTAAAAGTTTGTACGTTTTTTTCGCCAGTTTTTATTTTCGTTTCGATAAAAAAGTCAGCCCACGTTGCAAAGCCATTGCATGCACAAACCGACCCCGCGAATACCCCGTACTAATGAAGTGTTATTTCATTTTTGTTTCTTTTTTTTTACAATATTATTTCTGCCTCTTCTTTTCACATATAAATTGCTCAATCCAAAGCAAACACCGCACCTCAAATGAGGAGATGCTGCTGCTGCTGCCCTCGCTGATTGTTGTTGTTGTTGTTGCTGTTGTTGTTGTTGCTGTTGTTGGGTGCAGCACACGCAAGCGGATGATCGTCTGAGCGGCGACACCTACGCAACCGACGCAAATTACAGCAACATGGAGCCGTGGTGCCCCCTCTTTGTGCCGCTTTCACTACTTATCTAGTTTCTAAGCATGTGTGGCAGCTGCAATTAAAGTAAATACACTCGAAACAGCCGGGGAAGACCCTCCTCCTCCCTATTTGCAGGCGAATGCAAAACAAGCAATTTTCGCTCATCAGCGACAAAAGCGCCAACGCCCACGCCAAAGAGCAAAAAAATGGTCAACATGACAACGTTGACATGCGACATTAAAAGCCAAGACACGGACAGAGAGACAGACAGAGAGAGACAAAGACGGAATTCGCCATGAACCGCATCGTTTCGATTGGATCTTTGTGGCATTGCGTGCCTATCGTGGACCTGGACCTGGACCTGGCCGCAATTCTCAAGAGAAATGTCCGCAACACACGCAAAAAATCGCAGCGCATTAAAATCACTGCGTGTGCGTGCAGCAAACGGGCCGTTGGGAGCAGGGGGCGCAGGAGGGGGGAAGGCATGTTATCAAATAATGTTGCAAATGCTTCGCTGCCGCCACAAATTGCCAGGCGGCGAACGTGGCTGCAGCCATGAAAGTCGCGTCAGGCAATTTAAATAAATAATTAATTCCCCTCAATTAAGCACAGTGCAAGGGCAGTGTGTCGACTGACCATTTGTTTGCCTGAGAAACTGAGAAACTGAGCCACTGAAATATTGAGGCAAAGAGAAATAGAAAGAGAGAGAGATTAGCTGTTGTTTTTCTTTCTTTTGTTTTGTTTGGTTTTAGCAACTTATTCAATCAGTATAAATTCGCATAAGATTAACAAATTACCGCCGTATTCACCCACTCAGATTCACATCCATCCGCGAATCCTTATGCGGAGCACAACTCTCGCAACTGACTAGATTTTAAACGCTTTTTGCGCTGAGATTTTGCCACCGCAAACCCTGAGATTTGTTTAACGTCCACGTCGCGAGACGCCAACTTCATCACCGGTGCAATGCGCCCGACGTCGCCTCGCCTCGCGTCCGTCCGTCCGTCCGTCCGTCTGTCCTGCATTTCAGTTGAGTTTCTTGTGCCTAATTTTATATTCAATGCACGCAACAGTCGCCGCCGTTTAGTTTATATACTTTTTTTCTACAGTCTTTGCCTTTTGTTTAAAATTCTTTTTTTTCTGTTTTGTTTTGTTCTTGCTGTCCCTTCTTCTTCTGCTGTTTTTTCTGGATGTTCTACAGCTTTTTTGCATCTGTCCCTGCCGACTGCTGTTTTGTATTTTTATTTTAATTTTTTTGTTAACTCCATAAATTCTCCAAAAACTATTTATGCTGCACATAGTTTTTGCATGGCTCGCACTAATTATGCAGCTGGATTTCAGGCCAGCCCCCACCAAATCCAATCTGAGAGCCACCGCCAGTCCCAGGCCGGCTCAGGGCTGGGGCTAATGTATGCGTGGGTGGCGCCCTAGCCTTGAAGGGGCTTGAAGGCAGCCTCATAGCCGCCGGCCATAATTCATGGGGCATGGTGTCTATGGTGTCTGTTTTGAAATTGAAAGAAAATAATTATGAGGCAGCGGAAATTGAATTTCTTATTACAGAGGCCGCCGAGGAGGACCTGGCCGAGGAGTTGCGCCCAGCCAGCCAGTCGGCAGCAGCAGCACTGCCATGGGAAGTGCTTCCAAATTAATTAAAATCCATAAAGTCGACGGCATGCTTTAGCTACGGGGCGAATTTCACAGCGATTGCAGCAGCCATTTCGATTGCCAATTTCAATTTCAATTCGAATTCGAATACGAATTCAACTGCCTCAGGTCGGTTTGGTTTGGGTCATAGGTCAAGGTTGTAAAACGCTACGTTTTGTTTGCCATGCCACTTAATATGTATTGTATTCTGATTTATCGAGGGGCGCGCCACTGTTGCGGAGCCATGCATATTTCATTAGCCACCTCCTGCATTTCAATTTGAATTTTGGCCAGCTTGCGGCACTCATCGGAGCCATGGTTAAAGTCGTTGGCTAATAACACTTTAAGTGAATTCTATTTCTTTTTTGTGCATGCCACATGCCACATACCGCATTCCGTTGCTCCATTTTTAGAGATCTTTCACCCGCGCTACCTCAATGCAGATTACGTTAATCTCGTTTCAAAAAAAGGAACTTATACGAGTTGAACGAACGTTTTCTAAACTGATTAGTGTATTGCATTTTTAATTTTCTTACTGCAATTTGGATTTGGGGCCCTTCACACCTAGACGATGGCCCTGGCCCTAACCCTGGACGCGTTCCGCTCGGGGGCAAGACGATGGCCACAGCCACAAATTACAAATTGAAAGTAGTTTGTATCTGCCGCTGATGCTGATGCTGTTGCTGTTGCTGTTGCGTCTGCGGCTGCTCCCGCCGGCAGTAAAAAATTTAAGTGCATAAGCAAAGTAGCTGCGGCAGTCGCGGTGGCGGTGGTGGTGGCGGTGGTGGAGGCTCCGCTGCCTTTGCCCCGGGGCTGGGCGCAATTTGGGGTTACAGTTCGAGAAGAAGGGACGCGGTGGGAAATGTGTGGAGCATGTTATGCACTTTTCCTGCGGCTACCGAAAAATGTATACACAACAAACACACACACACACACACACAGAAAAATACAAGGGATACGAAACGGGGAAACTTCTAAGTGGCCGGCCGTGGCCGAAGGAGCTCTGCAGCCAACTGGGCACTTGAAGCGGAGACCCCGTTCCAGCAGTCCCCGCTGACCTGCAGTTCTTCGGTGCTCGAGTCTTTGTCTTCTTGTCTTGGCTATTGTTTCATTCATGAAGCTGCCCTTCGTTGTTTTTTTGGCTGCCTGCCCAGAAAAGATTTCGTGTCTCTGCTGCAGTGCCCGGAGCGTGGCAAGGGCGGGCGGGCAGCAAGAGGCATGGGTCTAACACTAACCCATAATTTGTGTTGGGCTCGAGAAATGAGGAAGCAGGCGAAGAAGCAGAGAGAAGAAGAGCTACAAGCATGTAAACCGTTTTCGACAACGAGTGATTATCATTTTGCGTCCACTTTCCGAAAGGTAACTAAAATGTTGTCTCCTAGCTGCGGATGCTTACTTACAACTTGTTCAGCCTGCCGAAAAACTAATGCCACTGCTTTGGCTTTCTTAATTGTTGCCACTTTGTCTGAGCCAGCGACTTCCGTCTGGGAGTACGACTGCAATATTTTTTGTATAATTTTGGGTAATTTATTTAGCCCCACTAATGCGGCCCGAGCAATGTTTGCGCTCATCAGTTTAGCCCGAGATACATTTGTATCTTGTGCTAATCCTTTTGGTCTAAATACAGCATTAGCAGGCACACACACACACGCACACACGCACACACACAGAAGTAGAGTTGTAGCCAGCACTCATATATCACAGAGCAAACCTCAAGCAGCTGCGTTGACAACGTCCGCTGCTGGGACCAGGCTTCGGGTCGCATCGGTCGGGGATTAGTGGCCACTGTCTGGTGGCTTTGCCAGCTTTCTTGGCTGACTGACAACGGCAAAAGTTGCTGCTGCTGCTGCTGTTGCTGTTGCTGCATTTCTAAATGATTATTAATTATAGCGCTTAAATTTATGCTCATGACCACCAATCTCTTGCCCGCCCCCTGGCTACCCTTCTAACGGTATTATTGAAGTGCCAGTTGCGACCCCACGCACACACACATTCAGCGTCGCCTCGTCACTACCCCTCCCCTCCCCGACAACGTGCTATAAATGACTAATTCATTGCGCGCCCATTGTGTCTCCAGTGCCTTTAGGGGCCCCGAACAACTCACGTGCCCCATTGACGATCCGCTGCCTTTGTCTATTTTTAGTAGCCGCCACTTTTGTCTCATTGCCGTCTGCATTTCTATCCGCTTTTATCATTTTGTCATTTCATTCGCCTCAATCATTTGTCCGCTGCGAGCTGACAATGATAATGTCTGCCGATAAACATTGCCTGTAAATAGATCCGCTTGGTACCTGCATTTCGGGTCCGGGTCCGGGTCCGCGTCCGTATCCCTGTCCAGCATATTTGTTCGAATAAATATTTTGACAATTTATTGCCATTTGTTTTGTGAAGTGTTTTTTTGAATTTAAATATATTTAATACGAACGGAATGTTTGTTTAGGGGAATTCTTAAGATTTTCGGAGATAAATCAAAAAAAAAATATTTGTATTTTTTACCGTACTTACTAGCTAGATAGATACTTTTGAGGGTCTCGTTTTACATACCTGCAAATAGAAGAAGTTAAGAATTGTGATTAGAAAATGTGCGCAGTTATTAAAAATTTCTTAAAATTAAAAATTTTATTAGTGGCATCAACTGCTCTCTCTGTCTTGGCTTAAGGTTTCAGTTAAGATGGGAAATTACCTCAACAACTGTCATTTTGACAGCCGAAACCGAGTGAACAAAGGCCAAGAATCTGCCGCGTAAAAGCAATAACAAAATGCAATAGCAGCGAACCAACAGCGAACCAACCAACAGCGAGCAGCGATGACAATAGAAAAAGTAACGACCTTTTTGTTAAATTAAAAGTTTATGAGGCATTAAATGGTCAACGACAAAGCAAAATTGCCAAAAAAAAAAAAAATATAATAAAAATAATAATAATAATAATAAGAGAGGGGATATCGCAAAAGAAGTTGTGCGTTCAATAGCATCAAGTAAAAAGTCATTAAGCCCTCCAACAGCAACATTATTAAACTCTATCTATCTCTTGTTCGCTCCCTCGCCTGGTCTTGTGGCACAGGTCATTAGACCGACGGCATCTAAATTGCATTATCAACGCCAATAACGGGACACAGCCCGTTTGACGACTAGTTGTTGTTGCTGTTGTTGTCGCTGCAGCCGGGTTGCCTCCCCCGAAAGCCCTCAGGCAGCGTCATAAAAATGACATTATTTGTCAACGCCATAAACATATCGTGTATATCTTGTTGGCTGCTGTTGCTGTTGCTGTTATAGCTGCAATAGTTGCACAATGTGTGTTGCAGCAATTGTCCAGCGAGTGCGGCAGGGTGGCAACTCTGCCCATTGCATAGACACGGGGTGTGAACATATGGCCAGCTATACGAAAATCTTTCTGCCAAAAAGTGCAATTAATTATTTTTTATTGAGTGTTCGAAGAATGTCTGTGGGGTGGGTCGGTATTCGGGCAGGGTGGGGTTCGGATTGGGCTGGGTTGGTAACAGTAGGGTCGCCGTAATCACTAAATTTGTTAAGTATTATCGACTGCACATTTAATTATAAAGACATGTGGCGACGACTGTGCTGACAGTTGTGGCTAATGACATTGAGCCATTGGCGAGAAAGCGCGCGGACCAGAGACAATGGAACACAGCAGCAGAGAAGCACGGTCCATAGAATCGTAGACCGGAAGCCGAACTTAATCCGCAGCATTTGCGGCCGAGTGTTCAGCATTAGGTTTTTGGCATTTCAAATTCAATTTTCAGTATAATACACATTTCTCTCTTTCTCCTTCCATTTGCAACCCCTTCTTTTATTACAGGGGTTGCGGTTTCTCTGTGGAAATTTGACGCCCGCTGCTTGTCCAGAGCGCATGAAAATATGCAAAATATTACAAACATTTTTGGCCAACAACAGAAGGGGAGAGATGGCTTTAAGCCGAAGCAACCAGAAAGCCGCATGTGTGCGGCATTTTTGTGTTAATTTTTTAAAGCGACTGCTGCGAAAGTGGGTTGGGGCGGGGTGGGGTGGTGCGTAGGGATCGACGAGTGACGTTGACATTTTCCATTGTGTCAGTTGTTGACTTGCAGCAACAGAAGAAGAGCTACAACAATGACAAAATTCTGAATCGAGTTTGTTTGTTTGTTTGTTTGGCTTTTGCTTTTGCTGCTTGTTTTGCAACACTTTTCTTTCGGCTTGACAGCAGCTGCCACCGCTGAGAGTGGGGAAAGTGAAAGATCTTGTGTTTAGTTTTGGCTGTGTCAATGCTTTAGTATATAATATGAGAATATCCTTGAATATATGAACATAAAAGGAAATAGATGGAAATATTCATATATATATATATATATACATATCTATTCAAGAGGCAATCGCATGTGAAATGAGAAAAACAAAAAATTGGTTTCACTTTCCGCCGACAAAAATTTAAAGAAAGAAACCTGCCCGTTGGGTTACCTGGCGTTCGGATGCTGCCAAGAAAGCCCGACAAGCCGTGGCCAATGCATTCGGCACTGTCCTCATCAGCATCGAACGCCGCAGCACAAGTTTACTCGAAATAAATATGAATATGACTGATTAAGCAATGCAAATCGATTGTCTACACTCAATCCTCTTCTCTCTCGTTCTGGATGCGATTTCCCCGGGGCGGGGGTAGAGACGCGGCACGGCCTCGGCCCGCTGCTGGTTGCTCTTTTATAACGTGAATTCCTCAATTTTTCGTTGTTATTTTGTGTTGTTTTTTTCTGTGGCTGCTGTCAGAACTGACAAACGCAAATGATTTATGTGTGTTTGCATGCGTGTAAATGTCATTAGGCAGCGGCAGAGCAGAGTTCGGCAGGATGAGGCGGAGGCGGAGGCGAGGAGACGGTGCCTTGTGAGCTGTGGCAAGCGACGTGGCAGCGGTGCATCGATTTGCTGTCTTTGACTTTCCATTGCAAAGCTGTTGACATTTGTAGTTGCCCCTCCGCGGATCCTACTGCCTGCCACACACGCACGACATGCCCCAGCAGCAGCAGCAACAATAACAACAACAACACTTGCCAACTATCGACCAGATTTGACATTAAATAATGAGTTATGCTACTGATGGCTCACAATTTGCAACGTGGCCCAAACTCGAGTCAACTCGTGGGCAGGGCCCGCCCCCGCGCAAATGTCAGGCGCGGTTGTGGCTGGCGTCTTCGAGCCGTCTTCCGAGTGGGCGTTGTGCGTGTCCCGGGCTTCGGGTCTGGGAATTAGTCATCGCAAGATTTTCGCTATATATTAATATGAAGTTTGTTTGGCTGGTTAGTTCATTTGGCCAGTTCTCACACCAACCCCGTCCAACTTTGCATGCCAATTCATCATCTGTTTTGACATTGCATCTGTTTCGTTTTAATGCTGCTGCTGCCACTGCTGCTGCTGTTTCCGCTTGGCTGCGCTCACCCACCACACCACACAAGTAGTGCGAACATCCAAAACTCTCCCAGATCGTTTTTGTTGATGGCGGCTTTTTCATCAGCAACTGTCAGTCGTTTGTCAGTCCGTTGAACGTTTTGCACATTGCTGCGCAGAAATAAATTAACATTTCGCCTGGCCACAAGTCGCAAGTGTGGCGCCTGCGCAGCGCCAACGACTGAATGCCTAATTAAGTTGCTGCAGTTGCTGCAGTTGCAATTGCAATTGTCGACTGTCTGCCTGTTTACCTTTCTGAGCTGTGCGCAGTCGCAGCAATATTTGCTCCTACACAACTGCAACTGCAGCAGCTACTGTTTTGAAAGCCCATTTTCCTTGTTGTTGCCTAACAGCAAGAGTTGTTTTTTAGCTGTTGCAAGGGGGCCACACATGTGTGTTCGTGTTGACAGTTTGGCATACATATAACAGCTGTTGTTGTTGTTGTCGGTTTGGGTGCAGGCCTATTTGGTGTGTGTGCTGTTCGAAAGTTTAGTTGACTTGGCCAAAAGCGTCCGTTGAAGGCAACGGCAGCTGCGTGTAATTGCCTGCGGCTAGTTGTCTTCGTCATCATCTTTATTGTTGTTGTTGTTGTTAACAAACATTTGTTGGAATTTGGAATTTGAACAAAAAAAGAAGCATGTTTTGAATTGTGCAACGTTCGGGCCATGTGGTAACTGGTCTACTGTAAAATTGTAAAAAACCAAAAAATCTATGGAATCTGTTTAAGATAAAACCGAAATTTCTTATTGTTTGATTTATCAGCGCTTTTGGGCGAGACAGTTGGCCAGCTTATTGGGTTGGCTGTTTATACGGTCCTCGGTTTACATCATTCGCTCATTTGCATTGGCAAAGGAAATTAACATCAAATTTAGTTGGGCCTTCCCCTTCTGGTTTCCCTTTTAGTTGTGCGTTCGGCAATTACACGATAATTTACGGCGCAAATGTATTTCATATTAGTGGCTCGGAGTTGCTGTTGTTGTTGTCAACTTAATGTCCTTTGCATAAGCGCACGCTTGTCGCGCTTGCATATCCTTTTTATGTGGCTTAACACATTTAATTAACAAAGCAATTAAGCAGAGAGAAATGTCAAGCGGAGAGAACAAGCCAATGCGAATGGGAAAGAGCCAGAGAAGAAAAGCGTTTTTAATTTAATTTATATCATTGTATGTGTGTCTGTGTGTGTGTGTCTGTGTGTGGGGGGTGTCCTTTTTCAGCGTTTGAGTGTGGCAACACTTTTGCCATCCGCCTTGGCGGTTTTGCTCCCTTATGCTCCGTTGTTATTGTAAAATAATGCGTTAAAATAGTATGATATAATTTATATATATGTGTGTGTGTGTGTGTGTGTGTGTGTGTGGAGGAGATGCAAAATGGACGAAGGACTCAGCAGAGCGCATTGCCATGATGACGTTTTTATTGCTGGTAACAAACAATAACATCGTCCATTTTCGTCCTTTTTACTTTGCATCCTGGTACTTCTTTACTCTCTCTTTCTCTCTCTTTCTCTTTCTCTCTATTTTCATTTGGGAAACAAAAGGCAAATTTATGCATAGTAAAGAATTTTTTAATTAAATTTCACACACAAACACACACACAACAACAAGTGACGGATAAAGAATGAACTTATTTTTGGGAAGGCATTTAAAAAAACTTTTTACCAAAGCAATCAGAAAACTCATCTCAAGTTAGCGCGAAGTCTGTCAAGCGACGTCAACCATTTTTGAACACTTCATCGCATTACAATTCGCCGCGGCGGCCCGCTTTGAGGGCCGACGCGTCGATTGGGCAACGCCTCGCGAGGCGATCTGTCATTTCTGACAGCTTACAATGCTGAGGCTGAGGCGAAATGATCGGCGCTTTTTCGATGGGGTGTTTATTAACTCCACTCACAAAGTATAAATCAAAAATTATGCAGTGTTTTTTCTTTTTTCTTTTTTGCATTTTACACATTTGCTTGTTGTTCTTGATCGCAAGTCAAGCGCGAAAATGATTCCGATGTCGAGCATTGTGGGATGTCAACTTTATATGGGATATAAAGTGCAGCATAATTTCTGAAATAACATCGATCACGGCAGAGAATAACAACAACAACAACTACTTCATACACACATGTGTTACGGCTTGTCACTTTTACAGCAATTATAATGCCAAGTTCTCATATGGAACCCAACCCCGAATTACTAATAATAACTCTTCATGACATTGCACCACCACCCGGCATACCACCCGAGCCACCACAGCTGAGACCCATGTGTAACTGTTTAACCCTAAACCCCACCCTAAACGGGCCTGTCTTGTTTAAGTTGCTCTTTAAGCAAACGATCAATCATAAAAAAAGAGCATAAAAAAAACAAACAAAAAGAAAAAAACTGAACAAAAACGAAAAACATTTCATGTACTATGCAGATTCAACATATTTCACGTTTCTGTTGTTGTTGTTGTTGTTGTTGTTGTTGCTGACATCCCAGACTCTTCGAGTGTGGGGGTACTTTTGACATTTTAAATACTGATGGTGAATAATACTTAATATGAATCGTTATTCTTTGCTTTTATGCTCCAGCGACAGCTTGTTGAAAAAACATTTTCGATTTCTGAGGGAGTTTTTGTTAAGGCATTCATAAATCAATGACGAACTCTTTTGTTTATTTTAGTGTGCAAAAATATTAATAATATTGAGCACAAACTAAGCCATTAATTATGATTTCAAATAGTAATTAACAGTTCCAAAAATAATTCAGAATGATGGTGGATCATTTGAATGGGGGCAAAATCTTAAATCTGTTCTTTAAAAAAAACCCCAAGGCGAAGTCTTAATTGTGATCAGTCTCTCGCTCTCAATCAACAACATATGATAGCATTAGGAGGACAAAACTGTACCGATTTACAGAGAACGGGAAATCATCAATGAAAATTGTTTTTCCCACGTCGCAGACAAACACGCACACGCAAATCCCGATGCAATGGGGTATGCTGAGTGTAATCAAGGGGGGGAAAGCGGGACAGGTAGTAACAGAAATTATAAGTGAATTAAAGCGCGCCACGATGCGGACGAGGCTTTTAGCCAGGTATTAAGGCAGAGCCAATAGCAGTCAAGTGTTGGTGCTATTCGCGGTTACAGTTAGTCGGTCGTGTGGAGTCGCCGGTTCAAGCTTTAAGGTCAATCAACAGACGGAGCCGGTAGAAACAGAAAATGCGAAGGAGACTCCGGAGGCGAGCTTAAAATTCTATTTGCCGCACAGCGGCAATTTAGCAGCTTATGGCAACCAAACAAGATGCACTGAAAGAGTGCCGGCACTGGCTGAGGGAGCTGAGAGCTGAGGGATCTGGGAGCTGAGGGGTTAGGGGTTAGGGGGCAACAGCTTGGAATGCTGATGTTGATGCACTGGCGCTGCTGCTGCAGAGCAGCAAGACTAACTGCTGGGTAATCACATGCGGTGCTGCTTAAGCGTTGCCAAGGCAGCCGCAAAACCCAGCTCAGATGCATCTGCAGCTGCCATCGCGTCGACATCGTGTGCCATCAACGGAGTCTGAATACCAAAGGAGGAGGAGGAGAGTAACCCACTCACTGCCCTGCCACTCCCACCGGCAAAAGTCTGATGTATGACTTGAGATAAACTGCGAGAGTTTCTGAGTTATTTTTGTGCTGGCTGCTATACCCTACGCTCGACTCTACAATCTGTCCTAGCCGAATGAAACTTTAATGTTGTCTTTTCAACTGAAATCTGTGTTAATCAAAACAAAAATAATGCGCCAGTTTTTCGATAAAAATAAACCTCAGTTTGCTGGACAATATTTGCGGCGCTGGCTTTACTATGCGAACTAATCAAATCGCTATTGTAGCGCATCATTTTGGCCAACTGCACTCTGTCCCACATATAATGCCAACATATGTGTGTCTGTGCCATTTTTTTCCTTTAACTTTAATTTTTTTGGTTTTTGTACCATTTGTAACTTTTTGTTCCACATTTTCTTCTATTTTGCTGTATGCAGTTGCCGGCGTGCGTCGCATATATCACAAAAAACTACAGAAAACTGCGGAGAACAACCGAAAGAGTAGCCATTGCCTGGGCTTGCGGTTTTCGCTAAGCTGCCAGCGAATGTCGATGTGGATGTGGATGTGGATGATGTGGATGATGATGATGATGATCCCATGTGCAGGTTTTGTGTGCGCGTCAAGAGCAGCAACATAAAGGTTAATAGCTGGAAGAGTGAGCTTTTTAGTGCTCGGGCTGCTGGCAGCTCCTGCTAGGAAATGTACACCGCTTTGCTGTTTTGCTAAACATTTAAGCAGCTCATTTCCTAGGAAATCAACGAAATGGGGACATGGGGGCATCCTCAAGAGCCAGCCAGCGACGACGATGACTATTTTTGGGCTAATGATGTGCTTTGGACGACCATCAACATCAAGAGCTCAACAGCGCCGGTGGCCGGCCAGTTACCAGCTGCAGGGTGCAGGGAGCCAAGCCAAGCCAAGCCAAGCCAAGCACCGGTATTGGCTTCAGTTGGGGCATCAACAGCGGCACCAGCAACGGCAACGGCAACGGCTCCAAAAGCCACTCGATGTCCATCATTCATTTAGCCCCATGTACGAGCCATGTTTATGTTTATTGACTGTTATGGACATGAGTCACAGTTAGACGACAATGACGATGCCTAAGCCGACGAAGACGACGGCGACGGCGACGGCGACGATGCGATTTTAACGGAAGTGTTACAATGAGACATTACGGGAGAGGCCCTCGATAGCTTCTCAACTGTCCCTCGGCAGACCCTCCCTCCGCACTCCCACGGCTGCCAGTTGTGCCTGTCCATGTCCAGGGCCCATTACCAGGGCCTGTCAGTGTCAGTCGAGTGCGTTTCCCCTCCTCTCTCTATCTCTATCTCTGTTTTCGTGGCTGTCGCTGCGAGTGTGTGTGTGTGTGTGTGTGTGTGTGTGGATTTGGTCTCTGGTTATTTGCTTAAGTGCAAATATGAGCAACTATTTGCTAAATGACAGTTATTGCTGATTAGCTGTCAGACATTTTGACAGCATGAAGAATGATTCGCAATTTTAGCAGAAGGAACCCGACGACGGACTTGCTGCTTGCCTTCGCTTCGACTCTGTTTTGGATCTTGGCCGGGTTAGGGTTCCGCCTGCAGTTAATGATGTAGCATATGGTTAATTAGAACATTAGTCTCCCGGCTTGGCAGCTTTAACTTGCCAGTTGCCAGTCGAAAGTCGCCAGTCGCCGGTAGTCGATAGTAAAAGCAACTTTAAATCATTAGTGGAGCCAAGCAGGAAGGAAGGCTGCTCGCTGTCAAATTCATTGGCTGTTGGCAAAGTTTGGAGCCTTTGTAATGCAGCCGTAGCTTCAAATGGCCGTGATGTATGGTTAGCTGAGCGTTAAGTGCTTTTTCGGATAGGTTAAAGCAAGTTAATAAACAGAGTATTCGAAAGTAGCGGGAAACTGTGCTCTGAGTGCATGCAATGAGCTTGACAAATGACTCGAAAGACTGGCAAGCAATTAAGTGTGGGAGTTCGAAGTTCTTCTAAGGGGTATTTTTAAGAAGCACGCAAATGAAAGTTATTGATATTCTCTAACTGGTCCCAACAGCTTACACGATCGGGCAATAAAAAGCGCCTTCCCCAGCGTATTGCTGACACTTTGATTTCGGACCTTCCCAAAATGGGGTTTGGGCCATAACAAAGTAACAACGAGCAGCCCAAAAACAGGGCCGAAAATTACGCATGCCTAAACGGTCGGCACAAATTATGAGGCAACTACAGCACAATGAACAAGCAGCAGCAGCAGCGGCAGCAGCAGCAACAACAATAACAGCAATAGCAATAAAAAGCAATCGCTTTGTAACCAAAAACGTTTGGCCCAAAGGCGCAAAGAAGCGTTCAGGTCCGATTCGTGTGTACCTGTGCCGGTCCCAGACTGGCCAGGCTCTATAAGAATTGAATATGGCCAAAAGCGGCAAACAAACGGGGTATGGCAGGTTGTGGGTCGGCCAACAAGGCACTCGCTGCAGTAGTTGTTGTTGTTGCTGTTGTTGTTGTTGTTGTTGTTGGAGTCGGTGCTTGCTCTTTGGCTATTCCGCCTTATAAGGTCGCGCACATAAATAAGCACAGCAAATACATATATTGCAAGTGGACTCCGGCTCCGGCAGAAGGAATTGGGCATCGGTATGCGGCATCTCGCAAAGCAAAAGCAGCTGCTGTGGGCAATCGTCGTGCTCCAACAGCAACACAGCAACGAGTACCATCAACAATTTTAACAATCAACTGATGAGAAAAGGAAATGAAAAGTCAACATAGGCCACAATATGTACAATAATATACAAGGCAGGCGGCTAGAACGAGCGAAGCTGGTCGAAGAGCGTTCAAGAAAAGCCGTGGAAAAGTTAACAGAAAGAAAAGCGAGGAGGCAGCTGACATTAACTGACCGCAAGAGGCCTCAAGTAACGGCCGAAGAATCAGCGAGTCGGTCTATTGAGTTGAAATGAAAATTACTTGGGCCAAAGATTAAAAAACTTGAAGCACAATTTGAAAGCCCATTTAATGGCCAGCTAGATGGACAAATTTAGGACCAGCGCGGCACCAGATAAACAAGCTCTTAAACGATTTACACAAAGACCAAAATAATTAGATCTCGAATGGCCCCAAAGAATGCCCAATTGATGCCAGAAACATCATTGTTTCCCCACTTGTACGAATGGTATCTACACCTCAGACTGATGCCCATCCAAAGCAGTTACATTCGGCTTCCTCACCAATCTGTTGCTGATCATCTTCTCTCAGCAGTTGCAGCTCTTTTCTTCGCTTGAGTTCGATTCGATCGCTCTCAATCCCCATGCCTCGATCTTCATCGACGATCGTTCGATTTTGTGGCGCGCTATTAAATTGTAAATTGGTTGAGCAGCGCTGCCGACGCAGCAAACGTGTCTGAATGCCACAAAGTAGCCCCCTTCGATCTTCCGATCACCGATCACCGATCTCCACAACGCATCGTGAATCGTGTGCAATTTGCTGGCCCAGCCCCAGCCCCAGCCCCAACCATCGAATCGGTCTGGCCGGGTCTGGCCTGGTCTGGTCTGGTCGGTTTCCTTTCAGCCCGATTCTGCCCCGGCCTGACCACTTTTGCTGGCGGCTCAGCGCGTGGTTCAGTTTGGTTTTCGTGGTTTTGGCTGACTTTGTCGTCCCCATGTTTCTGGCCCCGAGTCTGATTTTGTGGCACTGGCTAATCAATTTTTGCTCTTCATTGTTTCCCCGTCTTTCATTGCTCGATTGTTTCTCCGCTGTTGTTGCTGTTGCTGATGTTGCTGTTGCTGCTGCTGCGGTTTATCAACGCTTTATTACACTGACGTTTTGTCAATTTGATTGCTTTTGATTTAACTTTTTTGTTGGCCCATCGACTGGCTGCTTGGACCATTTCTCGCATTGACAGCTCGTCGTTGTCGGGCATTTCAGGCGTTTAATGCATTTCCATTGGCAAGACCTTGAAATGTCTTCGATTGTTTACTCTCCACCTCCTCCTCGATCTACCCGCGAATGTTTACTATATAGTTAATGGCTGGCTTTTAATTGGTTCCCTGTAACAGTTTGTGTTCGATTCGCTGCCTCACCTCAAATATGGTCAGTGGCGGGTGGCACTTTCAATGTTTTTTTTTCTCTTTTTTTTTGATTGTTTTGATTGTTTTCTTTATACACTTTCATATTCGGTAATGTTTTTTTTTGTTTTGTTTTTGTTGCTGTTGTTATTGTTGCTTTGGCACTTGATTTTTATGCAATCAACCCGTTGGCCATTGTTGTTGGTGCAAATCAAGAGTTTGATTTTATTTAACGGTTTCGAGCACTCCAATTTTTCATACATTTTCCCCGGCAAAGCAATGTTTTTCATGCGCTGCAGGTGATGTGCTATTGAAATCTTGTTCAAAATATGGAAATTATACAGTAAATTGATTTCGGGTTTTGCCAATGGGTGGGTGGATGGGTTGAATTCAACAGTCGATGAACTTAAAGTGAATGTTTCTGGTTCAAGCAGTGAGTTTTATGATCATGGAGATGTCTTTCACACGTCCTATTTAGTGTCGTATATGCAAATGAAGAGCAATCTGATAACTAACAAAGACATTTGTTATGTCCCATATATCATTCTTGACATGCTCACATTTCATTTTAGCGCTTGTCAAACTATCGACTTACATGATTCTCGTTTCTCAGTCTCATCAAACCGTGTCAACTACCTGACTATTGCCACAGTATCTATCTATGCTGATGCCTTTCACTCTGCCTCTTGCCCTGTCGGGCAAATTGACAACTTTATTGCCCCTAAATATGGTTAATGACCGAGCGCCGTTTGAGGCCAAAGCAAATTCTTGTCAACATAGAGAAACACGCACATCTCGGCGCATTAACAAAATAATGACAAACGTCTTTAATTGTTTTCGAGTGGTTCTCCACGTTCAAATCAAATCCCCAGACCCCGCGATCTGCGTGGGCTGAGCCAAAGCGAACGCCTCTCTTTTGATTTGCTTGGTCCACGAATAATAACAAAAGACAGTCCGAGTCGGAGTCCGGCCAGCTGCGGTGGGGTATGGGGTCACCGAGGGGGTCGCTTTGAACTGTGCCGCTAACAAAAATTCACTTTGGCATAGCCAACACTCGACAGTTACCACATGTGTTTGCCCCCCTGCCCCCTCGACCATAGCGCTGATTAATATCTCAGAAAAATTTGGCTCTTTGATGAATTATTTCTCAACTCGCACTTCACAGCTGCGATTTGTTCTGGTTTGCCACAGCAGCAGCAGCGAACAGCAACAAAATAAATAAATAAAATAAAATTTAGCACAATTTTTCTCGTTGGCGTTTTGTTTGTTTTGCGTTTGCGGTTGCTCGATTTTTATGGCTTGTTTAAATGCTTTGCTTTTCGTTTTGTTTTTGTTTTTGGTTCGCGTCTTGCTGCTTGTTTGGTTCTTTATGGCACTTGAATTTAAAAGCGAGCTGATTGATTGAGTTATTTGCAGGCGCTCCGGAGTTGTAAATTTTGATGAGTTTTATTTCGGGGGAACGAAAAGTAAGCTTTTGCCTTAAATTTATCGAGTCGCCACGTCTGTCGGGTATCGAAGCTCATTAGGAACTCTCTATCGGCGGGCCAGCCGCTAATCATGTTATCAGCGTCCTTTGGTAATTTTCATTAAATTCGATTCGATTAGAGGCCCGATAGGCATCAAACATGCCCCGCTCGGCTCCCCTTGATTCATTTATGAGAATTAATGACTCAAGTGGCGCAAATTTGCCCGACACTCGCCCAGCAAGTGGAACTGTCTGTCGTTAAGTGCAGCCCGAAGACGCCGCCCCATTGCAGTTGCCGAGCGAAGCAATTTAATTTCCATTTAAGGGGCAAACCGATAGACCCCAAATCCGAAAATCCCCCCCTCGAACAATTCACAACTATTTGGCGCGAGTTCGCCAAATGATTAATTAGTCTTTGGCCGAGCTGCTGCCTTGTGTGGTTTATGTTGTTGATTCTGAGCCGCTTTGCCATATTTGCGGCTCAGATCCATTTGATGGTTTAATAATCAGACAAAATTGTCTGTCCATTGTGTGCGCGGCGACTGGGCGACCCAAAACGTGGCATGGAATGGGTTCAAAAGGCAAATACTAAATCATATTTTGTTGGGCCATTTGCTCGTTTTGACTGGCGGATAAAAAAATTTGCTAATTGTTTGTCTTTTGTTCGGGTCGCTTTCTACAATTAAACCCAAACTGCGCATCTTCACGATTTCTTTCCTCAGTTGACTGGTCTAATTGCCTAGGCTGATGTGGCCCAACTGATCCTATTGTATTCCAATTAGATTTGTTAATCTCTCAGAGAGTGAAAGTCTTGATCAGCATTTTAGATAATAATGATTTCGTGTTTTGTTTTCATCAGCAACTTACTTGGACTTGATCTATGTTTTGTTGTAGTAGAATTTTACGTACCTGCAAGAAAAAAATGAAAATGGAAAAATGTGAATAAAATGAAATTTTTGATTGGTAATTGGCAGCAATTTCAGAGTATGACCTATTGTGCCGTGTCGGTGTTGACCCACCATTTATTCGAGCGTTTAGCGTGCCCCAATTAGAGTGTGAAAGCCCCCTTCAGCTTATTTAGGGTTGCCAATATTATTTAATTTTCACAGCCCTTATTGCTTTACCCTCACCTTCACGGCGACGACGACGACCGTCGTCAAACAGTTGCACAAAATTGTCAAAAAAATAAATATTGACATTGCGTTGCGTAATAACGCTGCATTAGCGGTGCTGCTGAGTGCCTTTAGTGCTGTTATCGCGTCGGCCGCACAAATGAGGGAAGCCCAAAATGGCGACCGAACCGAACGGGAAATGAAAAAGCAAAGCCCCAGCACAATTGCGAGTCCGATTCGCGGCCAGAACTCTGCTGCCAGCGAAAGCTTAATAATGTAAATTTCGCTCTAAGCTATTTCCAAAGACTAATGGTGCGTTTAGTCAGCAGCAACCCCTAAATGACGACGACTACTCAGAGCAGAAAAAACAGCAAGCAGCAGAAAAAGGCAAGAAAAAAAATGAAAATGAAACAAAAAAATAACAAACTTGCCCGCACACGTCACAAGGTATACCAAAGGGAGGGAGGTTGGGAGGAAGAAATCATCACGACCCGCAAGTTTGCGTGAGACGCGAGTGTCGCCAGCTGAAATGTCGTTTGCCGTTTGCTAAAGCATTATTAAGCGCCAAAGATTATGCAAAGAAAAACAAACGTTGGGGCGAGGTGTGCACTGGCGGGGGGAAACCAATATGGCCGTCTGCTGAAGGAGCCGGAGATGTTGCGTCTCGCTTCCTCATTACACGCTTATGTAAGCAACGCGAACAGTTTGTGTATGGCGACATAAAGCATATTTTTAGGCGCATTGCAATGAGCGGAGAACACGTGGAAATGCCCGGAAACGAGCTGCCTGACAGCATACGTGGTCCTGGTCTGGCAGGACATCTGCAATTGCCGGGGTTGCTAACGGTAACACATAAGAACTGATCGCAGATGATTAGAGGTCTGGCAGTGAAAACAACTTCGCTCGCACACTAATCGCTTGAGCTTCCCCCCGCTGTGCACTTGTTATCGTCCGTGCTGGCATTTGGGGGCGTGTATATCCCTGGCGTATCCTGCACTGTGTCAACAGATGTACGCTGCCACTTCCTGGCCCGGTGTCTGGCCAAAGTGGCTGCTGGCAAGCTCTATGGCTTTTTTATTAAAAATAAAAACAATAACGACAGTCACACGCCCATCGCACGCCCCCTTCTTGGAATATACGTATACGAATATTCCGCTATAAGTATACAGCCCTTTTCCAAGCTTTCATCTTTATGTCACCGCATCGATTTTTTTTTCTGTTTTTTCGTTTTTCGTTTTCTTCTTCTGCTGTCTTCATCAGACTGCCACTTAAGAGCTATCCCAGTCCTCCATTTATACCCTTAGCTAAAATTGTTTGTTTGGGGATTTGCATGTTTTTGCACACGCTTCACTTGGGTTAACGTCAACCTCACCCCACCCCACCACACCACCGGGCGGGCCCGCTCCCCCTTTACGCTAGGGCATTGTCTCTATTAGAAGTTAACGCATATTTATTGTCGGTTTTTGCACCTTGAGCCTTCGTTTTCATCTGTTTTTTCTCTACAGCCCCCCGCTAAGCACCCCTTCATATCGCTTTGTTTGGCTTTTTTGCTCCAATGGAAATGTTAATAAGCATTTTAGCTCTCTGTTTGTTTGTTTGTTTGTTTGTTGTTGCAGCAGAGACTGACAGAAGATGCTGCAGAAAGCCTTTAGCGCCTGAAATTAGACTTCCATTTGTGCCCCGCCGAGCAATCGCTCGGCTCGGTTAGGCTCGGCTCGGCTCGACAACTCAATCAGCTTGATTAACATTTTACTTTCACTCGCTGTCTGAGTCTTAGCCACGCCACTTGCCTGGCATTATCCGCCCGTCGACGTCGTCGTCTCAAGTGTTTGAAGTTGGGCCAGAGGTGAGGCGGCAAAGGAAACGAGAATGGCAATGAAGTGCTTTTTGAGAGAGCTGAGCCTGATTTCACTTTGGCCACAATGGATTTATTATTTGCACTCTGCTAAAAGCCTCTCCTCTGGCACAAGAGCAGGAGGTGAGAACCTATTCCTACAGGGAGGGTGAGGCGGTTGTTTTCCCTGGCTAAATCAAGGTATTTAGTGGGCGTTTTGTTGCCCAATAAATAAATTGCGTTGCAAGCATTGAAATGCCCCAGCTTCTTTTGTACGTGACAAGTGCAGCATCGAATGATCTCGATTCTGGATTCTGTATTCCGTATTCTCGATTCATGATTCACTTGTTCCGGCAACATGAGTAGAGAGCACTGTGCAAGGTCAGGGTCTAATCGCAAAAACAAATCATAAATTCCAAAACAGAACAACAAGTGCAAGGTTCACTTTGGCAATGATGTCATCGCCGGCCAGCGAGCACTCACCAAAATTGATTCGAATCCTTGATCGCAACTTTCGAGTTTTCCAATTAATATTGACGCTGGATTTTCACTGTTCACATCCCACACAAGTTTTAAAACCACAAAAACATTGCACAGTAGAAATGCGAATTTGCTTAACATGATATTTTGAAGTGTTTTGTGTTTTTTTTCTGGGCTACAAAAATCTTCAAAGACCTTTGCCCACAAACGCTGCACACAAACTAACATCGCGCATTCGCCTCAACTCCAAACAGTGTCCACTTCAATGTGGATCGTTGAATATGATATTTTGTGGATCGCATGTAGAAGCAAATTTAATGCTCACGTTTAATTTTGTTTGCAAATCGATTTGCCAAACTTCGCAAGCAATTTACTCGAATAAAACAGCCAAACTGCAAACTGATGTGCTCATATTTAAATTTCATTCTCGATACCCTCAAAAAAAAGCATCCACAAATTACAACAACAACAGAAAGAATAAATATGCCGGTTTTACCGTTAACCAAGGACAAAGAACCCACCAAAGAAATAAAAACAATATGTACCACCGAAAGCAAGAAAAATACAAGCTTCCCGCTGCTACCCATCCCCCTCCTCTTCTGGCTAACCGAATTTCTCCCTCCGTTCGGCTCCTTCACGTGCGCTGAAATTTTAAGTGAGTTTTTCTTGGAGTTGACGTCGCCGCCTTTTGGCTTTTAATGACGTCGACGACTCTGGGGCATTCTTATGCACCAACACACAAACAAACTCACTGAGGCAGCTGTGTGTGTGTGTGTGTGTGTGTGTGTGTGTGTTCTTGGGTGTGCGTGAACATATTTATACAGAAATTTAAATTTTAAAATAACAACCTACGCCACTCGCTCCATTCAGTCGCTGGAACTTTTTTTCTTGCTTCATTGCCAGTTGCTTCATTACCTAAGCCCGGAGCGGTAGCCGAACGTGAACCTGAACCTGGCGACCAGGCGAGCAAGTCAACCAAGCGACCAGCCTGAGGAGAGAATCGCTGGGTGGTGAGCCGGAATGGCATGGATTGGGTGGGTGTGGTGTGGTGTGGTGTGGTGTGGGTCATGTCTGGCACTGCGTTCCATTTCGGGGCAACTGGTAGCAAAATGTCATTTTGTCACGAAGCGGACAGAACTTCATTATCGTCATGCTACGGTCTGATCATTATGTTTATTAAATTGCCACACACACACACACAACATTCAGATTTTCATTTTCCTGCGAAATGTTGTTGTTCTCGTTTTCTTTCTCCTCTTAACCACTCGGGTCTTCTTCACAGTGAAAGTCACAATTATTTGGCTCACTTCTATTTCATTCTTCAGCCTCTTCTGCACTTGTTTTCAATGACTTTCTGCTCTCGTTTTCTGTACCAATTTGCATATTTTGAAATACACACTCTGCAGATGCACACACACACACACACACACATGTCAAACACGTGTCTTGCCTCAGGTGTACATTGGAGACACATTTAATGGCCAGCCAAAAAGTCAGTTTTGCTCTTTTCACAAATGTACAAATAAGTTGAAATTGCTTTGAATCTGTTGATTTCTCCGATTACGGATTCTGATATCCTTTAAAGCTAATTAACGAATCTTTGCAAGAAAAGAAAAAATGATACCCTCTTTCGATTTTCTACATAAATTACAAAGAGTCAAAACAAATAAAGTAAATTTTTATTTATTCACGCTTCATAAATTTGGAAAACTCAGAACACACACACACACACACAGACAAAGCCTTGCCTGGCATAATTTGCATGTGTCTCGTATTTTCATAACTCTGCCACCCAAAAATTATGCCCCACACAACAACACCTCTCTTTTCAACGCGCAAAGTCAACACAAAAACAAAAAAAGAAAAATAAGAGAAAAAGAATACGAAATAAAATGTCGAAGAAAATGTTGCAAAATATCGTTGTTGTCGTCGTTTCATTTCATTTCATTTCATTTCGTTGTATTTTATTTATTTATGTACATGTGTGGGCATATTTGCTGCCAACCACCCCCTCCCCCAAACCACTGACAGTGTTGTCTATGTTAATTTTTATTTATTTTATTTATGAATCGCCTTATGCTGGAGCACACACACATATTGTCTGTCTGTCTGTCTGTCTGTTTACGAGCAAGCGGGAATTTTCATAAATTTGTTGAGATTTTTGCGGCCTTGTTTGACAATGAAAATACTTGTTTATGGTGAGAAAGGATATGACAACATTATAGAGCAGATATCGAACAACTTTATAACGGATTGATCGCAATTTCAATTAAATTGAGAAGCGAGCGCGACCTTTGCTCAATTTTTTTGGCATATTTTTGCATAAATCAATAAACAGCAAATTAGAAGAGGAGCCGAGTCGAAACGAGAACTGGCCAATTATTTGGCAGACGTCGGCTGCGGATGAATGGATGGGAACTGACCAATGAATACTGACCAGGCCAATTCTCCAGCAGACTTTTTCCGCCCTCCTTTGCTATTCAATTAACACTTACGGCTCACAGCGGCAAGCAGCCAGACGCTAATTATAGACCTCACACATACATGTGCATGTGCACATATATGTACGTATCGCACAAGGGACGGACGGACGGACGGACTGATGGGGGACACACGCGAACGACAAGTGCCCCCGGACAGTTTCGTTTTATTTGTTCGCGTAAATTGTATAATTAAGTTAAAGTTGTTTAACAAATTTGTACAACAATAAATTTATTAGCATTTGGAACTTTGTCCCCGTGTCCGCGTCCGCTCCCGTCCGCGTCCGTTACCGTTACTGTTGCAAAGTTGCATGTCAGAGTTAATTGTTGACTTAGGCCGCTTCTGGAAATGTGCAGGTGGCAAACTGTCAACTATTGTCAGGGCTCCGCCCGCCCCCACCCCACCCCACATCAGAGTGGGGTTTGAGTTGAATTTTCTGTTCTATTTTTATGTTGTTGTGAAGGCTAACGTCACGAGCGTTTACCGTTCGAACTTCTTCGATTGGTGGCCCATCAAACGAAGCGTCCTTCGAGTGTCACGCTTTGGCTGCACTGAGAACCAATCTGAAATCGGCCCAGTTTATTTGCCCGTCGAGTGTGAAGTCGTTAAATTTGTAATCCATATATTCAATACTCGAAACTCTCGATCGCATTTAGGCGCAGCTTGGCCATTTGCACGTGTCGGTGTCCTGCCTGCCTCAACTTTATGGTGGCACGTCGGCCAACTGTCGCAGGACGAGCTGCTGCCAATAGCTAATGCCGTCTGTCGCCTGTCGCCAGTCGCCTACCGCAATCCTTGTCGCCTTTTCACACGTAATAAACGAAGCCGTAAAGCGACGTGGACGACACAACATCGCCGCATCCCATATCCAAAAGTGTAAAAGTTGTGCGCACTGCCACTTTTTATGCCTGCCGCGACCCACTCCCCGCCACCCGCTCCCCGCTCCTCACCTTTTGGCCCAGAACTTGGATTTGTCTTGGCTTTCTTATGGTGTACGCACGATTTGTAGTCGTTCGTGCTGCGCCAAAGTTTTCTTTTCGCCATGCCATGAAATATAAATAACATTTTTAAGCGTTGAAAAATTTATGAAATACGCCGCCGCATCTGAATAAAAAAAAGAGACCAAAGTGTGGATGTAGTCCGGCAATCTGCCCGGGGCCATCTCACGTATCGATTTTCAGGGTAAACTTAAGGCCAAGTTAGCCTCGTCTGGGCTGCGTCTTGGGGTTTTCCATTCTGGTTGCTGCTGCTGCTGCTCTTTCACATTTTCACACTTTATTAAAGCGCCAAAGTAAAAGTCGAAAGTTAGTTGTAGTTTATAGTTCGGGCAGAAAGACGAGGCAACTTTTGTGCTTTCGACAAATTTAAGGCTTGGCTGCTTATGAAAATGCATGGCAACATTTTATTCTGTTTGCCGCGCAGATGTCCTGCGGACGGGCTATCGGCCCATTAGGCAAATGCTGGAAATTGAGCAAAAGTTGCCATTGTCATAATGAAAACGAAGGCGTGCGTATTACTCACGATTAGATTTCTTGTTGTTGTTGTTGTTTACGCTTTGACGATTTATGATCGTCGTTAAAACTTTTTATATCGTGGCAAACTCAACGCCCAAGGACATTTCAGTTGGTCTATGAAAAAAACAAAAAGGGGACATAGGAATTTTCGAATTTTCGCTCTCTTTTAAATTTGCGTTTCCATCCAACGAGCCCTCAGCCCCGGCCAATTCCAATTTCCATTTGCCAGCCCGAATCACATAACAAATGCAATTGTTTAGTTCGTTGCGTTTCTTTCAGTTTCATTCAATTCAGAAGCTGAAGCTGCTGCTTTTATTTTTATTTTCTACTTTGTTTTTTTTTTGTACTTTGTTGCCGCAAAATGAAATTGGGGAATTTACTTTAATTTGTTTTTCGTGCCGCCGCAGCAGGCAACCCCTAACCGCGTTAGTTTCCCAGCAGCAGCAGCAGCAGCCCTACGTATCCCCATTGTATCCATGCGGTGCTCCAACCTTGCTTTTTAAAATCAATTTCGTCTACTTTTGTGGCTCTGCGTCGAAACGCCCGCCCCTCCTTTTGTTTTGTAGTTTTCGGGCAAATTGAATTTGGCATAGAACTTCCTTGCTGAAATGTGAGGCAAAGGGGTATGGGTTGGGGTAGGGGTGGGGGTAGGGGAACTGGAGCCACTAAGAGGTGAAAGCCTGTCCGGATGTTTCTTCAATTGCAATTCGTATTCTTTTTTTCAGCTTAACCACAAGTTTTTGTGGCATTGTTTGCCTTGCAATTCGCTCTTGCCAAATGCAAAAATTCTATTAAGTTGCATTATTGGCCAAACACAACATGCGTGCAAGGATTGCCACTGGCGGATGCTCGATCCTCGAGACCCGTCATCCAATCCGTCATAACAAGCTGCCATCCACTGGATAACTGGCCATCTTTCTGTTAATCCCCCGCACTCGCATTTTATGGCCCTCTGACGCTAACCTGCCAACGCCGTCGCATCAAGGTGCGAAAATATGGCCAAGGAACCTGACACTGCCTGACGCCAAGCTTCTACTCCTCTGTCTGTCTGTGTGTCTGTCTATCTATGTGCCAGCCACGTGGCCGGAAGTGGCGCTCGACTGTGTGTCTGCTTCCCAGCCTCCGTCCGGTGCGTGCTTTGTTAGCGAAACGCAACGCAACTAAAAATTGCTCTCAAGGCGCCCGTAGAAAGCTCCCATTGCCGAAGGAGAACTTTTGGCTCCTCGCTCCCTTTTTTCGCTTTGGGTGGGTGCTGGGGGAGCGTCTACACACGAGAGGTGTTTGGAATTTCATTAATATTTTATTACTTTTTTGCTGACTACATTGCTGGTGGGGAACTCTGCTGTTTTCTTGAATTTATTAAAAGTGCCAACTGCTGCTGCTGGAATATTTTACTTTCAATTCATCATCACAGAGAGCAGTGATGAAATATGCTGTACATACATATGTACGTAACTGATCAGTTGGACAAACAGAACTTTTCATTGTCCCACTGTGAAGGGGGGGGCGTCACCTAATGAAGTCTTTGTGCCATTAACCAAACGGATGGCACAAAACAAGTTTTCGAGTGCCGTTCATGTCAATGTCAGAGATGGAGCGAGGTCCAAGTTGATGCCAACAGAACATGATTGAACATGATTACTGTCACACATGCCAAGCAAAAAGTGACAGCAGAATGTCAGACCGTATTCCGGGTGCAGTCCGGTCGGGCGTCTCGACTGGCTGCAGATTCAATCTGTGATGACAAACATAAAGCACAAAGCAAACAAACCTCGTGCTTGCTCTGAAGTTATTATATTTCCACTTATTGATGGCCAAAAATGAAATGAAAACAATCAAATGACAACTGTCAGCACGAAATTTTCTATTTTCCGACAAAACTTTCCCAGCTGTGAAAGCCATAGCAAAAAAAATAACATCAACTAAAGAATTTCATTGTGTAACATTTTCAAGTGGAAACGCCCCCAAATAGTTGGCCCCGAAAACTTTCCCAAGCAATCCCCCAAAAAAAAAAGGAGAAAATAAATTTGTTGGGGGAGGACAACGCATTGGGAATTGAAGTCGAATTGAAGCAAGAGTTTAAGTAAATTATTTTGTCAGAATAAAAGAAAAGCAAAAGGACGCAAGTCCTTGCCAGCAACAACCTGAAGTCTCGAGTTTTATTTGCTTACTCTTATTATCCGTCTTGCGGCAGGACTCAAACTTTGCCGAGGCCTCTGCGCTCGCTTTTTCTGCCATATTTGCCTGCCTACCGTTGCTGCTGCTGCTGTTGCTGCTGTTACCTGAAGAGTTTTTCTCTGCTTTTGTCGGCAATTGTGTGTGCACACACACACACACACGTTTATACAATCGGACAGGCACACAGGCATATGGAATCTGAGCCGAGAACGTGGCGTATGCGTAATTTGTAAGGCAGCACATCAAATAAATTGCAGTGCAATAAAGCACAGACAGGAGAAACGAAAGCGAGTCAGAAGTGGCCATGGGTGGGATTTAAAGGACCTGGCATAAAATACAACAATACGGGCATTTTCGTATGTAAAGGTAGAGCAATAAGTGCAAACATTTCACTTTCGAGCTGAGCCCTTTCTTTGGCGGCTGACACAGTTAAGGCAGCAACGGCTGCACTGGCCGCTTCTCCATTTCACTTTCCTTGAAAACGAAAAAAAAGAAGCCCATTGCAGACGTGTGGGCAAACATAAATATCGGCTGGTGTTATCTGCAGCAGCTTTCCAAACGCCAAAGTGCCATAATCCTGCCACTTTTCTTTTTTTAACTCAGCACTAAAATTTAAGTGCCATTAATTAAGCATAAATTGCCACAGTTTTTCCATTTGAAATTTTTGTACGATTGTTGATTAAAATTAAATTAACTTTTGCAAATATTTTGAGTATATTATTTTAATATAGAAAAACCATTTAATACTTTTTTTAGCTAGGTAAAAAGTGATTTCTTACAGTTATAGAAACCGAAAAGAAACCTGAAAACATTGCGATTAAAATATGGAATATTTAAGATTGTACGAAGAAAAACCTGTCGCAAAGATATGATACAATTTACATCAAAGTGCTCTAAAAATAATTTAGGCAAAAACAAAATAAAAGAAAGAAAAGTATTCACGGGAATGCAAATCACAAACAAATTAGCCACCGTCCAAAATTTTTGGAATGGGTCATCACGAAATGAAATACCAGCGCTCAGCATTATTTCCACGAAATTAAAAAATTTACGCGCAGACAATTAATCTTGGCGCAGCAGCTCAGCGAAGAGGAAGAAATCTCATCAAGTGAACAGGCCAGCAGACAAATTCCAAGGAAAATGCACAAGATTTTCTTTTCTTTTGGGCACAAACAAGACGAGAAACAAATGCGGCACGTAGCGAACGCTAATCAAATAAAAACATTAGGTAACATTTACACTTTGATAGCCATAGCGAGAGTGTGGGAGAGAGAGAGAGATAAAGAGAGAGAGAGAGAGAGATAGAGTGTGTGGCTCAATTTAAGACCTGTTTTCTTTATTCGTGTGTTTTTCTGTTTCTCGAGACACACTATTATTATTTTACGACTCTCGAATGTTTGCTCCCGCATTTTTCAGCCGGACTCAGGACACTAACGGCCTTTCATTAGGCAGCGACGGCGACGGCGACGAGGGTGGGCAGCAGCGTCTGAAGCAGGTTATACGATATGCATAAAATGAGCGAGAGAGAGAGAGAGAGACCGTCAGAAGCACCGACCGACGGACGGACGGACGGACGGACAGGCAAGAGACCAAATGCCGACCAGCCGGTCCCTGTAACCTGATGCGTTGTCCTGCGTGTCGCGTCCATTGTAAGTTGATATGCTGAAAATGTGCTAAAAATGTGGTTGTTTTTTGTTGTTGTTGTAGTTGTTGTTGTTATTATTGCTTCAACACTCCCTGTATCTATATCTATGCACACACGAACACACGAACACACACAGAGTGAAAGATACTTATTCTGTTTGCCAAAAAAAGAAAAAAGAAATAGAGCCTCCATAAAAATAGATGTTGCATTGTCGCCGCTGTCATAATGCGTTACTATCGTAAAACGTCCATTAGTCGAACGCATTTTGAGGCTGAGGCGAATGTATCTTAAAGATACAACAGCCATAGTTATTATAGCGACGAGCTTATCCATCGATTTGTTACTCTATTTACTGCATTACTCAATTCTATCTGCCGCCTCTTATCACTTGATCAGTTCGCATCCAAACAGCGAAACCACTTCCTGGCCGACAATCCAACCAAATTCCATCTGCCTCAAGTGCCTATATAACGCATTTTCCCCTATATTTCTCGCATATAGCTTAACATGAAAACTACTTTAAGTGTCGTCAGTCATAAAAGAGCCAAAAAAAAAGAAAAACTAGCTGGAAAACCAATGAGCTAGGGCAAGTTATCCACGCACACATCCTCCGGGTTTTGCTCTTGAATTTGATGTTAGTTTGCCTTTTGGTCTTTCTCTCTCTCTCACTCTATCGCTGTCTCTCTTTAGCATTTGGGCGATGTACAGCTGCGACATTGTTTCCACTCGGCGCGCACAATTTTAATGGCTCAGCCACAACAACAACAACAACATAGACTAAAAGCAAGCCAAACACATTTTCCATTTTCCTGCCTCTCTCTCTCTCTCTCTCCTTCTTTTGGTTAGTGTGTGCGCGCCTATTTCGCTGCCTATTTGTTTTGGTCTCAAATGTATCTTAAATTTTATTTTATTGTTTTGTTTTGTGTCGTTTCATCTTCTTCGCTAGCTGCCACGCATCCTCTTCCATTCTGTTTTCTGTTTTCCTCCATCCATCTTTCTGCTCTTTTCCCATAAAAATGAAAATGATTTTCACTGATTTCTCGCTCTCTCCACTCCTCTTCTCTCCTCTTCTCTCCTACAGTTGTCAACGTGGCTGCTGCTTTGGATTTCCTATCTGATAAGCCCACGGAATGAGCTTTGCTTTCATTCTTTTTCCTCTGTTGCTATTTTTATCGCTCGCCTCTAATGATGAAATGTCCAAGCGAGAGAAACGAGGAGAGAAGAGAAGAGAGAAGGGCTCAGTTGGTCCTTCTACATTTTGTTTTGCTTTTGTTTTGCTTTTGTTTATCTGGAGAAACACACAGCGCCAAATTTTATTAGTGACCGCATTTTGTTTGCCTTTTTAGTGGACCAACAGCTGTCGTCCGTCCAGTGCGTCTCTTATCTGTTGCCTAATTTCGTCCTCTAAGCCGATTTAAGGTGCCCAGATTTTGGCATATTAAAATTGTGTTGTTGTTGTTGTTGTTGTTCTTTTTTTTGCAGTCTCTGCTTTTATTATTTGTTGGATTTATTACAACGCCGGCTGCCCAGTGCCCATATATACATATATATATGTATGAAATATCGGTCAAAAGTTTGAGTTCTCTCTCTCTCTCTCACTCTCTGTCTCTCTTTATTTGTTTTTGCTTATATCTGCCATTGAGAGCTTCCGTCGCTGATAAAAGAAATCTTTCAGAGCCCGCAGTTGAAGCGACTTCTGACATGAGCCCCATTCGAGCTGCATGTGTATTGGGTTCGAGTATTTATAGCGCGCAGCAGATATTTTATTAGCGATAGAGCCAAGCGTCAGCTGCGGCTAGCACGGAAGTGCGATGGGCGTGGCGCGGTAGGCGGCAAGTGAATTGTGGGCTCAGCTACCACAGCTGCATGTGGGGATAAAGAGATAAAGTGCCCGGGAATAGGAAATTATTTGGAATTAGTTGTAGAAAGCAAAATGGAGACCCCCCAAGATCATCGCACGCATCTCTAACTGTCAACAGGCATCGCTCATCGCATCAGATCACACCAACAATTAGCCTGACTTCAAACTAAACCCCCACTTTTAAAAAGAAGAAGAGAGCAAAAACCTACCCGTTGTGCAGTAGTTTTTTACAGTTTCCTGAAAACTCCGCAGTATTATTTTTATGAACACACTTTTTCTAGTGCTGCAGCTTCAGCTTTTAGCTGTTAGCGATTCCGCAGCAGCAATCCCGAGTAGAAATGCGTCGCTTAATGCAATTAAAATAAGAAATGCTGAGCGCTCGTAAAAAGCAGAAGGAATAGCTTGGAAACAAATTTGCATTCAGTTGTGAAACATTCTATAAAAAATAATAAATTTAATGTTCGACAATAAAAAGAGGCAAACACTCGCATATTTTTATGAGTTTTGCGTGCTTCTGTGTGTTTCGGGTCCTTGGGAGGGAATTCGCAGCAATTGCTGCTGCTGCAATTACTGTAAACAATCATCAGTCAGGCATTCAGTCAGTCAGTCAGTTAATTCAGACAATGTGCACAAGTCGTAAAATTCTCTACTTTGTTCCGACCATGTGATGACTAATGCCTTAGATTGTGCCAAACAACAGAAGCTGTCACAACTTTTTGGAAATATACATATATATATATGTATATATATATATATATATCGAGGCAGCGACATCCGGTGGCTGATATTTCAATAAAATAAAAATGCCCCCCAACGGATGAATAAGCAACCCATGTAACTCGTCTAGATCCCAAGGTAGCGACATAAATTCAATTTCTAGCATCAAGTCAGCATTAATTTTCGAATACCAAATCGAATGCCCCAAACGAGCCCGTTGTTGTCTATGTCTGACTTGGACTAATAATATTAAAGGCCGTCTGTGTGTTTGGGTCTAAGCGGCTTTTCACCAACAAAAATCAAATTATAATATGAACGAGTGAGCCGAGTCGCTTTATCCTTTCTGCTCTTCTTTGAACAGCACGAAATGCCAATGGGGCGTAGCACACAAAACGAAACGTGGCCGGAGGGGTGCACAGAATTATGCTCTTGACTAATCCCGAAATGACAAAGCGACATTAAGCGACCCATCTAGCTGGCAGTGCAACTGCATTCGGATGCGACTCCGAAACGGAGCGAAGCACGTAGAAACACATCGCAGCAGGTCGGAACGGTTCAGGTCAATTCGGATGGGCCGAATTCGGCACCTTTAGCACATATCTAACAAATTGTCGGTGCTAATTTATCTCTCAGTCGGGGATTGCCGGCTCGAGTATTGCTCATTTGCGGTTGTCCTGCGCATCATTATCGTCCCGGGTCCCGGGACCCGTCCCTATACAACGTGTGCCAGGTCGAGTGCATGGGTTTTAGGGTCTCTCTGTGTGTGCCTCTGTTTTCCTCTATATACATATATCCTTTTTATAAGTCCTTTTGTGTGTTGCGAAAAATTGCTGTAGACTCAAAGGGCGTTCGTTTTGGCCTCCTGCTGTTTACGCGTAATTTTCCCAGCATATTCCTCAGACAATCATCTCTCTCTCTCTCTCTCTCTCTCTTTCTCTTTCTTTTCCTTTTTTATTTTTCGTGTGTGCCCCGGACATTTTGAATATCCCGTCTATGGCGCTGTCAATTTTTTTCTGTTACCTTTTTTTCTACTCCTTTTTGGCCTGCTACAAATCGCTTTGATTTACATAATTCTGCGCACAATTCGACGCATAGTTTTGCATATTTTTAGCTGTTGTTGTTGTTGCTGTTGTTGTTGTTGCTGTTGGATGTTTGCATATTTTTTGACAGCTGTCAGGAAGTAATAAGTTGGAATTTCGCTCGCCGGCGCCTAGTCAGCTTCTGTCATTGACAGTTTCCGCAGCTCTCCAACCAAACTAAACCAAACCAAAAAAAGTAAAACGGAAAATCAAAAAAAAGATGCGAAAATCGCTGCAGACATTTTACAAATGTAGCTGCCATTGATGTACCCAAGGGGGTGACGGGGGGAGTTATGTAAAACTGGCAATTGTAATGTATTTCAGTGCCATCTAACTGGCCCTAATATGACAGCTGTGCTTATGGCCTCATCGAGGCCAGACCGAGCCCGCCGCCAAGGTTGATTTTAGGGATTAGCCGTTGAGCGGCTTAGCGGCAAGTGAGAATAAGGCGCCCGGGCATCAACAGGACGTCTAAGCCGCTTTTGGCCAGACGATCACTTAGAGCAAACGGTCTGAACAGCATTCGATAAGCAGGTGCCTAAACACCAAAAATACCTTCGATATATTTTTATATCCAAGTACACCTCTTTTATCTATTGTGAATTATCTTAAATAATGAAATAAGAGAAATTTATGCAATTGATCGTCTCAGAACAAATAATTTGTATCCAAATGACACAGAAGGGAAAACAGGCAGCAATCGAAACAAGTGGAATTGTGGCAATAATAACACTACATCAACCGCAAAACTATTGAAACATGCAACAGCCAAGAAACAAATTCTAAACAAAGCAAAAGCAACTGCCTCGAAACGACCGCACCCGCTAACAATAATTACTGCACAAATCTAAACAATTCAGCAAGTTTGTTTATACAAAAAAAGAAGTGAAATACAATAAACAAAATAAACGACCAGAAGATACCGTGTACCAAGTTTGGTTTGAGATTGCTTTTGTGGCTGATTTGGGAACTTGCTGTGTTCGAGTATACCCCTTAATCACTTTGTAAAGGGTAACGCATGAGCATCGTATGGGCTGCCAACAACAAAAAATTCGCAAAAACAAAAAAAAAACAACAAACGAAACGAAAATAAACAACGCCGATTTGGTGAAGTGGCCACTCAAGAACTGCTACTGAGCCAAAGGTGGATGCAAAGCACATCAGCAGCAGCGGCAGCGCAGCAGCAGCAGCAACGACCACGAACATGTGGGGGAGCGGCCTTATTAGCCGCTCTTTGGGATCAGCAGGGCGGGGGCCTGCGGTCTGTGGGATCATAAACTAATCAGGCGCGGCATAAACAAATACAAATTTTTTTCTGTGGCGCAGCTGGAAAAATCAGTGTGAGAAAATTTGTGCTAAATAAATGTGTGTGTGTGTGTGGCAATTCGAATTTTGATGCGACCTTGCTTTTGGTTTTCTAATTTTTGCCTTTTAGCGTTTAATAATTGTTGGTTTTAATAAGTCAAAGTGGCTAGCAAATGTTCAACTAATTTGGTTAATTGGGTCTGGCCGAAAATAAAAAAATTTCGTCAGTGATGCAAATCAGAAGCCATAAATAAACATATACAAAAATATTAATGCTCTTTTGACTTAATGCTCTTTGGGGCTGGTTTTTGTTGCTGCTTATTTATTTTTATTTATATTTTTATTTTTTGCTTTTTGTTGTATTTGCTAAATTTTCACACATCAACAGCTGCCAGCGCGAGCAGAGTTTTTCTCATTTTCCATTCTCCACGAATTTTTATGCCACCATAAAAGCCAAAAGAAAAAAAAAAGAATCCCCGAAGAAGCCAAAAGAAGGCGCAACCGAATTCGCCCAGAATTTCTTTTTATGATATGCTGCGGGGGTGTTCGCCGGGCTGAGATGCGTCTATTTGGTAGGGACTGTTGTTGTTGTTGTTGTTGTTGCCTTTTGCTGCCAGCTGGCCGCTGAAGTGGTGCAAAATTTACGAGCCGCGCCGCGCCGCCGCCCCTCCCCCTCTCTTCGGGGCCCAAAATTTTATTGAATTTTATTTCGTTCGCCAAAAGTGAAGTGCCGAAAGTCGTCATTCTTGCTGTTGTTGTTGTTGTTTGTGTTGTTGTTGTTGTAGCAGTAGCCGTTTTGTAATTTATTGCTTGCAGTTACGAAATTTATTTCTCTGTTTTTGTTGTAAATTTACAATTTTGTTTTGCGGAATTCTCGCCACTCACGTTCCGCAGGTAGATCGAATAGAAATCTTCTTTTTGCCCCGTTTTATCCCACTTCATTTTTTCGGTTCGCCCTCTCCCTCTCCCTCTGCCTGCCTCCCTTGCCCTTTACATTTGTTTGATTTTATGTGTAATTCGTTTCAGACTTCAATTGTTCAGCAATTGTTTTTATAACGCCAACAACAACCAAGCAGATGAAGTAAAAGAGGAAATGCCGGAAATAAAGTTATGTAAATTTGAAATATGTGTGTGTGTGTGCGTGTGTGTGTGAGAAAGTTGAATGTAAACGTGGCCGAAAGTTAAAGTATCAGAGGTCGGAAATAATAAAAATTGATCCAGGCAGCAGTCGTACTCATATTTGTGGCCTCGAGTGCGGGTTTTGGCCAACAAAAGAACTTGTCGCTGAGCTGTACTTGCGGCCAGTTTTAACAAAAAGGGTCGACAATTCGTTTTTTAAAGAAAAGCTGCTTGAATATTATTTTACGAATATTTATTTTGCATTTGACTAATGTTGATTAACTTGAACGAAATTTATCTGTTGCTCTTTTTACAGAAATTTCAACTTTTAATGTTTTAAAACTTGCAATTGTCAAGAAAACAAATACAAAAGAAATATAAAAAAATCAAATCAAATTTTAGAAAATATTTGTTTTTACATTACGAAAACCATTTTCAATGAGTTCCGGAAATTTATGAATACGAAACATAAAGAAATGAGTGAATTATTTTTAACAATGTGCGAAAAATATATATTAAAATGCAATTCTATGAAGTTTGGACTGTCCGGGCTATTAATCAGTTGTGGTGTTATTTTCCGTTTGTTGATGCTATAATAAACAGGGCAACTCTGGAGTAACTGTTAAAAAAAACTATGTCACGAAAACAATAAAGCGATTGCGCTATAATTTTATATATTTAATTAACAAAACATTCATTTTAAGAGCATATTAAAAAAAATGGAATTAATTAAACACAAACGCATTTCGCATATTTTCGCGAAGTTTTTAAAGATAAAACTGCAACTATTTGTTTATAATAATAATAATAACAATTTTACTATTATTACTATTTTTGGTTACAGCATTGAATAAAAATCCATAAAAAAAATATAACTTTACTGGATAATTCTTGGGAATGAACAATTCAGTTTAATTTGAATGTTTTATAAATGTAAATAACAAAAATATTGTATATTTTGATGAAATCCTAATTAATAAACAGCAAAAAAACGAAAACTCACGAGAAGAGAAAAGTTTTTGGACAAGGAGAATAGATAGGTGGAAGTGTTTGCTGGGATTTATGTGACAGGCAGCGGCTTAAATTTAATTTGCCGCAGCGACAAACGAGAAAAAAGAAAAGATGGTGGAAAACGGCAGAGAGGAGAGGCAGGCAGGCAGGCGGGCGGGCGGACAGACGGGTAGGCGAGTCTGTGTACCTACTACTATGAGTTGCAGGCAGTCGGCAAACAAAACCCAAAGGACAACGGACAGGCCGACAGAGAGGACCGACGGTGCCGACAATTGTAACCAAACGCCAAACTCGAAACCCAACTCGAGAGTTTTTCGAGGTTTTTCCTCTTCTATGCGACGCCGCAGCCGCCGCAGGCATCGTATTTGAAATTCTTTAATATACGGATGAGAATGAAAAAGGGATTGGGATTGGAAGTGGAACTAGGATGGGGTTGGGGATTGCTGCCAGTTGGCTTCTCATAATTTGCGGGCTCTATTTCTATTGTTGTTGCAGACGCTTTTATACTTTTATTAATAAGACAAATAATGATAGAAAAAAAAACATGACGCCAAGTGCGCTCAGCCGGAAAAATCATGTTGCAAGAGCATTCAGCAATGGAAAACGCTCTCAATTTCAATTTCATTCCAATCCCAATCCCAATGTCAATGTGGTATTCACTTTCCCGGCTTGGGCGACTCAACGTGGCTTTTCTCTAATTTGTTTAATTTATGCAAAACGTTGGCAACGCTCGTCGGGCGATAAGCGCCGCTAATTTGCTCAAAGTTGTCGCAAGTTTTTCACCGGGGTTCTATCAGAATGCAAATGAAAATGAGCTCAACAATTTTCATTTGCCAGCCCAGTGGCTTCGAAAGTTTTAAGGCTTAAGTGGCTTTACGAGGAGTCGCGCTCACTCCAAATTGTTATTGAATTTCCATCGAAACAAGAAACTATGGTCAATGAGCTGATCACAGAGATTAGCACAATTCATTATTGGCCAAATCACAGGCTAAGCCCAGCCAGCATTTAATTATTTGCTAACATAATCAGTTATAATCAGTTGAATATTATAAATATTTTATCTAGTTTGCAAAATATATATTGAAATTACATATTGAATTAAGAGACAAATGGATAACTTTAGAATTTATTTGAAAAATTTGAAGATTTTTGAATTTTCAATTAAAATAAGCACTCAAAATTAGCATGTAAATTCTGTTGCATATTTAAAACATATATTTGCCCTTTATTTTATTTCTATTTGTTACTATTACTATTAAGAAACAAACACTTTAGATTAGATTTTCCCTAAGAAAACTCTGCTGCAACACCATCCAAAAAACTACCCTCTGAAAACATGAAATCTTTACAGTTAGACAGCAACCTGAATACACCTTGAATGCACCTTGAATGCAACATATTAGTTATCACAATTAAAATATAATATTCCTTTATAAACAAACTTTTTACTGTTGTGTTTAAACTCAAAAATTGCACTTTATTAATTTCCACGTTTTTATTTCGCACATTTTTATATATTATATTTCACCAAGAATATTTTGCATTTATAAACATTTAATTATTTTGTAAATGTTGCAAAATGTCATTAAATTCAAATTTGTATTAAACGTTTACATTAAAGCACTCAACAAATAACAGTTACTAGTTTTCAATAAAAAGCTGAATGTAAATGCAAAAATATCTACTTTTCGAATTAGCCATACAATTGCTTTAACTTTGCACAAAAAACAATAGTTTTAAGTTTTTAATTGAAATTTGTAAATTGTAAATAAAACTTGTTGAGTGAATAATTGATTTCATATTTATTTGATATTTAATTTCAAAACAATAAGAATGCAATTTTTTTTTAAATTTGTTTAATGTAAACATAATGCCAGTTGCATCAATTCCACTGGGTGCAAAATATACGTGTAATTTTGATAATTTGCATTAAAATTGCGTGTAAAATTATTTAAATTCCTCGTTGAATTAAATAGGAAATATTTTAAGCAGAGCACAGTGAATAATTTTTGATATATTCAAGCATATTAAACAAATTTGTTTAAATACATTTATTTTCATTCAATTTAATTGGATCTTGTTTTAATTGTAGATATTTTGTTGGTGTATTCTATTTGTCGTTTCATAAATAAATATTTCAAACAGAGAAATTCGCGAAATTTTCGAAATTTGCCAATCGTTGAACACTTGAAAATATGAAAAGAATTTGTTTTTGAATATTTAATGCTTTTTCTGTTTAATTTCCAAAAATCACAAATAGTCAAAAATTGGGCTTGAAATGAGCTCCAATCGAATAATGAAAAATGCTGCAACTGCAACTGCAACTGCTGCTGCTGCTGCAACTCACCTTGTCTTCCATGTGTGCGCTGGGCCGTCGAGCTGGTTGTGTTGTCCGGCGGACGATGGGGCAAGTGCTGATACTCGTAGTCGTAGTGGGACGACTGCTGCGCGGCTGCGGCGGCGGCGGCTTGTAGATTCTGTTGGTTTTGATGCTGGAGCGTTTGGGCGCTGTGCGGCGGTGGGGCGCCGGTGGCTATGTGGCGGCCGGTCATTGGCAGTGTGCCGGGGCAGGGCAGGCCGCCGCCCGCGTCGCGGCAGTCGAGCGTGGCCTCAAACTCGTAGGGATTCATTGTGGCCGGCTCCAAAGGACATTCGTCGTCGTCGGTGTCGGTGCCGCCGTCGTAGAGGCTGTCCGTGTGCCGGAATGCGTGGAGTTGGCTCTGCTTGGAGAACTTAATTTTGGCGGCTGTTGCGGGCCCGGAAAGCCGACACTCGCTACGGACAGACAGACGAAAGAAGGAAAGGGAAGGCGAAGCGAACGGAAAGAAGAAGACGCAGCGGACAGTTAGCTGCAGTTATCACAACTGTTTACAGTTCTGTTTCTTTTTTTTTTTTTTGTTGTTTTGCACTGAACAATTTCTTTTTTATTTTTTTTTTTGAAATTTCTTGTGTGTTGCCCTTCTCGCAGTTGATTGCGCTTATTTTGCGTACATTTTGCCGTCTATTTCTTTTAATAAAAACAACAACACCATCTCAACAGCAATAATAATTCACAACATTTAAATTTGATATTGGTTTGCAATTTCCAATTTTTGTGGCCAATTTCGCTGTTGCACGAAATCAATTCTCAAACAAATACACGCAACAAACAAAAAAAAGAAGATCGCGAATCAGGGAATCGCAATATCGAGGACAATACGATAGAATTTAAACACACAGGTGCCGCGCTGTTAGCTGTTACTTTTTGTATAATTTTCGTTTGCTTTGCTCTTGCTTTACGCATCAGCTTCAATTTGAGCGTCGTCGAGTTCGACGGTCGTTTGTTGCGCGACGACCGCGTGACGTGCGGGTCGGCTAAGATGCGAAGTGAATTCAACGAGCGACGATTTCAAACTAAACTGCTGAGACAAATTTTCTGTATGCTGGCATATGATGAGAGCGAACAAGAGAGGGAGCGAAAGAGAGCCAGTGTGCGAGAGCGTGCAGACTTCGTTCAGTTTCGCTGCTACCGAGCAGCTGAGAGCAACGCAGAGCGCAAGTGTCGTGGGAGGGCCATGATGCTGCGTGCTTTGTTGTTGCTTAACTCGTTTAACTAGTCGTTCTGTTCGTCGCGTCGTTGAGAACGCTCTGCGCATGACGTCGCGTCGCTGCCGATTTACTGGCAGCGCTGCCGCCGACCCCAGTCTGCAAAGCGCTTAACGACACTCTGTTGATGCGTTTTGAAGGTTAAAAAGTGCGTTCAAGTTTCTTTTGCTTTTGGCAAAGCTTGCAGCCTGTTGAGGGGAAATAGAATAGGCAGTTTAATCTGCTTAGGGGTTGTTACTACATTACGCGCGGTAAGTAACAGTTTCGTTGAGTTTTGTTTGCTGCTATTGAACTTAACAGTGAGAGTAAATAGCGCTGTAATAACAGCCGCTGCTTGCGGCAATTTATCTCGACACTGTTACTACCTGACATAATGTTGTCTCACCATAATATGCCGCTGTTAATTGCGAATGCATGTAACATGTTACCTCGTAACGGGTTTTCTTTATCCACAGATTTATGTTATTCATTGGAAATTGATCGATATTAACAAAATGCTTTGTGCGCACATAAAATACATTTCATGCAAATTCAGTAATGTAAATTCAAATTAGCTGCAATAAAAAACGTAACTCAATGAAATTCGATTAAGTAAAACTCACTTAATTACAATTTCACCTATAGACCTGACAAAAAAAAAAGAAAAACAAAAAAGAAATCTCCCCATAAAAAGCATCCTCCCATAAGCTGTCACACACAAAAAAAAAACAAAACGTAACAAAAAATTCTTCAACTTCATTAACGCTGCAGCAAAGTTTTGGCCCAAACGCGTTTTGAACACAATGCAGCAGCGAGAGGAACAGCCGAAAAACTTTGTTTAGCAGCCGAAAAATGGGCAACGCAGATTCGCAAGCGGCTAGCGGCAAGGGCGCAGAACGAGGGCCGCAGGACGCAGGACGAAAAGTTTAAAATGCTGACAGTGAAGTTGTCATTTAGAGCCAAAGCACCAAAACGGCAGTGGCAGCGGCCGGGCACAGTGTGTCCAAAACTCTGGCTAACGAAGCAACAGACAATGGACAGGCCAAAACAGAAAGCAGCAGAAAATTGCGTTATAAGCAAACTAAAGGACATTTCGCTAATGGCTTAACTTTTGCAGCAGGTTGAGGGAAGGGGGGTGTGGGGCAATCCTCAATCCTTAGCCGCATCCACACGCTCGTGTAGCGGAAGTTGTTGCTGAAGCTTTTTTGACAGCTTTGAAGCATGAAAAGAAGAGGATGCCGATGAAGAAACGGAAGAAGAAGAAGAGGAAGAAGACGCTGAGGAAGAAGACATTGCCAATGCACGCTCTTTTCACGGAATGTGGCAACGCCGCATGACGCGAGACGAGCCTGAAACTGAAATTATTTGCGTAGGATTTGCCGCTGCAATTTGCCCTTTCTTTGCGCCTCTCTTCTACTGCTTCAGCTTCTTCTTCTTCTTCTTCTTGTTCTTCTTCTTCGTGCCGTGCTGTCGATGAAAAGTCAATTTCCTGTTGTGCGCAAAAATGTCGAGCATTTAGAAGACGAGCCAAAACGAAACCAAACGCAACGCTTGCAACTGACACATTGCCAATTTGCCACAAAACGCTGAGAATGAGGCACATTCAACATTCGCATTAACAGGGGTCACGGCAAGGCAGCAATCCTTTGACATAAATTAAGTGGGAAATCGAGGAATTAGTTGAATTTCTTTCTAGGTAAAAGTATTATATAAGAGAGGTCTTCAAAGACTATTCCAACATATTATTTTCGGATTTTAATTCAAATTAATATTGATTTTAATGTAATATGTAAAGTCTGACTTTCTTGCAGCAGAGTCTTGTTTTTATTTTTGTATCTGCCCCCATTTATTCAGTTTGATAATTTAATCTATTGATTTCAGAATTTTACGTGCATTTGCATAAAATTGTGATTATAGTTTTATAACGGTCGCATTTGGAGCGATTAATGTGTCATTATTATATTATGTATATTAATAAAAATAATAATTTTGATGCAGTTGGCCAAGGAATCAAACGATTACCATTTGAGTTAAACGTCCATTTATAAAATTGATTAATAACATTTATTACTTTTATTGTTGTTACATTTATAATTATATTTATACAAAAAAACCAATTCGTATTATTAGGCGTAATTTGTAGGTTAATCAAGAATTTGTGCAATAAAAATTAATTCGTACTATAAAAAATTTCATTATGTAAAATTAGATAAAGTTGCCATTAAGGTAATAGAAAACCTGTTTAAATAAAATATAAAAAATTTTTATGAAAAAAAAGAAAGAATTTTATACCTCATTTACTAAATATAATTATTAAAATAATAAAAACTTGTTCTGATTTTTAGATAAATCATTTTCGTTTTGCTTTATTGTTTAATATGCATTTTTGTATTTGTAATTTTGTAATTTTTTATTAATTTTGTATTTGTAATTTGTTTTAAAGCGATACATAAACCTAGTTTAAAGTCTATATAAACGCATTACCCAATATTAACTTCAAATTTAATTTATTAATTGCCATATAAACAATATTGTTGGTTACTGCATTTGTTAATATATAATATATATGTGTATAATATAATATATAATAATTAGAATTTTTCTAGAAGACATCAAGAAAACAAGAGACTAAATTGATTTTAACTAAAAGCACAACAGCAAATATGATAAATAATATTAGCACAATGAGGCAGTTATAAATTATTATTATTATATTATTATCCCTATTTTTCTCACTTTTTTTATTCTTAACATTACAGTTTTCAACTTTATCGTCATATCAAATATTATTTTTTTTTGTGGAAACTTTCAATCGGACCATCTGTGCTTCGGGGTAATTATTAGTGATATTCGTTTGCAGTTGATTGTGTTTCGGTTGCCAAATAAAAACTTGTTTCCAAATTGACTTCCCGTTCGGGCCGAGCTCAAGTTTCTATTAAAAAAGGCTCTTCCTCTTCCTTTAACTTGCACTGCTGCTGACCAACAGACTTTGCACATTTGTTGCATTTCAGCTTCATTTTGCAATTACTTTGCCCTCTGCCCCCGCTCTCTCCCTCTTTCTCACTCTCACCCTCGCTCTATGTGTCACACATGCACTTGGTATCCTGTTAAAGGACAAACAGCAGTACGTTGTCCTTCCTCTTTCGTCCTGCGCTTAAAGCGGCAACCAGGAAATTCGATCAGCACTTAAAATCAACGAAGTCAAAAGGGGAATAAAGCGAAAAATAGGGAAAGCGAGAGGGCGACGATTTTAAAGAGAGATGCAACAACAAGTTGCCAAAATAGTTGTTGGTGTTCTTGTTCTTGTTCTTGTTGTTGTTGTTTGTATTGCTCCACTCTTGACCCGAAATCATCAACAGCTGTGAACTCTCGAGTGGGCCAACGGCAGCCGCAACAACAACCAAACGTTGCGGCATTTCCTGCGTCAATTTTCACAAAATAAAGAAAACAACAAAGAAACGAGTTGGAGTGTTCTAGTCGGGAACGCCCGGCCAGGAAATACCCTGCATCCGGTTGAAAACAGAAAGTCAAATATGCAAACACACGCCGCATGCTGCGCAGCTTACTTAGCGGCTGCGCTTGGATTCGGCTATGGATTATTTGATCCAATTTTGGTGGAAAAGAGCTTTGATTTTTATCGATTTTGGGTAATTGGTATGTGTTATCTATCAATTGAAACAGTTAAAACAATGACATGGCCAAGCTATAGTCGAAATTAAAGTCTCTTGTTCTTATAGTTTCCGAGTTTACGACTCTGCTGTTGATCCTGATCATTCTGCCTGTTACAGACACTTGCCCAAAACTATTATAACCAATTGAAAACAGTTGAAACGATCTTAATTTTACTTGTTATTTTGCAAAATTTAAAATTTTCATACTCGCTCACGGACTGAAGAGGGTATATTGGTTTTGTGCAATGTCTGTCGTGCTGTCCGTCATTTGAAGCAAGAGTGAAATTTTGGATGCATACCCGTGTCAGATAACCTGTTTAGGATTTTGATACGATAACACGATAACCCCTATAATCGCTAATCGATAAAGTTCTCAATTTTAAAGCTAGAGTCACCAAATCTTTGACCTCCCCCAAAAATTGCGACCTTAAATTCTCGGAGAAGCTTACTAGAACACCACGAATACGCGAAAGCCCAGTTTTAGAGCTAAAATTTTAAACATCGAAAAATTTGCAAGTTTTAAAAACCGAAATTTTTTCTAAAATAACAATAATAGTTAAATAAAATAACAATAGTAGTTAAGTTAAGTAGTTAGTGTAGGCGAGAATGGGCGTGGTCGAAATTGTACTGCTCGATTTTTAAGAGAAATATGTAAATACTATCGATTTTCTTGTGAGATCTAGAGAATGAGAGATCTTGAAGATGATTATATTTAGCTTTAAAAGTCAGCTAAATAAAAGAGCTAAAAGATATATCCCACAAGTATATATCCCCAAATTGCATGTCTCGACAGACGGACGGACAATGCAGCAGCCAAATATACTCTGTTGCACTGTGTAAACGTGTGAAACAAGGAAAAATGACTGCGAGGCAACAGCATCCATTGGAATGCAGGTCATTTTGGGCGCCCGAGGTCGGCTGAGGCGCCGCGTGCATCAAGCGGCTCATTTTGCAGCCCAGTTGCTGTCCTTATTGGTTATTGGTTGCAGCAATTGCTGCGAATATATACATGTGCCACATACGCATCTACAAATATATATTCATATATATATATATATATATATCGATCGAAGTGTACGCAAAAATGTACGCGTGGCATTTTGTACGGCCGGGAAAAAAATTGAACAGGACACGCGAAAAGGACAGCGGGTAAAGTGCTGGGGAGGACAGAAGATGGCCAGAGCTGACAATGACTGGCAGGCACTTTGCGACCCGACCGACTGACCTGCCCCTCCCCCCCTCCAACCCCTCGGGTGCCCACATGCACCATCGCTAGTAAGGGAAATAAAATTACGCGAGATATTGAATTACGCGTTTTAAATTAAAAAATATTTTCGAGATTGCATTAAACGAAAGGCGAACTAATTAAAGGGGATTTCTCTGCGCTTCTCAGTTCGCTCTTCGCTCCGTGCAATGCAATTTGCGAGCTGCAAATGAAGTTGAACTCGCGGACAAAAGTGGACCCGCGTGGAACAAAGGCGACACAAAGGACTAAGGAGTAATGGCCAGAAAAAAAAAAGAAGGCAGATTTATTCGAGCCCGTTCAATTCCGTGGCTAGGTCATGAACTCCGCGGAAATCGTAAAAACATCAAGCGAAGATTTCGGATTGGAAAACAATTAGAAACTGCGGCATAAACACGTGTCCGGGTATGTTCGGAGGGGGAAGAACCCGTACGATCTCTTTCGGCATTCAACAGCTGCCACTTAGACAAAGGACGATGCTCGCTTGAAAGAATTACGAGCGGGCCAAGTACCGAAGCACTTGATGATGCCTCTCCCCACCCCCTAACGGCTAACGGCGTGAATCTGCGGGCCGTCCGCAAGACAAACAAACAAACAATGCATCAATCAATAAAGATTTCCGCACCTAATAAGCCGTCGACGAGCGCCGAGTGGGGGGAGGAGCCGCGAGGAGCGCTAAGCGGGCGGCAGCTGCTCTGCCCGGGGCCATCATTGACGCTGTTGGCCAATTAAACGCCGAGAGTCGCCGCCGATGGCTCCGACCAAGGTGTTAATCGAATTACAGCCCCCTTCCCCTTCCCCCACTCAGACATTGCCATCCCCCTGGCCGAGGAACTGAGGAGCAGCTGGCTCTGCCACAACTTCATTTCCACTGTCACCGTTGCTGTCTCCGGCTGCATTTCCATATTTTCAAATTTGAATTTTCTATTTCGACAGACTTGTCACCGAATTGTCCGGGTGGATGGGCGGGGAGTACATTGAGGAGCTGCCACCGTTTATCAGGCGACACTCCGACAGCTCCAGACGACTGGTGGCTAGCGGCTGCTCCGTTTCGGTGATGCGCTCGCAAAGAAAATTACACACATGTGTGGTCCTTTCACTGACTTTGCGGGCTCTTCTTTTCGCCACGAGGCACGAGGAAAATGCTGTGGCTGAAGTTGGAGTTGAAAATCAGAGATGAGCGCGTGTCGTGACACGTTCACGAGCCACAAATTGCGAGTATTCAATGATCGAGGATTTAAATTTCAATATTTGTTGAAACCGAATATATTTCAATGCAAAATAAATTCAATATACTGATTTCAGCGACTCATTAAAATTATATTATAAAAGAAATTATTCGTTTTTCTTTTCCAAACAAATAAAATTAGAAAACTGTTTGAGATTCTTAAGTGAAAAACCAGTTTAACGAACCAATCCAAAAAATTAGGGATATTTTTCAATTGAGAACCGAAGCACTGTTAATTGATTTTCAAAAGATGATTTAAAAAAGAACGCAAACATATAATTATTTTTAAGTTTCTAAGTTTTCACTAATTTGAAAAGCCTAAAATTTGAGTTTTTCGACTTGTTTTTTAATGACCAATTTTTATTTAATATTTTTGAAAGCAGTTTTTGATTGTTTTGAAGTAGATTTATATATTGATTAATATAGAAAAATCAAATTGTTATTATTAATTAATATTAAAAAAAAAATCATTCAACCATAATACAGTTCACCTTCATTTTGTCATAGTTCTGTCGACACGACACACGCTGCCACCACTGGTTGCAAGTCTGTCGTTTTGTTTGGTTGCATGCGTAAAATCTGAAACACGTTAATGTCTGGCTGCATTTTAGCAATTTTGTGGTGCAGACAAATTGACAAAGTGATTCGGAGGCTGTGCACCCAAAACGGAAGGCGAGTACAACTCGGAATACGAGCTGGATTATGCAAAGGCTGGATTCCGCATGAAGTGGCAAGAGCCCATTCATGCCATTCATTCAATTATCCCCCATTTCCCGAATGCAATTCTACAGCGCAATTTCAATTCTTCGGCTTTTTGATTGCTAAGCAAAACTGTAAATATTGTAGTGTACAATCAGTGCCGCCAAATTCGTGCTGGGACTGGCTTATTTTCAAAAGCAGCAAACCCAAACCCGCCTCAGCTCAGAAGTTTGAGTCATCTTCAGATGTCGCCCAACAAGGACCTTCGACGGTGCCACCACGTGGGCGCTGTCAACATTGCAATTACGAAACAATTTCGACAGCATGTTCTAGAAATTGAAGAACCGAAAATAGAGCCGCCGCCGCCACTTGGTGCCGAGGGGCCACACACACACTCGCACACACACGCCCCCCATTGATCGTCATCGAGGCGTTGGCTGTCAACAAAAGATGAAAAAAGGAGGCAAAATAAAAGTTGAAATGGTTGGCATAAAATTATGCAGATGCAGGCGGAGGTGACTTTACCCGAATTCAATGCCAGTGAATACTCAGATGTTGTTGTTGTTGTTGTTGTTGCTGGCACACACATTTGGCAGCCGTTTTCAACACCTTTCGGGAACTCACGCTTCATTTGCATGTAACCATGACACGACAGACACATGAAGCGAAGACCGACGTCGACGTCGACGTTGACGCCGACGCAGATGTAGACACACAGAAGTCGATGCGTCCTCCGGCTGTCCCCGTTCCCGTTCCCGTTCCCGTTCTCGTGGTGACAGCGCAACCGAGTGACAACCGCAAAGTAAGACCGCATATATCAGAAATAATAATAACGCACAGAACCAAAACCCAATTGGAGGTTGCCTTTGGCCTGACAATCGAATCGTTGCAAATATTTGCGGGCGCTGCGCGGTGCGGGGTGCGGCAAGCAGCTCCTTCCGCTGCTAACGACGCAGCTGCATATCAACCGTACACATATATGGTAAATTGCCAAAAGGGTTTGTGCCAGACGCAGATACCGTCTAAAGGGGGGAACTCGGGGGAGGGCAGGCACAGAGGCTTGGCTGTATCTAAGAACTTTAACGAATGTGTCCTCGTCGAATTGAATCGCATCGCATCGCATCGAATGATGATGTCTGTCAGGCCAAAAGGTGATAAGCAATTCGATTTACCATCGCCCCCCCCCCCCCCCCCTTTCTAAAGTGGAAGCTCTTTGCTGGCTTTAAGCGCCACAGGATGCAAGCGCATCCTTGCCTTTGCCAATTTACAGGGCACAACAGGAAGGATATGTGCATGCACACAAGTTGGGGCGTTCCGAAATATTTTGTAATTGTTATGCGAGACATCAAACAGCAATTGCTGATCAACGCAGAGAATGGGTCTCTTCTCTTCTCTCCTCAATCAATATTTGTGGGAAATGCAAAAGTTTTTCATGCTTTTGTTTTTCTCGCCTTTATTTTTCATATTTTCTAATTGCAATTTAATTTGTTTATTTCGCGCTGTGGCAAATTGAATTCGCACTTTCGCTTTGGTTTTTGCTGCCACCATTCAAGCAGTGGCAGGATATTTATGCAAATCCTTGCTAATGGATAACAAGGCGAGCGAAATAAGATGAGGCGAGCCATTGGTCAGCTGTCAGCTTTTAGTTCCTTCAAAATCGAGCAGCTCTCCTAATGCCTTTTCTTTGGCCTCGCGCTCTCTCTCTCTCTCATCTGCCATTTTTCGCTGCACATTTCACGTTTTTGTGTTCAGCGGAACAAAAAACAAAAAAAAGCTCTCGACAAACGAGCGACGGCAGCAACTGCAACGGCGATCATCAACAAGTTCATCAACAGGAGCACGGCCAGGAACTGTGGCAGGGGGCGGGAGCGGGAGCTGTGGCATCCATAAACGCTTGTTGATTACCCGCAGTCTTGCCACAGTTTCGCCTGGTTGAAGAAAAAAGGACCTGCAAGTTATTTGCATTTGCCGCTGGATCTGTTACACTCCAACAGTCCGCGAATACACGAGGCCACGTCTATATACATATATATATTTTTTCTCTTCTCGTCTTTTTTCCCCTTTTGGCTTGTGGCTAAAGAGGAAAGTGTTTCGGCAGCCGAGATGGCAAAAAGCGCAGGGCGAACGACCAAAATGACGTCCGCCGCTGCCGTCGCCATCGCCATATCCATCTCCTTCTCCATCCTGACACGCATTAAATCCACACCTGGCTAGCTGCCCGGCATCATCAGAATCTACGTGGCTGCCATCTTCTGGAAAAGCGCGCGGAAGGGGATAAACTAGAATAGAATTGCAGATTCATTTCACTTAGTTTCGAAAGGCGAGCGAGAGAGATAGAGAGAGAGAGAGAGATAGCAAGAGGCGGATGATGTCCTGCAGGACAGTTCACGGCTTTTTGGAGTAACCTTTTTGCGAGCTTACGTTTTTTTTCTTGCTCACCTTTGAGCAACCATCAAATGGGTCGAGACAAATCCAACTCAGTGTTTTGAAAAATTTCATGTTTTTTTGAGTCAGAATAAAGCTGATTTTAGTTTTAAAAAAGTATTTTAACTAAATACACCGATAATCCATATGATACAGAAGATTATAAATTAATTTATATTTTTTTAATAAAGTTTTCAAATTTTCAAAATCTTTTTAGAAAATATGTTGTATAAGATTTTTAGTTATCAACTACGAAATTTTTAAATGAATTAAATAAATTCTTATAAATGAGTTCGAGAATTTACATTAATAATCTCTCAAATTTGAAATTATACTTGGAAAATATTTCAACAAAAAAACTTGTTTTTTTTATCGATTGAGTCTGAAAACATTGCCTCAATGAAGAAGAAAAAGTATACGAAACTTATAAAAAAAATACATTTAAATTAATTTTTGGGTATGGAAAGTTTTCAGAATTTCGCAATGCTGATAGCATCTATTGTTTCGCATATAGATACAAAATATTTCTTGGCAAAATAAAATTGTATTTGTCTTGATTTTTTCTCGAGTTGGCTCCAACACCCCCCGCCCCTTGGAACTTTTTTCTTATCATCAGCCTCTGACATGCCCACCTCTCTTCTGATTGGCCTGCAGCGAACTACTTTATCAGCTCCGGCTCCGACTCCGGCTTTTCTTATACTTTTCTTCTGCTTTTCCTTTGCTGTATTTTGTTCACGCTGCCTAGCGGCAAAGTTTGTCGCGTCAGTTGGTCCGTCTGTCTTAGCATCTGCGTCCCGCAGTCGGCAGTCGGCATTTGCGACTCGGCACTCGGCATCCAGCAGTTGGCATCCAGGATATGGCTATGCGTGTCCTGCGCGCGTCTGCTTCTGGCTCACAATAAACCACTTATACAGCTACTAGTTTTTGCTGCTTTTGTTTTTTTGTTTTTTTTTTTATTTCTTTATTCTTTATTCGCAAACGAAATTGAATTAAAATTTACATTTTTAATCATTTGTGTAGCATGCGACGCTGCTTTAATTTCTTTCTTTCACTCTATCAGCAACTCTCTCTCTCTCTTTCGCTCTCTTTCGCTCTCTTTCGCTCTGCGCGTCCTTGTCTCAGTGCAATTCATTTTTCTGCTGTCAGCTCGCGTCTCATTCGCTTCGCATTTGTATTTAATTAGTGTGAAAAGCGCAAATTATTCGTCTCTTTTTTTTTGTTTTTTTTTATATGGCGCCGCTCGTCTCCCCTAATTGGCTTAAAATTAATAATAATTATTATATGTACTTATGTAGGTATTATCATTATTCCTATATGCTCATTGTTGCCACACGCTCAACTGACGCGGCTTTTCACCGATTGAATCACCTTTTTTTTTGTTGTTTTTCGTTTTCTTCGTTTTTCGCACTTTTGCATTCCCGCATGATGAAATAAAAATGAAATTTACATTATTATATTTTAGCACCTTTTCAGCAATATATTAATACCGTATCAGTCGCATTTTGGACCTGCTGCTTGACATAACGGTAACGGTAGCAAGTGCCAATTAACAATATTTAAGGAACCGTTATCGACTAGAACTAAGTGAGTGAAGAGCTATATTTAATCTAAATAAAAATTAATCGAAATAAAATAAATAAACGAAATATTTATATGAAAACTTTTTTCGTTTAATTTTGAAAAATATATATTAATTAATTAAAACTTGAAATGTTAAATTTTCTTTTTATAAATATTCTTCGCAGTTGTCAAAAATTTGGTTTAAGCAAATCAAAATATTTATTAAAATGTTAAATTAGGTTTGCAGTTGTGATTTTACACATATTCACAGCATATTCAGGTATTATGTGTCGAAGTATTTGTTACCTTTAATTTCTGGCATGTAAATGCAGTTAACACCATCTTTCGAGAATATCCGCACCGCTTCGGTTCGGTGCAAAGTGCGCACTCAAATGGAATATTTTGCGGGCTCATTTTGCATTATCAATTTGGCAATTTTGCAACCAAATCTGAAGTTTGCCCGTTGTTGTTGTTGTTGTTGTTCTTGTTGCTGTTTTCTTCCGCACAAGTGAAGTTAGTTAATAAATTAAATGTTGCCGAGCAGAGCATTGAGTAGCTGTGCGTATCCCATGACGCTGGGCGTACTCTATTGGTAATTAATTGGTAGACGTGGCTCGGCGGATGTGGGGGGTGTGGGGTGGTGTGGGTGGTCTGATTGCCTAACTACTGCCAAACTGTCTAGCTGACGGATTGACCCATTGGCGCATTGACGAGCAAGCTGGTTTCATTGTAGGTGTTGTTGTTGCTGTTGTTGTTGTCTCTCGTGAGCACAAATTAAATGCAAATTCAATTAATTTGAAGCAAACAATTTGCTTAAATTAATTAATTGAATGTGAATCTAAAGTGCTTCCAATTTAACGCTGAAGAGGCGGCCAGACGCAACGGGGCGCCGGCTGCTGCTCGAGTGCGTTGGTTTCTATGTGTGTGTGTGTGTGTGTGTGTGTGTCTATGTGCGTGGGCGTGGCACTTATCGAAAATTATTGGCATGAAATGTTTTTGGGCAATACATGAAGCGTGCTAAACGAGAGCGGGGAAGCTGCTGGCGGTGGTGGGAAAGGAGGGGTTGGGGAGGGGTGGGAACGTTGTCGGTTCGTTGCTCGGCTTACCGCAAACGCTGGCAGCCGCTCTGGCGTATGCGTAATTTGCATTTGCATTGCATTGCGTTGCATTTCGTTGCGTTGCGTGCATTAAGTAAACTGTTCACTTGAAAATCAACTCTAAAATAAACAGCAGCCACCAATATGCACACAAATGCAAATACACTGTGGCTGTGTGTTCGTGTGTGTGTGCGTGTGTTTGTATGGGTGTTAGAATGTGTGTGTGTGACGGCCACAGCGCAAATTTTTGGGGCGCTTTCAAAATGGCTCTTCAATGGTTAACCAGCAATATGGCAACAACTGCTGCAAAATTCAATGGCCGACGGCCATTACAGTTACACTACCCCCGCCCCACCTCCGTGCACATTTCTACAGCCAATTTTGTTTGCATTTTATATTTGCCAAGTTTTTATCGCTCGTTATTCACGTTCGTTCGTTCTCCCAGCAGGAGAGAGAAATAGCAGCAAATTATGCGCTTGATTAATATGCGTTCAATGTTAAGTTAACTCCGTACCCACCCCCCACCCCCTCCCCACCCCTCTCTGCTCTTTCATTTGCAGCACCCGCAACTGCATTGCTGTTTATTTTGATAGTTTAATGTGTGTGTTGTTGTTGTTTATTTGCTTGTGTTATTTCGAATTGTTGTTATTGTAATTGGCGAAGCCATCGCCCCAAAATGGCAAACAGCAAATTTGCGAACGGCAAACTCAACGAATTGTAAATTATTGTAACTTTTATGAATTTACGCAAATTGAAGCAGCCCGAAACAACAACAAACAACAATTGCAATGAGCTCTTGGCATATATTGCATATTCCATAAACATATATATACCATATATCGTATGGAAACAAATGAAAATCCAATCGATATTTTCCCCTTGAGTAGTGCACATTTGCAACAAGCACTTGCAGCACTATGGAAGAAATGGGAAAGTTCACAAATCTGTTTCTACACATTTCCACAGTTCGAATGATTAATCATGATTCTTAGCCCAAATAAAACTGAACTGAGACATGTCACAAAAGTCAGGCAAACATTTTCACTTTCGCTTATGCAAAACTGTAACTATATATGGAAACAATACAAATAAATGTATGTGTGTGTGTGTTGTGTGTGTGTGGGACAATGCGACCTGACTGCGATAATAAATTTTAAATCATTTGTCATTTGACGCATTTCGGTAACGAGCACCTAAAGCAGAAGGAGACACAAAACACTCAGATACAAAGACCGCAAGGCACTAAGACCCCAGAGAAGACAATGGGCCCGCCGATAAGCATCATTTTCATTTGTTCGACCCGGCTTTTTTGGGGCCAACGCTAGCGGGGCTAGCGGGGGGACACCGAGCACCGTTTGGTGGGTCACCTAGTGGAGGCCAATCGACTGACAAATGTCTCTGGTTGTGCCGTAATTGCTTTAATGCTGCGTTTTTCTTGTTTTTCTCCGTTCATTGATATAATCGTTTATTGAATATGTGTGTGTACGTATCCGTATTATGCTCTTTCTGTTTTTACAGTTTGAAGCAAACAATATTTTTTCGATTAGGAATCAGAAATGTGTCAACAATTTCGAGCTGACTTTTCAGCAACTTTCACTCAGCTTCTGATTATTTCGGAAATATTAATGCTGAAAAGGAAGTACTAAAGTACTCGTTTTTAAGATCATCATCATATATATTTTTTTATTAAAAGTATATATATGCAAAAAGTCTGAATTATCATTTGTAGAAGAAAAACTTTGGTTGATGAAGCCGAATTTTAAGGTGGTTTTTGTTTTGACAAATTTTTATCGTTGGTTTTATCCAATATTTACATATATAAGATATTTGTTTAAAGACTAGAAATTGAGGATAAATTTTATTGTTAGATCGGTTTAAAGCTTCATTTTAAAAAATAAGTATTAATAAATAAGTATTTTATCGATTTTTCGGAATGTGAACAACTTTTTTGTGTCAAAAACTTATTTTTAAAGCTTTTAATAACAAATAAATGAAAACGCTTTTTCAATTTTTTTGGGAAATCCTTTCCGTTGCGTGGAAAATGCAACACGAAAATTGTTTGCAACGTTCAATTTGTGTGATGATCGGATTTAAACTCAATTCCAAAGCTCGACATAAAAAATTAATTGACTATCGCAGAATCCATTCAATGGGCGAATCATTGTCGAGTATTTAAGTAACCTGGTCCGGGCAATGCCGGGTAATATCTTTTTTGTAACATATTAATGTAACATATTGTTCATAAGACGAGCGAGATATTGATATCTATTTAAAAAAACATTATTCCATTAATGAGAGATATCTCAAAAGTTGAACAAACCAGAGCACCCTCATTTATAGAGTTGCCGCTTGATAGTTTTTACTATGCGATAATTTTTACGATTTATTTTACTATTGATAATGTGGAATAACACAAAAAAAGAAGCAATAAACTTCTTTCGCTTGTTTTTCGAAAAATACTATTCCACATGCAATGAAGTGAAAATTGACATTTTTATAAGTTGGTATTGAAATGGCGCAATTGAACCCAACTTAAAGATTTAGTTTCGGTTCATGTCGAAGATGATATTGTTATCGCTTCGGGCGCATAAACTGAAAACTTTATGGATTTATGCATTAAGAAACATACATAAGAATAAATAATGCTACTTGAATAATTGAAATTTCAATCTTACCACATACTTAAGACAGTTTTGGATAGCTATCATTATATTGGACTCACCTGCAAATAGAAAATGTTTAAATATATTAAAAATATATACAATTTTAATAACAATTGCTTAAAATTTATTGTTATCATTAAAAATTTTCTAAATATTTCTATAATCATTTTAGCTAAACTAAAGAAATAGAATATTAATTGATCTTCGATTCATAATAAGACAAATCAGTCTTTTGGTTAATAGGAAACTGCATCAGTAATTGCAACAAAAGTATTCAAGACTTTTGTCATAAGCCAAATACGCACTAGTACGAGTGTTGCACACAGGCGACAAATATGGCCAAAATGCCAACGGCAGCCAGCTGGCCTTCTCGAGCCACGCGGCAATAAACATTGTATAGAAACTATAATGGCTCATTACGGGAACGCTGATGAGACCGAATCTGAGTGCCAGTTGGAGTCGCTGTTGAACCGGCTGACCGGGGACTGGCCATATCGCATCAACGGAATCGCGGTCGGGTCCCCAGACTCAACTTACTTATTAAACGCAGCGCGCAGCTCGCAGCGGGCAGCGAAGCAAGCAGAAGAGATCGAAGGAGATATGGCAACTCGCGACGACTTGGCTGGTTAAATGCCATTTGGCAATTGTGGTGCGCCTCTTGACCAGCTGGGTAAATAATATTTCGATTTTTTGGGCTCGGTGCGCTGCAATTAACTGAGACCCAAAAGCTTCACACTCGACTTGACCCTTGAGCGCTGGCCAAGCTAGCTCATTGCCAAAACTGAGATTCGAGCCACGCGATTCAAAGCTGCACTCGCCCATTGGTTATGGCCAGCCGTGTGTGTGTGTGTGTGTGTGTGTGTGTGTGTGTTGGCGTCGAACATGGGCAATTGCATTCGATTTGGATTTGGAATTGGAATTGGAATTGAGATTCGGGTTGTTTCTTTGGATAGTTGGATAGTTGGGTAATTGGTATATCAATTGTTTGCCGCATTGTTCGCTGCCTGCCCGCAAAATTTATGTCCATTCGCAAATTTACCTTATATGTCGCGTTCGGTCGTTTTGCACAGGAAATTTGCCTTGGCTCGGTTTATAGCTGAACAGATTTCATTTGCAATGCAAATAAATTGTCGTCATGCGAACGCCCTCAGTGAACAACAATGACGATTTATATGGGCAGAATACTATATGCAACTAGATCGCAGAAGCTTCGAGCAGCTGGAATCGATCGATACCAGAATACAAAGAGCGGCCCATAAATGACGCCTTGGATGGCTGTGGGCCATATCAATTTGTGAGCCGCATTTAAAAGAAAAGCACTTGGCTTAATTGTCGACGGAAACTAAGCAGCCAATAGTAAAATTAATTTAAATAGAACTTATCATAAGTAGAATGAATTTCAAAACGAGAAAACCACTTTGGAGCTGCCTTTTACGAGCACAAAACTATAACCAGAGTGGAGTAATCAGTGAGCGGGGAGTGAAATGCAAAGGTTATCTCAGCTCTCCACACACACGAGCTGACTCCGCAAAGTTGTCGCCGTTCGCTGTCTGCGCCCATTGGACGGAGGTTATCAATTTGATGGCAGGTCAGCCTCAGCCTCTTTCTCAGTCTCAGTCTCAGTCTCTGTCTCAGTTTCAGTTTCAGTCTCAGTTGCAGTCGCAGTTTCAGTGGTTGCCTCTGTGCGATTGGAATACTTATGACTAAGCTGCCAAGTTTTCGCTTGACCCCGGCACGCAACCACAGCAGAACCACAGCCGCAACCACAGAAACAACAGCAATCGCCTCAGTTTGTTGTTTTGTTGCTTTTGCTGCTGTGTTTCCCCATATTTTTATTTTTATTTTCATTTTCATTTTCAAATTCATTGCACGTTCTACAAATTTGAATATGAATACAACATCTTGTTCTGGTTGTAGTTGTGTTGTTTCGATACCCTTGCACAGAGCATATTTAATTTTGTAAAGCAAAAATAAATATCTTGGAATTCAGCCGGATATAGCTGCAAGTTTTGTTCTCTATGAAATGCAATCGATAATTACAATACTAAATAGCTACTTAAATAAACAATCGATCATAAATTTGAGGTTTTTTTTTTTTTTGAATTTCTTTAAAGGGTATTTAACACGAAGATAACTGTTATTTATATATACATTTGCTGTTGTTACACTTGTTTACAAAGCGAAAAGAGTATATTGAGTGGCAACTCGATAATGATGACACAACTAGGATAAAATCTATGCAACCTGGGATCGAGTATCCTTAAATTTAACACTTTTCTGATGACACAAATTACATTGATTCATATTTAAGCAAAACAACAATAATAATGAAGAACTGCCTATTTTAGCTGTTAACGAGCATTGCCCAGTCGGTTACACCCGCTTGCAATGTTTCAAGTTGTTTTTGTTGTTGTTGCTGTTGTTGCTGCCTCAATCGAACAGCAGCTGTGGGTCCAATGAGTCAGTTGCGAGGCGTTGAAAGATTTAATCGTGCCGCGGAGGCCGTGCCCCTTAAGCCCACTCTCCACACAGCGAATGAATGCCCCTTGAAGTGGCAACTGGCGGGCGAGGCGGGGCGGGGGGTGTCTGATGTAAGTCCAGTTTTCGTGGCATGCCAGGCATGTGTATGCTTATGTGTGTGAGTGTGTGTGTGTGCATTTATGCCTCTCCCAGTTGCACTCAATTCATTCATTTGGATTTTCGTTTTCCCCGCTTTTCTTATCTGCCGTTTATCTCTCTCGCTCTCTCAACGCGTTTAATAAGGCATTCCCAGCCAACAAAACGTAAAAATTTCATTTATAAACAATTGATTTTCATCGATTGACGCAAGTTCGAAGCATTTGTTTACACAAATAAATTAGCAAATCAATTGAGATACTTTCGAAATGTTGATTCGAAATTGCGGTTCATTTCTATGGAAATCGTATTTAATATTTACAGAGGCCTTTTGAGTGAGTCACTTCCTTTTGGCCATGTTTGCGCCAAACCGGATGGGTTTCGAGTGCATCAACAAATGTCTTGGAGCAGAGATTCGCGATGACCTCATCAGCTGTCCTGAGTCCTGTTCGCTGTCGGCCACAAATAAAAATGTGAAATATGAAAAACTAAATAATGAAAAGTGTTTTTCCTGCAGCAGCAGCAGCAGGAGTGAAAAGCGAAATGAAAATATTATGGCTGGCTAAAGAAAATCTACAACAGGACGACGCTGGCTGCAGGACGAGCTGCCCAGGCAAAGGTGACATTAAACTAGCACACAACCAGCCGAAGACGTTGCCAGCAGCAGCAGCTGCTGCTGTTGCTCCTTTGCGCGCAGGGATGGCTCACTCGGCTGCCACATGCTCGCCGCCCCCAAAGCCAAGCTGGCAAATGTCAACACAAACAATGCCACCGGGCTGGGGCCAATGGAGGCTACCACCTGAAACTCTTGGCTGTGGGCTGTGGGCGCCAGTTTGGTGTTTGTCGTGTTAACCCTTTATGCCGTCCGGCGCTTAGTTAACCCTGCTGATCTGTCTGGTGGCTGCGGTGGGCAGCGGCAATTGCAGGTGCACCAGGATGCGAGTGGTTGCTATCATCAGCCACGAGTCGGCCGCCACCGCGCATCCCGGCGCATCCTGTGTCCCTTTTGTCGCCGCCAACCATCGCCGCATGGAATTTTGCAATTTCTTTGGGATTTCGAAATTGCTTTTTCTACTTTTGCAGCTCGCGAGCGTCGCGCCATCTTTTCATCCGCTCAACCCCCCTGCTCCGTCCAGGTGGTGTATCCAACTCCTCCTACTTCGCTCACTCACCCTCCCCCGCTCCGCACCAATCCGTCGGTTGTTCGCATTGTTTGCCTGCGTTTCTTTTGAGGCCAGCAGAAGCGGTGGCAGAAGAAGCAAAGCGAACGAGAGCGAAAAGCAAAAAAAAAAAATCGATCAAGAAAAATGACTTTTGTGGGTTTTCGTAATTTTCATTGCACGCGTAATTGAAATTTTCAAATTCCTGCTTGCATTTTTCTTTGCCCATCTCCTCCTGGCGGGTCTCCACGATGCTCGGAGTCCTTATCCTGGCGCTTATACCCATTTTTATCAGCGAGGCGGCAGCAGAAGTGGAATTTATATGATGATGATAAAGGAAAATATCGTCCGCCCCCCCACCTCGCTTTCAGCGCAGGGTGTTCCTCTATTGGTGCTGTCGCAGGATTCCCAGCTGCTCGACGCTGTGTTTCATTATGCTTTCATTATTTGTCGAATTTGTGTTAATCTTTGAACTTTGTACAATGCACAAAGCTTTCAATGCGAGTCGCTTATCAACTCTCTCAAAAACGATTTCGTTCGGTAATGGAAAGAAAATGTATTTTCGATTTTCGATTATTTAATTTTGGAGAATATTTAATGGACACATGCATCGCAAGTAGTTCGGACAGACAACTCGTAGAGTTGGTTACGTTACATAATGGCAGCTGATTTGCCGTGCAGGACCGGAATGGGGCACTTACTCAGAGCATGTCCTCGAGGAGGACTCTGTGAGTATTGGCCGCACAACAACTGGAGCATTGTAAATTCCAACTAATAATTTTGTAACCTTATCTGGCTGTCGCTGTCACAACAGCCCGGCAGAAAAAGGACGACGAAGGGCACAGAAAGGGGGGGGGAAGCGCATATCCCACAACGATAATGAAAATGTCACACGAGCCTCGCATTTTCTCATCACCAGCGTCATGAGTAGGACACCAAGGCAGCCGAGCCTCGTCCTAGTCCTAGTCCTAGTCCTAGACTGATGTGCGAGTGCAGTTAGCAAAAGGAGCCAACGACAACAACAATAACAGCAACAACGACAACGACAACGACAACGTTGACAACAACATAAAGGTAAATCCTAAATAATGCGCTGGGCTCACTTCACCAACGCTGCACGGCGGACTCGCCGCTCTGTTGTGGGAATTGCCCCGTGGCTGGGGCAAGAAAAGCCCGCAAGAAATGGAGCTGACAATGCCTGACAAGCAGAAGAAGTTATACCCTTCTGGTAACAGGGTAGTTTAATGAAAATAGTGTATGACATGATTACGTTACGATTATTACCAATGCTCGCTGCTCGCCGCTCAAAGGTGGCCCAAAATCGATTGCAACAGCCGATTGAAGGGGGCGCAGTTCGAATGCATTTTTCCTGTGAATGCTCAAAAGCCTGTTGCAACGAGTGAGTGTCATCGCCAGGAGACAACAAAATCCGCAACGTTCGGCTCATTGTCATCGCTGAGTCCTGCTGGAGCAGGTGCTGCGACAGCAATTCCTTGCCTCCACCCCCTCCTCGGTCCCAGTGTGCGGTTGGCTTTAAGTTCCAGCTCGGCAAGTGGCTCGTACAAGGCGATTATAGTTTTGCCGCTGCTGCTTTGGACAGACTTAGTGGCTGTCGTAAGTTCTAATTTCTTATTATTAGGCGTGGCCCAGTGGCTAGAGCCTCGTGGTGGGGCGAAAAGAGGGGGTGGGGGCCAAAAGCAACCGCACAAGTTTGCTGCTGTGGCATAAAATTATGGCGCAACTTGCGCCGCTGCATATGAAAATGGCGGCTGGCAAATAGTTTGCACAAACTATTTCTTTGCCTTGCTTTAGAGTCTGTTTTTGTTGTTGTTGGTGGTGGTGCTGCTGCTGCTGCTGCTGTGGTTGACTTTGTTATGGAGCAGCGGTTTTGCTTTTATGTCTTACGGCTTGTTCGCCGGTTCGCCGGTCGCTCGATTGCATTTTCAGGGCCTACTTTTTGGGGCCAATGCGAAAAGTTTTGCATTACAGTTGTGTGCTGTCGGGATTTAATTAAAGCCGAATTGCGATCGCAATTTCGCAATCCAACCAAAAAGCCGGCCAACTGCCTCGAGGCGAGTCGATTGTATTCAAAGTTAACGGTAAATGTGCACCTGTGCACTGCAGGGATCAAACAATGAAAGTCAATTCATCTGTCAAATTAAACAGTTGCTGCAAATGAAGCACGAGCCAAGTGAGCAAGGACTAAGCGCCAAACAAAGTGTAAAGTGAAAAGTGCATGGCAATAAACCAGCTAAAAAACAAACTGAAAAAAGAGAAGAGAAGAGAAGGAAAAGCCAACCCAGCAACGGAAAGCCAAGAAAATGCACAAAAAACTAACAAACATTTCTGTTCTTTTTTTTTTGTGTGTGCTTCCTTCATAGAGGATATGGATGCGAATCGGAATAAAAAAGTCGATGATGAGGATGGGATTGGGAATGGGGTTAGCCCGAGCCCATTATTGTTTCCATTTAACTTACAGCATTTTGCACTTTGGCCAGCCATTGAAAATCAGCGCCAGGAAGACATACGAGAGCCGAAATAGATGAACCCAACAACAACAACAAAAACAACAAAAAAATGGCTAAGAAAATTGTGTGTGAAAATGAATCTGATTGAAAACAGACAGCCTGAAAAGCGGCCATTCGCAATTGATGCAAGCCAACCAGCACTTGATGGTGCTTTGGACTTAGCCAAGGCTTGTAAAGTGGTCAATGAAATCCTGTTCTCGGCACGATCAAAGTTGAACGTGGCTGCAACACACAGCCCATAATCTGAATGGAGGTATTTAAATAACTACGTAAACAGCTTAATTTGAGCACTTTGCTAATTTTACACAATTTATTTCTTCTCGTTTGCGCTTTAACATTAAGTTAAGCTCCAGTTTCCTATAGTACCATTACACATCCATGAACATTATTATCACGAACGTCTGTGCCCGCAATTCGTCTCCGTCGCCGTCTCCGCCTCCGCCTGGGTCTGATGTCGCGTCGTGTCGCCTGAGGGGCAATGGGTTCTCGTTTCTCTGTTCCCCTCACAGTTCCCGACTGTTGCCTATATGCAACAAAAAAGTTGCACCGCTTTCATGACAATGGTGACGGCGTCTGTTTCCGCTTTTGACGGCGACGCCGCCGCCGCCATTTTAGGCGCTTTGCCGTATCCCTGATTTCTGTTTTCGCTGGCCTGCAGCATTGTCCCGGACCGGGCCTACATTTTCGCTCCTTTGCTTATACTATGTTATAATTTCTGTTTGTTGTTGCAACAACAACAGCAACAACAACAACAACGATTACAACTTTAACGACTGCAAGTTTGCAACAGACAAACGTCGCGACGCTGCGCACACGTTGTGCAAACTTTTCCACTTCATCGCATGATTGCAATTTTTACGCAAAACAATTTTATTCGCCGGATTGTGTGTTGTTTACGGAGGAATGTTTAACTGCAGCTCGGCTGATTGTCTCAAACGCTGAACAATGAATCGCATGGAAAATGCGAGACAACCACAAGATATATATATAAGTACAACAAGTTTAAACTGAATTCAGAAAAAGCCACTAAAACTCATTCATTAGTGTAATTAAGAACAGATTCAGGAACAGAAACTATTAAGAAACAATAAAATAAAAGGCGAGCTGTAAATTTGTAGAATTTATATTTGCTGATCGATCGGTAATACGAGTTTATCTATCCATTGGTACGAGTATACTTTATGTCTTGACATTCTTTTCAAATGGGAGCAGGGTATGGCGCAGTCAAACCCACTTTAGTGCAACAATGTATTTAAGACCTGTGTTCAGGATATCTGTCAATTCAGCTCGCTCGAACTGGGCGATTCTGAAATGCGTTTAATACAAATTAAATAACTTTTTCTCTTGTTTTTTGAGAGTTCTCTTTTGTCTCGCCTTTTAGTCGCACAGCTCCTAAACTCTTTATTCATTACGGCGCTTTTATGTTCTTCAATGATTTTGTACGGCTTTACACTTTCGTTTTGTCCGGGAAAGAGTTGAGCAGTTTTTCCCCCCATTTTTTTTTTTTTTTTTGGGATTTATTTTTCAATTTGCATTTTCTCGCTTTCATTTAGACCTTTTATTCATTGTTTATTTAATTATCTTTTGTATTGTCAAGTGGCTGGTTTTCTTGGGTTTTCTGCTTCTTCTAAGGCCTGTGGTCTGGCAACATGGCAGCATTCGGGCTGGCTTTCGAGCCATTGTATATTGGCGGGGCTCCATCCCCGGAATTTTAATAGAGTTTATGGCTCTTTGGATTTGCAGCGGCACGTGCAAGTGTGGAAGGGTCTCTAATGGGCTGGGGCCTAAATTAGTGGGGGAAAAAAGTCTTTGATACTTAATTGATAAATCCTGGCAAATGTTCACTGAATTCAAATAAAAGTCTTCAATACATTTTAAGGGCTTCAGAATTTATTAATCCATTAATAAATGCTGAACAAACTATTTTTGAAAGAAAAAAAGTTAATAAAATTGCACAAAAATGAAAGAAAGAAGCAATTTAAAGCTGGAAAACTATATACACACACAAAAAAAATCACACTAGGAAAATCATTAAAACGTCTAAAAGGACTATAAAGGCGTCAGGGCCAAAAGATGCTCAGAAATGCAAAAACAATTGTAGATGGAAGTGAGAAATAACAACAAAATACTCGCTGCCCTCGCGCTGACAGGATGCAATTTAGAATATAACGGCAACAACACGGCAACACTGACGAAAATGAGAAAATTACAGCACGCCCAGATCCTGGCGAATGTGGGTCAATAGGCGAACGGCAACGGCAGAGTGGACTCAGGTTCGCGTAAAGACCTATTCGAAAAGTTCTGTTAAGTTTTGGGCCTTGTTTTCCGGCGCGGCGCGAGCCAAATTAAATTTTCAGCAACCCTTTCAAGGGTTTAAGAGGATGCTTCGACTAGGATGCTCGGACTCGGCTGCATTGCCTTTTTACGCTTCAAAACTTTTTAACAAACATATTCGATTAACTGGCCGTGGCCTTCTTTTTTTTTTTGGCTGCTATTCTCTATTTATCGAAAACCACTTGATTATGCAGGCTTATCCTTAGCCCTTTTGCCGGCTTTTTCGATGTTTTCCTTTTGCCTCGTTTCATTTTATTTCATTTTGTATTTGGCTCGTTTTGTTTTTATACAATTTTTCCTTTGGCTGCCTCACGTATGTATGTGTGTTTATATATATATATATATATATATATATATATATCTGACCCCGCCGAGCTTTAGTTTTTACTGAAGCATGAAAATTTGTTTGCAAATCCTTTCGCTTTTTTGGTTCGTGTAATATTTATGATTTCCTGTCGATATGCTAGGCTTTGCCTTTTGTTTTTATCCATTTCTTTTGTTTTATTTTTTGATTCGGGCTGGCTAATTTATAAATTGCATTTTCTTGTTAACTTGAAATTTTATTTGGCTTTGTTTTGCCGAAATATTATTGCCTTGCCTCAAATCGATTTGCAAAAATGGTTGCCAATTATGCTAATTTGATGTATTCAATTGTTTCAACGTGCCGCACAAACATTTCGGGCGTTAAAGTAATCAATGATATTATATTTGACTTGTTCAGATAGTTCTTTTTTTTTTGGTTCTAATAAATTAAATAATACACTTAATAATTTTTATCAAAATATACAATTTTTATTTTTTGGTCTTTAAATATTTCTTACTAAAACTCTTTAGTGCGTTGCTGGCGCAAAATCAACTTGTTTTTAAATGTAAACATAATGCAATAAATTTTATTCTCTTTGTCAGCAGTTAACACAATTTATTTGTGAATTATGGTTTTTCTTTGCTGTTGTTGTTGTGTTTGTGTGCACCAACAACAAAGTAAGTTCGGCTTGTAAATTCAATTAAATTTATTATGCTCGCACACTCAGCCTGTGAATATTTTCTGATATGTTCCGAAATGGATGTGCATTTCAATTCAATTTTAAAGAGTGCCAATTAACAATGCACGGATGGAAAAAATAAATGGCATAAAACAAATATTATTATTTTTAATTTTTAGAAAGCGTGGTCCGGTTTTATTTTTGTCACTAAAATGCCGACAGCCAAGCCTTTTTGAACATTTCTATAAAATCATGTTACTGGCTGTCGCGTATTCGCGGCGTCTATCGCAATTCATAAAAGCGAAAATATGCAAAATAATTTTTACAATCCATTCAGATTTGTTATGACTAATTTGGCCGCCAAATTTCAAAGAAATGCCGACATAAAAAATATGTACTGAAAATATAAATGCGAATGACGCGTGACTAACCAATAATAATAATAAAAAAAAAACAACTACAGAAAACAATTTCCAATTCAATTAAATGAACAAAAAGAAAAGAAAGACGCACGCATTTGAAATGTTAATGCGATTCTAATAAATTGTCAAAAGAGTTACACTTACATATCCATAAAGAATCGAGGAGCGCCACGAAAAGTGACAAGAAATGAATGAGAATTTCAAACGAAAGAATGTCAAAAAAAATAAAAAGAACTAAATGAAAAAATAAAAATGAATTTGAAATGCAAGCGACGCACGATTGACAGCCAACAACAAGAAGACAGCAACGACAATGGTAATGCAATTAGACACGGGGGTATGTAACGGTGGAGTTTGGGGTTGGGGGGATCTGCGGCTGGGCTACGCACGAGCTGACTGAAAAGGCGCTCCGACCACCGAGCAACCTCAAGTTCTCGTTTATCGCTCGGTTTTATCACTGCGTAAGTGAAATGCATTAACCACAACTGTAAATTCGATTTTGAGGGTCGTCGCCCTGCAGAACCTCCAAGCGTCCTCAGACTCAACAGAACCGTTATGCGCATAACTTTAATGGCCCTATAAGGTGTTCTATCTGTTCTATCCTTGCCAGAAACTTATTTCAATAAGTGCTTTGTATTGCTTATCTAGATTCTTTCTTTTTGTAATTGTTGAGTGTTTTATTGATCTTTTACCCTTGCTTGGAGTAGTACTTAAAATTATGTGATTTATTTTGAAACAATATTTTAATAATTTATATGAGTGGAAGAGAATTATACATTAAATTATATTCAATAATCATTTAAAGAGATCAACGATTAATGAGGATTTATCAATTTCGTCTTTGCACTAAAATCTTAAATTTCTGATCCCGAACAAGTCTTTCGAGTGTGTTTTTATACTATATTAAAACATTCTTATCAAGTTTATTTCCTGCTCCTGAATCTAAGAGATCAGTTTACAAATTATGTACGAAAAAGAAGCTTAATCTAAAGTTCACTAAAATATAAATGTGTTGTGCCCTTGTAAAAGGTATATATAATATCCTGATGAAATGTATGTATTTAATGCCCAGGCAAGCTATCAGCAACATCGAGATTCCTGCTCTGTTTTTGTTAGCATTAAAATAAGATATCTACTTAATTAAGCTCATATATCAATCGATTCTAATTTTAGTTTTTCTATGGAAACTCAGTTTGTATTTTGTGGAATTTATATTAATTTGTTTAATTGCAAACATGAATATTTTTTATTAGACAAGCTTGTATTCAGTTTTATAATCGAAGGGCAAATGCAGAATGGACAACTTTCAGATGAAGAACACATCTTTTTTGGAGCAAGTGTCAGAATGCATTTTAGAAGGCTTTCAAGTGGCTAATTCAAGGCAAAATAGGACAGTCAAAAAATGCTCACAGCTCTACTTGAATAATGTCAAACGAAATGTTTTCAGCAGAATCTTGAAACCACAAAAAGGGAAACAAAATTGCAGCCTGGGCTAATTTTGGAACATTTAAAGTGTCAGCCCAAAGAAATCAATCAACAATTGACAACAGTTGACGAGACAAGCCCCGGAATAAGAGACAACAACAATAACAACAACAACAACAACAACAACAACGGCAACAAGAATCAAGAACCATCAAAACAAAATGCGGGGGTCGCCACAATGTGCATTAACATTTAGGGCAACTTCGGGGCATTGGAAAAAGCAAAGAAAACATTATGCGCAGATAATGTTAATGTTAATGTTAATGTACAAAATGGTTGAGTAGATGACGCGGCGACAAACAGAACCTAATTTTGGAAGCGCCCCGGATCTGGTTAGAGCGAACTAGTCCCGTTTCGGGCGGCGTCGTTAATCATAATTGAGGGGCTAAAAGGGGTTTTTTGATAAAACTAATTGAAAAGGAAATGCAGCGGGAAAACGAGAAAGGGAAACCAAAACGTTGACGTCTCCGCCAAACGATTATTGATGGATCTGGCGCACTCTGTGAGATGCTGCAGCCTCTGAAGCGCGTCAAGGCTCTTAAATTCTCAATGATAAGTGCAGCTGAATGCATTATGCATTGATAAGGGCAAGCGGCAGAAACAAGGGGAGGCAATTCGTGGTGCAGCTGGGAAACCATGCTGCATATTTCCGATTTTCAATTTTCCATACAATTTAAAATGCATTTGATATGTCAGTGAATATGCCTGTGGAAAGGGAAAGTGACTTAATTTCTTTTATTGCTGCCACTTAATTTGTTAATTGCAACCGTGTGTATTCGGTGGGAGGTGGAGGGGAGGCGAGCGGAACTGAAAAATACAGTCAAACAATAACGTGGGTGTTTTCGCCGAACATATTGAGTTTCACAAATGTCAATTAGTTTTGATTTCGGTAAATAAACAAATTAAAACAGGCCACAGGGACGTCCATTTGTATACGTACAGCACTTGTAATAATAATAGGTACACTTTTATATACTTTCCTCTATCCACAAACAACTGAAATTTTCTTGAAAAATAAAAATCAGAATTTTAAACGAATTTAAAAACAAATTTTAACTACTTATAAAAGTGTTCCTATTATTTTGGCCATAACTGTATGTATAAATCGGAGGGCAACGTTTCGTTGTGTGTGTAAACATCCCATATTTGGTTGTGTTAACCCGCATTTCGGTGTAACTCGAAACTGATGCGCAAAGGATTCTTACGGCAAGAGCGGGAAGAAAGCGAGAAAAGGACAACACGACCACGAAATTATAATTTCTGATAACAGATTTCTTGTGCGCTTGCCCGATATGCTGATTTGTATGCACAGTGGAGAGACTTTGAATAATAGTGTAAACCTTTTAGAAATCTTACGATTACAAACTGTTTTTGTTCCACTGTTCAACGGCTTACATTGAAGAACAAAAGCAAAATTCTGCCAAAGTCTGTGGACTCTGTGCTGACAGATGGCAATTTGGGAGGAGGAGGGAACCGGACGAACTATGTCGCTTGTTTGCTGTAAGGATTTTTTTTTGAAACTCTCCTCGCCCGCTCTCTTGCACAACGAACGAACATATGTGCACTAAGGATCCCGAGGATTGAGGGCCGCCGACTGAGTGTTTGTGGCTTAGGCAACGATGCGACAGCATTTCGAGTGCGCCGCCGTTCACAACGCACAGGAAACTCGCATGCAAAAAGTGCACTTGAGAAGGCTGCTCTTTAGCCGGTTTGGGGTTATGTTTATGTGGCACATAAATACAAGTATTTTTAAGCACACATTTGGGAACGGCGTCCTGCCAGCCGCATATTTACACAACTGCAATAATATTTGTGTCGCCAGGCTGCACTTTTACTTGACGGCGGCCAAAAGACCAAGACGCCCGCTCGGGTTGTGCTCCCAAACTGGGCGAACTATTGAAAAATGTATATGAGCTGCAAGTTTTTTTCAAGTATTTCTTCGTTTCTTTTTTTTTGGCAGTCACCGCAGCGAAAGTGATTTATGACTGCGAGAACTGCGGCGAGACTTTGTCTCCGTTGTCTCAGTTGCCTCGCAGTTGCCGTCTTTGTCTGCCCGCAGGCAGGGCTACTTAGCGGCGACTTTCAAACTCCAACGCCGGCTCCCAATGGTGCATTTGAGTTTTGGCTCCTGATCATTGTGTTGTTTGTGCCAAATGTGCAATAAATTAGTGTTTTGATTTTGTGCATTGCCGGCGTGGTTGGCGCCGTCTCTCCACCCCCCCCTCTGTCCCTCTTCTCTTCGTTAGTTGAAGAGCTACATGTGCGAAAACTTTTATCGTTTGTTGAGTTTTTAAGTTGCATTTCTTATTCATAGACAGAGCGACAAACTTTAGCCGATTTCGGTGTGGAAAGTGTGAGAGTGGAAAAGTGCCGGAGAACAAAGCCACCATTCAACTGTGACGCCATGCGCTGGCATACAGTGCCTCCCATTAAAGGTCCCACAGAAAAAAAACTCTCTGTAACAAACACTTGAAATAACGAGTTTCAGTTATGCTTAATTTGAACATTTCCCAAATGGCATTTGAGTGCATCCAGCAAACAGGCGTGTCGCTGTGAGGATCACACACGCAGCCCGGACAGGATTTCAAAAATCCGATCGTTAAACTTACCCATTTTATGCTAACCAAATGTTTTATTACATACCTGAAATGAAATAAGAAGAAATGAAATTGATTACTTAGAGAAGAATTTATCTATCAATTCTTATAGGAAATATAACTGAAGGTTTCTTTAGTCAAGCTTCATAACTTTCCAGTTATTTGGGTCATGCGGTTTTTAATGCATTTTTCTCCAGAACGAATTGAAGAAAGCATCGATGCTGCCACAACAACAGACTCATCCTGAATGCTCTCTGCGGCACACACGACTGCGCATATTTAATTGCTCATTGCGCGTGATTCGCAAAGTCGCGAAGGGTCGCAGCGGGGGAGGGGACTGAGTCATGAGACTGAAGATGTTTGACTACATTAGTTTGACAGTTGGCACAAATTGCCAACAGCCAACATTTGGTAGGGACGTTGCAACTGGCTGCTGCTGCTAGGCTGGCAACTTTCTTTCTTGCAATTGGAATTCGCGTAGTGCGCCTGCGCAGCATCCTCTGTGCAACTCCGGTAGCATTGTCTCAACCTCTGTTTGTCGCCTACGCGGCGCATGCCTCATTTGCATTTGGCTGGCGTCATGCAACATTTCTGTTGTCGTCGATCGCCTGCTGCTGCTGCTGTTGCTGTTGCTGCTGCTGCTTTGCATGTTGTCGCTGTTGTCATAAGCTGCAGCAGCTGTCAGTTGTCGTTTGTCGATTGTCGCTTTACCGCTGGCTTTTGTGCAGCAGCCGTTCGGCTTATTCCCGCAGTCACCTCGCTGTGACCCAAGAGAAGGCACTACATACGTTATACACTAGTTGTACAACGTCATTTACATATTATGAGAGATACTTTCTCGGCATTATTATTTGGCCGTTTTCCGAGTCAATCTTGGCATTTTGATTCCCCCGACAGTCAAAGTTCAGTTCCTAACGGAAAGGGGGGTTGGGGGGGATGGGGACGGGAGTCTCGATAAAAATCATAATTGTTGCGTAAATATTTGGTCAGCTATAATTGCTTTAACAAAAATATTGTATTTTATCTCTGCACGCAGCCGGACGCTGTAAAACAATCATTTACATAATTTTCTTACAAATCACGCACACGAAAATCCGACGGACGATGGACGAACAAGGCCTCCAGTTGGGCCCAGTTCGGCTCAGCTGACTTTAAACAGTTGACCAAAACAAAGCCAAAGCCAAAGCCAGTTATTGATTTATCCACAGCAGTGCCGTGACTTTTATGCCACATCATTGTGCAACATTATTTCAAATCATCAACAGAGAACTTTTTGTTTAGATTACGTGTATTTCGTTTTGTTTTTCCCTCTCTTTTTGGCATATCATCGCCGGAATCAGCCGAAAATGCATTTATGGGAGTCAGCGGCTATCAGCTGCGAGATGATCTCCCCGAATGGGGCAACAGCATCATTAAAACCTCAGCTCTGTATGTAAATTAGTCTCTCAGATTGAGGTTGAGGGTATGCAATACTTGAGATGTCAACCGATAGATAGTCTTGTTTAAAAATATCTGTTATAGAATAAAGCCCCCAAAACAATCGTCTCTAAATATGTGCTTCACATGTATGTGGCAGCTCTTCGCTTCTCCTTGTTGCAAGCCCCAGCATTAACTGTTAGAACCGGCCCCATTTACATTACCCAATCTAATACAAATCCCAACAGTCATTGCCCATTAACATAACTTCATACGGGACGACGGCATTGCCTACGTCCTCTCATCGCCGCATCCACTCAAACGGCACTCAACAAGTTCTAATGGGCGCATACACACAAGCTCACCTCCTACACGTACTCGGTTTACCTGGTCCAATCTCATCGCAGCCCACGCACATACCCTTTAACTGGATGGCCGTCCCCCCCCCTCCGCTCCCCTCGTTGTGCTCGACAAGCTTGTGTGCATATTGCATTTATGCAATACGTGCCTTGTTATTGTTCTGTCTGGCTGCTTTCTGAGTTCAGGCTCCAGCTCCAAGTCCAGGTCCAGCTCCCTGGTTCAGGTCCAGGTCCAGGTCCAACAACCAGCCACACACCCACTGTCCAGTGGGCAGTGGAGCGCGCTTGCATATAATTTATATGCATTTGACAGTTTTGACTGATTTATCGATGCAGGAGCATGGCATACATAATGCGTAAAGCCATGAGCCGCCAACTTTTCCAGGAAAATCGGGAATAGTCATGCACACAAACACGCATACACAGACACGTTAATTTTGCATAATTTTGTGTTCGTATATGTGTGTGTGTGTGTGTGTGTGTGGGTGTGTGTAGAATCTACACTGTAGATACCTTTTTGCATGTCTTAAATAGAAGATTGGAACGCAGTTCTTGTTATGAATCTATTTGCAGTGTTGGAAATATTTCTTTACTATATATATATATGTACATACATATATATATGCATATATATATATACAATAAAAGCTGGCAATGCACAGCCCACGTGCTCAATGAGTCACCCAACCAACTCAGGCATAATATTGCCTACAAAACAACTTAATCTAATGAAAATTGGTTAAAAAATTTCTATTTTGTTCTCTGATATTGTTATTTTGAGAGCTATTCGGTCTGCACATACAATTAATTGCGATGATTAATGGTAATTAGCGCCCCAACAGCTTTTGTATTGCAGTTAATTCCCACTGGTATAAACAAAATCGTTTTATACCCTAAAATCCATTCAAAATGGATAAAAAGGGTTTGTGCAAATGTTTGTAACAGGCAGAGAATATATATTCCGTATTCCCCAACAACGAGCTGAGCTGATTTAGCCATGTTTGTCTGTTCGTCTGTCTGTAAGAATAAAGCGATCTCTAAACCACAACAAACGCTAGAAAGCTGATCTAGAACTTAATCAGTTCGTATATACCATACACAGATCAAATTTATTTCAAATAATCAACAACTTGTACAGTTTTCTTAATATCGATTTTTATCAGTTTTTTCATCTGGTTGCATAACGATCATATTTTCAGTTTATTAAAAGATCACGAATCAAGAAAGTGCGTGCGGCGTGCATCTCAGAATCTATGAATGAAATGTTTGTAAAGACAGTTCGCAGTGTTTAGGGTAACTCATAGTCGGGACCACCCGATCATTCTCATTTGTTTTGACATGTTTGTTTTTCACTCGTGCCTGCTTTAATAATATAAATATTATTATTTTAATTAGTTTAGGATATTGTTATCAGCTATCTGCATGTGTGTACGGAAATCTACATTTAAAATTTAGTGGCTTTAATCTAATTTAAAAAAAATAATAATAATAATAAATAATTTGATTGAACAAATTAAGAACTTTATAAATAGACAGTACGGATTAGGTGAAAAAGAAAACATTTCGTAATTCAAGTTAAATTTTATTTTTTATCTGTTGAATTTGCAACAAAAGCTTATTGAAGATCTTTTGGATTCAGGCCTAACAAGTTGCACATTGGCCAAAAAATGCTGTTTTGTGTTGCGCACTATCTCAATCGGCAATCGGCAATCATGGACATGGTACGTGTCATGTCAATCGAAAGACTATTAAGCACACTGCCAAATGGAATGTCCATGCGCTAGTTTATGATTCAGGCCCGGTCTCAGTCCTGTCAAATTGTGAGCGACCAGCGCACAAATCAAACTGCGGCCAAAACAGCAAAAACAAAAGCCAAAAGAAAGTGAGTCGTGGTCGCTGTAACACGATGATGAAGGAATTCGGGGCAAGGTAGGGGAGTTAGACGTGGCCAGACTTGATGTTGGCCATGTTGGCCAGTGGCCCACACGAAAGCGTGTTTAAACAAATTTGATTATATACACAGGTATAAAGCTGACTGTAGATACTTCTTTTTTTCTTCTTTTTCTTTTATATCTACTTCTCAGCGCGTCATTATTTTTCCATTTCCATTTTCATTTAAGTTGTTGTTGCTGTTGTTGTTGTTGGCGCAGTCGTTGCCTTTTGCCGTGTTCTTGTTATTGTTTTTGGCTCCGTTTGGAAGCAAATCGCTTTACCGCAGTAATAAACAATCAAAACAAATACAAAGGCGACGTTTTATTGGGCACGCTTGGTTAGGCATCCTCTCGCCCGTCCACCTCCGCGGACCGGCGATGACTGGGCGGGACTCTCCAACGTGGGTGCGTGCGCCGGCGGCGGCGGCGATTCGACTGGCTCTATTTATGGCGTCTGCCGAAAGTTAGCAGCCAAAAGCCAAAAACACATTTCGTCGCCGTAATGGCAAAATGCCAAATATTAAAAATACCTAACGGAAAGAAACTTCGCTTGCATTTTTATTGAATTTCGATAATGAGAAATGAATGCAAACTGGCAACATAGACGGCGGCGTCAGCGACAGCCAACGACTCATAACTCAAACAGCAGCAGCAACACTATGTGCAACAACAACAACAACAACAAGAACATGAACAGATCGAACGACGCCTTCAAGCGTAAGAGTAACCGCAGTCGAACCGACTGCCATATTGCAAAAGTTTTTCAAGTTCATATTCCTCGTTGCGGGTGCGTAAAATGATTTACCTGCCGCGCTGCTCGGCTGTCGAAACTTTTTGGTTTGCAAAGTTCAACTTTTAATCTCATTATACGGTGACTTTTGTTTTTGGACGTGTTCGCTACAGCTCCGCACAGCTATAAGCACCGATGTAGGAGGTTTGGGAATTCTTTGCATTGCGCAGTTGTCGCGCTGAAAACTTCAGACCATAAAGTTGTCTCAGCAGCAGCCTGGCCGCAATCCAATTGCCAACGGCCAACAACCGGATCGGATCGGATCGGAGTGGGGGATAACTGTCTGCGGTATTCATTAGCCGGCAGAAGCTGCACTGCGAAACTCATGGATATGAATGTATCTCACTCAAATGGCCGATTAGGTGGGCTTTAGTGTTTTTTTTTTGGGGGGATCTGCGTCAAACGTTGACGCATTGGCTAATGTGATTAGCGAGAACTTTTGTTGGCTTTAAACTATGCATTGAATCTTATCGGAATTACATAATTCACACGACTAGTTCGAATACTTTCGTTTATTTATTGGTCAGTTTTGGTTTATTTAAACACTTTCCGCTTACATAATTGGAAAAACAATATTTTCCTAAGCTTAAGACCTTTCAGATTACACAACTTCTCGCCTTTATAAAACAGCTTTAGCCCAATTTGATTGATTTTAAGCTACTATAAAAATGCATTCATTAGAGCTCACTAAAAGATACCCTGTATTCATTCATTAAGCTTAAAAAAAAAACATATTTGAAAATACAACTAAAACATTATTTGAAGTTAAAAATGTATATATATTATCGATACTCTACTTTCGAGCTTGTGCTTATGATTGTTGTGACTGATCATCGAAATGCTCTCTGTGCTTGTTATTTAATGCTGGGTATTAAAGCAGCTATTCAGAAATTAACATACACATCAGTGTCAAAAAGAAAAGCTGTCGGAGACCCATCAATTTTGACTTGAACGGTGTCCAAACAAATCCCTCAATTGACGCTTAAAGTGTTAAGATTTCGGACCTATACACAATAATATTACAGAGTGGATGCAATAACCAATGTCAATGTTCAGTTTGTGGACACTTAAATGTCATTTGTGGACATTTGATGGGGCTTTCATGGGGCAGTTAATATTGCAGCTCTGGCTGTTTGGAGAAACATATAAAAACGATCATTTCGCTGGCAACTTTATGGTTGGGAATTAAAAAATCGTTCAAAATAATTCAATGGAAATATTACAAAAGCGGCTTTTGTTCGATTTGTCTTCTTGTGGCGTCTAATAAGCCATCAAATTCCGGGCGGTTTGAATTGGCTTTTGTCGCTGAATGTAAATATTTGGATGTAGTTTTTTTTTCTTCTTTTTTGAGACTGTTAAGAGGAAAAGTCGTAAAATGAATCGCTTTTGATGTGGTTATGATTGCCGTTTTTGTGGTTAATTTAAAGGCAGTGAGTCATCTGACACCGATTTAAAAAGAGTTAACTCCGCTTCAGATAGTCAATTCAATTCCCAGTCAGCTGAGACTTCGAGTGCTTATGAGTTTTCTTTAGGAAATCGGTAACATGCATTGGCCAAAGGTTGATTTTCTTTTCTTATTTGTTACCTTTTTTTTGCAGTGCCTCACATGCAAATGTTAAGAACTTTCAGAACACGAATGTACAAATGCAAATTCCCCGCCCAGCACACATGTGCCACATGCCACGGTTGTGTCTTCGTTTCCAGCGAGTGGTTCAGTTTGAGGAGCTGGTGGTGGTGGTGGAGGGGCTGCGGCAACCTCAACTGCAAACTCAAATTCAACCTCAACGGCCTGCTGCTGTGCAGTGCTGCACTTCACTTTGATTTATCAATAAAAGGCAAAGTTTATTTATGAATTTCCGATTTCAATTCAACGGCCCAGGCGGAGGCCACAGAGATACAGATGCATTCGAGGAGGACTCCACCACCCATACGACTCAAATTGTATGAATTACTTCGACATGATACAAAGCAACAGCAACAACAACAGCAACAAGCAGCAGAGTCCACAGCCATCCCCGCTTGTCGTGTGTCTTTTCTTTGTGGGGAACAGTGGAACCACTGCATTATGCTCTGGTTTGCCTACACTCTGTGCATTGCGCAATTGCAACCAGATGGCGCAGGGGAACGGAGGGGCAGGGGAGTCAGTTTCTGTAACAGGTAGTATATTGGTAGCTGCACTCGGGCCATCAATGCCCTGAAGGCTGCTACCCACTCCACCGGCTGTTGCCTGCGCACTTGCCAATCGTCGGGGGCATCTTCATTCCTGCCTTTCCACGACTTGTGCGGCGTCAATAATCATGATCAATAAATTCAGGCTGCCGATATTCGCCTTCAATTTTTTGTGGCTTGCTCTTTGTTCGCGCTGCTCTCCTCGTGATCGTTTTGACCGCTGGCTCAATGCTATGGGAAGATTTCGTAGCTCATCAAAAATCTGTTTGCCAGTTTCTTTTCCTTCTGTTGATATTGTTGTTGTTGCTGTTGTTGTTGTTGTTGTTACCTTTTGGGTTTCATGTTAAGGCGACATTAGTTTTCATTTCGCAACCACTCACAGAAGTTCATTATCATTGAAGTCATTTTTGTTGTTGTTGTTGTGGGTTTTCAATTTGCTTACTGGCCAAGTTCATTGCAAGTTCGTGTTTGGCATTTGTTTTCGGCCTCAACGGCTATAAATAATTTAATAAATCCCACCACAGTGTGAAATGGGTCGCCGAGAAAAAAAAGAAGAAAAACAAAGGCATTTTGGTGGAAATACTTAAATAATCAAAGTGCAATGAAAGAAAAGCTTTCAAATTCAACTTTCCCAAAAGAAAAGAAGACAGCAGCAGCAGGTGCCGTTATTAAAGTACAGGAAATCGAACATGAAATATGGAGGAAAAGGCCAGGCTATTTTTAAACGCACTGCGATCACACACACACACAAACACACACACACAGAACAGCACTCACGGACGGAGATGTGACTGGTGTCGAGTCAAGTTGGCTGGGCTCGGGTCGGATCGGCCGGTGCCCATTCACCTTCAGCAAAAATGCCATAAAATGCAAACGGTTGAGTGGAGGGGGAGGGGGGAGCGACCACATGAGGAAGCATGTCGCTGTCCGAGAGTAGAAGAAGAAGAAGAAGACGAAGCAGTAGACAAGGTTAAGCTATAAAGAATTCATTGTCCGCAGTTCAAAGATCGCAAATTGAAAATTTTATACAAGGTGTGCAGCGAAACGAGAGATAGAGATAGAGAAGAAGAAGAAGAAGGAGAAAAAAAAAATAAGACAGCGGAGATCCATGCGAAACCGAGTGGGAAGTGCATGAGAATATTAATAAATTAAAGACCACAGATTGAGTCAAAAGACCAGCCACAAGTTTACACAAATAACCCAAAGATGGCTCCGGGAGGGGGGGCAGTCGCGGGAGGCAGCGGACTTGCTAAGACGCAAGATGCATGTTGCACTTGATGAGATCTTTATTGGCGGCGAATCTGCGCTTCGGTCATGCAACATGAAAAACATAAACCACATGCCTGAAATCAGCGACTCGAAGACGTCCTCTTCTCTTCCTCTCTCGGCAACAAATTCGCTTGGCCAGCTCAAAAGTGTGGGCTGCCCGAATCGCTCTTGGACCTGGGACATGTGTGCCAGCCTACGATTAGAGTTGGGCAACTGAACAGCGTGTAGGAAATGCAACATGCTTGCAGCCGGCCAAAGGTCTAATGAACTTGGCGAAGAATCTATGCGTAATAACATACTCGGTAATTGTTGGATATATGTGAATAAATAGTTGAACCGAATGCGATCGCATCGGTCTGCATTAGGATCTGGTTGGTTGGTGAATAACTGCACGAGTTGGCGATAACTTCTGAGGGTTCCGAAACAATAAAAATTACATTTTGTTTTTTTTTTTTGGCAGTAAACTGCCAAACATGGTTGCCAAAAGTCTAGACAAGCGGCACAAACAATGCCAGACGGTGGCCGTAAAGCACGCGGGATGGCCCCAAAAATTGGAAACTGGAAATTGGTTTTGGGTACCTGCCCACCTTCCAGTTGCAGCTCTGAACATGGATATGCAAAGATTGTAATATAAATCGAGGCGAAATCAAAAACAAGGCGGCAAAACATTCCGCGACATGATTCAACACACAAATGAAGCAGCGGGCTGAAGATCACCGGCAGCCCCGATTGGGCTGGCCACTAAATGTTGTCTGTTTCTCTGTGAAATGAACTCGTGTCGCAATAATTTATATGAACAAAAACAAAAAGGAGAGAAACAAAGCGAGGACAGAAATCGAAAACGACTGAAAACTATGCGACACAAAAGGATGGAATAAGCGGATTTGGCACAGCTCTCCGAGCTGCGTGGCTGCATTTTCTGGATTGTAGTCGTAGTCGAGGGTGGGGGGAGGCGTTGTCTTTCGATTCTGTTGATGCGTTGCGTTGCGGGCTTCGCTTGTTGTTGATTTAAATGGATTTCTGTTGTAGTTTCTCGGATGTCTACAAGTCGGGCTTATGTTAACAACGACAATCAATGGCTATTAAAAGCCGCGATATATGTTATACATAACTCTCGAGGTAAACATCGAATGGGGGTTATCGGGCCACAGATTTGTCGCTGACCGCTGCCAGCAGCGATGCCAATTCAGCGGTTATTTGTACACTTGCCCGACGTCTGCCAAATCGCGCACGAATAAACAAACCGACAAATGATAATGAGACACTTTATATTACAGCGACAAGTTGGAGTGGGGCTCTGCGGTCCCCCTGTTTGCGGTATGAGTAATGAGCCATCATGGGCATTAAAAATAAAAACCAGAGCAGCACCACAGTCTGGCCCGAGCCACAGGGGCAGACGCACAGATTGTGGTTTCAATATACCAAAGTACAAGTTAGGCATATAAATTTCCTCATTTTTATAACGTTGCCGGGCGATGTCTTTTGGCATTGTCTAAGAAGAGACCGCCGTGATTTTTTGTGTTTTTTATTAACTCTTTATGGATTCGCAAGAGGATCTCATCGCCGACGCCGGCGATTAAAACGATTTTACGACTTAATGAGCCACTCGCCGGGCCGTTTGCCAACGGGGCATGTGGGTGCCACATTGCCCGCAGGCTCCAACTCCAGCTCCAGCTCCAGCTCCGGACTTCGAGTCTGAAACAATAAAACGATGATAATGATGATGTGGCGCATAGAGGTGACAAAATTGCTGTACTGACAACAGCAGAACACTTTGCATTAAGACTGGCCCGGTGAAAGCAGCGGCGGCCACAGATAAACGACATCAGCTTAGTAAAATAAAAATGTTTACGAGTGCCAGGAGCATTAGAGATTAGAGAACGCCCGACACCGAACGCTTTAATGTCTTTTGCCAGGCAATTAGGAAATAGGCAACTTAAGTTAGCGAACAGATTTGGGGGCCAAGAAAGGCGGAACAAGCACATTTGTAAAAATGAATAAAATGATTTCTGTTACTCACTGTTACCAAAGGCAACGATTGAGATACTATAGATATCCTTTAACAGTATAATCAGCTGTTAACTAAAACTAATCCAATTGGAATACAATTTTTATAGAAATATTTTAATTTATTTTGTTGTCAGTTTTACACCATCAAATTTACTTTACGAAAAATAAATTTCAATCTGTCAATTAACTTTACAAAATAATGCAATAAAATTTGAAAATAAATAAATGTGTCAAATGTGTGTTTCATGTTAATTTCAATATAACTTGTGCTGCCCAGATTACATAACAATAAAATCTTAATAATATTCAGATTCCTCACATTTTCTCGGCTGTTTTCTGTTTTACGATAAATCATTATTTTCAAATTACTTTGACAATTTTAAGACATTTAACGCTGACTGTGCCCACAACACCCACTATTTCCATTCTGGTAGTTGTTGCCTTTTTCTTGTTATTAGTGTTGTTGCTGTTGTTGCTGCTGCTGCCAGATGCGAGTGGCTGTAGTTAGTTTTGCTTGGTGCAAGTTTAGTTGCTTCAATCAAGTCAACGAAAATTTTCACAAACTCAATTTAAATCAAATGTTTGGCGTCGCAAGCACTCGCACACACACACACACACACACACACACACACACATACACAGATGGGAACATAAAAAGCTTTCGAAAAGATGCCATGTTGGCTGTTTTTCGCTCTTTTGGCTGTTTCGTTTCGGTTGTTTCTTGGGCTGTGCCGCCGCAGCAGTTTTCACTGTCTTTGAAGACTTTGATTGTCAATTTGCGATTGTCTCGAAATTGAAGCCAGAGACAGCAACAGCTCGACAACAACAACCAACTACTGCAACAGCAACAACAACAACAACAGAAACAACAACAGAAACAACAACAGGAACAACATGAGCGACATTGGCAACATCAGCCGACAATTCGATGGGTCTGGGATTCTGTGTGTGGGTTCTGTCAGTTGCCTCGTCTATTTTTAAGTCGCTTTTATTTTACCATTGAACGATTGTTGTGCGGCTTGGTAATTGCTGCAAGGGCGAACGCCCCGAAATGCCCGAACTTTAAAATTGGTAACGCACATCACTTCCACAGCAGCAGCCAGCCGCAGCAGAATTACAGAGAGAATCGAACGAGTTGTGTCTGTGGCAGGACGAAAGAACGGAAACAAATTTGCGAGAGTTACGACTTGAGGCTTGAGTCAAGGAAGTAAAACGAAAAAAAAAACAAACAAAAAACGAAAAAAAAATAGGGTTACAGGTCTCGCCTGATTGACAGTCGAGCATGGCAATTGGCACTTGCATTAACTTTGATATGGCCAGAATTGTGTGTGTTTGCGGATAAAGTCAGCCAGCTAAAGCTGCAGATGGAGATGGAGATAAATAGATAGACCCTATATATGTGTAATGGGAACTCGTATCCTGTAGCTATAATTTAGTGTGTCCCTTATTTGGAGTCTGCATTCGATGCGCCTATTAGTGGCCGATTGACGAATTGATTTAACTCAATTGCGATTTGGTATTAATTTAATTTGCCCGACCAAATCGTTCGGAACATTTCCAATTAGATGGCCAATTGCAGGGCACCGTAAACGTAAAGATGCTGACTGAAATGTGCTTCGAATAGTCCAGGTCATTGCACGTTGCGCCCCCGAACATTCCGTCAATTCAGTTGCGAAGAACCAATAACACATCCGTTTGCCATAAAATTGATGGCCCAAAACCAAAAATGCTATGCACATACGGTAAAACTAGGGAGCTACTTTAACGGTCATAAAAAAAGCCAACTGCAACTGCAACTCCAACCGCCGACCGCCAACCGCATTTAATCACACATTTTCCAATGAAACTGCAGCAAATTGTTTATTTAATTTTTAATGTGTGCACTAGAGACACAGTGACTGAGGACCCAGAGAGAGAGGAGACAGCTTCGATGCTAAAGAGGAGAGTCAAGTTTGGGGTGTCTAGCGGGGCAGGCGGCGCGCACGTTTCGCGTATCTTTGGGATGCGCGTTGCGCACTTCGCTTTATGGCCATTAGCGTATGATTTGTCTTAACAATTAAGCGCAGGCCGAGTCGGCTAGACGCGGCGTACGAGAGCTTCCACCGACTCGTCTCTCGGCTGCTCACTTTTTATCTGTATCTTTAAGATACACATGCTACATGTGTACATGTTGCAGGAAAGCTGTTGCTGTTGCTGTTGTTGTTGTTGTAGCCACGCTTGCGGCTGCCAGGCAGGCACTTCAAAAGAAAAATGTGCATGTGCATCTTATGGTTCCTCGATGCAGCTATGCAGCCATGTTTATATGTTTTATTTCCACTCGTGTTTTGGCCAGCTGTAGTTGTTGTTGCTGTTGCTGTTGTTACTGTTGCTGTTGCCGTTCGGGTGTCTGGTGTTTTATGAGTTCGCCTAACTGATTGATGCGCCTATTAAACGATTTCTCATTTGCTCGGGGTATTCTCTACGAATATGTCTGTGGTATGTGGCGTTATTTTGACGTTAATTGGATTGCTGGCCTAGCCAGATGCAAGCCCGGCCAAAATGAGTAATGCCACACGAAAAGTGTGGGGAAAAATAATTGAATAATCATTTAATGATTGCTTTCAAATGATTGTGGGAGTTGAAAGAGTGAGAGAAATGATTAACAGAAATAGGTGAAATAGGTAACTGAAAGATTTTGCATTTGAAGTAAAGTTACTTTAACTAGATTCACATTTTAAAAGTGACTGCAAATGTTACCCACAAAAATTCATTTTTCTTATTGTCGGAAAGCTCATCATTTATTTATGATTTTAATATTTTTGGCAAATGGAGCGTCCTCGTCGAAACCACAGCAAATTTCATTAACTAGCATAGCACAGCGTCTAGTTTCACCTGGAATTTGTTGTTGCCCTTTTTCATTAAAATAGATCTCCAAACAAAACCCAAATGACATCAAAGATTCATTTCATATTACGTCGAGACGAGTGTGTCTGGCTCTGATTCAGTCTGTCCCGGACTGTGTATTGTCTCCCTCTCCCTCTCTCTCTCTGTCTCTCTGTCTATCTCTTGACTGTTCTTGGCCAAGCGTTTTGCGTAACAGCGGGCGACCCGCCTACAGTAAAGACTCGTCGCGACGAGCAGCTGTTCCTGTGCCAACGTCGACGTCGACTATCATAGCGCTTAAATATTTATAAATTTAAATTCATGTGAAAAACAAAAGCGCCTATCGAGAGAGATTGCCGGCCGACTGGCGACTGAATGCGCGCCACGGCGCGCAATTCAACAGAAATTAAGAAATGTCAAAAGGAAATGGGGTAATTTTGTAATCTGCACTCGAGCAAAAAGCAAATGAATTAATCTCATAACTTGTGGGGCCGCATCGCCATTCGCTGCGGCAGATGTGACTGGAAAAATGGCCGCCGCCTGGTCCCGGTTCCGATTCCCGCTCTGTTGTTGTTGCTGTTGGCGTCGTCGTCACCAACGTCATCGAGCCGGCATTTGATTTACGTGAAAAATCGCTTATGTGGAAATGTTTTACCATTAAATAAAACAAAGGACACAGAACAAGAACCAAAACACTTCTGGACGCAAACCGGCCCCAGCATAGCAGATCTGGGACCCTGTTGCGGATTTGACTGCAGAATTTATTGAACGCATTTCATATTTCTGCTCCTCGCACTGCCTTTGTTCCGCGCACTTGCTGAAATTATATATTTTCTTGTTACACATATTGAAAATGAAAATTTATTACATTTTAAGGCGACACATTCGCGTATGCATGTTAAATGGGGATTAGGCTTGTGCCACAGAGCCGCAGCCGTGCGGGTGGGGAGAGCTGGATATGGACTGGAGAAATGCCTGCCTGGCTGGCTGCTGAATGCCATAAAATTAGCTGTCATCTTTTTTATTAACCCCGGATAAGTTAGTAAATTTTTATAACGCAATTTAATCGCGTTCCCATAAAAAACAACAAACAAACAAAATATCTTCCCTAAAAAAACTTAAGTTATACTATATAGAAAGCTATATAAATTAGATGCCATTTTCACAGATTCTTAAGAACTATGTTTATGCTCAGTTGCACCTGATGTTGGGGCTTTTTTAATTTCCGTTTTGAGCTGGGCACACACACGCCAAAGGAACACACCCAACAATCGTCCAGTTGGCATTGTTTGTGCCCAGCTGCTGCCCAAACTGAATTCGGCTCGTTCGCAAGCTGAGTCAGCGCGATCCGTCGCAGCGGCCAGCATCTTGGCTCAATAATAATAAAAATCAACACACGCCTCCTTGATGGAGAATTAATTGCTAATTTCGGGCAAATTAAACAACAACATTTTGCGTTTGAACCGATCGATGCGGTGTCATAAACCAGGCTTAAGCGATCGTAAACAAAGCGGGAAGCAACGGCGCGGTGTAGCTTAGGCGGCTTTGCTTTTTTATGTTTTTCATTTTTGATATTAAAAATTAAATAAGAAGCGGTTATTTTTTTTTTTGGTTACCGAACATTTAAATACACTTCTCGGTATATAAGCAAAAAAATAAAATATGTTTCAGCCAAAGAAATCTTAATATTGTCAGAGACGATTCCTTATTTGCGTTACACAATTTATGACATAGTTAAATTACCCTTGGATAGGGTATAAAAATACAATAAAATAAAACGCAAATTATCGAGATACCACTGCATCGAATAAATACGTGTGGGATATTCGGGGAATTCTTCCTGAAACAACAACTTGACAGTTTGCGGCGGGCCAAAATTAATTGGCATTTAAAGGCGTGCTTTGGATTTTTAGCGCTGAGTTGTTGGCATTTTTTTTTTGGGTTTGATATGTCCGAGTCCCCCTGTACAATTTATGATAGGGTTGTGCTAAAATATTAAGGCCATTACTTGACAAGGGGCTTTCGCTGAAAAAATACTCAATTTCTAAGCTTTTAGATTAGCTAATAAAAAGATTGCAGATATTTTTAATTGTCAATAACCAAATAATTAAATTGATTCGTGGTTGTTGTTCTGATGTCTGCAAACAACTACTTAAGTTTTATGAACTTTTTGTGCTTTAAAAATCGAATTTGGTTAATAAACATTCAGATATATCTTCCTGTCAGTTATGTCGATCTCTAAAATAATGAAGCTGTTTCTTTTTAAACTTTTCTTTCTTAATATTCTTACTTTTATACATAAGCAACCAATTGTAAAATCAGTATTATGAGAACTTTCGCGTTCTTAACAAAGTTTTATACCATTTGGGAATTATATTTATAGAATATTTTCGGAAATTTTTATTGGATTTTGACAAAACTTGTATTTGCTTTTATATTGAAATCATGGATTTCTTCTCTTTGGATTTTTAACTTAAGTACACGCAATTTAAGTTTATTTTAAATTATAGATATAATATTGAAATTTTGACAGTTACAAATAAAAAACTTGATTTGTAGACTTTTAAACAGCACAGAAAATTAAGAATATATCAATTTTTGTATACGTTTTATGGTTCTCCTAAATAAAAAGTAAAAAAAGCAAAACTAAAAGTATTTGTATCTTAACATAAATTTTAAATTTCAGAAAGAACCCAAAATTAATGTTAATGCCGATAAATAATACATATATGTATTATGCGTTTGGATATTCATTGTTTTGTTATATCACGTTTTCTATATATATTTGCTTGTTACAGGATATCTTTTGGTCGAGCCGGGCACTCAATTTTGTTTTTATTTACTGTTCTTTCACTTCCACGCAGTTTATGAGCAAAATGAATTATGTGAACGTACCACGCAAAATCTCAAAAGGATCATTAATAAATATTTCACTCGGTGACTGCTTGGGTCTTCAGTCCTTGGATGCCTGTCAAATCCAAAGGCCTAATGCACACACACACACACACAAACAGAGACGAAGCTTAGCAACTTTGCGCTATCCCAGTTCTACTGGCCCCGGCTCGGGTCTCGTGTGCCGCCTTGTCAGTCACCGAGCTGAGCCCCAAACCAGATAAGTCCGCCGAAGCCCAACAAAGTCTCAAGTCTGCGACGCATCTCGCAAATAACATGCAAAAATCCACTTCCACGCTTTGGGTAATCCGCATTTTAATGACTTATTTTCTCGACTTGCCTTTTGGCAGTCGCCAGTTGCCGTCGCGAGTCGCTCGTCGCTATTCATCTTGGCCTGGCATTTGCAGCAGCGGATCTGGTGGGGCAGCACATGTGCTTCAGGCTTCTTCAGGCTCTGGGCTGGGCTGGGTTGGGGTGGCCGCCGCCTGTGTCTTGTTCCCCTCACTTGTATTGCAAGTAGACAAACACCTACAGTAAAAAAGTGCTCGAGACTTTGCCATCCCACTCCATAAAATTGTCATTTATTATTTTTTTTTTGAATCATATACATTTGGCCGCGCTGCTTAAAGCCGAAAGCCGTATATTCGGCTGGGATGGATTCATTTAAATATTATTGTTAAAAGCAACACCACTTTGTATTCCATGTTGCAAGCATCCATTGATATGCTCCCCTTGTTGCCGTAATGCAGTTACCGCCAAATATTGACTCTAATGCACAAATGAAATTAGAAACTTGCAAATGCAAAATAAATTATCACCCCCGCCTTAAGCTGACAATGCCATTCGACAAGGGTTGCAGCCCCAAGAAAGGCGGCTAAATGGTAAATGGCACTGCAGTGGCGACTATTAAAATATTTTACGAAAATTAACCCTTTCACCAGACAGTCGCTGGTTAATTTATGTATGTCTCCGCGAACGTTGGTTGCATCGACTGCAACGCGCAACAGCAACAGAAGCAACAGAAGCAACTGTTTGCTATCCGTTTGTCGAGTGGCTCGTCCGTGTGTCTGTTTCTCGAGGTTGCCGCTGCCCGAATGCACCATGCTGTTTGCCTGTTTGCTGATTAATTGCAAATTGCAGGGGTGTCTGCCTGGCAAACCACATTAAAAGGCACAAAGGTCACGAAAGGAGCGACGCCGGCAATAGCCGGCTAGCCCAAGCCATCGATTCCATCGTTGCAGTCCGTGCGTATTCCTAGTTTATTATTTTCGCCCGCACCGCCCGTCATTTATGCAAAGTGGCGCGCCAGGACCTGCCAAACGGGCCCCCGCACTCGTACCCGTTCCCCCAACCTAATGCCCAATCTAGAACCCTGCAGCGCAGCTGGCACCTTTGATGTGCGCGCGCTCCACGTCGACGAGGACTTTGGCAGGAGCAACAGCAACAGCAGCAACAGCAGCAGCACTTTCATCATTTGGCTTTTGCCATTTGCACCCCGGCGCCACTTTTGACCACTTCAGGCAATAGCAAAGGGGTTGCCACTTGACCATTTGCCGCTGTTCCAGCTACCGTTTGCACTTCCCCCCCTACCCACCACCCCCAACCCACTACCCACTACCCACACCCCGTGTCGCACTCAACGTCCGTGCGACTCTTTGGACTCGCTTCAGGTCACTCAGTCAGTGCTTTGGCAGCTGTTAAGTGCTTTGTTTTGGCTTCGGTACAGGTCTGTCTCTGTCTCTGTCTCTGTCTGTCTCTGTCTCACTTTTATTTTTTTTTTTGTTCGTTTTGGCTTTGTTTTGCATTTGCCGTTATCTTGTTTGCCTTGCGCCTCGTGCACGCACTGATTGCTATTTGTTATAGTTGTGTTTGCCGTGCCTTTAAGAATTGATTACGGCGCGCGGCACTGAACGAGTTGCCTAGCATACTTTATGGGGCCACTTCAGATCCTTGCTCCTGGGAGATAAGCGGGAATCGTTTGGGCTCGGGTTAGTCGACAGTCGACACCAGCCAAACAAACTGGTTTTGCTTTAAAAACAAAGCGAGGCTAAATTAAAAGCAATCTCGGGCAGTAAATAGGAGGAGGCGAATGCATTCATTAATAAATTATCGAGGCATACAAAACCTCAAACTAAAACAGCAGCCGCACACACAGAAAGCGCAAAAGTGGTGAGTGTGATGCGACGTTGAGGAGGAGGAGTTGGGGACAACAATGTGTACAAACCGCTGCAACCACCGACAACAACAACAACAACAACAACAACAGCAACAACAGCAACAACAATAGCAACAAGGAACAGGCTGTCCTGGTATGGCAAAGGACGACGACGATATCATTACGTAAACGTAAAACTTCCGCCTTAGAAATTCAATTAAACTAATAAATTTTCCATTATCCTTATCGGTGGCAATGTTGCCGTTGAAGCTGAGGTTGTGTGTTGCATGTTGCGTGTGTTAGTGTGTGTGTGTGTGTATGTGTGTGTGTGGCAGGAGACACAATTTAAGCAAACATAAGGACGCACCAACGCATATACGTAAAACACAGAGAAACAAGCACATATGTAAAAATATCAGCAGCAACAAATAGCAACAATTTGCATAAATTAAAACTTAAAATCAGGCGACAACCGACAGACTGAGCCCCCCTCCCCCCGCCCAACACAATACATGGGATAGTCTACACTACGATGGGTTAAAACGCAATATTCCCATCAAAAATCGAGAAATGGTCGGAAAGTAAAATCGAATAACATGAGAACATCTCAGAATTATCAGTCAATATTTTGTGTATTTAATATTTGTAAAGTTTTCATTTAAATTGGGGCATATGGAGTTTAAAGGTGGCTTGTTTTCGGCTCACCCACAATGCCAGCGGCCAGTGTATTAAAAAATATTTTTTCCAAAATTCACAAGGGGGAAGTACATGCTTTTTGACCAAAAAATTCAAAAAAATTTTATTTTCGAAAATGAATATATTTTGAATGTGAAATAAATATATAGGACAAATCATGATCAAAATGCCATCAAACGTGAAAATCGGTTCACATTTGACAAAGTTATAGGGGTTTGATATATGGGAGCTATGGAATCTGACAACTTTACATGTCAAAATTTTTGTCGATTTTGGCATGATTTTTGACCAAAAATTTGACCCCCCCAAAATCACTTTCAATGTTGTTTTTTATGCTAATTGTGACAAATAAAATCGATTAAAACTATAAATTCGCAATTCTAAATTTTGAAAAAATATTTTTTTCCAAATTTCACAAGGGGAGTACATGCTTTTTTGACCAAAAAATTCAAAAAAAATTTTTTTCGAAAATGAATATATTTTGAATGTGGAATAAATATATAGGGCAAATCATGATCAAAATGCCATCAAACGTGAAAATCGGTTTACTTTTGATGTATGGACGCTAAAGAGTCTGACAACTTTACATAAAAGCAAACAACAAAGCATTACGCAGTCTGTGCTTCTCCGGCAAGGCACTTACTCAAACGAGAAGCTTGTTTTTCCGTTGGTAATTATTAGTAAATATTTTTTTTTATTTTTAACAGGCTCAATACTCATTTCTGGGTTCAGGGTATCTACTAGTCGGGCGGTCCCGACTAGAGCAATCTCACTTGTTTTTACTTACATTTTTTTCTGAATAAATTAATAATAATAATAATAATAATAATAATAATAATAATAATAATAATAATAATAATAATAATAATAATACTTTCAGGAAGAAAAAATTGCGTATTTTATAGTTTAACTTTTAAATTCTTTTATGGAAAATTGTTATTTATTTTCCCATGTTGTCTATGGTTAATACAAACTTAAAAATAGGAAAACAAATTTTTTTTTCAAACAAACTTAACAAAATTATAATTCATTTTATATTTTAGAGGCATAAGTATTTTGACAAGCCTTGTCATACTAAAAAAACATATTTTAGGCCTAACAAAATTAATTCAACTAGCTTATATTTAGTAAAATGTATAACCTCCTTTAGCTTCAATGACTTTTTGGAGGCGTCGCGGTACAGAATCCACTAAATTTTGAAGGATTTCTGGAGGTATCTCTTCCCATAAGGAAGAGAGCTCAGAAATCGTTTCTACAAAAACCGAGGCACTCACACAAACACACTTTGAAAGCCAAACACATTGTTCAACGGTTTTGCTTCTTGCAAAATGCAAACTTGAATAAATTTAGAGTTGTTTTACCATTTTAGTACAATTTTCAGAAACTTAATATTTAATGCATTTCAATAACAATTCTGGATTTTTGTAAAAAATAAATGCATTGGTTTTGTATATTGTAAAACTCTTTGCAACTCAGACAAGTTGCATAAAGTAACCCGTTTGAATCTTGATTGTTTCAATGGATTTCCAAAATGCATTATTGAGACATAGTAGTAAGTTTTTCTATTGTGCTGTTGCACTGATATTTTAAGAATAAGCGGATTTTCCAACGGATAGCGCTGCACGTGGAGTCCGTTGCAAACAGAAACTCGTTCCTAAAATTGTATATTCAACATTAAAGCGAGTTGTATTTATGTGTGTGTGTGTGTGTGCGTTGTCCATTTAACTTTGAGCACATTAAAGGGGGCTCGCTCCCCGCAGCCAGCAGAACATGACACAAAATTTACATAGCCTCTGCAGAGGATCTGTGGCGGCAGGGGAGGGGTGGCCGGGCTGCAAGTAAATACGATGGCGACATACCTCAGGTCCGGTTTATGCATGTGGAGGACCGCAGCAGCTGATTTCTTTGTCAGGACACACAGAGAGAGAGCTATAGTCCTGACTGGCGCTGCGGCGGCAACACAAACACGTAAATTAATCTGACAAGTGATACTTCTGGCCTTGGGCGGTCCGGCTAGTCCTCGGTCTTCGGCACACTCGAGCCAATGCGAGAGCTGGGGACGTCAAAATGTCGCTGTGCAGGACAGCAGCCATGTGGCAAGCATAAAAGTCCTTTAGACAGGACACACACAGCGCCCAGAACGCAAAGCCCCGGACCCAGGACAATGGGCCGAATGCTCTCAGCTCTGACTTTTTACTCGGCTGCCAGTTGATGAGACGGCGACGTCCACAACGCCCCCAACCAGCCGACCAGCCGCGTCCAGGTCGTGTCCTGCCCGAGCACTCTCCAGTGGGCGTCCACTTTTATTTACATGTATTGCAGTTATTTTGTATGTAATTTATTTCTCAACAGCCCGATGGCACCACTGGAACGCTCCAAGTGCGTGTGAGTCTCAAAACTGGTGCCCCCCAGTTCTCCGCCTCCCACTTTGGTTTTGTTTATTGGGTTTTCCACTTGCAGGCTCCATGTGCCCTGCTGATGGCATCGCTTCCTTCGCCCGTTCCTTCGCCTGGTGCAGTCTGCAGTCTGCAGCCAGCTTGACGTAACCGCCTCTGACGAGTCTCGGTTTTAATGGTCGGGCTGGCCAGTAAAATGACCAAAGGCTCTGTCAGAATCGCGCCAAGTGTGGTCAAAGCTCAATCTCTCAAGGAATTTCATAAATTCCTTCAACATACTTGTTAGAAACACTTTAAATGGGATTTAAGTTTTTTGCTGAGCATTTTTTTATATACAATTGTTTCTCCTTAAAACGATTTAATTTAAAATAAATATTTTTTTTAAATTTCCCAGCTAAAAGTATGATTGCAATGAAATTTTCAGAACTAATTAAATTAAATTAATTTAGATCTATGCGCAAACCAAGGCGCAGCACTGTAGTATTTGATTTACCTATCTTTTTTATATTTAGCTTTCCCACTAGGGAATGCTATCAAAAATCAGAAATATTGCTGATTAATTTTATAAGAATATAACAAATTGATTTTGCTGCCTTCAGCTCTGATAATCTCTGAGATATGCTAAGAAATCCAAGTCATAAAATCTTATCTAATCGATATTAATAAATATATAAATACAAATACTTATATAAAAACATATACTATGTAAAATTAAAAAAACTTTTAAAAGCGGGAAACCAGTCAATAAAAGTATTTCTACCCAGTGCTTGCAGGCGCCGTTTCGAAGTTGGACAGACAATTAAATTGCATTTTTACTTAGGCAAATATACAATAAAGGAATTTGTACAGTTTTCAACAACAACAACAACAACGACAACAGTAACAACAATGCTTACAATAATATTAAAAACAATGCAATTCGGAGGCGGATGCGTTGATGGGCCTGGCACACTTTGCGGCTCGTTAATCAATTAAAAACATTTGCCAATTTGCATAAACAATGCTTTTGCCATAATTTTTGCACTTGGCAGTTTCAGTTTGTTTACATGGACTTCCCGAAGTCGCGACGTCGTCGCTGGGCGTTGCATTCATCGGGCCAATTTGCGAACGAGCAACAAACAAAAATTGATTAAAACATCACGTAATCGCAATCGCAGTCGGCGCCAACATCAACATCAACATCGTCGCCAGTTGTTTGAGGTTCTGACATGAGAAAGAGATCGGCGGAGCTGGAATGTTGCTCGTGTACGCGCGTGTGTTTTTTATACCCTGAACCCATTGAAAATGGGTAAAAAAGGGTATAATGGTTTTGTGCAAATGTATGTAACAGGCAGAAGGAAGCATCTCCGACCCCATAAAGTATATATATTCTTGATCAGCATCACTAGCCGAGTCGATTTAGCCATGTCCGTCTGTCTGTCCGTCTGTCCGTCTGTCCGTCTGTCCGTCTGTCCGTCTGTCCGTCCGTCTGTATGAACGCGTCGATTTCAGAGACTACAAAAGCTAGAAAGCTGATCTTGGTCTCATTCGGTTCGTATATTCCATACGCAGATCAAGTTTATTTCAAAACATCGATAACTCTTTCCGTTTTCTTATTATCGATATTTATCGCTTTTTTGACTCGGTTTTTTAAGCATAACTCCCAAACTATAAAAGTTAGAGCCACCAAATTTATTTTTTTATGTTCGCGTAAAACATACGAAGAATTTAAGCCCTTTAGGTTTTGGATACCTCCCCCCAATCGCCCCCAATATCGATAAAACCAAAAAAACACAAATCAAATACCACACACGTGCAAATTGGTTTGTACATACATTTCGATGATCTGAATAAGTCCTGAAAATTTCATAACGATCGTACATTTAGTTTACGAGCAAATCAAGAATCTATTTTCAGTAGTGGGGGCAAAGCGCAGCTGCTTGGCAATTTCTGTGTACATGTGCACGCATACATATGCACGTCCAGAAAGTCTTGCGTTTTCCTAGGAATTTTTTTAGGCAACGGTTAAATTGAATTTTAACACAACAAAGTGAAGTAAGAGCGTGGTCCAGTGGGTAAGAGTTGTGCCGCGTAAACGCGGAGGTCCGGGTTCGAATTCAGCGATGGTATGGTAGAGCAATGTTGAATTGTTTTATTTTTTTATTTATTTATAATTATTATTTTTATTAATTTGTATCGTTTTAATGACAACTGCAAAATTTTCGTTTTCCTCGACTTTTTGCGATGGTTATGTTATATCATTCGCGAAAAATGTGGTAGTGTGGTGCAGTTGGTAAGAGTCGTGCATCTTAAGACGGGGAGACCGAGTTCAAGCCCCGGCTGCGGAACATTTTTTTTTCCGTTGGTAATTGTTTTTTTTTTTTATTATTATTTTTAATAGGATTCATACTCATCAACTGCCGAGAGTGTGTGTGTATGTGTTCATTTCTGGGTTCAGGGTATCTACTAGTCGGGCGGTCCCGACTAGAGCAATCTCACTTGTTTTTGTTTTCGTTTTTCTTTATAATATGGCCGGCTCAGTGCGCTATAATATGAATATGAATTTGAATCAATTCAAGCAAATTTCTTTGAATTGTTGATTCAGCAATGGGGCAGTGCAGCGAATTTAAATTGTGCTCATCACGGTGGGGGGTCGCCGTCTGAGCCCGTTCAATTGTGGAGTGCCTATTAAGCGCCGCACATCGAATGATGAATTAAGCGCCGATGACGGGCTGACCAGGTGACTCACAATGGGACAGCAATTGACTAACTTGACCCAGCATCTTATCAGCATCACCATAAATAAGCCAAAGGGACTCCGTGCAGTCGAATTCCGGGGCGCAACTTGAACAGCAACCGAACCAGCCACAATTCTTTGCTGCAGTCTTCATAAATTTAATTTTTACATGCAGAAAATGTCAGTGCCCCGACTCGGCCGGGACTCGGTCCGTGGCTGGCCAAATATGGTTAATGACTTGTTTGTGTGTTGGATTAAATATAAATTATATTCTTTTTGTGGCATGCCAAAGACGGCAGAAGGGGAACGGGGCCCGGCAAGACAGGGTCGACAAATGCAAAAATAAGTAAAAACAAAAAAAAAGAACCAGTTTCGTATTGCAGCATGATTAAAATTTTATTCCAATTAAATTTATTTGCATGCCGGAACTGAAAAGGGCCAAGCAAATTAAATTTCTGTAAAAGTGCTGCAAGGGCGTTGGATTATGGATACGAGAATATGCCTATTTCTTGTTTGAATAAAAATCTATTTGATACCCTTAAATGCTTGACAAGTCAAGTTGTGAGTCACTTTGATTGGTATCAAATTGATATCAACTATTTAAACAAATAATTAGTCGAATTTGATTAATTGTTCGGATATGAGCTGGGCCTAAAAGCACAGACACTAATCAAACGCATAGGTTGGAAAATTGTGGCTATTATCGGGCTCAAGTTCTGTTTGTCATTTGGGACAATTTATCAAGGGATTTTCCGTACAGCAACATTTCGGCCGTTAACATATGACCTGAAATGTATCAAAATGTTCTCAAAAAAAAGGCTGCACAGAAAAAAATTAATTTACAATGAAAATGCGTGGAAATTTATTTGTTACGTACTCGTAACTCTCAAAAAAAAGGCGCCACTTGCAATAAAAAATTGACCAAAACATAAGTTCAATGGTGCGTATGAGTAATATGTGGAGAGCTTCTAGGTAGGAGCGACATGGGAGAGAGCTGGCTGTGAAATATGTTGCCAAATAAATAAAAATATGCGTGCTTGCAGAGTCACAGTAAAAATGATGTGCTCTTAGTCCTGTGAACATCAGGCGACGACAGGAAACTGTGTGAAATTGCTCAAGAAGCGGGACCAGGGTTGCTATCGTGGTCGGGGTCGGGGTCCGGGTCCGGGTCCGGGTCGGGGCAAAGTTGTTGCCAAGCGAACTTGAAAGCTGCCGACGATCAATAATTCCCACACAAAGTTATGCAAAGCTGTCAGCCAGGACGGGCTAAAATCCCTGTACATGTTTATGAAAATGTAAACGAACGAAACATCGAGAATCTGCAACCGGAAATCGAATGTCTGTCAGTGAGAAATTTATATAAATAACAGCAGAGAGTTTGTAAGTAGCTTGGCGCTCGGCACCAGCGCCATTTCCAGCTGCAGGTCCCTCCGCGTCCGTCCGGTGGTGCCAGTGCTGCTGCCGCCATCCGTCCCGACATAATTTATGCAAATAAGTCGGCACACGCATGTCTGGCACAAACACTCCCCCCCAGCGGCTCGCCAATGATTCATATGGCTAAGGGAATTTGACGGCTACTGCAGCTACTATAGCAGCTATTGTAATAGGCCCGCTGGGTCCTGCCACGTTTCTGCTACATGGCGTATGGGTAATGCACTCAGACACTCCAAACTGACGACTCGAGAGTGGAAACGTCCAAAGTTTTGTGCTCAAGTCTGTCAATTTCAGTGGCTGCCTCTGCCCGGGCGGGCGATGGGTGCTGCCTTTTCTAGATTCGGTTTAAGTTCACACATTTGTCTGTCTGCAAACTTGGAACACTCAGCGGCACCAGCTGCTAAATCATCTCCAAATCATCGCCACTCACCTGCAAAACACGATAAGAAAATACATTTACATCAGTTAAGCTCGACAAGCATTTAGATGTTTTTATTTTGACCTAATCAGTGCGCACTTTAATTAACATGCATGCAGGAAAACTCGTATAAATTATGGCTGATCCCGGGCTCAGGATACTCTCGAATGACGACTTCAAGCCAGCATAGCTGCGGGCCAAAATCCGGTCAGTGGCCCAAGCCAATAGCATTTTGCATATAATCAAGAAGCCCATGCGAGAGGCGGCCATGCGTGACCCCCTCTCCTCCCCAGCGAGAGAGAGAGACTGCTTGGGAGGAGGAGGCCTGCTGCTAATCCAACAACTTGACTGCTATTACACTTGGCAAAGGCCCTTGGCCGGGCGAGGGCCAGGCAAAAAACCGTTCATTTGCTCAATCGTGCACTCGAAAATGTCAATTTACATTTGCGGCAGGCGATGTGCTGCCCCGTGGGGGGTTGCCCCAGTGAAACGGTAAATGGTAAATCGCAAATGGGACAGGGGCTAACTGGATGCTGGATGCTGGGGCTGCTTGGATTTGCGAGCCGAGCTTAAGTTGACTTTTACGCCTGAATGCATCGCTGAAGAGCTCGGAGAACGCCTCGACCGACGCACTCACAGTGAAAGTTTTCGTTGCAAAAACTTTTTATTAAAGTCCGTAGAAATCTATGGTAGCTGGGAGTTCGGTTTAGAATTACTCACCCCCCCCCAGCAGACTCAAACACACGCACGCTCGCCCACCTCTTTCCCAGCCCACTTTCTCTTTCTCGCTCTGTGTGTGTTTGACAATGTGGGCGTGGCAGCTGGGCTGTCTGTTGCTCTGGTCAAGTTAATTTGTATGTGTGGCCGTAAACTTTGCCAGCTTAGACTTGCAACACGCCCAGCTGGGCATTGCCGAGCGGATGGATGGGCACAGGGGAGGGGGAGGGGGAGGTCGCTCTGTTTTCGGACATCCTCTTGTGATATCTCAAATGTCCAGTTGCCAAGTCCAACTGAGGTTTTGTTCACCACCGCTCCCAGCTAGCCAGCAGTCTCCCATGGCCAATAGCCACAATGTGTGAATTTTGTTGGCTTATTGCTTTTGTATGCCGCATAATTGCTGACTTTTTTCACACACTCACACACACACACACATCACATCATTGTGTGTATGCTCTGTGTGTGTTTCTGCTAGACATTTTGTCCTTGAGCATTGCACATAATTCATAAGGCTGAAGTGCTCCAAATTTATGCTTCGCTGCATTTGTGGGCCTGCTTAAATGTTTGGTCAGTGGCTAAAATAGATAACAAGCGAAAGCGGCGTTTCCAAAATAGAATCTCAGCTGAGTGACAAATGGCTCTCGTTCTCCACATAACAAAAATCAATTGTGTATTATTCGGGACTACCCCCTGCCCCTGTGCGCGGCTTCTATAGCTACACGAGGTGCAAACAATTTCGCGCCTAGTTCAGTTTACAGGGTTGCCAGCCCGCTGTCAAGGTGACCTTCGCTTGCTGCATAAACAAACCCAGGGACGCTTAGCAACTATTTCTTGCTTTTTCACCACATTTGTCGGCATTGAAACTAATCGCTTTGCATCGAGCAGATCCCATCTTCAGGTGGCTTATTATTGGACCGCAATGCCCTGCTTATCGGCCTGTAATGTGCACTTTGTGAGCGCCGAGTCGCAGCTCAAGCAGAAGTGCCAGGAGCTGAGGGCACGTGCTCAGACCGCCGCGTACCGTCCGCCTCCTGGCGGATATAGACCGTTAACATCGCGGGCTCCCAATCCGAGCTATGCGCCCTTTCGGCGACGCAGCGAGCAGTTTGCGGCCTTCGATCAGAAGCAGCTGAAGCGCAACGAGCGGGAACGCAGGCGGAATCAGGGTGCCAAGGAGCTCATACTGCGGCCCACTGATCTGAAGCGGCTGAAGGAGAAATGCAGGGTTGTCAGCATTCACGAGAAGTTTCAGGCCATTGAGCGGAGCGAGGAGGAGCATCGCAAGCAGTTGCAATTGGTGGAGGAGACGAAGCAGCGCTTCAAGGAGATCGACGCCGCTCGCAAGACGGAGTCCGAGGAGCCGGAGAGCAATGTCGACGAGGCACTCGTGGAGCAAAACACTGTGCTGAGCCGGGCCCTGCTCGCCAAACAGGAGCAGGAGGAGGTGGTGAAGCAGATCAACCGCATGATTCTCGATGCCAAGTGCAAGGCAGTCCGGGAAGCACAGATCCAGGAGAAGCAGCAGCTGGCCAGAGCTCTGCGGGAGGACGACGAACGACTGGCCAAGATGGTCAACGAGCGGGCAAAGGAGGCACTCAATGCAGAGGATGAGCGCGAACGGCTCGAAATCGAGAAACGAGCCAAGTACGCGCAGGAGATCCGTCAGCAGCTGACCGAGCGGGAGAACAAACGCTTTCTGGAGGCCCAGCGCGTGGCCGAGGAGGCCAAGCACCTGCGCAAAGCCAGCGAACTGGTTCAGGAGGAGGAGGAGCGGCAGCGCAATTTCGTTCAGCTGCGCAAGCTTCGATTCCGGGAGGAGCTGCAGCGCATCCGCGAAATGTCGAACGTGTTCAAGACGATGCTCTGCGAGCAGGAGCGCCTGGCGGACCTGCGGGTGGCGGCCTACATGCGGGAGAAACAGGAGAAGGAGCGCCAGTTCAAGGACGTCCAGAAACTGATGAAGAAAGACTTTGAGCGGCGCCAGCAGCGCATCTACACAATAGCCGCCGAGGCCCAGGAGACGCGCCAGACCAACGAGGAGCTCAAGTATCTGAAGGAGCGCAACCGCATAGAGCGCGAGTACCGGCAGCGGGAGAAGGAGGCTGTGCTGGCCAAGCAAGTGGCCGAACGCGATCTGCTCGAATCGCGCGCCCAGCAGGCGCAGGAAATGAAGCAGCGGCTGGCTCAGGAGATTGCCCACGCCGAGGAGGAGTTCAACAAACTGATGCGACGCATGCGCGACGAGGAGGAGCGGCAGAAGAAACTGGACCGCGAACGAGAGCTGCGCAGCCAGAGCTATCGGCGCGACCTCAAGCAGCAGATGACGGACAGAAAGGAGGAGCGCCGCCGCCTGGCGGAGCTCGAGCAAGACCGCATGCAGAAGTGGCTGGAGCAGGAGCGCCAGCGGGAGGCCAACATCAAGCAGGTGATCAGCTGCAAAATAGCGGCGATGCGCGACAACTGCCTGCCGGAGAAGTACTTGAAGGAGGTGGAGAAGCAGCTCAAGCACATCCAAGGCAGTCGCAATCGAATACGCTAATGGGTCAATTCTCTCTATTCATTTCGAACATTGAAGTAAGCATTGCATAGTTTCGGGCTACGCTTTTTAGCTTTCGATACAACTCAACTTATTGAATACCGCCTGCAGCTATGCAATGCGGTTTTCATCACTTGAAATATTATAAACATTTTTTTCGCACTATTCGAATTAAGATTTAGCTATTTAATCTGCACTTTGCGTCGATTTAATAATAAAGGCAAACGACCATTTGAAGTATACACATAAATCTTTAATAAGAATTGTAGGCAAAGTTCAAAGTTGGATCCCAATACTGACAGTAAAATCGAAAGTTGTTTTATGTTGCCAACTTGCCGCTCGTGTAAGCAGCTCCGCAAAATAAAATCGACGGCCTGAAAGTATGCTCCTCAAGTTGTAGGCACCCGCAAGCCGCAGCTTAAATGACTGGAAATGAAATCAAAGACATTGACGATAACCATGACATTGTTGCATGTGGCACATTCAGACACACCCAGAGCATCCCGTTCCCCGTTCCCGCACACGCACATCGCGCTAATTTCTTGGCATGTGGGTGTTTAGTTTGTCGGTCTCTCAATCTTTGCGATGGCTCCCGGAGGCGAGCACACACCACAAACAATTACGAGAGCTGCGCATGCCAAAAAACTACGCCGCACTACCATGAAAGAGTGGTAGCAACTTTTGGCTACAATAAAATTTTATTATGCCAGACACATACGCGGCCCCGCACGCACACACACACACACACACACACACATGTGCATGTGTATTGAGGGGCAAACAAAGCAGCCACCGATGCTGAAAAGTTGAAGATGCCTCCGCAGCTGCTTGACGACGTCGACGGCGACGGCGACGAACTCTTGTGCATGGTTCAATTATCGTATTTCATGATTCGTTAAATTTTCGCATACGCCAAAAGAAAAAAAAAAAAAGAAGAAGTATACGCAAGACATTGCCAGACCCCCCAGCTGCCCTCTATTTTGCTGCTGTGAGCAGAGCTAGCGGGCAAGGAAAATCCAAACTGAAAAACAGGTTTTCCCCTAGCAACCATTGTGATGTCTACCTACAATGAAGCTGACGCTGAGACGGACTGGAAAAGTGGCAGACTGGCTGGCTGCATGGGCTGCTTCGCTCCACTCGCATGTGGCAGTAATAATTCCAATGACAATAAACGTTGTCGTATTTACAAGTACACCAACACACGTCACACACACACACACACACACACACGCACACACACACCCGCATACTGACATGAATTGATGAGAAAAGTTTTTGAGGAAATGTCAATAGAGTAGCAGAGACAAACTATGCGTCGATGTTAGGAGAAGTCTGCCAGTCACAGTGGTAAAATATGAAAAGATTCACCAGATTTTCCTTTAAACCCATAATATCAAATAACAATATAATATTTACTTATTGCGAATTACATATAATTTAAAACAGGTTTATCTGCAAGCACTTTTGCCTCAATGCTTTTCTTATTATCGTCAATACCAGCATATCGAATATACTTTCTTTCAAGTATCTTTAATATGTATTTTTATTTAATTTATTGATTTATATAAATACTTTAGTATTTCGTAATATTTAAACAAACTTTTCTGAACAAAATATTTATTGATCATTTGTCTTGATTTTTTTTGTTGCCCACTGTTCAACATATTTGCCATTTATAAATATCGTGTATGGCCAAAGGTAAGAAGGCAAGAAAACAGATATTGTAATTGGAAAAAGGTAAAAGAGTAAAATTGCAGCAGCTGCATTCACAGCACTGCATACTTACGGGCCCCACCCACTGTGGGTCACCCACAGTCGAAATTTATCTGCAAGATTGCACTCAATTGTTTTGTGCTAGCAGAGGGGGGGGATATTTCAGTTTGTACACGAGTAGCTGCAAGTATCTACGAAATATATGCTTGAAAATAAATTGCTCGGCTTTATTTTTGCGTTTATTTCTATGGCTTTTCTTTGTTGTTCCGTTTCGGTTTCGTACTTTTCTCGCTCCGCCAAACCACAATAGTCTTTTGTTGTACTTGTGGGTAGTTCAAAGCGGCAGATATCTCTTAATGTATCTGTGTATCTGCACGTCTTTAGCTGAGTGTATTCAAATCTAGGTGACTAGGTAATGCGCCTCAATTGCGCTTTAAATTTAAACATCAATCGCTGGCTGACAAACTGGATCGGCCAGAAATCAATATAGATTGCCAATTCTGCTGATTACACCAATGGGAAGTAGTTGCGCCAAACTGAATTAGTGGCAAATAAATTGATGGCAACATAAAAGGGCACACAACAGCAAAGTTACGACAATCGAAGGTTCCAATGCTCAAATATTGAAATAAAATGTTGCAAAACAACAAAAAGAGTTCTCAAGTGGGAAGCTCCAGACTGGGAGATACCCTAAACCCAACCCTGAAAGCTGTTGTTACAAATAGTTAACTACTTTATGTATTATATATATATATATACATAAATTGTATACATTTTATTTTCCAATTTTGAGCACATTGATTAATTCGTGATTTGCAAATGCTTTACAAAGAATATAATAAACTCAATTTGGCTCTAGCGCTAACATTTTCCGAGATATTCTAAAAAAACTCAGTCATAAAATCTATTTATCTAGCAAGATGTCTCAAAAAAGTATAGAAATTATGATAAAATCAATATTTTAAAATAAAAAAGATATTTTTGAAATGCCAAATTGTGAGGTTCTAGCATTAAAGGTGTCGGAGATTAATTTCTTGATCGATTTGGCACGCCCCCAGTTGGGGGGTAACCAATGGAGATTGCACAAATCCAATTTATTATTTTCAGTGCAATTCAGGTTTTGGTTTACTCGAAAGTTAAAGTTACTGGCGCCAAACAGTTTTTATGTCCCATCATTGTAGAACTTTGTTTATTTTGATTTTCATATCAGTTGAGTTATGCGTAAAACAAAAACAAAAACAAAAAAAAAAAACAGGTGTCTTTTAACTGATTCCCTTCAGGAGGAGTAAATACTATGTGATACTAAGACTTGTGATTATGAAATAAATAGATGTTTGCCTTTGTATATGTTTGTGGAGGCATTTGTGCCATGTGCAGGTCTTTGCCAAGCGATTAGATACGAAACACACACTTATAGATACAGTTTACCTATAGGTTTAGTTGTTCGCTGCATGTCTACGGAATTTGTTATAACCATAATTACGTATTGTCTTTATCGACAATCTGCTATCAGGAGTACAGTTCGTCTTTGTGTTATCTGGCGCTCTTTTATCTGCGGGCGAAATTGCGATCGGGCGCCAGATAAGTTTCCTAAGAAATCGCTTTAGTAATAAATGTTTCAAATATGTTATTACAAAAGTTGGAGTGGGCGACAACTGATTGGCATAAATTGTAATTTTCAAAAGCACACAAAATCAATAAAACAATAATCGGTTTATATATTTAGACAAAAAAAAACAAACACAGATTTGACATGAACTAAACATAATTAATATTAAACAAATAATTAAATTTAGTGTTGTTCATAAATCTTCGGCCACGACCACTTATAAATCTTAAATGTACTCTAACTGCAGCTATTGCATGTTCACAATATTTTCCTACTTAATAAGTTTTTATTTTTATTTTTTTATTTTTATTTTTGTACAATATTTTGAATGCCTTATCGACTGTGGTGCGACTATCGCAGAGCATTTAAAACTGTTCAATGCCGGCGGCAGCGGCTGCCTGAATTGATTGTACCAGCTGATTGGGAAGCGGAACGAGGAAAGCGGCACGCTGTCGTTGGCCGTCGTCTGGCCACTTCAAAGCGGCGGCTGCGACATGACTGCGGCATTGTTTGCACTCAAACAAGCTGCAGCCGTAGAAAAGTGAGTAGCCCCTGCAACCGGACGGGGTAACTGCAACGGGCGGCGTTATATCGCCGAGTCGGCAAATACAATGGGAGCGATTGCCAAATGACTCAAAGAGTCGCAACTCTCAGAAATCTCTGGAGAAATATTAATCAAATAGGGAGTGTACGGTACCGTTAACATGTCAACAGTTGGTTCGAAGAAATCCTCGCTGCTAGCCGGGCTGATAACTTTTTGGTCGGGCCACTGCCCACTGTGCGCCCACAGCGTTGCCAGACTGAGGCATTGCTGTTGCACAACGCTGCCGCCGCGACGCGGATTTCGTAAACCGTTTCGAGTTAAGCGGTATGTGCATATCAGGTAAACAGTGCCTCGCGCGCTTATCACATATTTTCGTTTGCTTCGATTTCTAATGGAAAAATAGTCGAAATAGCAGCCGCACAATGTCTGCGGGGGAACGGACAGTAACCCCCCACCCCAGCCTCGCCCAAACCCATGGATAAGTCTCTGCCGGCTGTCGGCTTAGACAGCATTTGGCAAGCCGGCTGCAGAGGGCGGGGGTGTTGAGGCACGTGACGTGGGTGGCTTGTAGTCTTCGCCAACGCCGCAGTCGTCGCCGACATTGTCGTCGCCGTCGCCGTCATCGTCGCCGTCGCCGTCGTCGTCGCTGTCGCCCTCGTCATGGTGATTATCGTGATCATCGACGCTGTGGGGTCCACAGTCCAGCGGAGTTTGTGTGCTAGAGGCCGCGACGGCGGCCGCTGCCAGAAAATGCACCTTGGTCGAAGTCGTGGAATTATTATTCTCGGCCAGGAGCTGATGGTGCACCAGATGATGGTGGCGATGGTGGCAGCCGCTGCAGCTGGTGGGCGCGCACATGTACCCCAGCGCAACGGGACTGGTTGCATGGGGCCGCACATGCAGCAGATCGCCGACATAAATGGCCGTGATTGTGGCGTAGACAACGCCCAGCACGGCGCCCGCCAGCACGTCGGACCAGTGGTGCCAGTAGTCGGCGACACGGCTCAGCGAGACGTACCAGGCGGCCATCAGCAGCAGGAACTGCAGAATGTGCCGCATGACGCGCACGCTGCCACGCCCCCGACAGACGCTGTGCACGTAGAACGCCAGCAGGCACATCGAGTAGAAGCTGAGGCTGCTGTGCGCGCTGGGAAAGCTGACATGCAGCTCGCGTATCTGCTGCGAGGAGAGGTTCCGATTGCTGCAGTAGAAATGCTGCATGTACACATCAGCGTTCTGGGCGTCCGCGCAGCTGGAGCCGTCGTTCAGCCGCGGCTGGCAGGCGTTGTAGAAGTGCGGACGCAGTCGGCCAACCACGTGCTTGGCCAGCTCGGTGGTGAGGAAGGTGCCGATGAAGCCGAAACTGAACGTCGCCTGCGAGCGGCACAAATTGCGCAGATATCGGCGCATGCGCAGATGCTTGCAGATGCGCATTATCTCGACGACGCTGATGAAGAGCATCGGCAGCAGCAGCATCATCACCAGGAGCATGGGCACCGTGATGGTGCACTCGTGGTAAGGATACCGCAGCGACAGATCCGAGCAGAAGAACCCCCGCTTAAAGGTGCGCATGTTGACAAATTCCGATTCGGAATCGATGTAATTCGGAGTTTAGCTCCCCTTTGAGTAGATTTCAATTCTGTAGTTCACGATCTTTTTTGTTTTGTTTCGATTTCAATTCGCGTCCTTATCGCTGAATTTACGTTTTATCAGCTTGAAGCACAGCGATTTTGGTCGATTGAAAGCTTTGTTCATTCACTTTTCGGCACACACATAAATTGCGCATTTATTTGTACATTCGTCAATTCAGTTTGCTTTCTAAATCCCATCCACGATTTTCAGCGCTCGCGTCAAAAACAATTTTCGATTGTCTCCGCAAGGAGTTTTAGAGACACGTGCGCAATGCTTTTCACAGCATTCGCGCGGGCTTTTTGTCGTTATTGCAAATAAATTAAATAAATTAACTCTATTGGCCACATAAACCAGCTGTCAGTTGTCCGTCTCCATCTCCGTCTTCGTCTCCGTCTCAGTCAGCTGGCATATGCTTGCCTCTGGGCTGTGGGCTGTGGGCTGTGGGTTGTGGATATCCTGGGCACCAACCTCGCTGGCCGCGCTCACTTTGCTGTCTATCCGGAGCTGCGCGACGATGCTGTCGTTTTGTTTGGAAGACCGAATCTGACTGTAACTGTGACTACGACGGCGACTGCGCCGGCGACGGCGACGATCGTGCGCTGCTCTGCTCAGTTGCTGTCGCTGTCGCTGCCGCTGAGCTCTCAGTAGCGAGTGGCGACGCGCAGAACCCACAAAACCCACCACACCGCCGCGTGCTGTGGAGGAGGGTTTTTGTTGTTGTTTTGTGTGTGTGTGTGTTGTTGTTGTTGTTGTGTGTGTTTCGCAGAGATATTGTATTTCAATGCTATGTTTTCCTTATCAATTTAGCTGCCTCGGCGTCGGCAGAGTCGTCAGCGCTTTCGACGTAGCTTGGGACTGGTGCACTCGCATTTCTTGGCTTTAGTGTTGACGCTAATGAGGAACTGCTGAATTGTTTCAAGGTTTACTCTTGCAAAGTTTATTTAGGCCTGTTTGCCATAGTCTTGGCATTTGCGCATAATGAAAGAGTTGCATTTACTCGGCGAATTCCATGAAATGAAGGAGTGCCTCTGCCTCAGCCTCAGCCTCAGCCTCAGCCTGCCAACAACGAGTGCCCTGCCCTCCCGCTCCCTCCCACCCAGCGCCCAGCGGAGTAGGTCATTACGAGAAGCTGGCTGCTGGGCTCCACTCCGATCGCTTGCTGCGTGCCTTCACAGCGTTTGTTGATGTAGGTCGTTGCACGAAGCCAAGCCGTGTGCGGTAATGGAGACGACGACGTCTACGACGGCGACGACGGCGACGTCTACGACGACGACGACAGTATTCCCAATGATAGTTGGTCTTGCGTGGTGCTCTGCAAATGCAGTTCATAAACTGCAGTAAGTTTATAGCCACTTTGTATATTTTTTTTTAGCGAATAGAGCTTCTTTATGGCGGGTTTCAACTGCTCAATTTCCGTAGAAATTGTCGCATTGCTGACCATTTGCTGCTAATTTATGTTAATTTCGGAGTTGGAAACGGAGAGAATTATGCATGCGATTGCAAATATACTAAACGATGGTGAGCTATATGAATTCTGCTCCAGTGAAAGGGATCAATTATTTGCCAGATGCATCAAGTCATAAGACTCTTCTGATCAGTAATGGACTCGGAATAATTCATTATTAAGGAATAGTCAAATGTCAATCCCCACTTTTTCATCATACCTTGTACTCATTGGAATTGGGTAAGCAGGGTAAATCGATGTAAAATATTGTTTTTTCCTTATAATTATTTCCCAATTTTATGTTAAATAATTTAAAATATCTTAAATATTATCAATGTCTTTTGGTGCAGGGTATCTCCTAACCCAGTATTTTCGACTCTCGCTTACGGAGTTAAACCTAATACACCCTAGGTTTGTCAATATACTTGACTTGAAAATTTGAATGCTCGTGTATTTCCACGTATGCGATTCAATCACTTTATCTTAATATGTCGCCACATAGCGGTAAAATTTGGAGACCACCCAACGAACGAGTTTTGCGCTGTCGGGTAGACCCGACCGGAACGATTTTTGTTTGCCTTTATTTTACCCTAAACTCATTGAAAAGGGCAAAACGAGTCATCTCCGACCTCACAAAGTATATAGTATATTCTTGATCAGGATGACAACCTCAGTTGATTTAGCCGTATTCGCCTGTTTGTCTGTCTGTCCGTCTGTCTGAACGCAGCGGAATTGGCAACTACAACAGCTAGAAAGCTGATCTTCCACTTATTCAGTTCGTAGATTTCCCACGCAGAACAAATTTATCATTGATTTTCAATAACTTGCTTCGTTTCATTAGAATCGATAAAAATCGAGTTCAACATTTGGTTAACCATATCTCGGAGACAATAAATTGAATTCGTTATATCTGTGTGAAGCGGACGCCAGTTTTGTTACCTCCCCCAATATCGATGAAACCATAAAAACCGCAAATCAAATAAAACAGATATGCAAATTTGTTGGTATTTAAACTTATATGCTTTTAATATTTCCTGAAAATTTCATAACTATCAAACATTTAGCTTAAAAGAAATTCAAAAATGTAGTTTTTATAGTAGGGATTATAGAGTTCTTTTTATTACAATGCAAACAGTTTGAAATCTTTATAAAGATAGATCGCCGTGTTCAGGGTAACTCATAGTCGGGCGGTTTTTAGTAGTTGCATATACTTCTTGTCGCAAATTTAAAGAGAGAGAGAGAGGGGAGGGTGGCGCTGCTGTCTAAGAATTCTGTTTAATTATATTTAATGTGTACAAATAATGCTGGGGTGCATGTTTCCGTTGTGATTACACTGCAATTGAGTATTGTATGTTGTGTTCTTACGTGTTTTATATATATTTTTTTTTTTTTTTTGTTTTTGGTTTATTGTAAGCCAATCGCATTGCACTTAATACAACGATACCGCACAACCACAACACAATTAAGTACGCCCCACTTGTCAAGCCGAATAATCCGCAACCGCAGCATTGAATAACGGGCCATAGCCGTATCAATCGACGACCGCAGCACGCGCCATAAAACCGATCAAATAAGATCATGATCATCCCAGACAGAAAGAGAAGGAGAGAGACAGGAAGAGAGATAAATAAAATGCTAAAATTCCAATTTGCGATTTTGTAAATGTGATTATAAAACAAATGAGAAACAAATTTACAAATCGCAGAAAGAAAACCGAATAACACCCACTATTTGTCCCAGTTAAACATTTAGAAAATAATAAAAATTTGCTCGTCAAACAGATCTTTCGAAGCTAAATGAGGGAGGGTTTGGTTTGGTTTGAATTGATGCAGGTTTTGGAATTAGTTGAATTTGTTGGTGATCAAAGTCGTAAATTGCAATTGTGTTTGTATGGACTGAGACAGGCCACGTATTCCGCGGCTCCCGGCTCCCCTCACCTGGTGTGACTGATAAGCGAAAGGTGTAAACTAATGCGATTACGAATGCGAGTGCTGATAACGAGGCGAGAATTTGTATCTGTATCTGCCCCGCTGCGACGCAGTTCCCGGCGACCGTTGAGCTCGCGCAGGCCAGCATAATTATTGAGGGGCAGGCAGGCAGGCAGGACGGAAGGAAGGCTAATTGTTTGTGTCGCGACAATATTTTGTTTATACATTTGCGAGGGGTAATTGCAATTGTGCAGCATGTTTAGTTAACTATCTCAAGCAGCAGGTGCTGCCCATCCAAGCTGATATTTGTGTGTATCTCAATATGAATGCATGGAATCCGTGTCCAATTGCTGTTCTTATTGCAGCTACTGCTGAAAGTCAGGTTGTCAGCAATTTGGACAGGAAGTGACTGAAAATGCATAAAGCTTTGCGATAAGCACAAATATTAGTAATAAGTAATTGCAATCCAACACATAAATTTTGTGCAAATATATAAAACATATATTTCGATTGAGGCCAAATATATTTGAAAACCTGAACCTACGACAAAGATTAATCAAAATTTGAGTTGAAAAATTTCAACGAAATGAAAATAAATTGATTTTAATTCTGTGCACGTGCAATGCACTTGCGAAAACGGGAACTCAGCCCAGTTAAGAAATTATCAAATGCTGTCTCGAATGCGAATCTGAAATAAACATTAAATTAGTCATTTACGATATAAACAATAAATAGTGAATAATAATCAAACAATTTATAAATAGTTCAAGTGACATTAACAAAATAACCACAATAAAAAAATAAAAATAACAATTCGATAATCCTTATTAACCAATTACATGTGAATACTCAACTATTCAGCCGCAATCATGATAATAGCTCGTCATAAGTGCGAACAATATGGACAACCAAATTTAATTAACATAACGACTAAATTAACACGCAAATATTAAAAATATATATATATAAAAATAGCAAACAGCAATTTTACAAGCTAACGAGCCACAGACGCCGACATTTGCGAATTTGGTTAGTGGAGAGCATGGAAATAATTAGTGCCGCTAATCGGAGACGGGAACCCGTTCTGTGATCTTCGCAGAGCTTTCAAGCTTTTGTCAAACGTCACACGACATTCCGACGCAGTCTAAAGAATGCGACTGACGTCACAATCTTCCCCGCGTATGTGGCACAGGTGCGAATTCATCCGCACAGCTCGGTCGATTGGGTCACTGCACATCAAATCGTTTTGGGTGACTCATAAGAAAGTTTCACGAGAGAGAGAGAGAGAAAATCCCGAACCGCAACACTTCAGTGGTCAGCTGCTTGGAAGTTCCACTTGATAGCCGCTCAGAAATTATGCACACGCATCAAAAAGTGCAGCATCAAAAGTTGCAGCCGAAGAAAACCACAATGATGCAGGACCCACTTCCCCCCACTGCCCGCTCCCCCGTTTTGTGTGGCGCAAAACAAGTTTTCGTTCAAAAAAATAAATATTTAGCAGGCAGATCCCCAAGCTACAAGTGCCTAATAATAATTTCTCTGGCCGCAAGTGAAACCTGTTTTTGGATCAGTTTGTTGTATGCAAACTAACCAATTTTTAGAGGAAAAGATCTAAAAAAAAACAAAAACTAACCGCTAAACTGGCGGCTGTCAAGCAATAAATAAATGAATTGACTACTCGACTTGCCAGATGTTATAGGATACAGTGTTCCAATTATGTTGGCAGCTGCACTTATCACTGCCAAGCTCAGTTTATTATTGCGAAAAATGAAGAAGAAGAAGAAGTCAAAAACAATAAACAATTATTTGTAGCCCGTTACCAGGCAACAACTGCCAGGGGAGGGGAGGGGCAAACTTGTGGGCGGCATATGTAGCACGCGTAGAGCGGTAGCAATACGAGTATTCGAGTGACCGACAGACCGCAAAGAGCTGCCGCAGTGAGAACCATTCAGAGACAGAGAGAGAGAGAGAGAGAAATCACGGCCAGGTAGCGCCCAGAGCCACACAAGATATTCCAGCAGCGTCGCTTGGTTAGTTAAGCGCGGTTTGGCATTCGGTTGAGACCTGCGCTTTACAGTTGTGTGTTTATCGTCGGACCGCGAGCCATGTCCAAGTACACGAAGTTGGGTCGCGGCATTTGCGATCTGCTGCTGTGGGCCGCCCTCACCGCGGCCAGCCTGCTGCTGTTCAAGCTGGTGAGGCCCTTCAAGCGGGGCTTCTTCTGCGGCGATGAGTCACTGGGCTATCCCCTGAAAGACAGCACGATCGGGACGGCGGTGGTCATCGGCGTGACGCTGGCCGTGCCCACATCCGTGATCGTTGTGGTGGAGCTGTTCAAGCAGCTGCCCGCTGCTGCGGGCGGCGCACGGGACGCGGCGCCCCGGGACAAGCGGGAGGGCTGCCGCCTGCTGCACCGGCTGGCGCAGCTGTACAAGCAGGCGGGCTACTATCTGTTCGGCCTGGCCATGCTGACGTTCACCACGATTCTGACCAAGCTGTGCATCGGCCGGCTGCGTCCGCACTTCTACGCCGTCTGCCAGCCGATGCTGCCCGATGGGTCCACGTGCCAGGATGCGCACAACGCGGGACGCTACATCGACAGCTATACCTGCAGCAACGCGAACGTGACGGACTTCGTCTTCCAGCAGATGAACCAGTCGTTCCCCAGCGGACACGCCAGCATGATGATGTACGCGATGCTCTACTTGGCCATCTACCTGCAGGCGGCGCTCAGCACGCGCATCTCGAAGCTGCTGAAGCACCTGCTGCAGTTCCTCTTCGTCATGTTCGGCTGGTACGTCTCCCTGACGCGGATCACCGACTACTGGCATCACTGGTCCGACGTTCTGGCCGGCGTCCTCTTCGGCGTGCTCTTCGCTTGGCTAACCAGCGTCTATGTCGCCGATCTATTTGCATTCAAGCGCTGGAGCCGTCCCGGCTACTCGGCCAACACCCTGAAGAAGGCCCAGGTCTCGCCCAAGAGCTCCACCAAGTCCCAGTCCAATGGCACCGCTGTCGTCGCCGCCCAGGGCGTGCCACCCGCCCTGCCCGCCTACACCTTCGGCACGCTTCCCTACCTGGCGGCGCATCCGGCGCAGGCGCAATACGCCCAAACCTATCACAACTACGGATATGTGCCCTAAACCGATCCGAACTAGAACTTTTTAGAGCAAAAATAATCTCTGTTTTCTGTTTTTTTTTTTTCTATATTATAGCATAATAAACATTCGATATTAATGGCAAATGTTTCAAATTTTATAGAAAGTTGATTAATGACTCAAACGCTGATAATTTGTGCGCCCCCGAGTAAACCCAAAATTAGAAAGTGCCCAATCGATCCATCAAGATGCAGGCATATTTTGAGAAGACTCGCAGCAGCAGCTTTTACTGAAAGTTAGCAAAGTGGAACGGAACATTGCAGCGCACGCATACTGAATAATTGCAACTGAATGAATGATTTGAGCCAAGTTCAGTTTTTTAGCTTTTCAGTTTCACATCAAATTGAATAGCTTATGATTAAACACAAACTATTTTTAAATGTGCCGTATAGTTTTACAGTTACTTTTGCTTTTGTATCGAGTTATGCCAAAGAATTTCAGAGGCTAAAGGTTCTGTTGAGTGGCGAAAACCCAAAAGCAGATTTAAGCCCACTGCGAAATAGACCTCGGCCGAGAGACTAGGAATTAATTAATGGAGATTTGCATACTTGAGCAATCGATAAACAACATGGGAATGCCACAGCCAGTTGGGCTGTTTGTTGTGTGCATTGTTTCTCGGTTTCCGAGCGAACAAAGAACGCGCCAAGCACAAAAACAAGTTTTCATCTAGCTGGCAACTAGCTGCTAGCTGCTGCGAGTCCGATAGACATGTAAATTAGGCTCGGACACGGCGGCAAGACTCCGCATTGCCATCGAAATCTTGGTGCTGCACGGCCCAGTGTCAAAATGTGCGGCAATCCGAACACGCGACTGCTCTCGCGGCTCATCATCGACTTTCTGCTGCTGCTGGGCGTCTACTGTGCGGCCCTGGTGGTGCTGCCCCAGCGGCTGGTCACAGCCCAGCGCGGCTTCCACTGCAGCGACGCCAGTCTGCGCTATCCGTACCGCCAGCCCTGGCTGACCAAGGTCCACCTGACCGTCGCGGTGGTCGCGCTGCCCGCCGCCCTCATTCTCGTGGTGGAGTTGCTGAGGGCCGCCTTCGTGCCCAGCTCGGCGGAGCTGAAGCAACGGTTCGTGTTCGTCGGCGCACGGATTCCCAGCTTCCTCAGCGAGTGCTACAAGATCATCGGTGTCTACCTGTTCGGATTGGGCCTGGTCCTGCTGGTCATCAAAATAACCAAGTTCTCGACGGGTCGTCTGCGGCCGTACTTCTTCGACGTGTGCCAGCCCACCTGGGAGGACGAGGACGAGGCGAAGACCAGTTGCTCCCTGCAGTCGGCGAGCAACGCTTCTCGCTACATCGAGAACTACGGCTGCACCGAGTTTGCCGCCTCGCTGGAGCTGCTCTCGCTGGTGCGCCACTCGTTCCCCAGCGGCTTTGTGACCACCACAAGCTACGCGATGATCTTTCTGATCTACTACGCCCAGGCGCGCCTCTTTGCGCCCTGGCTGCGCGTGCTGCGCTCAACGCTGCAGCTGGCCTGCGCAGCGATGGCAATTCTGGTCTGCCTGGAGCGCATCTCCACCTACCAAAACCATGTCTCCGACGTGGCCGCCGGCCTCGCGGTGGGCGCTGCTCTCGCCTCCTTCGCGGCTGTCTTCGTGGCGCACCTGTTCCGCCAGGTGAGAGTCAAACGGCGACAGTGGCCCAGGAACGAACAGATCTACGGCTATGCGGGCTACTACAACCGCGCCACATATGGCTATTAAAGCTCAGGTGCAAAAAAGTACAGAATAAATATTCGATTAAATGTGTTTTAGTTAAGTTCTTAAATGTAAGCCAAGTCCCAAGTAAATAAATGAATATTCAATAAATTAACGGGGTAATTTCTTAATAGTTAACTTAAAGATCATAATTCAGCTTAATACAAGAACCAATAAATTAATATTCAATTGGCTTCTTAAAATCATTCCACATATTAGCAAAGTTCTGAACCACTTAGAACAAGAGTCAATATAATAAATTAGTATTCAATCAATGTTCGATAACTTGACATTAAATAAATAGTTGAAAAATAAGCTTAATGATCTGCCCACTCATTCAGCAAAGTTCCAAACCAAATTGACTTGAATCAGTAAACTTGCGATCCATACAAGTCAAAGCCCGCTGACCACAGTCCACAGCAAGCTTACTCTCTCTGCCACCTATTCGCTCTCACACTCTCTCTCTGTCTTTCTGTTGTTCTTCTTCGCTCTTGCAATGGCATAACCGACATACACGCGTTAGTTGGGCAATGATTACAACAAGAACAGCAACAACAACAGCTCAACAAGCAACAAGTGGACAGAGCGATTTGTTTACAAAGTCAACATGAAACAGTGCCTCATCGTCGTTTGTTTTCATTCATTCAGTTGCGATCGGCGAGCGGCGTTTCGAAGTTTACACTCGGATCGGCACAGTGGCAATAATCGTAAAGTCAATAATAAGCTGTCGTAAAGTTTAACAATTGCCGTTAACAAAGTGCGTAGAGCAGCTGTAGAAATGAGTATAACTTATTGTAAAATAATTACAATTAATAAATTACTCAAAAAAAATTAAGTAGAAAAAATAATATTAGTAACAGAAAAGAATGTTTCAACAGCGCACCACAAAACCGCATAAAAGTACAGAATTTATATGTTTTTTTTTTTATTTTTTTTTTATTTTTGAATTTATGTGTTTATTTTTTTTCATATGCATGCATTGTTACAAAATCGAGCACAAAAAATAAAATAAATAACAATAATGCATTTAGTGAATAAAGTTCAAAGTGCATTTTAAAATGCCAACGGTTAACCCGCAGCAACAACAGCAGCAGACTCGAACTGAGGCAATATAAGCGCCATTCGAAAATTCCATGTATGTGGATGCATATGATAAAAAGAGAGACGAGAGCCTTAATTCAATCAAATGTCGCTTATTCATTCAATTAAAGGTCGCGCCATTTGACGTCCCACAACGAATACGACGAATACGCGTATGAGTGCTCACTTTATGGGCCGAGCGGGCGGGGTGAGTGGGGGGGAGGGGGATTGTAAAAGTTTGCTTTTTTAATACAATTGACTGTTCAACTTTGTGCAAACGTACACACACACACACACACACACAACTGTACACAAATGTATACAAATGTGTGTTCTTATTTTGTCGCATGTGTTTTTTGGGGGCAGCTAAGCAGAAACTGACTACTCGGCCAGACGCCGGAGAGATCAGCCAAAGATCAAAGCACACACAATGGGGGCCATTCTTGAGCAGGAACAGCAACAGATAGATTAGCGTGCTGCGCGCTGTCGATGTCGAGTGGAGCCGCATTGCACTTTCTGCTGCCGCCTTATAGATGATAATGCAAATCTGCATTTGGGTGCGTGCGACGCGCCTATTTTATGCATCATTTGCCCGGCACAATAGGCGGCTACTATTTAGCTGATGATGAGTAAACGCGTGAATCAAGTGAGTCACCCTCGCGGCGCCTATTGACCCAAGATATTGGCCAGAAACTATGCGTTTATCAAACGTCGTCGTATCTGTGCTAAAACAAACGGGTGTAACCGACTGAACACTACTCGTTATCCATCTAACCATGAAACTTAGGCTGATATGTGTAGCTAAAATTTCACGATCTTCCACAAATTGATATGGCCACAAAGCCTCTTTTCAGTTCGTGAAAGAGTATGAGAATGCGCAGCACGTAGGCCGTTGTTTAAATAAGCTGAGCATCAATGAATTTGCACAAAACATTTTTAGGGCTTTTGGGGCAGGTGACGAATTTGGCGTCGCAGGCGTGCCTGGCCCGCTTTTGTTGTTGTGCGCTGTTGTTATCTGGAACACGCTTTTATTTATCTTATCAAAGTGATCTTGACGGGGTCTGCACTTGAGCTTATCAACTACACTATACACCATATACACTGTGCGAATTGCGGAGTGCAAACGTTGGCAATATTTTCATATATTTCGCTGAAATATCTCATTGATCAATCAAATTTTTTTCTTGCAGTGCCCGCAACAACTACAAAAACACAGGCCGAATCGGTTGTTGTCTAATCTAGAACACATGCAGAAAACACTCCGCAGTCGGAAAGCTAAGCTGCACAGCAATAAACTTGTTTTGGTGCAGATCGCGAAAGAGCGGAGAGAGGCGGAGAGGCGCCAAAAACAATGAGAGGAGAGCGCCGTCGTGCATGAAATGATCGTTAAATTAAAAGAACGTTACCCACTCGAGGCCGGATCAGTCAGCCACTGACAACGAACCCGAAACGACGCCAACGAATCCGACGGATACAAAAACCAAAAAAAAAACAACAAACAAACAACGAACCCAAACTTAATTAGGCAGCATAAAAAATTGGAATATTAACTAATTAAAAACGCATCGAGGCTAACAACGACAACCGACAAAATGCGCGACGCCGCCAATGAAGACAGCATCGCCCCCGCCACCCGGACGGACGGCGAAGTACAGCAGGCCTCCGCCGCCGCCCAGCGGCAAGCGGCGCGCCGCCTGCTCATCGAGCTGCTGATCATAGTCGTGCTGACGATACCCATCTGCATCTACGAGTTCGCCGTGGAGCCGGCGCGGCGCGGCTTCTTCTGCGACGATGAGAGCATTCGGTACCCGTTCCGGGACAACACTGTGACGCCCGTGATGCTGGGCCTGATGACCGGCGCCCTGCCGGTCCTCCTGTTCGTTGTGGTCGAGTATGTGCGCCATGTGCGTGCCGACGAGCTGTCCTCGACGGTGAAGCTGTTCGGCTGGAAGGTGCCCTCGTGGTATGTGGAGCTGGGCCGCCAGTTCGCCTACTTTGGCTTCGGCATGCTGCTGACCTTCGATGCCACCGAGGTGGGCAAGTACACGATTGGACGCCTGCGACCCCATTTTATAGCCGTGTGCCAGCCGCAGCTGAGCGACGGCACTCTGTGCACCGATCCGGTCAACCTGCACCGTTATGTGGAGAACTACGAGTGCGCCGGCGAGGGCTACACCATCGCGGACGTCCGGCAGGCGCGCCTCAGCTTCCCCAGCGGCCACTCGAGCATCGCCTTCTACTCGCTCCTCTACGTGGCGCTCTATCTGCAGCGCAAGCTGACCTGGCGCAGCTCCAAGCTGGCGCGCCACTTTCTCCAGTTCGTGCTCATAATGCTGGCGTGGTACACGGCCCTGAGCCGCGTCATGGACAACTGGCACCACTGGTCGGATGTGCTCGCCGGCTCGCTGATAGGCGTGGCCGGAGCCCTGATTACCGCCCGCTACATTGCCAAGCTGTTCAAGTCGCCGTTTCGCGACGTTGTCCTGACCGGCGGCCTGAGGCGGGAGGACACGTCGGCGACCCTGCAGGAGGTGTGCCCCAGCACCCCGCCCCCGTACTGTGTGAACAGCAGCTATAACGATGATCAGTATTGTACCAAAGTTTAGACGGATCAAAGAACCGATCCGAGTGACAGCAAAAGTGCAAAGATGCAATGTAAACATTCCAAAGTCAACAAAAAGTTCATAACACACGTCCCGTTTAAGTAATAAAAAAAAATAACCTGTGAAGCAAAAAGAAGAAGAAGATATACTTGTAAAACATTACATCTTTATTAGTATTACAATAGCTCGTAGTTTGTCGTAGTTTACTGTCAAATCGTTCATTTATGTACATTTGTAAAGTTTTTTTTTCATTCATTCTATGTCCGTTTAGAGTTTAAGATTCATCGAATTGTCGTATTATATATATATATACTAAAAAATAAACCAATGATGAGTAATATTTACCCAGTTCACGCTTTGCTGATTTTCATAGCAGTTGCTGTGATCCAAAATTAACCTTTTGTTTTTGCCCCATTTTTCCATATAATTATTGAATTAATTGATTTATAATTTTACCTTGTCTAATAGTCAAATAGTTTCCTTTTTGATTCCATTTTGGCTGCTTGTGTGAATCACAAATTATTTTTATAACATACTTTGCACCCATAAAATCTCTCGAATTGGGTATAAGGGACTTTAAGTATATATATATATATTATTTTAGGTGTATGCTCGAGTATTTAAGTATCAAATTTATTTTAATAATCATGAAGAAAATCCACATTATTTAAAACATAATTTTACGTTTCCTGTCATTATTTTATCAGGGGTATTTTCTATTCGATCATTCATAGCTGGTAGTCTAATCGAATTCTGCTTCTGCTGCGTCATATTTACGGAGCACGAACGAAGTTAATAAAATGAATAATCAAAAATTCCTTTAGATTATGATCGTGGGAATTCTTATGCTTTACGTAGGTAACAAGCGTCGAGCATTCTCAATTTCGGTATTTTGTTGAGTGAATTATTCAAAAAAAGCTCAAAAAACAGCTATTGAATTATTCTTAGAACTAGAACTATTTTTGATACTCAATGATGCTAAAGCTGTGTTGCCATCCGCTCGAAAAGAAAATAGCAATTAAGAGGGCTCTAGCCGGGAACTCCCGACTACGAGATGAACCCGGAACCCTGCTATCTGTCTGTGTTAACAACATGTCAAACGCCTTGCATTCATACACACATACACAAATTCACACACACACGTCTCATGCAATTTGCTCAGAGGGTGTGCTTGGCTCCCACTAAAGAAGTTTAGTTTACATTTAAAGTAAAAGTTCGATCGTTATACAATTTTCAGGACTGAATTCGCGAGTCTGTAGTATTTGATTAGCGGTTCTTGGCTAAATCGATTTGGCTAGTAATGATAATCAAGATTGGGTTAGAAGATGCTTTCTTTTGCCTTTTAAATAGTTTTGCACAAAACCAGAACCTTTTTTGATCAACAGTATATAGTATGAATATACAGTTTTCAAAATAACCTCGCCGTGTTTTGAGAATCCCCAAGGTCAGACAAGTGTGCCCCAAATAGTAAAACTCAACAAAATAGTCAATAGAATCTCCAACACGTGCGCCTTTGCAGCTGTTTCTTATCATCGAAAACCGGGCGTTGACGTGATCACGGCTTAATCAGGGCAATTAAAAACAAAAACCGTTTCAAAAATAACCGCATACCCCCATGGAAAATAAACATCATTCTATATATACTATATATTCACATGTTATACACTAACAAAAGTAGGCTTCCACAACTAGCACAGCTAGCTTGTAACGGATTTGATGTAAAGCAAAACTCTCTTTCAACAAAAGCGTTTCAAAATAAATAAGGGGAAATTTGTGTAGTCCATTTTGGCTATTGATAATAAAAGTCGGGTGCTAACTAGCTAGCTAGATATATAGCGCAATTACTTTAGAAGTGTATACACTTCTTGCTGCCTTTAAGCTGTCGAGCTCTTTTGTAGTTAATAATATAATTTAAGCTCATGAAAAGATGAAATCGCTAAAATGTGTGCAACAACAATTTTGCAACTGCTTCAACGTTGAGCTTGACGTCTCGGCGCGATCAGTTTCGCGAGAATCGCCGAGCCGAGCGCATCATGAGTTTCGATCTAAGGCTCAACTGGGTGTCCGTCAATCGCGGCCACTTGCGCCTGCTCCTGGACGGAGTCCTGCTGGTCGTGCTGCTCGTCCTGACCGCAAATTGTAAGCGTCTTTTGGGGCCCCCAACGCAGCGCGGCTTCTTCTGTGACGACGAGACCTTGATGTATCCTTACCGGGAGAACACTGTAACGCCCAGCATGCTGCACTGGATCGGCCTTTACTTGCCTCTGCTGGCGCTGGTCGTCCTGGAGAGCAGTCGATGCTGGCGACCGGGATGCGCGGGCTGGCAAAGGTTTTGGCCGGTGTACAACACCCTGCGCTGGTTTCTCTTCGGCTATGCTACGGAGTGTCTGCTGAAGGACATGGGCAAGCTGACAATTGGCCGGCTGCGTCCGCACTTCTTTGAGGTTTGTCGGCCCCGGCTCGCCGATAACAGCTACTGCACGGACGATGCTAATCGGCTGGGCGGCGTCTACCACACGGCCTACATCTGCCAGCCGGAACTCTCGGGCGCCACCGCGGAGATGCTGCGCGACGTGCACGTCTCCTTTCCCAGCGGCCACTCGAGCAAAGCCTTCTACGGACTGGTCTTCATGGCTCTCCACTTGCAGCGCATCCGCTGGCCACTGCCCGGCACTTTATTGCGTCCCCTGTGCCAGCTGCTGTTCGTCGGGCTCGCCTCATTTGTCGGCCTGAGCCGTGTCATGGATTACAAACACCATTGGTCGGATGTTGTGGCCGGATCGCTGCTGGGCGCCTCCGTTGCCATTGCGGTCGTCCGTGCGGCCGAACAGGAGCACCAATTGCATATAAAAAGCGCTCAGCAACCTGCAAATACAATGGGAGTCCAAACAGCTCCCGTTGCCGTTGCCGTTGCCGTTACAGAGAATGCACCTGGAGAGGAAAAGGGGGCAGGAGCAGAACAGCTGCCGCATGATTTGTGTCAAGTTACGTGCCATAGTTCTAATTAGTTTTAGTTGAGTTGAGCCGCAGCTTGTTCAGATAAGTGACAGAAAAGATAAACAATTAAAAGTGTAATTTGTTGCGTAAGGACAATAAAAGTAGGAACTGCGTAAAATAGAGTATTGATATCCTTCTGATAACTGATGTGTCAACATTTCACTAAATTCGAAAATTTAATTAAAATTTTAATTTAACGGTGGCGCTTTCATATTTTTAGTTCACATAAATTAACCTATACGTATTTTATCATCTACAACTTTGGTGTCGGTAGACATTTGTGCTAAGTTGATAAAAAAATGCAAAATAAATAAGATACAAATCAAATATATTCTCATAGCTCAAGTTTTGTTTCATTTCAATAATATATATATGTATATAACCTTCGTACTTGAAGGTTATTTCGGTAAAGTGTGGGTCGAACTATCAAAGGAATAAATTTCGTAATTTTATTTGTTTTTCAAGTCCATAGATCATTTGGTGGAGCACCCCAAACTAGTTGGGAAACTTTCGCGCCCGATGCAAATTGATTTCAATTAGCGACACCGGGAAATTTTCAAGACCAAAAACCCATTGAAAGCCGCCGTCGCGACGTTGACAACGGTGCAACAATTAGCGGCTCTTTTAGTTTCATTAGAAGCAAATTTTCAAACGACTTAACCTCAGTCAACGCCATTCCCTCCTCCGCCCTGGGGGAGGAGAAGGAAATAAATAAATTTCAGCAGCAGGCGCATAAATTGGCATAAGCGAGAGCATCAGCAGCCCAATCCGAGATGCTGATGATGGTGCGCAACACCTGAGCCCGAGATTCGCTGTGGGTCTCGCGTCTTGGACAATTTGGGGCTACCCTCATCAGGACACGGAAGCTTTTGGCAGCTATTTTCACTTGTGGCCCGCTTAATTGGCTCATTTATTTTGATGGCAAAGAGAATGTTGGAAAGTGTGGCCTTTTTTCGCTTGCTTCTCGTATTTACCTGGTTTGCTGTGGCCTCTGGTTTTATTATGATTAATTATGGCACAAGCACACAATTACAGAAACACACACACACACACACACACATACGCATAAAGTGACCCTAAGCTCCAGTTTCTTGCCAAGTTTTGCAACTGTGTCAAGTTTTTGTTGCTGTTATTCTTGCGGTTATTGTTGTTGTCTAGATTCGAATGATATATTTCTATGCAATTTATTTTAATCTGCTACGACAGAGTCCCCCCCTTCACCCGTAACAGCCACTCTCGTCTAAACTATCTTCGCAGCTAGTTTCCATGCGTTAATTAAATGGAAAATATTTGCACATAACAACGAGAGAGGGCACGCGGCCAGGAGGAAACTTCTAAAGTTTTGCTGCAATCCAACACAGTGACCTACATTTTCTATGAGAGAAGAAGAAAGTTTTGTTTTTCCTCATTGCAAAAACAACGAAATGAAACCGAGAAGGGCTTGCAGAGTGGCGCGGATCCTTGCTGCGATCTGGTTAAAACTGCCGAGCATGAATAATGACTGCCAATAATGCTGAAAGCCAGAAACTGCTACAACTGCAGATACAACCGAAGGCGAATGCGCTTTATTAAAGGGCACTTTTCAGTGCCCAACAGGACAATTTAAAGAACGCCCTTTCGAGTCGGGTCTTTAATTAATTGCGAATCTTCCCAGCCATTAATCAGGTGCTCAACTCAACTCAACTCCCACTAGCCGCAATCAATTGGGTAAGCTCAAGTTGTGTCAACTCTTGCAGAACTACAACTCTCTAATCACAATCAGGTGTTATAACGTTGCATGTGTCCAGTCTGTGTGTCTCGTCAACCGAGTTTGTCGCTCCCTGCCATATCTGGCATCAGCATCATTCGCCTGCTGCATTTTTGCATGCCTCTTTGGCTGTGTGCTCAACAAAATATCCCGAAGCATTTTGGGGCTTTTCTACTTTTCAACAGCTATAGAGACAGCACCTCTTCCGCTGTTGTGTTTTCATACTCTTTACTAAAGATATAACCGACTATATAAAAAAGAAATATTATTTGTGCTGATTAGTTAAGTGATGAATTGAATAATTAAAATAGTATAAAAAATATTCAATTTCGATTGGTTTTTATTTCTGTTTGATAACAATAAAGACTTTGAGAGAGGGCATCTGGTATTCGGCTATACCTTATTTACTGTTTTGTTGCTCTTGTTGTTAAAGCTGTCATCGTGTCGCAACGTGCGCTTCATATTTCTGCGGTTGCCAGTTTGTCCATTGAATTTTGCCGGCTGGTGTGGGTTCCTGCCTCCTGGCAACTTTTGCACTTGCCAGCTATTTGCCATCAGCAGTCGTCAGTCGGCAGTCGGGAGTCGGTTGGTCGGTCGTCGTCAGTTCAGTTGTTGGTTCGATGCTGGCTGAGGATGCAGCTCGGGATGCAGCCCATCATTGGCTTCATGTGTGTAAAGACAATTTGATAATCGCAATATGCAGCATAGTTTGAGTTAATGAAGCTTGTGTGCCATGCATGTGGCACCTTCGCAACCCTTCCTCGTAGAGTTGTGTGCTGCCAGACCAGACAAGACCGGAGTTGACTAGACCACACCACATCACATCACATCACACTACAGTACAACACAACAACAACAACAACAACAACACAGAGAAGACCTGGTCGTTGTGTTGTTTGTTGGAAAACAAGCAGAGCGTTTTGCTTGCCAATTAGTAATTTGTTTGCCGCCTGGTTGACTTGAGGAAGATGGCTACAGCTGGGTTGGGTTGGGGTGGGGTAGGGGTGGAGGTAACCTCCTCGACTGACTCTGACAGGCTGAGGTTCGTTTAAAATGCCATCGAGCTAGGGGCAGGTGCTGCAGTTGCGACGTTCCAGACGAGCTCAGTTCGGTCGATGTCATGACAATTTTCTTGGCTATGTCTTTCAATTTTAAAGCCGCACTTATTCAGTTTCGCAGATCCTATTGTGCTTTAAATGGAACTTGTTTTTCGCAGCAGCGATAATAATAAAAGAAACTCAAGCTGTGTGCACATGCTGCTCTACAGCAGCATACTTTCCATTCAATTTCAATTTATTTAAATATATCTTTTAAAGCTTGCTCCACATGACAGATTACAATGCATTTATCAGATGCTGTCTGCTCCGCACCCGAGATATTGTCCAGCTGTTCTTTCCTCGTGTTGTTAACTTATTCAATTTTTATCGACTGACAAGACGGGCGAGTTCAATGTGACAATGCGACAGCTGAACAACAACAACAACAACAACAACAATGACACCTACAGCGGCGGCTATAATAATGGACGTCGTCGTCTCCATTGGCATCGTCATGGCAGAGGAAGCCTGCAACGCCTGGAACGATGCAATCGGACGGGAACAGCGGGACGTTCGGACGATCTTACGGCAATGGCAGCCAAAACGAAAAAGAATCTGATTGCAATTCCTGGTCGCTATCGGTCCTTTGTCGTGGCCGTGTGAAATTCGCAATCGTTTTGCGTCCTGTCGTAGAAATCACACGCAGCCCGGACACGTGACGTTGCCGGCAAAAAACGGCGGCCATTTTGCGTTTTGTCACTGCTGCCATCATTATTAATAGGCTCGGACGGAACAGGACATGCCCGACCGACGGACCCAGGCGGTGTCGCCCAGGACGATGTGAGCGACATTTGCTTTTTCGCTAACTTCCGTTGCGTGGCGTTCGTGCTGTGATTTTTTCGCGGCGCGCTCTGCCACGTAAGTTCTCTTCCTCCGTGGCTCTCTGACAATTTTGATTGCCGCTTGGTGGCTGCCTGGTTGTTGGGCAGCCACCAGGTGGACCAGCTCCTGCCGCCGGCCAGCCAAAACAGGTGTGGCCGTCAACTGGCAATCAACTTTCATTTAGCAGCATCATTTGTCACGCTTGTTTATTGCCCGGTTACGTGCTGGTCAGACTTAATGGCTGTTATTGTCGCTTTCCCCGGCACACCAGACAGACAGACAGTCAGACAGACAGACAGACGGCACTCGTAGGTTTCAGCTCAACTGCATTGCAATAGGTTCATAAGCGGGGGTGGCAAACGTTGCATTGATTGGAAAGCAAGAAACTTCGAAATGGAAAACAAGTGAAAACTATTAAGAACAACTGTTTCGAAAAACATATTAGCTAACAGTTCCAAATGTTCCACAGCAATATCAACAACAAGTAAAGGTGCTCGACCAGAATTTAGCCCGTTCCCGCATATTTTCGATAATCGACTCCATATCCGTCTGTCTGTCTGTCTGTCTGTATGCAACTACAAGAGCTAAAAAACTGAACTTGACTTTTTTAATTTGTATCACCTTACGCCGATCAAGTTTATTTAAAATTTTTGATCATATTCTTTTTATTGTTTTTCCGAAACTTTGTTCGCGTGAAGCATACATAAAGATAGGTTGTTTCAGATTTTGGATACCTATTCCCGATTGCCACGATATCAAAAACAATATATCCGAAATATTTGTTATATAGCTCAAACTTGGCGCGTACAGTTATCGATATTTGCGCACATATCCTAGTCAATAAACCGATAAATATCGACAACGAGAAATGGGGTGGACTTTTAATCATTTGCTATTCGTATGATATATAAGAGTTCAAAAAATTGAATTAAGATTTCTAGCTCATATTTGTATTTCTGAGCTCGACACATTCACACAGACGAACGGACGGACGGACAGGGCCACACTTCCTCGGCTAGTCGAAGATTTTTCCTTCTGTCTGTTACCTAAGTTTGCAACCAAATTTACCCTTTTTCAATGTGGATATAAAAACTTATTAAATTCCAGGAAATGACGAAAGCTGTTGATTATTTTATTTCATAAGTTGAAGCTGTTTTATTTGTGACTAAAGTTTCTTATAGCTCAAAGTTCCCATGTATATTTTGTGCTTCTTCTGCTAGTTGCATACAATCTGCAGTTTATCTTTTCTCACCTGCTTGCAATGGGTACAGTGTATGAGAAGTCGTATCACTGCCCTTGCGATGCAGTTCATAGACAGGACTGTTAGCTGGAACATAACCTCAATTATGCCACAAGCGCTGATTCATTTTAGGCCTAGTGCCAATTCTAGCACACAGGGGGGGAGGCGAGGACCGCGAGGCGAAACGAAACGAAATTCAAACGCAGCCGTTGCTAATGCCGCGTTGATTATGAATATTTTAGCGCCCTTCGCCGAAAACCGAGCCAAACTGGCGATAACCCCCATAATGATGATGACGATGACGATGATGATGATGATGATGATTATGTTGATGACGTTGACCGCATACGCGGCGTAAGAGCAATAAATTTGTATGCACGATACTGAATATGGGAGGCAAAAGCGACGAGCATATGAAAATTTACATTTTGGCAATTTCCAGCTTTCGAAGAGACTTCCCCCTCCCCGTGCCGTGCCGTCCCCCCCTCTGCGTCCCGCGCAAATACCTCAGTTGAATTTGGTTGGCTGCAGTTGCCTATCGTCGATTGCAAATCTTCGTTGGAGTGCAGCGCGTAAATTCCGTTACCATGTCGCTTTATTTCGACCGTGGGTCCGTTCGTTTGGATTGGCCGGGTTCGGTTCGCTTCATTCTGCCTGCAAATGCAATTTCCTAATTTCTCACTGGGGAAATGCCGTTAAGAACCAGCCAGCCAGTCCAATAGTCCAATAGTCCGACTGCCCGGCAGATTGAGCCAGCTGGTGCTTAACTGGTTATGGACGGAGAGGAGGGGGAAGAGAGGCGGGGACCAGGGGCAAAGGTCGACGGCGCTCGCTTCCAAATTAATGACCCGGCGCCGCAGACGACGAGCACAAAAAACCGCAGACAAAGGCGCATAAATGCATAAAATGGACGGCGGGCAGCAAAAATTGCAGCAATCGGCGCTGGACGCGTCATTCTGGAATTCGTTCCTCATACTTACTGACCCCAAGTGCGCCTGAGCTTATGCAAAGCAAATTGGTTTATGCATGAGGCTCCCAAACGAACAGACAAACGGACGTACACTCGTCGAGTTCCCCAACGAACGCCTGCATACAAGAAAACTCACACGGCACCAACACAGATGGGCGGCTGCAGCCATGCCCCCAACAGGTCGCCAGCCAACCGAGTGGAATCGAGAGTGCTGGCTAAGTAAATTGTTGGCATAGTCCTTGATTAGCTTACCCCGGCTCCAGTGCTGCAGCACCCTGGAGGTGGTCATAATGCATTTCAAAAACCACACGAGCGGAATATATATATACGTATGTATATGCATCCGCTTTGCAGCTGCACGAAAGTCTGCGTTTAGACACATTACAAATTCAGTTTTACTTAAAATTATGAATTTAAAATAATAAATAAATAGTAATTACTTTAATCAAAATCTAGTCAAAACCGGATTGGTAATTTATGAAAAATATGGCTAATTATGGAAAGGTGGAAATAATTTCTAGTTATGTAATCGAAATTTGTACTTTTAACTCCATTTTATTTTTATTTTATAAATCCAACTTTAGGATATGATGAAATCAGAACTTCTAATGTGATATAATTGTCAAGTCTGATACTGATCCATCAAAATTTTAGCTGAAATGCGCAACAGATCCAAGAATTCGAATGCTTTTCGAAAGCCCTTTAAGCGTTCGCAAGCTCACACAGTATGTAAGAAAAAGCCGGAGCCACACACAAGGTGTCTGAGCAACGTTCATCCAATTGACCCCCAACAACACTGATAACCCCTTCCCGGTGCAGATGTGATACTGGACCCAGTCTGTTGTTAGTTGGGGGGAAAATCAATAAACGAACACAAAAATTTCTTCGGCTTAGCAGCCAAATTGGATTTGTGAAGATAGAAAAGGAGTAGCCCCATTCAGATGGGTCCAATAGGCTGCGGGGTGGGAAAGTAAGCAGATAATATAACATAAATGATTGGTTGAGGGCTGCTCTCAGTAAAAGTAAAAGCATAGATTTTCCTTTTTATGTAGCCCCCATTGGGGGGATTAAGTTGCACAGAAGCTGCTGCTGCTGCTGCAACCAGCGATGATGACGACATAAAAGTGCCGCTTTTAAATGTTATGAAAGCCCAAGAAAGACCGGGCCAAATCAGAGCGAAAGCGAACGAAAAGTAAAAACGCATCGTCATTAGTTTTAACGGCTCTTGAGTCCGCTGGTCGGCAAAAGCCAAACCTGTCCTTGTTCCGAAAATCGCGCATATGACTTTTCAAATGAATGACAGCAATTAACGCAGTCAATGAAGCCGAGGCCATTGTTTGTCTCGGCGCAGCTCCTGCGTCCTGCGCCCGCTCGGCCATTAAAAGCGGCCATTGCCGCTGTCGCTGCAGTCACCGAACAATTGCAGTTCACGTCAGGGCCACCATGGTTATGACACATAAAACGAACGGACCGGCTGGCTGAGCTAGTATGTTGGTTTCGACCGGTTGCTCCGGCTTAGAACAAAGCTGCCGTTATCTGGCGCTATTGCCTGCACCGCTGGAAACGTCCAAAACAAACAAAATGGCCACCAGCCCAGACCAGACCGGGACCACTAAATCTGTTATTTATATGACATCAGCGGGTTATCATCATGAGCAGCTGAGAACACAACCCGTTTGCCGGCATACAAATTTAAAATTCTTACGTACGTTGGGCTAAAATATTTAAATGCGAAATCAAAGTGCATCTTTAATATGAAATTTACGGCTCTGAATGAGTTCAACCCATTAGATAAATGTTAATCACAGAATGCAGCAGCTGGTGCCAACTACCATGCTCGAAATAGTCATAGCAAATGTCTGTTATAACTATTCGGAGCAGATAGCAATGCAGCTAAATATATACATAAACATGCACTCTCCAATCATTATAATATAATACTTTTTATATGTGTAATTTATTTTATTTAATTTTATAAGAATTTAATTCTTTTTAGTTATTCAGTTTCCGTCTGGGGACCTAAATTTTCCAAAGCAATACGCAGAATACGTGTTCCCGTCATGATGTCCGTCTGTCCGGAAAAAAAATACTTTTCGCCGCTATCGAAACAAGAGATTTGAAAAGGTTATATAAGGCGAATATATCCCACAATTTTAGAGTAAAATCATAAAATTTGGTCAGACTGTTGCCAATTTTGATGGTAGATAACTGATCACGCCCTTTAAATATACAGATCAAAACAAAATTTTAAGTTTTATGAAACTATAAAGAAAACGCATTCGGTTTTATTAACAGCAATTTAATATTTTTCTTAGTAATATCAGTTTGTTTTATTAGCGCATTTTTGATTTTTTATATCTCCCACTACTCACCACAAATATAATATATATTACAGAATTGAGCTTTGGTTTAAGTCGTTGGTTAAGTCCTAAAAATTTGCATAAAGCTAATGCTTTTAGTTTAGAAGTTATTCAATAAGTTAGTTTCCATAGTTGGGGCAAGTGCAGCCGCACGGTTTTGGGTATTTTCTACTGTAGGGGGTTCCTACTGTAGGGGTTCACATTGAGTTTTCTTCTAACTGAGAAGTGCGCCATTTAAAATGTTCTCAGTTAACTCTCGTCACATGTGCAAAGCGCAGAGAACGATTCTCCTACAGTGAACTCTCACACACTGCTTAGAGCGGGTGGAATTCAAGAATGCGCAAACAGATCAGATGCTTGAACAGTTAATAAGCTTCTTAAATCTGGTTTGTTGGCAGCGAAAAATTCGGTGAGCATGCGTGCAGATGCGTGGTTTTTATACCAAGTCAAGCATTCTCTCTAAGCAGATGTTTCTATACTTATATATACAACGCCGATTCAACTGTTTTACTTTATTTTCTTTAATCTATAGTAAAATGCACTTCTTATGGCTACATTGTGTAGTAGTGTAGTGGGATGGGGATAAGCCCACACCCCATCCGGCGAGCTTAATTTAGAAGAAGACGAAGTGCACGACTTCCTTAATATCCTGCTAGTTCCACCCTATTATATACACGCGCGCTATACTAGCAGAGACTTCTTAATTGTTTTCTTTTGAAAGGGTTATATATATATATTTTAATGACGTCAATTGAATTCATTTAATGTGAAGAAATGAAAAGCTGTAATTAGATAACATGGCAACAGGAACTCAAAGTGTTCCGCAAGAAAAATTGAATTGGTTAAAGCATTCACAGAAAGAGGAAGATGATAGAATGGCAAACGCAACCGGCGGCAATGAAAAGTGACATTTCAAAGGCAAACCGAAAACATTTCGCCTACATTTTCGCGTTTATTAATAAGCTGCGAGTGGCGCAACGAGCGGATCAGCGTAGAAAATTATGCATGTGACCGCGGCATACGCGTCGTATGTGTGATAAAAGCCCACCGAACAGCTCGAGCAAAGCTTGGCTCCAAATATTTTTTTGAATGTATCTATGGCACCGACATTGACAATCAGACCGAAAGAGACTGCGGACCAAAAGAGACTGTGGGGTTCAATTTGACAGCGTACGTGTTGGACGCAAATTTCAAATCAGTTGCACATTCACACACACACACGCACACACACACACAGAGAAAGGAACACATGGAGCCATGCCATCATTTAAATTCAAAAACGCGATAACGACCGGGTAATGATGAAGTGCAGCAACGAGCGTCGAAGTGGCCGCTGGGCATTGTGACATTGCAGGCGCCCGCCAAAATTGGTTACGCGTTTGGGTCAACAGCTGCCAACGTTTTGGATTACCGGGCACGGAGTGGGCGGCCGCCGGTTGTCCATGTCGACTGGCCAGCAGTCGCCCGTTCGGTTTGTGACAGGACAAACATATTGGTGCCAGCGATGGCACCAGCACGGCCAGTAATGACGGCTGGGAGGGCGCTGGCCACCGTTTGCGTGAAAATGAGCTGGCGCTGATAAGTGCGAATGCGAATGTGATTACTGTTGCAGTTCGACTTGGTTATAGAGCAGTCAAGTTTCAGGTGACATACTAATTGCAGGTCAGATATTTGCCTGCAAATGTAATTGCATTAAGTCCACATACAGATGCGAGATATCGAACAGATGTATTGGCAAGGTATACCCCCATATAAAATTTAAAAGACATTCATGTTTAGTATACAGTCAGTATACACACACACACACACATACACAAGATCTAGCTAACGAAACTGCAATGTGCACGTGCCACAAGAAATGAAGAAATATTGTAATACTGGCCCAAAGCATTCATCTTTTTTGTGCTGCACCAACAGAAGCGCCACATCAAAAAAAAAAAAAAAAAAGAAAAAAACGGGGCCCGTTTATAGCATCATGTTCAAGATGCTAAACACACGCTCACACACAGAGGACACTCAAAGCTGTTAGTGAAGTGGCCGTCCGGGCAAAAACGCCGGAGTGCAATCAGCATCGTCAGCAGCCGCTGGAGCAGCACGCGCCTGGCCCACATAAAACGGCGAATCCAACAGCGGTTTCGAGAGCCATTCCTCTGCCACCACCACCACTAACACCACCACCAGCACCACCACTAACACGGCCAACCAGCTGCTGCCCATCATTTGCAAAAGCAATAAAACTGGCCGAGAAGGTGGCACTGACCCTTACCAAAGACTGCATCGCATATAAAATATTTTGGCAAAGCTGAACAAAAAAAAACTAACTGTGGCGGATTGCGAATGTAGGCAATGCAGCAGCCAGAGATATGTATGTATGTCCCCGAATTACACACACAAACACGCACATGCATAAAAACAAAAAATATGGCACAAATGATGCTGAGAATGTGAAAAATTGACAGCCGAAGTGTGAAGCCAAAGGGCAAATATACATCTTAGCCCGGCCAGTCAAGAATGAGTTAACATTTTTGAAGTTTACTTTGTTGGTATCAAGACAGTTTCTTTTGCACGCTTAATTTTCGTCAATTGACGGTATGAATACAAAAATAATCTACAAGGGAAGAACAAATATATTATTGTGTTTAAGTCAACATCAAACATCATGTTTTTATAGTCGAATCTGTCTGACTTAAAACGATATGTGGAACTTTTATACATAAACCTCATCCGATATTAAGCAGAGCTATCAACTTTATAATAAAGCAAATCTATTGCTGTCACTGCATTTTATAATCGATTGATATATTTATGATGAAATAATTCGAGGAACGTAAGTTTCGCTCATCTTCCCAAAAACACTTCTATTCTGGTCTGCTCATGATTGTTTGTAAAGTCTATTCCTAAGCCTATGTTACCTAGTGTATTCCCTTACAAATTTAAATTTCTCAGATCAAAATTAATTCTAACTTATAAATACAATTTAATTTATTTGATTTTAATTCAATTTAATTAATTTTTTAAAATTTTTAAACCATATTTTATATTCGATAGTTATAAAATATTTACAAATAAGAGTTTGTTAAAAATTTTATTAAAATATATATATTCCACTTTTTACTATTAGTATGACTAGATTCTCCCCTAAAAGAATGAATGTTGTTCCGCTCATATTACAAATGATTTTTTGATAGCTATTAGTTAGTTCTATATTCGGCCGACATTCGATTCACGAGTTTACTATTCAACATAGAATAATCCTTACTAGTTCGTGTTCCGCAGTCATTATCCGATCTGATAGCAGACATTCCTCAATGCTTTTAAATTGGCATTATCGCAATGCAGTACAATTTGTGTTGCTTGACCATTCCCATATATTTTGACTTAATGTTTAATGATGACATGGGACACTCCAACTTATAATATATTATTCAACCAAAAATGCATTTCCATTGCGGAATTTGTCGACAATCGCAAACAAAAGCATTGTTTTTTCCCGGCAAATGGCTTACTTTTATTTCAATTGTCCGTAAATAAATCCCGAAAAAATGTGCATATTGCTTGAAAAAATGAAAAGTATCCACATAGCAATTAAATCCATGATAATTATTATTTTTATAACAAAGCTGTCATAAAAATACCTTCGGCACTGCTTGGACGACATATTATATAATATAATATAATTAAATATGAATATAAAATATAGCCAAAATAAAATAAAAATCTCTAGTTCAACTTTACTGGAATATACATTTACCATTGTTCAAGTGTTTTGGGAACTCTCGAATTAGACCCGTTTACTTGTTTATTTGGGAGTCCTTTTGGCTGTTTGTGGGTCATAAAAATGTTCTAGCTGCTTTTCCGGCATCGACATAAGCTGCATACAAAATTCTCATAAAATAAAGCTCACGTTAAACAACAACAAAAAGAAAAAAAACGAAAACGAAAACGAAAAGGAGTATTCAGGCAGCCCGCGGCCCTTCGCTTTGGATGAAGCTCGTCCTTTGGTCGTTCGTTTTGTTAATTGTGCGATTCTTTGCTTTGCTGCGCTTGCAGTTTGGCTCTGGTGACTCTTTTGCCCATTGGCTTTTTTATGGCAGAGCTGCTGTTGCCGCTTTGTGTTATTGGGCTGTCTTTGGCCCTGTGTCCTGGCGCTGGCACATGCACACACACACACACACACACATGCATATATGTAATTGTTAAAGGATTTCGTGCGGATTTATTGTTGCATGCTTTGTGCTTTGGGTTTGTTGTTTTAGCCCTTGAAAAGTTGTGTACATACATTGATAGGAATTTGATTTGTCAGTTGGTTAATTTATGACAGGGATTGCACAGATTTATGCTAGATTGCATCATATGATTGCGGGCAAAGAATGGCAAGCGGATAAAGCGACATTAAGGAAAGGATGGACGGAATGTAGGCACTTAAGCTGTAGCTGCAAAAGGGCGACAAATTTCGAAAGATCACCAATGTTGAAAATTCCGTCAATCGATCCATCGCAGACTTTGGCACTTATCCTCCATGCAAAAAGGAAATGCTTGCCTCTGCTTTACATTGGGTGGCTAAGTCCCCCAGCAATCTGATAGACACATGGCCAGCAGTTGGTAGGATGCGCTACTGAATAGTCTTTTCCTTGGTCAAATAAACTGTTAAAAATGCTGAGTATGCGCGATTCTGCGAGGGAAGAGGCAAGAGGACAGAGCCTGGGAAAAAGTGGCAACTATCATACAAACGCAACAACTGATGCCAAAACAATAAATGAGACTGAACAACTACACAGCAGAAGCAGCAGCCATCGACGAGCACAACAAATACAATGGAAACAGAGCAACAGAAGCGCCAAATGGCTGTCCAAAAGGATATAAAGCGGCAAGAGCGAATAAGGAGCAGCGCCAATGTTTGCACTCGTTCGAAAATGGCGAGCACATGTGGGAAAGGGGAATCACTCGAAAATCGACGAAAATCCTTTTGCATGTTGTAACAAGTGGCCAGCAGCATGCTGCTGCCACTCCCCCTCTCCCTCTGAGCCCATACCGAAAACTTCAATCCGTGCAACCAAAACCGAAATAGTGGCACTTTTGGCTGTCTCTTCATCCGTTTGCCACACTTGCTGATTCAGCAGCTACGACTGAGGGCTGCGCGCAAAGTCCTTGGCTTGCTCCTGCCCCCTTTTGATATTTTTTTTGTACTTGCTCCGTTTGTTTTATTTTGGCGCATATCTGCAGATATTTTTGCAACACTTCATAAACCATAACAGCACAGCCAGCGAATGTGGTGAAAAATGCAGCCAAATTAAATTTGCAACTCATAATTTCCGTTTACCACGTTTCAGGCAACAGTTGCACAAATAATTTCATTTTCCTCTCTTGCTTGAGGTAAGAGCACTTGCAGATGGGCCTTAGATAAACTGACATTTGCATGCAACAACAAAATAGAAATGCACCAAACTTGATTCTCCCAGAGGGAAGCACACACTTAACACACACTGAAATAGCTTAGTTCCCGCAAGTTAAATATTGTGCATCTGATGACTTATTTTCAATTAGTAAACAGCCTTCGGGCTGGTAATTATGCCTTAAGCTAGACCGAAAACTGAACTGTAATCAACAGCTGCAGTTGGCGGACACTTGAGCCGCACCAGCAACTGCCAATAACAGGCGCAAAACAAGTGAAAACTATGCAGACGGGTGGAACCGACAGCCCAATACTCGTTCACGGGGAAATCATATTAATTTTTTTAATTATATTTAATTATTTATATTATTATGAACTAGCAATAACAGTAATAATAATAATAATAATAATAATAATAATAATAATAATAATAATAATAATAATAATAATAATAATCAATAATAATAATAATAATAATAATAATAATAATAATAATAATAATAATAATCTTCTGCTGTCAAGTCAACTAGCCGACGAAGTCAGAACCGTTATACGGGTCATTAGAGTATCATTAGATGATTTACAACGCGCATTACGATGAAAAATACGAAAAAACAAAACTATAATTTTACAGTTGACCCTAGACACTTTGACATATAGACACTATCAATTGCCAAGTTCGGTATGTCTTAAAAAAAGAAACAAGAGTTTTCTTTTGAAAAACCTCAGTTCTCAATTGATAGTTTTTATGGTAACTAAGCGATATAGATACATGTAAAGCCTGTATAAACTAACTAACCAAAACAACCCTAAGCTTAAACTTGAAAACTGGGAGACTTGCCTTTGATCGGCATTTGATCAGACGGACATAGCAGCTTCGATCTGCCTGTTGAACGAAGACGTCTTCTACGCGTGACATATGATGTTATCTTTGGATTCACATTGTTAGACGTTTTCCATCTATCTAGAAAGCACCTTCCAAAACATATGCCAATTAAAAGCTGGACTTTAGTGCTTAAGTTTTGCCTCTTATAGTTGTACACTTGCTGGCATATTATAGATTTTATTGTTGTTCAAATAATATTTGGTTTATGGTTATGGTTATATAACATTAATAACAGCTGTTCAGGAATTTTTGCTGTTTTGCCCGAGTCGAGCATACGATTAGTTCTTTGCAAATATGTTTCGATGCATGCATTTCGCGGTATAAATGGTATCGAAGCCCAACAACACAGCCCACTCGGTTTCTGTTCTTTTCTAGTTCACTTTGGTAAGGTTTAAATTTATTTGATGGCTGTTAATGCCGCTCTGCTGTTGCTGCTTGCAGCTGTCCTTAATGTGGCCGAAAAATCTGCTGATATCCTGGTGCCGAAGCTGTTGCGCACTATTCCTTTTATGCAGGAGGAAATGGTGAAGTACGACAGTGGCTACAAGGCGGATCAGGACGAGATACCCTATATTGTGGCGTTGGATTTTAAAGGCAAGCGTTCAGCGTGGTTCTGTGCGGGTTCCATCATTGCCAATCGATGGATTCTAACAGCCGCCTCCTGCACCAATGCGGCCAGACTGGTGAAAATCAGCTACGGATCAACACAGCGCCAACAGCCATTATTTCAGATGCGCGTTTCGAGCAACTGTTTCTTCCCCCATCCGCACTTTGACAAGTATTTCAGGAACGATATAGCCCTGATACATACGCCGTACCTGCCGTATTCGCAAGGAGTACTAAATGTGCCACTGCCCAAATCTAACTCGTTGTTCACAGGCACATGGACGTTGTCCTCTGGCTGGGGACAGCACCGCGGCTGCGATGAGATCAGGAACCACTTGCATGTGATGCAGATAGAGGTGTTAGCCAACAGGAACTGCAGTCGGTTGGGCTACGGCCAGAGGATTCGGCCGGAGATGCTGTGTGGCCTGCTGGCCAACACGGAGACGAGCTGTCACCTGGACTCGGGCAGTCCCATGGTTTCGGAAACCAAATCCGTGCTAATTGGAGTCGGCTCATTTGGCAATCAAAAGGGCTGCAAGTCGCATACGCCACTTGGCTTTACGAGAATCACGTCGTATATGGACTGGATCGATTCGGTGATGGCAAATCACGGTTGACCTCTCGCATTAGCAAATGAAGTAAATAAAAAGGTGAACGATAGCGATTGACGTGCTCTGGTTAAGTTTGTAAAGGCAAAAGTTTCTTTGGGTTCTTGGAAAGATTAATTTGCTTTCATGTGAAAGCGCACAAAGTGGATTTCAGTCTGAACCAGGCCAAATCTAATTAACACTAATCAAGGCGCAGCTTCGACCGGAAGCGGAGTTGCTCTCTGAATGCGCTTCATTCTGCCGAGTTTCCGGGACAGCGTCTCCAATGTCCAAGCGGACGCGCGAATGTCACAAGTGTCGTGCAAACATTTCATTAGGGCCAAATTTTGTGTGTTTTCTTTTCACAGCAGCTGCTAATGAGAAATTTGTGTCTGTGCGAATCCTTTTCAAGGTGCCAAGCGCAAAGGCGAGCGCGTCGCACGCCATTCCCAATTGAACATCGCATGGAGAGAAACGGAAACAGCGTGAAAATTAATTAAATTTACCCAAAAAAATAAAAATAAAAAATAAAAAACGGAAAGCGAAACGAAACTGAATAAAAAGAGAATAGAGAGAGAATAAGCAAGGCAGAGCCAAACCTGGCTAACAGGCAAACAAATGGCCATCTAATGTTCACTGATTTTGTTTAGCGCTGATTTCGGCACTGTGGAATTACATATTCAAATGCACGGCCAAGTGACAAGTGGCCCAAACGGAGAGCCTTTGTCTGTCTGCTTGTCATATATTAAAAAATATATATAAATCATAAACAGATGACGCGTTTTTTGTTACGCTTTTTATGCTGTTGTTGGCATTGGCATTGGCATTGCCATTACCATTACTACTTTTCGCATTATTTATTCATAATTTCTTTTTATTGTGCTTTATTGTCAGGGCAAATAGCGAGGCTGCCATAGACTTGCCAAGTTTTTCGTCATTTGCCGCGTCACACGCACAACGAGGCGTATACGTCACGTGCAGGTTCGCAGGGTTTTTGGTTTTTGTAAGCCCCCCCAACGTTTTTTTTTGTTTTTTACGCTAGCTCAGCGCAATCAGTTGACACTTCCCTGAGCATGTCGCCATTTATCCAACAATGCTTGCCGCCCTCTGCTTATTTTGCAAATTTGTATTTCTTGTACAACTGTCACTGAGACACAGACGGGCCAGATAGTCGCACAGCTGCACCAACAAAAATAACAGCAACAGCAACAACAACAACAACAATTATGGGGCGGTAACAGTAAAAGGCAACATTCATGTCTCGCTCGAAGCTCCCTTCCTTCCCGTCGTCACACATGTTTCCCCCCAGTTTCTCGCTTGGCTGGCTGCTCCACGAAGGCAGTTGTCATCAGCATCAGCAACTGTAGCAGCCGCAGCTGATCGAAGAAGGAGCTGGCATTAACTTGGCAGCAGTGCAGTCGCTGTCATTATCATATGCCTCCGGATTTTTGGTTTCGTCTGTCACAATCAGACTAAGAAAACCACGGCCAGCTAGCTAGCCACCTTGTCTGTGGCCCACAGCCGCCGATGACATTTGCCAAAAGATGGCTCTGGCTTCCTGCTTAGCAGCAAAATGCAAGCTGGAGGCAAAACATTCACAATAGCTGTGCGTTTATTTATGTGCGTGCATTAAGGCAACTGCATCTTTCACTCGGATCTGGGTACAGGGTGTCTGCTCGTTGGTCAATGTAATGGTTGTTATCAATGTAATTAATTCATTATTTCACATTTTCATTTATATTTAAAACATTTTGTATGTAAAAATGCTTTTTAAATTAATTCAATTTGTTAACCAAAAAAAGTAAAATATTTAATTGATTTAAAAAGTTTCTGTAAAATAGTTAATAAAGCACTTTTAACTGCGAAAAAACAACAATATTTTCAATAAACCGTAATGATTTTTGCAGTGTATTTTGGATTGAGGACCCAGAAACCCTTCCACCAAACATATCAACTTTAATCTTAAATATCTACAAAGTGTTCATCGTAGTAGTCTTGAAATGAGCAATTACATATTGCTGTAAAGCTCGTTTTGTATTTCGTTTCGATCACATATTTCAGCATTATCTATATAGTTGGTGTCGGTTCGTCATTTCATTGAAACGCCCATTCTTCCATCTAATATAATGTAATACAATCATGATTTTCCGCATTGAAATGTTTCTCAGAAATCAATGTTTCATCAATGTCAAATCCTTTAAATACGTGTTACTTATCAAAGAAACTCTGCTAAATATATCGTTATCTATTAGGAAAGCGTAAGTAGTTTCATTATTTTTATCAGTATATTAAATCCCATGCAATATATTGTGGTAGGCTTATTTTTATTATTACTGTAGGCTATTATTCACTTTTTAAATAATTCAACGCCGTGCACGTCTGCTTTACTTCAGTTCTATACTCAGAATGCTTTATTCTTCCCTTTCCTCTTAAGCTTCTATCGAGCGTACATTTATGTATTCGTTTTGACTACTATCGATATTTCCAAAGAGATATCGATAATAGTCAAATGCGATCTTACGTCTACAATGTTAATTTACACTTGAGGCTTATGTTATGTTATACAATTACATATTATGTTACTACATTATACTACTACAATATATAGTATCAATATTTGTAAATAAGTTTATCTGCATTTACTTGGCTCTTGCCGTTAGGCTGTCACTCGTCGTCACCAATTAGTCAGCCACTCAACTAGTCAATCAGTTATTCAGGAAAAGCTGCTTTTTTGTTTTTGAATTGTTGGACAGCGCACTCTACGCTTTAACCCCAAATGTTTGCGGATTTACTTTGATATTGAAATGATATCTGTTAATGGTGTTAGAAAGTGCATGCTGGGCTTTTGGAAAAACATATCACAGCCTAATACACAACAAGTGCACAATTCCCAGCGAAGGATATGTGACGGGGCAAAGCCGGCACCAGGAACAGGAGCACAATGGAATGGGTGTTTTGTGGGAACTCAGGAAATTCGAATCAAAGGCACACACAAACACGTCGATGTTAATTTTTCAGTGGTGTTAAAGGAAGCGAGTGCAGGGATGTGGATCTGGAGCATTTCACGGCACTTAATCCATATGTCGCAGCGCTGCTCAGGATGCAGGACTCGGCTGGAAGGGCGAATGAATTATGTGCGACATGTACGAAAAATTACGCTTAAAAATTGCAATGATGAAAAATGAAATTTATTGTGTGAAAACAAGACGGCCGGGGACGGGGTGGGGTACAGGTTTGAACCCCTTTTGGCTGGCGCATTTAACACGCTTTTGAAATTTATAATGACATTTTTTTTATTTCATTTTTTAGCATGCCGTTAGGTATGGCAGGGGAAGCGGAAGGGGGCAGAAAGAGGGTGTTCCGCGATGAGCAGCCTAATTTTCAACGAGTGCTGTTCAAAGTTTTTGCGCATTTCAGCGTAGAAAATGCAATAAATTAAGCAAAATACTTGAGTCACCTTGAGCCTCGAGTCCTGATCCTTGAGCCGCGTTCCAACTTAATGGTCGCTGGGAAGGGGATTGGACATGAAGGGATGCCGGCGTATTCGGTGCGACAGCAGGCGTCGCCTTCAAAGTTTATTTCTGCCCTTTTCTGTGCTTCTTCTTTTTCATCTTCTTTTTTTGTTTGACTGAGCGCGTGATTAAATGTAAAATTGGATTTTTATTATTTGTTTGCAAAATATCCTTCGTTGTTGTCCTCCCGTCTGCCTTTTGGCAAGTTTTCAAATTTCATCGACAGTCCGGGCCGTTAAGGGGGAAACGCACATCAACATCCCATTCTAGTGCGCATATTTTGCGCAATTTTTCAAGGGGTTCGCCCGTAAAACCTTTTTAATGCGATTCCGCTACTCACTTTTGTTCTCCCCCCCTCCCTCCTTCCAATCCTAAGCTGTTCTCCTTTATAGTGCGTCAGCTGCTTAGCATGCGTCCGGCATTCATAATGAGTGCGTTTTCGGGGTTGGGGCTGAATGCCTGCAGTTTAGATAGTAGTTAAATAAAAATACATGTGTGTCGCCCCAATAAGATTATCCAACTCAGCGTTCGCTCTCCTCCAAAAACATAGCTAGAAAAATATACATTTATTCTTTTCTGTTGTTGCCGCTGTTTGCCCATCGCACACACACACACACACAGTCGAAATCCAGCAGCTAATTGACACTAATTGCAAATAGAACGAACAATTGTTGTTCTGTGGAGTTGCATGCGCTCGCCACTCTGTTGTTATTTCTGGCTTATGCCACTGCCTGATTATCGGACCAACAATTACGAAATCCAAAGCACCAACAATTAGAGAGGGCGCAGCGCAGGCAGCGCGCCAAACAGTAAATGAATAGCTGAAAAATATTTGGTGCGAGTAATTGCAATAAAGTCGTCAATAGAAATAGCACCAATGCTAGTTCAGTCAGTCAAACAGACAGACAGACAGACAGACAGACAGTTAGACTGACTGATAATGCAGCAAATGCGTTTGCAATACGCGCATCCAAATCAAAATCCCATTGTGTAAATATTAAAATGGAGAGTGGGAAACGTGGCGAACGCTTGCCACAGGAGCCGCAGACGAGTCCTGCAGCCGCAGGACCCTCAAAAGTTGCTCAAAGTCTAGCGCAGATGCAATAATTCAAAATTGTCTATCAATTGCTTCGAGTGCGCAGCTATCATTGTTATTTACATGCCATATCTAAAAGTACGCATTTATGTGTGTGTAGAGTGTCCGTGTGTGTGTGTGTGTGTGTGTGTGTGTGTGTGCGGTTTTAAACGTTGATTTTCGACTGGTTAGCCAATGCAAATTTGAAACAATTGCAGTCAACATTTGCTGTTTGTTATTTTATAGTTAGCAGCGCGAAAGTTTCGAGCGATAGATTAGCGAGGCAAATAGCATTAGGTTAATTGAAATTGTTGCAGCCGCTGGTTTAAATTTATTGAAATTACCCAGAAATTAAAGCGATCCGCTGGCGGCGGCCCAAATTGCTGTTTTCGCATTCGCCTGGAAGTAACTTCCAGTGGCAGTCCCCAAACAATTGGCGTGGCAAATCTCTGTAAGCCCATGCAACACACACACACACACACACACACACACACATACACACGAACAACATGCCTGTAATGCTCTCGATGTGTCTCAGCGGCGCCTGGCAATCAAAATGTCATTGCCGCCATCGCTCCTTGGCCGGATTGTGTCCCAGGGATGTTGCCGACAATAACAGTCGAAGCCACAATCAAATTCTGTCACATTTAAAGCACTTTTGACACATTTTAAAATCAAATTTTATGGCCAGAAAACGTTTGGCAATAAAGCCAAGCGAAATGTGCTAAGCTTGTAATGATAATAATAGGCAAAAATTTGCCAAAAATTTGCGTTAAGGGAGCGATGAAGACAATCACAATGCCAAGAAAAAAAGAAAACCAGAACAAAAACAATATTAACAAGCATACATGTTACATGTTTTCCCTCACAAACACACACACACACGCACACACGCACACACGCAAACACACATATTAGTATTATCTGGTCATGTTGCTGTCGAATGTACTTAAATCCAATTGACAATTTGAAATTAAAATGCCGAAAAGTACAGCACATGACCGCAAAAACAAAACGAGCCAACGAGCAGATGCAGATGCAATTGCAGCAATACAGATACAGTTACAGATACAGATACAGATAGATACGCAGATGCTGGTTCAGATACAGATACAAATACAGATAAATAGAATGCAACGCTGCGCATTGCAAACGCAGCACATTTCACTGGACAAATGTTTATGCATATGTGAGAGGGTGTGTGTGTGTGTGGTGTGTGGTGTGTGTGTGTGTGTGCATCGGACTGTGTATGCCAGGAATAGAAATTGCAATGTCAGCAATTGGCAGCAAAGCAAAATCTAAATAAACATTGTCACAAAATGCAGCAAGCAACCTACTGCGAACCAACGGGCCAACCAACCTCCCCCTGCCGCCCCCTGCCGACCATAGCAAAAAGGGTTAGCGAATGCGAATGCTAACCATGCCCGCCACTTCGAGTGCCGCCTTCACGAATCCTTGTCAATAAAATTGCCAACAGATCCAAGTGGTTCGGGCTTGTGCCAGCGACATGCGAATGGGTATCCGTGTGTGCACTGCCAATAGGTAGTTAGGCAGCACACAGTACACATCGGACAGACAGACAGAAGACAGGCGACAGGCGACAGGAGACCAGGAGACACAAGTGCAGTTTTGCATTTTGTTCAATGCCTGCCATGTAGCGATACGGATAAAGATACATTCACAGATAGAAAGATACAAATACGTCCTGTTGCTCGACACGGAGTTGGTTTCTTCACGTTTATGCCAATGCCAATTCCTGGCACTTGGGACTTTTGTCGTTTGCCTTATAAATAAATGCATTTTCATTTGAATACCACGCCCACACATAACACACTTCTCTCTCTCTCTCTCTCTCTCTTTCTCTCTCTCTATCGTTGATTTGTCAACTTAACGCTACCCATTTACCTTAACTCAATTCAACCCAGGCCAACTCATCTGGCCGTCACTCTTGTTCAAATTTCCATTAGAGCTTCCGGCTTTTGTTTGCATTCGCAGTCTTTTGCCTCCTGGCCAGGTTCCATTGCATTGTTAACTTGGACATTAGTCGACGACACCTTCTGCTGCTCGGTCTGCAAATACCTGCAGGACATAATTTTAATAAACTTACTAACATTGCATCAGAACTGTAACGCCGGCACCCCTCCCCACCCCTCGACATGTGTGTTGATTAGAAAAGTTGCCTTTTGTATCAGTTTTACAATTGTTTAAATACTCAGCTAAGCATGAAGGTGTGCTTACAATCATTATATTACAAAAACAACTCGACAATGAAATTGCTCGTTGCAAACTTTACATTGACTGACTTTAGATAGTGCTGATCCCAATTCCCGACAACTATCTACTGTTCTAGTGCACATTTATATCTCCGGGCTGTTCGCGCAGCATTTTCCACTTAACCTAATCATTCTCTCGCTTCCAAATGTCACAACGGAACCCGCAGCAGATGACAGTTGCTTTTTATTATACCCTGTTCTTTTGTTAAATGGAAACGAGTCAATTTTGCAGTTTTGAAATTGTTGAAAACGCAGGCGAAGTCAAATCGGACACATTGAGTGTATATATACTCTTGATCAACAGTACAGTCTGAGCTGATTTGACTTGTGAATACCCTGTAGCCATTACTGTTGTTTAATAACGAGTAGATTGGCTTTGTACGCATGGTTGTAGCAGGCGAAAGAATCTTCTCTGACCCCATTAGTATTTATATTCGTGCATTATGTCGATCAATCCATGTTCAAAACGCAAGTTTCCGCAAGTGTAAAATAGATACGACAAAATTGGAATGTACCTTGGCTTATAAAGATCAATAGGCTTTACCCTTTCATCTACTTATAGGATATAGTTTTAGGATTTAAGACACGCAATTGTGGCTTACCTAACTTTGCTCTTAATATTGCCTATTAGCAAAATTGTTGGTATAAAAAAAAATTAAAAAATAAATAAAGAAATACAAATCTGGTAAACTCAGAGGCAGGTTTGCATTAAAAAAGACAGACGGACATGACTAAATCAACTATTGATATCAATATTGTATAAAGTCTACTTTAAACAAAAAACCAAAAAAAGGTGCAAAACATTAAGTTTGTTTGATGGGCTGAGTAGTCTTATTGCAATGCATGTACAGGGTATATGCAGGTCGGGCAATCTCGATTGGAGTCCTTGTACTGATTTTCTGATTAGAGGTACATGTGAAAGGCACTTGCACCGCGAGTGCAGTCAACAAATTTTTGCAGTTGCTATTTATTGTTAATTTTCTGTTGCTTTTTTGGCTTTGTTGTTGCTGGCAATAATTTTAACAATTAGAGTGGATAAAAAATGAAGCCGCGACAATGCGACGACTGCGAAATGCAATTCTGCCAAAGTAGGGGAGGGGATGCGGTTGGGTGGCTCTCGAATGGGTTGGGATCGGCGCATGCACGCCCAGTAACCCTTCCCTTATTCCCATTTATGTGTGTCAGTGTGCATGTGTGTGTGTGTGTGTGCAACAAACCAGCAACAATCACAACAGCAGCAGGAAAAACAACAAAACAAAAGGCATTAAAAAGTCACCTTTGCTGCCAGGGGACGTGCACCACGTCCTCGTTGTCCGCCCTGGTTGTCCTTTTCAAATTGTCATTCTCCTTGTTTTATGCCTGCAGTTGGTGTTGTTGTTGTTTTTGTTGTTCTATTGTAGCTGTCAAACTAATTGTACGCAACAAAAAGCACAACAAATATTTTCTGTGTAAAACATTTGAAAAATTCTCGTAAGGGGCAATTGCACTTGGTGACAACAACAACAGCAACAACAACAACAACAACGCCATGAACTGTGACTGCTTGGCTACAAAATATATGTGAACTAAGCAGGACAAAAGGGAAGAGGCGTCGCTTTAAAAGGGGGGTCTTAGTTTCATTATTATTGTTATTGTTGTTTTGCATGCTCTACAAATTAAGCAGCATAAATAAAAATATATATATGTATGGCTGTATATATGTATATATATGTAGAGGAGTGTTTTTTATTGTGTGTATGCAGGTTCTTCCTGTTTTGCCCACTCCGCGACCCCGACCGCTATTCGAACTTTACGCCCCTTGCCAAAATTTTATTATTGTCGCGGTGGAAAATTTAAATTAGAATTCAGAAGCGCAGCAACAGCAACAGCAACAGCAACAACTAGAGCCAAATGAAACGCTATAAATTATCGCATCCTTTTTGGTGGTGGTTGTTGTTGTGCTGTTCTCGCCTTTAGCTTTTAGCTACCCCACAGTCCACAGTCCGCCGACTGGCGCAGGTAAATTTAAATGCGATTTGTTACGGTTTTGGCTTTGTCGAAATTAAAGGACATCTCAAGCGCGAGGACGCGCTTCGCGGTGGGTGGTGGTAGTTCAATTCGTTAAACATTTTACATTCTAAAATGGAGAATTATTGTGACAGGTTTTCCTAATTTGTATATTATATTGTACACGACGAAAGTTATGTTCAAATAGGAAATTTTATTGCTTGCATGGGATTTGGCCTTCAAGATTAAATATTCAAAGTGTCCTTTAAGTTTCGCCGAATGTGTGACTTGCTTTGCTGCTTAAGCAGAATTTTTTATTCCCTTAAACAGAGCCAAATTGGAGAAACACAAAATTGGAATGGTGACTGTTTGACCTTTCGCTAATGACCCAAGCCCAACGATTTGCCTTTAATCGCTGACCAGGCAAGACCGCAGAGCCTCTCGGTCCCGGTTCTGCCGCTGCCCTTGAAGTAATGAAATCAACGCCTTGGCACAAAGGAGGTGATAAATTTGGCGCATAAATGACACAAAGTCAAAAATCCCCGGGAAAATGTGCTTTAATAAACTCTGGAGCTGCTCGGACTGAGGCCTCGACATTTAGCGGCGGCAGCGTCGCAAATTTGTCCGCCCATGCTGCGCAAGATAATAAAAAAATAAAATTATCATAAGAAGAAAATGAAAAAAATTAATTTACATGAAATTTCCTTCTTTATTTCTGCTGTGCTTAAATAAATTATACACCAAGCGCGCAAACCACAAGATACTATCGAGAGGAGGCGGCGCCAAAATCGCTCGTAGTCGCTTCCATTAGGCGTTATTAGTGCCAAGCACCAGCGCCCGCCGAGTTTTCTTATTTGTTATTTTTTAGCCGTATATATCCGTACATTCATTTAAAATTTTGATTATATGGCGATTTTTGTGTTAAACGTTTGTGCAGCGGGTGGAAAACATCAGATCGTTAATTGTATTCAAAAGTATTCGTGCTTTACTCACTTAAATTTGGGTTTGGAAACATTTTTTGAACATACCTGAAATGAAATATATTGTTGTAAAACTTAAGTATTATTTTGAAAATTTCATATTATTTAAATGTATATAATAGCTTAATATAAAAGGATATAGATTTCTTTCAAAGCAATGTTAAATATGTTGATATTTTAGGTTTAAACGATTTTTATTAATGTTAATGTTGTTACAGCTATAGATAACGGATATATAAATTGTACTATATTATATTATATGTATATATTTATGAAAAAAAGACAAATTACTAATTCACAGTCTTAACTATTAGTTTTTTTTAAAATTTCGGTTTTTAGAAAATAGAAATTTGATCATCGATATTTAAACGAGGTTGTCAGTATTACCCTCAGCTGCCTCTAGATCTAAGACTTTAGAAGATGTAAGGTTTCGTGATTCGTGGGGCCGGGCTGAATAGGGGCGTTTCAATGGGCATGGCCGATATATCAAGGTCGCAATCTTTTGGGAAGGTCTCCAGCCGTCTTCATCATACCAAATTTAGGACTCTAGCTTTAAAATTGTGTCCACTTATCGATTGGATCTTTAGGTATATCGAAAGTGAGCTTCAATAGCGGACAGACGGACGGACAGACAGCAGCCGGACTTTGCACAAACCCAATATAATATTTTCACTTCGTGACATTGCAGTCCCGTTTAAGCGTTTACGGAATAATAACAGATTGAAAACCAGTCGAAAACGGTCTTAATTATTATTGATATGCATTAATTATTTTATATTGGATGTCGTGTAACGATTTTGTCTTGTCTGTAGCACAGTATTCGGGTTTTTTAAACGCTGCAGCGCACACAATTTTCAACCGCATCTCACACTTTAAAAGCAAAATCAGTTTCAAGAGTCTCTCGGCTACAAGGAAACCATCCGTGGACAATAAGTCAACGATTACAAATTACTAGTTGCAGCCTTGCTGGTGTCTCAATCTCCTGCTCCTAGTTGTGTTCGTGGTCCTGCCAACTAATTAAAAGGCTACAAACGCGCCTGGCTCTCATGCTTTGGTGTTTGGTTGACAACAACAGGAAGATGGCAACAACAACAACAACAACAAAAACAACGGGCAAACAAAGGGAAAGACAACAAACAAATAGCGAGGCGACTGCGGCGCAGTTTGCTGTGATTTAATTAATTTCAATGCATAACGTCAACTGTGAAACCGGAACCAGAGACCGAGCCCAAGCCGGAGTCTGAACCCAAGCCCAAACCGGAGCCCATGGCCGACGCAGTCAAACTTGACACCGAAAACCGAACCCGAAAGAGAGAGCCTCAAACTAGCTGGAGAGGCGGCAGGACGAGAGCGTGCGGGCAGCCGGCAACTGGACTGGAAAATTAAATCGAGTATAATTTTTTGTGACTTTTTGCTTTAAATTTAACGCCATAAACAAAAACAAGCAGCCCAGTGCGGATGACAATGGTGACCAAAGGCAAGAGCCGTGCAGATACAGAAATTCTGCCAACTGGACCAGTGTAAAATTCAAAACAGCAACAGTACCAACAACAACAACAACAACAACAACAACATCATCATAAACCTTAAAGTTTTTGTTGTCGTCCGTCCGTCCGTCCGTCCGTTCTGCTTGCTGTAAGCATTTTTCCACAACATTGAGTTTCGACTTTAATTAGCATTTTTGCATATCTAGGGGATGGCGTTAATAGAAAGGGTGCGCCAGGACAGGGGTTGACGTAGGTAGAAATTTACATTTCCCATTAGACAAATTATGCTGCTCTATATTAAGTTAAGCGAAAATAAAACAGGTAAAAAGTTTGCAACTTAATGTTGTAAAATCGCTGCAATAATAAAATAATAAAATCTACAAAAAGAAAAGAAAACAAAACAAAAACGTCTACGAATAAACACGTTTTAGAGCGATCTATGTATATATATATATAGCAAAATATTGGGTCATGGAAATAATGAAAAAAATGTTGGAAAAATTTGTAATTAAACTAAATAAAAATGTTGTGTTGCGCTTGTTGTTTTAAAGTGCTAAACAAAGCGAAAGAGCCTTTCCCAATTCAATGCACGTTGTCCGTGGCTAACGTGTTTCTATTCGTATCTATAGAAATTATGCAGGCAAATTTATTACAGCACAGAATTTAAATGAGTTGAAATCGTTGTCATTGTTTTATTTATACAAAATGTGCACATTGTTGTTGCTGCAATAATGAAAGTTACTCAATTGGAATATTTCAACTTATGTGCTTACACACACACACACACTCGCACACACACTCGCACACATAAACATGCACAGATACAAGAACAATGAAAGTGAACACTTGACAATGCAACTCCATCCCTGACGAATACCAGGGGCTGTGCTGTGCTGCAGCAGTACCCATGGGAATCGCCAATTTATGCGCCACTCGGGCCACCACCCTCACGGCTGTGTTCCTCGTTTACGGCGAAAGTTCGTCCGTCAGGCAGACGGTTCCTCAGTCCATTAGCCAGTTGGTGGTCCTTTGTTGACTTCATTCAGTTTTGCGGTACATTTGATTTGTATTTTTGTTCTCAATTCTTTTTTTTTTTCTTGGGTATTGACATTGTTTCTCCGTTTGACATTTTGTGCTTTTAACTGCCCAGACAGTAGCCAAAAGCAAGCGAATCTCTTTCGTTTTTCGCTGTCAACTGTCGTCATTATAATGTCATCCGACTGAAGGTCCAAATGAATGGCAATCGAACGAGTTTAAGTTGCAAGTTGTTCGGGCATTCGTCCTTGTCCTTGTCGCGTTGCTGATGACTGAAACTATAGCTCTTATATTGAAATTGATTCAGCTTAATTTGGAATGGGAGCACAATTAAGTATTTCAGTTCGCTCAGTTCTCAGTTCGCGGCTCTTTAAGCCTGGCCCAAAAACGGCTTCATTTCAGGTTTAATTTACACACAAGTTGCACACAAAGACAATTGAAAGTGTCTCGAAGAACTCTATTAAAAATCTCTTAGAGCTCTAAAGTATAAAGCAGATGAATAAGTATATGCAGTGCAGGCGCAAGCTCTAACGGTAGATAGCAGGGACAGGCTGCCCTGCACAATGGGGCTCGGTCCTGAAGTTGTCGCCTTGGCTATAACAACCTTGCGCCCGGGAGCAACAACAATGGCGCTGGAGCAAATGCAGCCAAGACGAAGACAACGCTGCTGCTGTGGATGAAGATATTTGTTTTAGGGATAAAAGGAATTCAGTAGGGCTTAAAAGTGCGGATGAGTGCCACTTCATGAGCAGCACAAGGAGCGAACCGACATAGTCGACACACGCGACAATGACGAGGACGAGGACAAGGACGAGGAGCAGCCCGAGGACGAGTATGACAATGGATCTTAGAGGTAACTGCCCGGCGGGTTGGGGCCATGCATAAACAAAGCGCGCGAAAAGCGCTCAAGAAAACACCGAAGAGTTGAAAATGACGTTAAAGTAAACAAGATGAAAATTAAAAGCAAGCGACTCGTCGTCCAAAGTGTAATGCTAAGCTGACGCGAAGAGCGCTCGCAGCCTGTGTCAGGATTTGATTTAAAAATGGAGTGGTATTTAAATAAAAATCTTGTTGCATATTTACAAGCATTTGGACGATTGTATGCACACATATGGCAACGCCGGCAGCAATTTTAGTCGCAGCTTAATTGTCACTGCCAACAGGGAACACGAAAATGGATAGTTGGGCACTTCGTTTTCTTTTTTTTTTTGGTTGTTTTCGGCTTTTGGGTGCACTCTGTGAATAATTAAAACAGGCCAAAAAGAATGCAAATGTGGTTCGCTGTACAACATTTTACTCATTCATTCCTTTCGTAAACCCTCGCGAAGGGTATTCAAATTTTGTGCCATGAACTGCGCAGTGCGTACACTCAGCAAAAAAACGTGGTTCCTAAAGCAAAGAATTTGTACTGCTCTGTGCTAAAGCTTCAAATACATAATCCACAAAAATATGGATTTTTAATTACATTTGCTTCACATTATAAACACACAAAACAGGATATAAGCATGTTCAATACAATTACATTAATTAAATATTTAATTTTAATAAGCGTTCAAATGTAACTGACAAAATTATAAAGATAGATAGATAAATAGATATTGAAAGGTTATCATTCTTGAACAATAGTTCTTCCACATATATTTAGCCAAAACATAGTTTTAAAATAAATACATAAATATTATACAAATATTCTGTACATTATCTAATCAAGTATTTAACACTTGTTCAAGTAACGTTTAGAAGAATCGTATTTTACCATTAAATGCTTATGTGGGGATGCATTTGAAATTAGTTGCAATTCTCTTCAAAAGCTAAGATACATAAAACTGCTGCAACTTATGTCCTACATATTGCAATAAACAGTTGTATTGGTAAAGTGTTACACATGGCTCGTCATAATTCAAACACGAACATAGAGCTTATACAGTTGGACGGTAGAAGGAATCCGAAAACGACATGCCAAATTTATTTCCCATGATTCATTTGAATGCAAATTTATGCAAAACGTGTCAATGTGCTAACAACAAAAACAAACGAGTATCGGCAAATGTGTGACTGAAACTAAAAAATAAAAATAATCCCAATCCTAGGCGCCGACGTACGTGCAAAGTCAACAGAGCTATGGGTGAAAGGGGGAGAACGGATGGGAGGGGAGACTGAAAACTGTGCCAGGGAACGGCTAGTCAAAATAAACCAGTTTCGGTCCTGGCTGATTGACGCGGCCAACAGTCGACGCTCTAATCCGTTAATAGAAACATTAACGAGGCATTTTTCGAAAATTATTTCAAGCACGCGACACCAACCAACCAACCCAACCAAGCAACCAGCCAACCGACCGGGTACAACAGCCCCGGCATGTAAAAGTCAGCTGGCTCTTCAGCACGTCAGTCAAGTTCAAAGTGGAATCGTGCACTCTACAGTGGCTGTTGTTAGTTTGCGAACGATATTGGCTTTGTTAAGGAATGGGAACTGGCAGCCAAGAAGAGGCCAGTCACGTGATGGGCGTCGTGAAAAACATTCTCATTTCGCTTTAATTTTGTCGATCGTTAACCCTTTGCCACTGACTTTTGGGGTGGACTTCAGCTGGTGCTGCTGCCGCTACTGTTGGTGCTACTTCAGCTGGCAATCAGAGCGCGTCAAGTTGTTGTTGCTGCTGCAGTTCGCCTGCCTGTAAAGTTGAAGCAGCCCTAAATAATTGCATTGTAATGCGAAATAGCTAGCACCCAAAGGAATCCCCCAAACCATATTCCCGTATTCAACCCCGCCACTTGTTTTATTTGCTTGGCTCCTGTTATTTTTGCACGTTCATATGCCAGAGCCCCGGCCCGGCACCACACACAGCGAACTGTGTTTATGTGTCGGTAATTTCCAATCTCACTTTGCAATCGTTTTACAACATTTTGCTTTTATTTTATGCCAGAGCGTCGCTGGCAAGTTTTTGATAGCCAACTCCTCGCCAGGACTCGTGTTCCCGCTGTTCCCCAGTTTTTGTTCATATCTCTCCTCCGTCCCCCATTTTTCTATCCTTGTTATTTTAGCTCTTATTGCAACTTACTATTTATGTGTCTGCTGCAATTATAGCGGAAACTAGTTGAGTGCCACAGTGGGACCACTGAAACGCGACTGACCGTGGTACAATTAAGACTGCAGCACGGAAAAATGCAGAGTGTGACCCATATGGTTGATTTGGCATATTTCGTAAAGGATGCGAATCCGAACCCTTTTATATAAATTATCAGGCCATTAGACCCTCATATGTTTATCTTCTCTCGTCCAATTTTATCTGATTTAATAATAAAACTTTTAATGCAATTTAGCTTAATATAAGGTATACCTCACCCACAGTGCAATGTGCGCTGACCATAAGAACACAACTTATTGCTAATTAGTTTTAAATCGATGGCCAGAAACGTGCAGACTTTATATTGTCTCTGTCCGTATCTGAGGGCGTTGGTGCTGGATGCACATAAACATAAACCAAATCTGCTTAGGGCGAACCAAACGTTGATAAAAAATATTGAACCAGAGTTTACACAGCTAAACAAGCTGAAATCGTTCTCGGACAAAATTAAGAATAATCAATTATTTAATTGCTTTGAGACAAAGACAGTTAATTCAATTTGCACACTGAGAAACCAACAATCATTCTGTAATTAAATGAAATGCAGGCATTGCCAACACGAAAACAGAATTCATTTTCATATGTGAAAATTTCATTATTACACAAACTTAAAATTTAGCACGAAAACTTATATACAACAAAGACATATCTCTCAAAGATTGGACTTCATTTGCCCGAGATATTGACGTTTTAGGTTTGAAAAACAGTTGAAATCGCTATATCTCGGCTCTATGTAGTCCGATTTCGGAAAGATACACCTCATTGGAATCGTGAAAGTCCATAGAATCGATCGCCATTAAAACTTTTTCATTTCCCAATTTTCGCGATTTTTGCAAAAATTGTGATGTTACCCCTTGTGATTTTTGTCAAAATTGGTCAAAATTTAGAGTTGGGATTTTCGAATGCCAATCGATGGACCTGGTCCACACGAGTCTAAAGAGACATAGCTCTCAAAGATTGGACTTAATTTGCCCGAGATATTGACGTTTAAGTTTTGAAAAACTTTTAAAATCGCTATATATCGGCTATATGTATTCCCATTTCGGAAAGATACACCTAATTGGAATCGTGAATGCCCATAGAATCGACAAAATACTGAATGTGTAAATATGATCGCTTTAATATATCCAGGACTTAATTAGAGCATTGAAATGCATGAAGACACCAATGCGCAACTCTGTAGTATTTGATGCTTTTATTTGGGGCGATGCCCTTTTATGTGCGACGTTTTATGCAGCAGTTTATCGCTATTACCTCAACCTTAGCAAGTTATGCTAACCTTTAGTTTGGATGGTGGATGCAAGCGACAATTTTACGCGAGTCAGGTCCTCAAAGGGTGTGGCAAAGGCTCACAACTAATCCGCCTTAATTGGATCGCCTTTTTCCGCTTTGGCTGCCTTTTGAACTTTTTGTAATTTTTGGCTGTGTGTTTGTCAAAGTAGCTATAAAATTGTTAATTAACTTCCGCTTTAGTTTGCATTTGTTTGAATCAGTTGCGCTCTATAATGTTGAGATGATTATATGATTTTCAAAATTCTAAAATACAATCCAACGAAAATCAAGATCGAATAAATGTGGAATATATGTACTCTATGCGATTAGGTTAAGTACAAATAAGGCAATCTCAAAGTAAGAGAAATTAATCCGTATAATTACTGTTTAATCATAAGAAAAAAAGTTGATGTCAATGAGAATTGCAACTTTTTCTTTTAAATTATAATATAATAAATTCTTGTGGATTTTTCTTTTTTTTTTTAATATTTTATTTTACTATCCAACACTATGCTCTCGTGTCTTTGTTCTGAATATTCGTTGATCGTCGTCTTATTCTTTTGCCAAATCGCAGTTCTCTTAATTTGACGGCATCATCGAGTTACTCTTCTTCTTCTCTCGTCATCGTCTAGGAAATCTTCAGCTGTCTATCGCACTTTAAGTATTTATTTTTCTGTAAATATATAATCGCTGTATTCACAAAAAAGCCCAACACGATCAATCTGAGTCTGTGTGAGTGGGTATTGTTACGGCTAAAATCATTAGCGAAAGCCCTTCTGTGATAACTTTTCATATTTATCGCACACACTTTCTCTCACTCCTCTCGTTCTCTTTCGCTCTTTTACACTTTGTGTAGGTGCTTTGTTTTCTGGCTTATACTATTCTCTCTGCGCGTTATCCCGTCGCAAATCCTTCATTGGCGCATTGTGTTGTTTATCTTGCGAGTGCTTGCCTACATTAGAGTAGATGCAGCAGCCGAGGAAGATGTTGGCGCTGTTATTTGAATAAATCGTGGCATACTTTGCGGTTGGATGCGACCATCAACAGTGCTTGCGCTATTCACAGAAGTGCGTAGTTAAGAGCTCAGGGGGAGCCCGACTTTAAATCTCATTTGAATTATTATGGCAAAATGCATGACAGTCGCGATGTTGTCGCATTCTGCTGCATACTTTATGGCGTTTTAAGTGCTGAAAGTGCCAAAAATGGTTTGCAGGTGTCAACCGTTGTTATTTTTTAGCCCGCCTCCTCTTCAGAAAATGCTTTGCATTCGTTACATATGTATTGTTGTCTGCAACTCATGATCCACTCGCTGGATTTATCTTGCAATTAGACATAGATGGGAACACAACACATAAAACTCGTACATTTATTTTACTCAGTGACATTTAAATATGAGTACACTGCAGTTCTGAATATGTATATAACAATCAGCAGGAGGTACAACAGCCAAACTCGATCTAGACTTCACCTCTGACAATCACAAGCCCAATATACCCTTTATACTTGGGAAACGAGTATAAAGTACTTTTAGAGGATAATCGTACATCTCTGATATGTACGCAAGTGTATTTAATAGAAGTTGGAAGTTACCAACCCAATGATTAAGAAGATTCCTTTCCAACTTCAATTAGACAATTAAATCGAGTGCAACGATCTAACTAGTTTTCGTTAAACTCATCAATTTTTTGGAGAATGATTGATTTTTGTACGCCGTTAGGTGGCAACACCTTTTTAAACCTATCCGTAATGATGCCAATAGCACTTCAAGGCGCAACCATCCGCGGGAGCACTTGCTTAACTTGCTCTGCCGCCGGTGGCCCAATCCCAGCCACCAAATTGGGCAGCCACTTGATCATTAATAGCGAACCGCGCGACGGCTCCATGCGAGGTAAGGGGGCACGGCGCCAACGGAGCCGGAGCTGGAGCCGGAGCCAACGGAGCTAACAGGGCCGCGCGCTATTTAACAGCTTCGAGGAATTGCAAACGTAAATCAAATGCCACATTTTGCAGTGGCAGACCCGGCAGCTTCCTGCGACTTCCTTTGGATACTCTCTCTGCACGTTTATTTTATTTGCAATTTTTAACAATTTGAAGCTGGTGTGTGGAGCAGGGGCAGCCAGCAGAGGTAACGGCGGGGCAGGGATGCGCACTCACATGTGCACCATATTTGCAGCAGTGCAGCAAACGAAGCGTGGCGCAGAACTGTTGCAAGTTACAAGACTTGGCGAGAATTGCCGGCTCGAATGGCTGCCAACTGTTGGCTGCTGTTGCGCTAACAAGAACAACAACAACAACAACAAAAACAACAGCATCATCCGCAGTTTTGATTTATTATTTTGATTCCTGTTACTTTAGTACCTGCCAGAATGCTGTTGGGGCGTCTCTCTACACACTCATCATCTCGCCCTATTCAACCGCCGGCAACATTGTCCTTGTGCTCTCACTGCAGCCTTCTTTATTATCATTCATACGGTTTCTGGTTTTATTGCTCCAATTATTTGATATTGTTTGCTATTCAATTATGCCTCTCTCTCTCTGTCTTTCTTCTCTCTCACTTTATTTCCATACTTCTTGAGCACTGACATTTACTTATCCTATTGTTAATAAGAACTTTTTGCTGTTGGTTTTTTATCAATAATTAATTTTACTACACCCATTCAAAAGGGGTGAACATTGCTCCTGTCATTCAGATGACTTTATTGATCGTTGATCGTTATGATTACTGTTCCTTCAATATGAGATCACAGCCTTTAATATGAGGTCACAAACATTCTACTTGACGTTCTACTTGAACTGGTCATAGATAACAACATCTAAGTGTTATAAATATAGGTAATATAAACTTTTTAGGTGTAAAAGTAATAATTTAAATAGGCCCAAATATACGTAAATACAGATTGTATCTTCATTCGTGAAGTCCACAGTGTAGTTAAGCTTGTGTGATATATGAGATAGGGCTTGAATCCGGGTCAACATGTCCAATACAATAGAAAATAGCCGGAGGTGTCTTGAGCCTAATGTTGGCATGTTAATTTTTGGCCACTAGAAAGTTTTGACAGTGGACTGCGTGCGGGCGTTTTCGCGAGATCCTTGTAGTTGTTTGGCGCATAAAGGGCCAAGAATACCATCATATATAAGAACAACAAGTCTACGCAAACACCATGTTGCCCTATGCGAAGTGGCTGCCGTACACATAATTTTTATTTCGCAGCCAAAGGATTAGTTGTACAAAAAATTTATCCAGCGCCAGCGAATGTCGAAAAGAGAGAGAGAGAGAGAGAGCACAGAAAGTTTAATTGCTCAAAATGGGATAGCAAACTAAATTGGCCGTCGCTATGTGAACAACGATGTCCTGCTGCGTTTTATAATATTTTTTATGCAATCAAAGTAAATTAAATCAAATCAAATGTTTTGCTATGCACTTTCATTGCAATTTTTAGCTAAAATTTTAGCTTTGCTTTGACAGTTTTCCTTTTAAATTAACAACATGAAATTGACTCAAATGGACCAAAGCTATGATATTGGTGGAGTCTTTTTATACCCGTTCACGAAATGAAACTCGTATATTGAGTTTGTGCAATGTCCGTCTGCCCGTCCTGGCGAACGCAACTTTTTCTGTGCTTTTGCAGCTAGAGACTTGAAATTTTGGATATATACTTGTAGCTATCCCCTTCAGACAGAGTCGCCAAATTTGGTATATTTATTGCCGGAAAACGTTTCCAGACGTTACAGAAAAAGCTTTCCGGCAAGTACCCTTCCCTCCCCCCTCCACCGCAAACATACTAAGTTCTATGTCTCGCCCAGTTTTTAAGCCAGTATTGCCAAATAATTGGAGGATAGATAACTTGTCATCTCTTTTAAAGATCGGTACAAAAATTTGTAAAGGCATAATTTCACACAAACCAAAATTATTTTTTTTTTAATATATAGCTTAAAATATAAAGACCTACATTTAATATTAACGTCATTCTATATGCATTTTGTGCATGCAAAGCGCACCTCGTTTATTTAAATGCAAACCGCTAAACCGCTTGCCAAATGTCCTTGTGTCCCACTATTTCGTGCGACCTTGTTAGAACACACTTGTGAGTATTTATTTGTATACCCTGGACCCATTAAAAATGTATTAAAAAAATATAATAGTTTTGTGGAAATATATGTAACAGGCACACTCCAATTGTTAAGTTGAGCTTTTTTCACTACGAAACTAACTCGATGTCAAAGGTTCTAGTCCATATACGGGACAGCGCCCGAAAGTTACTTTGTTTTGCTTTTTTGGTTGATAATTTGTTATTTAAATGTTTTCTTTTGATCAAAAGACAAATAATTGGATGATTCTGATGGTTGAAACAAGTTTAGCAAGTTACTGTTATGTTCATTCAAACCAAAGAATGGAAGGATAGCTCGCTGGGTTCAAGGTATCTGCTAGTCGGGCTGTTCCGACCAAAGCCATCTCACTTGTTATGTACATTTCTGTTTATGCGTATGAAAAGTGAAAGGCTCATTTAAAATAAAACTCACAAAAAGCCGCGCGCAAATGCGCACTTTTCTTTGGTGTACTCTCTGTGCCGTCTTTTGTGCGTGTGTGTGTGTGCATTATCAACCATGCGTAAAAATCAGGACAAACGCGTGAAAGAAAATTCTATTGTTGGCATACTTTTAATACTTTGCACACAACACACGCTAAACTAACGATGCGAATCTACGCGTAGCTGCTGTGTATTTGGTCAAAAAAAAAAACTTGTCTTAGTCCCTATTTTTATCTTTTCTTTTATAGATGTTTATATGAAGAAAAAAAAACACACACATTTGTGCATCTTCATTTGAGTGTGAATGCTGCGATAAGCGCTCAAAAATATAAATGCCGCCACACCAACACACATATTCTTTTACCTGTTCAAGCCCAACTGCTTTCAATATTATATTTAATGATTTAACATGAAATGATTCATTAAATCATAAATTTAAATTTTAGCACAGACCATATATGTATACTATATAATTGTGTAATTGTTTAACTTCAGATTGTGAGTTCAGCCATGAAATATTTGTCATTCTATACAAATCATAAGTAAATTTAATATTGAGAAAATGCCTTTTTGCTCCATGTTTCTTTTGGTCTATATCGTAAAACAGTGTGATCAGAAAATTCTTAATGCAGACCTGGCGGATAAATTGGATTTGCGTAGCTGGTCCTCCATCTTCAGCCTTCTTCAAATTTTAGGAAAGCGCCCTCCAAAACAATTTGTACAACGCTTTCTCAGAAAATTACTCAAATAAGTACAAAAATGTAGCACAAAGCTTCCAAATCCACTAATAACTTTTAACGATGTGTCGAAAGCCCAAATATTTTATGATTTAAGATTGTTCATACACTAAAATAAATATAGTTTGTCCAAAAATTTGGTAACAGAAATTTTGGTGTTTTTAATATACCACTTGATTACTTCATGTACATAAATAAAGAAATAAAATAAATAATAAATAATATAATAAATAAATAATAATAATATTATGAAATTAATTAAAAAAATTATGCATTTCCAAAATGGAAAATTGGAATGGCAAGCTAACAAGCTAAGAAGAAATGGGAAAGAAATGTGGGATCAGAAACAAGAAAAAATAGCTACACCGAAATAATTTTGCCAAAGAGCATGTTATTGGCTCCAATTCGTTCTGAAATGATGTGATTTTTTGCAGACGAGTTAAAATAGAATATTTCTTCGAAAACTGCAGCTTCTAGCTCTAAAACTGTAAAATATATATTTTCGATCGATATATGTTCCCGATCTTTATACACTTTTTTCATTTTGCTATGATTAGTTTAGAGTGTGCGCTAAAGTGTTGATAGGGTATCTAAGTGTTGGTAATTGCAAAAAATGTTTTCGATCGGTATAAACTCGATCTAATCGGACTATGGTATAAAAATTTTTTAATCAATCAGATCAAACGTAGTTCGCACTTCGAAACTTACTTGTTGTGCTGCTACGATGGAGGTAAATTTTTTGTACCTCCTCATAACACTAGAGAATTGGTTAACAGTTGCCCAATACAATTAGACTAAAACTAAGATAGACTGAACCTTAGTAAAAAAGAGTCTAATGGTTTTGTGCAAATGTATGAACACGCAGAAGGAAGCATTTCTATATATATTCCTTGATCACCTCACTAGCTAGAAAGCTGCATTTGGATATTTAAAGTTTGTATATCTTGTATATATTTCTTGCTTTGTATATATATAAAAGTCAAAAAGCCTGTTGTTGAAATTTATAAAGATATACCTAATGCTTTTGAGAGAAATTATAATATCAAAGCTGCAACATTAATGCACCTATATTATTTCCCTGCACGAACTTTTGAAGCGTAGATCTGTAACCCCTTACTTTCTACAGTTCTCCTTTTTGGTAATTGATGGCTTTAAAAATAAAATGCAGATTTACTCAGCAAAACCACTCCTTGCTGCTCCTTGCAAATTCTGCCAACTCGGTTTCCCATATTCTGTCATCTGCATCAGGGTGACATCCGAGGTCCCCCCAGCTTCTCTTAACTCTGTTGTTTATGCCCTTTGTGATGATTTAAATGAACATTACCGAGTGATCAAATTTATTTCAAGCAATCGATATAAACTCGATCTGATCGGGCCAAATGTATGTAATGAAAACGCGCAGCTCCAGATAGAGATAGAGACGGGTGGTCCCGTTACGTGTAGGCTTTTGTTAGTGTTTACCAAAATAATTTATTCATAATCTGTCAATTTGAAATCGTAAAAGCAATGTAAATATTAAAAGAAGATTGGAACAACGCAATGATGATGATGAAGCAGTGAACACATTCGACTCCATGTACAAGAAGACTGAGGAAATGGTTGACACTTGATAATTCTTGTGCCTAGAATGGCACTTTTTGTACAGTTCGTCGGCGTACGTGAATGGAAAGGGCATACATTCCATAAGGTAGATGGTATCGTCAGCAAGCTCAATAGGGTAATTACGATCATTGCAGTAGAACTTCCCATCATTGTAGACAATATGGTAGCAGTTATTCAACGGGCACTCGTAGAAAATGATGAACAGAACGAGGGATCCAATATAATCGGTCCGCTGCCAGATGGAGTAGGGCGTGTTAATGGCGGGATGGCGATCCTTATAAAGCAGCCGCAACTGTCGATCATACGATCCCTGACACGCAAACTCCAGAATGTGGCCGTTGATAAAGGAGCAGTTCTCCAAACTGCCTGAAGCTTTTGTGGAGTAAAGGAGTAGCAGCAGCCAGCAAGCAATCGAATTTATATTGTAAGCTCCTGCACATTGGAAGCTTACTGGCATGGCCTATAATTTGAAGCAAATAATTCTGAAGTCATTTTTGACAATTCGTTCAACAGTGACAAAAAAAAAAACAAGGAAATCAAATAGTAGAAAAGTAGTTTAATAAAATCTGCCAAAACTTTTTCACACAAATCATTTATCAGATACATTTCAAAACCGCACGAATTCCACTTAGTTCATATTATTCGGGCAGCACAAAAGTCCACTGGAGCCAATTGCTCCAGTAACCAAAAATCGAATGTATTATTGCCATGTTCATCTGGATAGATGAACTTCACGAGTGATGATCAAGCTAAGGTAGGTACAAGTCCAAGATAATGTTTATTGCTTTTTGACTTGAATAGTTGATATTAACAATATTATATCATTTAGAAGCGCTGACTTTGGCATATCCCATTGACATTAATGCGAATTGATTATTAGTTATTACGCATTAGTTACTTCACAATGACACGGACACGGACGCAGCTGAACATAAGTAAGCAAATTCAACGTTACTTTTCAATCTAACCAAATTTCCATAGTTTGGTTTTTCTTTTCTTAAAAGTAGATCTCATAAATATATAATAAGGACCCGGATATAAAAATACAAGACATATTACAAATTAAGAAGGAGTTCCCCATTGCGTGACATGGGAAAAGCATTAAGAAGCGGTTTTATATGTTCTTAAGCATTGTTTATTGGTTTAGTGTGGTAATTCATGGCTTGAATATAAATAAACTTGATGTTTGCATTTGAACTGATATTAGAAAAAAACACGTCATAACGATCAATACTAGCGGCACGCTTTGCATATTTGAAACACTTTGAATGTGATCATTGCAACTGTAGTGTAGTATCGGTTTTTCGGCAACATCATTATCGGAATATTGCCCATTTTGGCAATGGGCACGAAGAGCGGCCGGATATAAAAGATCACGGTCATGGAAGCAGTGTATATCTGAATGCGTTAATGCAGAATCATACGCGTATATTGCTGATCTTTCTGTTAGCGCGGTCTTTGCACTGATTGCATATCTCGAATTCTTGGCTTTCAGCATCAGAAAATGACAGTAAAACAGGGGCGAGAAATGAAGCGATACGAGTATTGTGAGCGATCCGGTTTCCTGGGTCTCCCACACGCTATATTGAGTGCCGACGGGAGCTCTTTTATCTTTCCATTTGGTCGCAAGCGTCTTATTGATGCTGCTTTTACAAACTCTCGTGAACACCATATCACTTGCATAGGAACAGTCTCCTGTGTCATTGGGGGGTGTCAGTGAATTGTCATGACTTTCCTCTGCATTCAAACGGTTCTGTAACATACTCAAAATAAATAACAGTAAAATTCCAAAATTCATTGTATACATAAAATTTTGACACAATAAATGTATAACTGTATATCCGACGTTTCTGACTGACAATTTCACACAAAACAGAATGAACAATTAAGTAGGCTCTAGTCGGGAAAGTCCGACTAAGAGATACCCTAATAGTGGTAAGAGAAATGAAAAGAGTTCCATATTCAACAGATTATGTATTTATATAACTATAATTGTAAAATGTTTAAGAAAAATTGGAAAGAAAACAAACACCGACTAGCAATTGGTTTTTGCTGCTTGCGCACTTCATTTTGTTAAGCCTCTCTGTGTTTCCGTGAACATAAATTTTGGCAAGTTCACTTTTTATTTTAAATCAACTCAAAATTTCTACACAGAATGTTTGTTAATTCGGTAAAAATACTGGAACTGGCACTGTTAGCTAAACTCTACCATGTGGTGTCTGGTCGGGAAACGTATGAGAATTGCACCAATTTGTTTGAAATACCCCTGGAGATGCAATGCACCGGAACTCTCACACAAGAATTGCACAGAAGGTACAAGGACGAATTTGTAAATTCTGGTGCTAGCTACGCGATTTTCGCGCCCAATCATGTAATGCTGTTTGTTTTTGTCACAATGTACGAATCGCCGCTTATGCAATGCGACACGCTCACAATTCTTGACATGAGCACCTTTCAATGCAACTCGAACAGGAGCATCAAGTTGCCGTTCTCCATGATGTTCTGCTACGATTACCCCTTGCGGTATTTCGCGGAACTCAGAGACAATTGTATGCACTCAACGAATTTCGCATATCGTGCCATTCACCAATCCGCCATACATTATTCGGATACCCCACAACCAGATGTGGCTAAATCGGGGTCAGCTAACTGTTGGCTGCTAATTATAACAGCGATTGCGATGAATTTCCATCAGTGCTGGACGTCGTTTTGATAATAATTTCATTGCGAACGATTTCGAGTAACATACAATCTCGAAAATTTTGAAACAAAATGTTATACGAATTCATTCGTAATGAGAATAAAGTCAAAAGGGCTGAAATGTCAGTAGACAAGGCCATTCAAATTGTCCGCTTAAAGTTCAAACTTGATAAATTGATTTACGTATCTGTGCATGTCCGAAGAAAACTGCAGAACCTGAATCCTGCAAGAGAGTACACAAATAAAGGACAACAACACGATGAGCGTGTTAGAGTGAAAACAAATTTACTTTCAATTTCGTTTTAATGACAATTCGGTGATACGTATTTGGCAACAAAATACTCCTTTTATTATGTTACAATAATGAATTGCATTAAGCGCATTCGAACATCTGAACACAGGTGTACCGACTGGCGCATGTAAATTCAATAAAGTAAGAAAAAACAGTCGACAAGTGAAATTCCGTTCCGTTCAGATTCAGTTCAATACATACCCTTTTGCAACTATTCAAAGCCAAAATTTCGAATACCTTTTATTTGTTCGTGAAAGAAAATTTGCACCATATATTTGATGTTGCTTTCATAGGGGCCATGATTTACAGCCAGGTTCTGATGCTGCTGTTAGAATCTCAGGCCGATGCCAATTGCACCTGCAATACAAAGCTTGAGCTAAACGAAAGACTTATCATTTGCCAATTGATTTAATACAGGTATATATGTAGTTTTTTTTTGGAAATTCAACATTTCATTATGAAAGGGCGAAAAGCCATATTGATACAGTCATAGCGCGCACGCCGGTCAATAATTTAGTTTGTCATTTCGTTGACACGCCAACCAAGCAACTCGGGGCGCACCCAAGCTGCCTCCCGAATCCAAGCCCCTATCTGCAGTCCACGCTGCGAGCTCACGTGCTGCCATAACAAAGGTGAACAGCGCCAAGGAAAAGAATACAACAAAAAAAAAAAATCATCCTGAAAAGGCAAGAAAATGTATACAAGATAGCAAATTATTTGCTGTCAGTTGAGCTGGGCGCAGCGAGGGGTGGTCGGTGTGGTGGTGGTTGTTGGTGTGTGCGTGTGTGTAAAATTCCGCAGGACAAAAGCGACGACGACCGATAAACGAGGCAACAAAATGCATTGCGTGTCTCAAAACCAAAGCGAGCCCGAAGACCAAAAATTAAGGGAAATTGATATTAAGAAATTGCATGAAATGAGTAAATGAAGCGTGGAAAAACACGCCCACCTAATGGACTGCCTGATTGCTGTCGTTCGAGCTCACAGCTCACAGCTCTCGTGCCGTAGATTCGGCACCCGAAACACCCGAAGCCCCCCAACTAACGTGAAATGTGTATTAAAAATTCTTGGAAAACTAATCAATGTCAAATGTATTTTGATTGTGTCGAAGCGACGATGTCGCCGCCTACGACAAGCCGAAACGCAGACAGATCAAAGCGCCGCCCTGAAAGTTGACTGCTTCGATTTAAGCCGGTGGATTAACTGCCCCCATTGGGGCGCAGATGGGCGCGTGATTAAAAGAAATTAGAAAATGATTTGCTTTGTAGCTGTTTTTTACGCAGCCATAAATATTTGGAGACATGTGCAGGAACACTTCTAGGAGTGCCACCAAATTCTGACGTTTAATGTCTGCGCTATTAAATCGGGTGTTTTATCTGTCTTTAAGCACAGCTTTTCCAAATACCATTTTGTTTAAAAAAAAAGCTTGAAACCTTGAAAACTGCTGTTTCCGTAATATGAGTGTTACAGGCAGATAGATGCATCTTCGAAAAGCATTTCCGACTCGTGAGCTGCATTAACTAGTCCATTATGTCGTCCTTTATTATGTCGTATGTCGTTTAATATTTTTAGATACCCTAACTTTCAGAATCTATGGAGTACTTTGACTTTTTAAGCTCGTGTTTACCATACGAATATCAAGTATTTTTTTTTTAATAATCCATAATTCACAAAATTTAGTTTAATAGTTGATGTTGATATGATAGAAATCAGAAATCCAATTCAATTAAGTGCGCTTTGATATGTACGTTGTACTTGGTTAATCCTGACAGTAATTGTAAAGATCGTTCAATAAAAATTATGTAATATATTTATTTTTTATAGTGGGATCTAAGCGAAGCCGCTAAGCAGCAATATAAATGTATTAACGACAGCTCGCAAGTTGGTTTAGGGTATCTCCCAGTTGGATGCTCCAGACACTTGTTCATAAAATCTATTTTAGAGACATATCCCTACGCTTTATTTGTGATGTAGGACAGACTTTACCTTTAAGTTTGGTTGCAACATAGAAAAAAAGTTTACAATCTTATCAGTGCATTTGCATTTAACATTTCTAATAAATAATAATAATAAAAATAAATAGCTACAAAAAAGTTGAACTTGCTTGGATCTTATACAAAAGATTGATTTTAATATATACCACTCAAAAATATTGTAAAATTTTCAACATTTAAGAATGCGTATTGATCGGTTCAGTAAAATTGTAAAATATTAACTCAGTAGACTCGTTTACAAGGTGAAAATAAAAATATTAGCTGTTTGGACTTTTCTAAGTATGGCAAACCTTCGTCAGATTTCAATCAAATTTTGCAGACAGATTGCTAATGAGTTATTTAAAGACCACTTGGAAAATTAGATATGAAACTTTAATATGGAGCTCAAGCCGAATCGTTTTCGGATGCATTTGCACACAAATTGAATTGGGAGAAATGGACTGCTGATGCATCGCATCATAAAAAATTGCAGCAGTCTTACATGAGCAGCTGTCAAATTGACATGTGTACTTAACATTCGGCGCAGAGCAACTCAATTTATAATCGGTTTCGAGCTGCATTTCGGCAGCAGCAGCAGCTCATTATTTTTATTAATATGATTTTCGCTGCACTTGAGTGGACTGCAATTTTACATTTTATAATTTTCATTTTAATGGGTGATAAAGATGATGAAGATGCCAGTGTCAATGCATGTCATTGTGCTCGCCGATGAGCAACCATTTATTCGCAATTACTTTTTTTTTTTTGAGCTTTAAAAACAAAAGCTACGCGACTGACGCGACGCCCCTCTCCAGATCTGAATGGCTTCAGGCGCCTGGGAAAAGGCTTCAGCTCAAATGAACAGCTGTCCATTGTCCTGGGACAAGTATCGGATGGGCTCGAAATGCGCTTTTAATTGCTGTCAGAACAGTTCTCGGCACTGCCTCTTGCATTATGTCAAACACGCTGTCAAGCCGCGGCTAAGGCGTCAGCCTTGTTTGTTCACTTTGACAAACTTAACGGATTTCATTTTAAATGCATTAAATCGTGCCGGAAAAAGGCACAATAGCGCTGTTTGTCAATATGATATACATCACTAGTCAATCACTCAATATAAGCCTTTTTATCAATGTTTTAATGAATTCAAGTACATTTATCCTTTAAATAAATTACAGAATTTTTTATAAAATGACAACATTTCAACATGATAATAATATAATATAATAATATTTTCAACTGAAAGTCCTTGGGGTTTCCTTTGAACCCAAGCTAAGCTTCAAAAGTAATAAATCTACAATCGTAAACAAGGCCGAGAAGGGGCTTTTGAATACGTGCACGGTACAAAATTCAACAGGATCGTATTGGGTACTTGTTCTACTCTTTTCGTTACGTTTTCTAACCTGTGATCACAGAATTTCCGTTTGCCAACTTACTTCCATGATGCAATAGTCATTATTATAATTTTTGTGTTTTTATACTCGTTCACGAAGTGAAAGTAGAGAATTGAAGTTTGGGAATTATACTTTTAGTTATCTGGATCTCCCACTGGGAGGCTGGCAAATCAATAACATGTCCTTCACAGTTTTAAAGCTGGATATGAATATAATAAATTATAGTAAATAGTTGTAGTTTTGATTTCTGTACATTTATTTTAGTTGTTGTTGTAACAATTGAGGCATAGCTGAGCAGGATTAGTTATTAGAATTAATTTAATTTAATAATGTCATGTTGTTGAGAGAGGGAAAATTAAAGTTAAAACTGCGCACACAGCGCCGATTGCACGTGCATGTTTAAAATGATTTTAGAAACACACTGAAAGTAAAATGCTTGGTAGTTAAATACACTTTTAAATGCAACTTTGTGTGTCAAACCGAGCCAACATAGCTGACAAACCATATTCACCGCCCAATGACCGAGGACAAACCGCCGCCGCACACATGTCCTGCGACACTTATTATTGCTTCGCTGCGAGAATGATAAGCGCCCTCTGAGGACGTCAAAGGGCGTTAGTGGCATGTGGGTGCTAGGTGCGTTTTCATAATGCAACTTCAAAAGGGTTCGGTTCGGTTCGGTTTGGTTTGGGTTGGGTTGATTGCGGCTCCTGCTGCAGTTGCTGGTGCCATGGCTGCTGCTGCTGCGGTTGGATGCTTTACTTTGAACTTGGACGCTGGTTGACAAGCTGATCCCACAGCACCCTCCCTACGTCTCTCTCTCTCTCTCACTCTGTCTCTGTCTCTGTCTCTCTCGCTACAGTGGGCGAGAGCTATTTGGATTTTTATAAAAGTTAATTGCTTAGTTTCAATGTTTCGTTAACGTCATTGCTGTTGCTGCTGCGCTTAATCGCCGGCACTTGTAATGGCCACCAAGAGCAGAACATTTTATTTATATAATTTAATTTTCACAGTGCGCCAGTCAAAGCGGTCTTTCGAGCCATAAGTGCTAAGCGCGGTTTGCAGAGTAGCCGGCAAAGTTAGTTAGCGCAGCATGTCAGTGCTGTAAATCTTGACCGACAACTAAATTCATTTACCAAGTCAGAGAGAGACAGACTGAGAGAGACGACAATCGATCTCCATTAAAGCACATTACATACAGGCAAAGTCAAATAAATACCCGTTGAATATGAATGTAAGCATGAATATATCTCCGAATATACCTCTATATTCAAGGAAGTTTTCTTCCTTTAGTAGCTGGCATACACTCTCCCACATATAAATGTAAAAAGCCACCAAAATGTAAATTTCAAGCTAATCAAGTTAGGATTTCGCATAATATTTGGGTTGCATACGCACTTAAGTGCCGCAAGGATGCCCGGCAGAGGACACTCCATGTCCCAGGCACGTTAATACAATTAAAAATCAACCAATTTACTTACTACTGCACTGATGTTGTTGTTGTTGTTGTTGTTGTTGTTGTTGTTGTTGCCTTTGAGAATGGTTGTTGCTGCTTTTGCTGTCAACTACAGATGTCTCTGATGCCATTAGACGTAAGTGGCATTTTCCTTTTGATTTTGGTGGCATTTGGCTTTATTAAGCAAAATAAACCAGCGCGTTTGTCAAGGCAGATAGGCTCTCTGTCCGTCTGTCTGTCTGTCTCTCTGTCAGGCCTGTCTGGTTGGCGTGTACTAGGCTGTTCTGCCCAAAGTCTGGCTCTGAGGTTGGCAGTGCACCTGGGGGATTGTTTGACGATGTTAAAGTGGGTCAATATGTGGTGGTGCCTGTCGCTGCCCGGCGATACATGGCGATGCCGAGATACTCATGAAATATTCACTGGAACGGCATCGAGTAACTTCGTTAGAGCGCCCACGCGGATTGAAGGCGTGTTGGTTTTTGGCATGCATTTGGTTTAATGCACGCAGGACCAACGCCGATGCCGATCTCGGGTAACCTTTGTCAGGTGCTCTGCGCTGTGCTGTTTAATCACATGGAGGGCATATTCGAGTCGCCTGCTCGTGACAGAGAAATAAAAGTCTCCTTTGCACGAAGCTGCTCAATCATTCATTTTGCTTTTGTTTATTTATTTAACTAATGGAATTATTTGTTGGCCCCTCCCCACCCCACCACCATTCGCTCCGAATAGTTTGTGATGATGTAGCCCCACTCTTGCCTGTTTGTGTTTGTCTACGTGTGCCCCGAGATTTGATTCGCTCCTCAGAGCTCGTCAGTTTCAGGCCTCGCTTGTTTTGTCATCATTTCATATTTATTTTACGTGTGTTGCCTCTCACCTAGCACGTGTCATTCGTTGCTAAAATGTTGTACCTGCCGCTCTTGTCTCAGACATTTGTCCATGTCCTTTTGTCTAATTGATTTCAATGTAATTTGCCAACAGGACACCATTTTTTTCAAAGTGCGCTTTTACAGCTTAAACATATATTTATCTTGCAGAGGGAATTCTAGTTTAGTCTGGCAATGTGTAAAGTATATATTTTTTATCAGTATCAAAAGCAGAGTCAATATACGTCTATTTGTCTGTTTTTACTATTCTCTACGACATTTTGTCAGAGGAACCAGTTCGGACTATTATATATATTAAATTCGACTTACCTCTTCGTTTTTCATATGATAATTAGAACCGGTTTACTTAGTGGTTTAAACTTATACAACATCAAAAATTGGATTACAAAGATGTATCTGACCTATTTATTACATTATTTTCTTCTCAATCTTCTCTTTTGATACAGCAACGATATTATCATATTATTATAATATTTAATAACTTGGGATATGATTGCCAGAAACATACACAATGCTTACCAACATCGAATCTTGTGATATAGCCAACTAAATAAATAATATCCAAAATATGTGTGCAAAATCAGTGAACAGTTTAAGCATGCATAGGATATATATACATGCGTTTAGGATATATACTCAATTAGCCATTTCATCAGTGTTTAAAAACTTTCATTTATTTCTTTAATGTTTGGAGTGCGGGTTGAGAAATTGCAAGAGAAATATTAATGAATTTTCTATGTGAAAATAATATTTGGATTTTCAATTGCAGAAAAGTTCAAAATAAATGTAATGTCTGTGAAAATTGCAGTCATTTTAAAATTTTAAGCATAATGCAATGGAACATTTCATTTTATGAAATACCGGTGCGGCAGGGGGGCGGGGCGTTCGACTATTAAGTAAAGTTGACAGGCGTCTCGGAGTTGTTCGTATTCCGACACCTCGGCTGGCATAAAGACCCCTGAAGGGCAGTGCTAACTGGGTAACTGGTGGCCGGTCACTGAATAACTGACAGGCATTTACCAGAACAGAACTGAACTGTGCAACAAAGGTGTCAGCTGCAGTTGCGGCAATCCTGCAGCTCCTTCTGGGGCTGTTGGCAAATTAAATACATTTTGTTTCAAACAATTTGCTACCGAAGTGCTGTAAGCTTTAAAGGTGAATCAATTTGAGCAGAAACGTTGACAATGCCCGGTTGCTTCATAATGTATTGCACTCTCGCTGCAATGAATAATAATTTGATGCATGGGACCACCAATTCCCAGGGCTTTAATCCTCGGTCTGATGCTCTTAGCCAGCTTATTGAGCGGCAATCGAGTGAGTCTCGAAGAAGCACAGAAATTGAATAAAATACTAAAAAGGCAGCACAAAAATATGGCATCAAAGGTTAACGCCGCCGTCTGGTCTGGCCCAGGACAACGATGACGTCCTCGACAACACCAACAGGAGATGAGAAAACATGGCAAAACTTTTCTGCAGTTTCCTTTGCCATGCCATTGGCCCTGGTCTCTGCAAAATCTGCCGGCATCGCAGTCGCAGTCGCAGTCGCACCCGTCATCATCGCAAAAGTAGAAAATTGACTTGATAAAAAGTTTAGTTTTTTGACCTTATTTGCCGGACTCAGACCGCGGGACGCTCGACGCTGCTGCGGGTTGTCACTTGTCAGACGCTTTTGTGTCTCATCCGCACGTTTCATGAATTATAATAAAATTCTTCGCGTATGGTCTTAGTAGTCCTTCCTTTTATAGAAACCACGAATTTATATTCATCAATAATTGTACATTATTTTGAAAAGTAATATATTGTTAAAAATATATATTTGTATTCTTTTTAACCGATCTTGTGACCATGTGTTTCAATAATTGGACCAACAAAAATTTGGCTAGAATTTAATTTATTATTGTATTTAATGTCATGTTCAAGATACTTAATTTCACCATTAACTTTTTCGTTAAGTTTGAGCATGATATAAGTCAACAACAAGTTAAGAAATACTTTACGCCAAGTAGATTCGAGCACACATAAAGCCATTACTGCAAGCTGCAAAATATATTTAAGACACTGAACAAAATAAATAGATTTTATACTCTCTTGGATATTGGTAGGAACATATGAAAGTATGTATTCTGACTCTACACTATATCCTTTTATACCCTTACCTTTGGGGCCAATTAGAACTAACCGAACTTCAATTTCGATATAAAGTCAGCAGGTAAGCTGGTAACGGCTAATTGAGCAACTTTAAGATTCACTGGACCGAACCGAATGTTAAGCCTCTGATTATGCCAAAAACAAGACAAAACGAAAATTTAAGTTTTGGCTAAAAGTGCACACAACAACACGCATCTCTTTGTTAGCAGCCTCAACACTTGTGGCCAAATAAGCTATTGACTTTCAGATTGGAATGCATGCTTGAGCGAGTATTTTTCCAAATCATTAGCAATGCAACCTCAAAGAAAAGGCATCCACACTCACGTTTAACTGAATTATATCATAGTTCAGTACGTTTCATACCTTTCACCTTGACTGGATCGCAAAATGAAATAAGAAATGAATGAATAAGAAATGAATATTTAATCATTTCTTATTTACAGAAACAAGCAGAAATCCACTTTTCATCTGTCTCTAAAAAAGCATATAAAAAGAATAGTTTTCATTTAAAATGAAACAGTGATGAAAATATAAGTTTTATTTAATAAGAGATTTGTCTTTAAAAGGGTAGAATTCGTTTTAACTTTTGTATTTAGCCACCCGCTGGTGGTGGTCAACAGCGCGAATTGCATAAACATCAATTTTAGAGTTTTGCAAAATCCATTGCAGCCATCAGCGACTTTTGTACGTGTTTTAACCTTAAAGTTAAAGTTTACCCTTCCGTCAGATTCGAAAAGCGACTGACACTTTGAGTTGGCTGTTACTGCCGCCTGGTGTCAGACTCGCTTTTGTTTCTAGGCATTTGTGGGCCTGTTGCAACTGGCTTGTTTCACCTACGTAACACTTCATTTAGCGACTTGCAACTTTCGGGGTTGCCTATGCGAGTGTGTATGTATGTGTGTGTGTTGGTATGTTTGTTTGTTTGTGTATGCGTGTTTACGAAATAGTTATGTTCTTACTTCTACTTAAACTTTTTAGCTAGCTTTCTTTTGCCGAGGGGCAAGCACTTGCCGCAACTTTTTTGCCTGCATTGTTTTTGACTGCAGTCGCCTGGTATGTTACCCCGAAACCTTCCCCCAACCTCCACCAACCAGGCAGGCCTACGAGCGCTCCAGAGCCCTGCCTGCTCGGTGCTGTCTTTGCAGCACTTTAGTTTTGCATTAGTTTGCTGCTGTTCTGCTCGTGTCTGCTGCTCTCTGCTCGTGAAGCCTGTAATTTATTTCTTGTTTTGATTGAAATATTGCTTTACAAGCAAAACGACACGCACACACACACACACACACACACAGGCTTCGAGTCGGGGTTGGCTGTGGCATGGAGGGAACGATAAGCAAGCTTAGCAAATACGCAGCTAGGCTCTAGGCTGGAGGTTTGTTCGCTCGGCTACTGCCTTCAGTTGGAGTGACGGCCTGTCTGAAATACGCACACCCTTCACTTCCCGGCTGTGCACTGAGCAAAATGATCGGCACAGTTAGCCCGAACGGAATGAAATAAGTTGATTTAAAATTCGCTTAGTGCAGCATTTCGATAATCGAAAAACTAAAAAGATATTAATTTTGTGTTTTATACCCCCATCAAGCTCACTTGATGCAAAGAGGCATATTTTCATCTCAACTACATATTGAATGTAATACAAATTTTAAGTTAACTGTTGTTTGTTGTTATTTGAGTCTTTCTAGTTTATATTTTTATAATTATTACTTTATTTCTTGTAGTTTGTTGCATTAGTCACATAATTAATACCTTGACCAGGTTCTTTGATAACTTTATAGTAGCATCATTACAAGTTATAATGAAAAAAAAAACTCAATTGAAACATTATTCCAAGTGTCATTCAATATGAAGCATCTCTTTGAAATAAACAACTTTTTACCGCTGTTGTACGATCAGCTCGACTACAAAAGTTAAATTGAATCAACAACATTTGCAACAAAGAGCACGCCCTTCCCCCTTCCCCCTCCCCCCACCAACCATTCCGCCCGTCAGCGGCACGCTGTTGAACCCTTGCCGACGACGCACAGCTTCATCATCATTATGATGCTCAATATCTCAAAGGCGGCTGCTGCTATTGCGTCTCTTGTCTGCCATTTTACATTATAAATTGCATTATAATTCAAATTTTGCAATAAATCTCAATTTCAGCACAAAGACGAAAGGAGGACAATGGGACGGGGTGGGCACGGGCACGGGCAGAGGCAAAAAACTTTATAGCCCTCGACGCACCTTGAAAAGAAATGCCCGGCAAATCAATCGATTACGCGACTTAACTTTCCAATAGGTTAGCGACAGACCAACAGACAGGCAACCGGCGCATATTTGGGCTGAAAGGAGCCCGTTGAAGTTGGACAGAGGGGGGGGCTGTGCCTTTATGATTATGTTAATATTGCAGCTCGGGCGAGGATTGCCTGTCGGTTAGTTGTCTGGCAAATTCAGTTGTATGCCTTCGCTATTGAATAATTTAACAAAGAGAGTCGACATTGTTGGCTACTCTATTGTTGTTGTTGTTGTTGTTGTTGATTTCAGGAGAGGTTTGATATTGGCTTTCTCATAGATATTGCTTTGACTGCAAGTGATTGAAGTATCGCCATTGACGCATATTCAAAAACTAATTGTGCAGCTAAGAAGAAGTATCTCTGCATAAAAATAACCATTAAACATTTTATAACAATTATTTTCTTCTCTCAGCTATAATATCCCAATAATATCCCTGAGTAGGGAAGAGGACTCAGATTGTATTTGCCTGGTCACATTGGTTGTATTTTCGTACCTTCTTGACATCTCAATCAATCAGGTCTCGCAGAGCTCTCTAATGCACATTTATTTTATTATACAAATTCTTGTAAATATATCATGCATTTAGGCGGAATATGGCTGTATCGATCTGTTTGGAACGAATATAGAGCTTAACCACAGAAATCATGCTTAAACCCATATTTCCCATAAAGCATGCAACTGCCAATGACAGTAACACGTATTAAATATTTACACACACACACACACACGCGCCCAGGTTGCCTTCCATTGTTGGTTGCGACACATCAAACGTAATAAGTTTTGTGTGCCAAAAAGGGTCACCAAACAAAGGAAATCCGCAAATGGGGTAATATGTGCCGGTGTCGAGGAAAACGCTGCGAGCTTTGCTTCTAAATATATTTTGGCCAGGCACAACTTTGACCGGCTCGGCAATTTCTCAATCAATTTCCTGTTTAACGTGCGCAGGTACATATTCGAATATACATACGTCGTCTATCGGATGATAATAGCGTCTTAATGCCGTTCCATGTGCACATCGACAAAATACGAGAATTGTATGTGAACGATACTGAAATATGTGTGTACGCATTTATGTATGTATGTCTGTGTGGGCTGAATGTTCTTGCAATTTTTCAATTCACCGAAAGGATTAACATAATTTAGCAATTTTCATAACCTCAACCGTCCTTAACCCCTTGCGAGGTAATGGGCATTTGGCAATTTAATTTCTTGCACGCACAATCGAAGAGCTAAGCTTCAGCACCACGCCCACACACAAGGCGAAAATCTTCTTCTACTTTTGCTTCTTCTTCTTAGCCAGCACGGCAATATTGCCAGTCATAAATCCTGCTTAAATTGTGCATGCAAAGGATTTTTGTTCCAGAACGGTGCCCCAAACGCAATCCAACCCGCCAGCCCGCAGTTGCCACTTAGCTGGCACTGAATTCCTCAGTGCTCGACTCTTCCGTCCGATCCGTCCGCTGCGTCCGCACCGTCCGCACCGTGTTCGCAATCTACCCAAATAACGCACGTTGTTGTCTCTCTCTCTTTGGCCGTACATATGTTAATAACGGAGAGCCTTGGCATCAGTGCGTGTTTATGCAGGAGTGCTGTCTCCCTTACTCCTCCCTGCCTGGATGTGTTCCTTTTCCTTTGCCGCTCCCCTTTATCCTTCGTCCTTCGAACAGTGCGCTGCGTTCGAATGCGCTCCTTTTTATTTGATATTATTACGATAATTTATTTGGGCAATAAATTTTGCAAGAGAAATGCATTAAATTTTTTGTTCCCTTGTGCCATAATTTCAATCTCTTTTTTTTTTAGATGGCGCTTACGGTATTTTCTCGGTGTGCCGTTCGGTATTTGATGGAATCTAGAGCCGTTAAAAGTTGCGGTCACTGGCAACACACACACACACACACACACACACACACACATAAAGTTTCGCATTTGATATTCGCTTGGACCACGGGACCAATAGCTTAATTAAATCTGAAGTAGAGACTGGCTTTATTGGGTCAATAAAAACTTCAAATTTTACACATTCAATTTCGATGAGTTTCCGCACAATTACCGTTCTGCGAGTGTTATCTTAATGTGAATTCGTAAAAATTAAAGGTTATGATTTTAATGGATTTTCAATTTATTAATATGTACAAATACAAATACTATAATAGCTGTGATACTACGAAAATAAACAAGTACAAAGAACTGGCTAGAGTATTATGTTCGTGTATATAAACAACAATTTATTTTTATACAAACTCGCTGAAAAAAACAGAAAACAATGAACACAGAATACAGCTCTAGAAATTGAACTAACATTTATTCACATAGAATATATAATTTATCGTGTTTATTGGACGAAATCACGTTTTATGATCAAAAACACAATATGCTTTGCAATCATCACATATATATATTTTATTTACTATTTGTTTTTTTTTTATTGGAGATACCAATGTTAACACAAAACTGAACATTTAAAATATTTTGCTATATTACAAAAAAAAAGTTGAAAAAAGAAAAACTATGACATATACATAAATTAAAGTAAATAGCTTGTAAAATGCATAAATCATATTGTTAATGGCTTGTGCATTCGACTTTGTCCCTTATTTTTGTTTTATTTGTTTATATATGTTTTTCTTTTCAGACACTTTCATTGTGCACAACAATTTATTACATTTTACAACGCTCGAAACACTTTTTGCTGTCACTTATAGGTATTTTTTCATACTCTGTTCACCAAAAAAAAAAACAAAAAAAAACACTGTTTATATATTCGTTTACAATTTTTGTATAACGATCATTGAAAGAGAGTCACAAAACTTGGAATAGGTTCAAGTAGATGAGTGTAACACTCACCCAAAAATCAAATATACTCTTTTAAGTTTTTCTTTAAATATAAACAAAGTATTGAGTAGTCGGCTGAGCCCAAATGTTACAAATTTACTTGAAATTTATGTTTGGCTTTTTGCATTTTAAAAATGTTAATTTGAGTGAAGGTAAACAAAGTAAATGGTCCCAGGCTAACAATTTTTTGAACACAATTTTAACAAATAAATTACTTAGGTTGCACAGGGAATTAAAAGAAAGTAACAAGAAATTATACAAGAATATTACTTTCCATTCGCTATGAATAAACAATTTGTAGCTGTCAATTTTTTGTTTTAAATTTGCTTGCAGTTTTGTTTTATTTAAATACAATAATTTAAAGGCTTGCCGTTTACAGTTATTATTAGGAGCACTTGAATGCATTTTGTTTCTAGTTTTTGATGCTTATACCTCACAATCGGCCTCAGTTTTGGACGGTTTCAATCGGAAAAAATCCCTAGCACACCAAAACACGTCTAAAACTAAGAGCCATTGTGGGCAATTTATAGGTTAGAAACGCGAATCACAAAATTAACATTTGTTCCGTTTTGATTAACACTCGCGCGAAATTGGTTTTTGTTGGTAATAAAACACGGTCAGGTCAAAAACACTTTTGTTTGCATGCTTGGACATATCGCTTACCTGTGCAACATTTCAAGACATATATTAATGCATAATTGAAGATTCACTCACCTGAAAATAGTGAGAGAAATAAGTAATGATTAATAATTAATAGCTAATGCATTTATAGCATGTTAATTACATTAAAATGGAATAAGACCGAATGCAAAGTAGCTTTTATGCATCACATTTTTATACCCTGAACCCATTGAAAATGGGTAAAAAAGGGTATAATGGTTTTGTGCAAATGTATGTAACAGACAGAAGGAAGCATCTCCGACCCCATAAAGTATATATATTCTTGATCAGCATCACTAGCCGAGTCGATTTAGCCATGTCCGTCTGTCTGTCTGTCTGTCTGTCCGTCTGTATGAACGCGTCGATTTCAGAGACTACAAAAGCTAGAAAGCTGATCTTGGTCTCAATCGGTTTGTATATACCATACGCAGATCAAGTTTATTTCAAAACATCGATAACTCTTTCCGTTTTCTTATTATCGATATTTATCGCTTTTTTGACTCGGTTTTTTAAGCATAACTCCCAAACTATAAAAGCTAGAGCCACCAAATTTATTTTTTTATGTTCGCGTAAAACATACGAAGAATTTAAGCCCTTCAGGTTTTGGATACCTCCCCCAATCGCCCCCAATATCAATATAACCAAAAAAACACAAATCAAATACTACACACGTGCAAATTGGTTTGTAGATACATTTCGATGATCTCGAATAAGTCCTGAAAATTTCATAACGATCGTACATTTAGTTTACGAGCAAATCAAGAATCTATTTTCAGTAGTGGGGCAAAGCGCAGCTGCTTGGCAATTTCTGTGTACATGTGCACGCATACATATGCACGTCCAGAAAGTCTTGCGTTTTCCTAGGAATTTTTTTAGGCAACGGTTAAATTGAATTTTAACACAACGAAGTGAAGTAAGAGCGTGGTCCAGTGGGTAAGAGTTGTGCGTAACCGCGGAGGTCCGGGTTCGAATTCAGCGATGGTATGGTGGAGCAATGATGAATTGTTTTATTTTTTTATTTACTTATAATTATTATTTTTATTAATTTGTATCGTTTTAATGACAACTGCAAAATTTTCGTTTTCCTCGCCTTTTTGCGATGGTTAAGTAATGTTATATCGTTCGCGAAAAATGTGGTAGTGTGGTGCAGTTGGTAAGAGTCGTGCATCTTAAGACGGGGAGACCGAGTTCAAGCCCCGGCTGCGGAACATTTCTTTTCCGTTGGTAATTGTTTTTTTTTTTTTATTATTATTTTTAATAGGATCCATACTCATCAACTGCCGAGAGTGTGTGTGTATGTGTTCATTTCTGGGTTCAGGGTATCTACTAGTCGGGCGGTCCCGACTAGAGCAATCTCACTTGTTATTGTTGCAGTTCTAAGAAAAACAGAACTTAAAAGTTTTTGGATAAGTAAAGTACTATAAAAGTGATTCTCAGTCATCGAAACGTATTAAATTAATACACGAATTAAATTAAACAAAGAGCCCCATAGAATTCAACCGACAAATGCACGAAAAAGCCAGAATAAAACCACAGTAGAGGCCACTTCTTAGATAAGTTGACCGTGTTGAATGGAACACACGGGTGGACCAACCACCGCCACCACCACCACCACCACCAGCAGCCACTCGACCGACACACACACACACACACACACATGCACAGCATGCAAACAAGTGTGTCCCTGTGAGTGGAGGAGTCGTTTATACGCTCAGCTTTTTGATTGAGATGTGGCACAGCTCACATGACTGGTCATATTTTCAATGGCTTAAAATTACACTGTCCTACACAATTATCTTTTAGCCGTGATAAAAATCATTTTCATCAATTTGAATACGAATCTCGTTCTCGTTATTTAACTTATTTTCTTAATTTATAAAAACTTCAAAAATGTCAGAGATATTATCCAAAATAACACATTTTAGTGTTATCTTTTTATGGATGAAATCAAAAAGAGCAGATAAATCGATTCAATTCATCGATAAAGGCACAAAATCATTAATTCATCCGGTTCTAACAATGAGGCGATTTAAAAATTGTGTTGGACAGTGTATCCATCCGAGAGTTGGAGGCACGCACAACTTCTAATTAAACAAACATTTTGTAATTTTCGTTTAACGGCAAAACGACGACACGTGGTAGCCTCTCAGGGGCGGCGGAGGCGTGGCACAAACCACTTAAGTGCCAAAGCAATTTAAAGCGAGGCCAAAACGCAAAAACGATTTTGCTGCAGGTTAAACAGTGACAGAGTGTGAGAGAGAGAGAGAGAGAGAGAGGGAAGACGAGAGGGTGACTGACTGTTAAAGAGTAAAAGAGGAAAAGGCAACCAACGCACCCAAGTTGATTGTAAATGTAAACCCGTGTTTATGTGTGTATTGATAAGTTTACATATGTATTTGTGTAAATATGTGCCCAACATATTTTGCAAAAATAAACATAGCCCCCAGCTGTAAGCATAACCTCACCCTAAATTTTCTCTTCTCTTTCGTTTTTTTTTTTTTTTTTGGAGGTGGAAGTTCGGTCAAATATTTTGGTGCTGTATTTGGAAATAAGTTGGCGTTGCGATATCTCGTTTATATAGTTTAAATTTATTTATTTATTTATTAACTGCATTTTGTTTATTTCTTCATTTGAGCCGTGGGCTGTGGGTTGTTTCCTACCGACAGATGTTCAAGAAACTGCTTTAGGTTGGTCTTAAAGGTGAACTAGCTTTCCTTTCCAGGACTCTCGCAAAGTAACCGAGGGTTGTGGAAAATTGGTGGAAGTTTTCCCCCAATAGCTGGTTGGCCTTTAAATTGAAGCTGATATTTATGTGCCTTGATTATGAGTACGCTATATTAGCGGCAAGTTCTTTATCAGACAATTAGCACTTTGTATCTTTGGGGCAAACTATCGGAGCATCCGCAAAAATTATTTATAAAACCATCCAAGTACAGTGGAAAAGTTTTCGCTCCCTTTAACTTGTTTCCCATTTCTTGGAAACTTAACTCATAATTTGCTGTTATTTAAAACCATTCATTTCCGCTCATTTTACTACTCGTCGTACAACTGTCCCCCTGCAAGCGCCTTTCTGCCCGTCTCCACCACCACCCCTCCCCCCTTCTCGCCGGCGAAACGCAAAATGGTGTCTATTTTTTGACGCACTCGCTTTCGCCACTATCGAACCAAGTCTTGGGTCCTGTGAAATCCATTAAAAGTTTTACACGAAAATAGTTGCACACTAAAAAGCTATAACTGTTAAATTATAGTATCCACCAAAGTTTACCAAGCGAAGAGGGTGAGAGGGCCATGTGCAAGGGAACCTGACGGGACGGACTGAGGGGGAGGGGGAGGGGGGACACAGCAACAGTAAATAGCAACTGCAGTAAACTATAAAATGGAAGCAAGTCCAAGAGTTTTGCGCAGCCTTATTAATAATTTTTAATTTCCTTGATGACTTCCAAGTTATTAACATCGACACGAACAAGGAATATAAGTATCGTAGTTACTTTCTACTGCATGCATACCAACTTCTTCCTCTCCAGCCACTCTCTTTCTTCTCCCTTCGTCTCTCTCGGACTCCTCCTCCACCTAACTGCGCTGGACATGACAAAGTTTTTGACAACATGAAGACGAGTTTTACTCGCATTTTGTTTATTTTTATAATTATTGCATTGCTGCAACAACAACAACTGTGAGAAATATGCACATTTAAAACTATTTTCAGCTTTAGCACAATATTCAACTGATTTCTATTTGGTTGTGGACTTACGCAACTTTGAAATAACTTAGGTGGGACTTTATAGCGATGTCAACGATTTTTTCCAGTTTTATCTCGATAATAACTATCAATACGATTTTCGAAACCGAAAATCTATGTTTAATTTGGATTCTCAGTAATTAGAAAGAAAGAATGAAGGAGTTTAGTTTACGAACTGGTTGGTTTTCGCCTTGTTTAGGTTTAAATGCAAATAGTGGGAAACATTGTCATCGGCGCCAACCGACTGCAACAATGCTTGTTTGCTTTCTTTTGTTTGTAGTTACCAAACTTTGCATTTTTTTAAATCTCATTTAAGTTAATTGTGATAAATTAAAATCAGCAAAAGTTTCTTTTCTGTAATATATATTTTTAAAATATGTTTTAAATGTCAAATAGAATGTCAAAAGAAGAGTTTAAAAAGTGTTTTGTTTTCATTGAGTTCTGGCAAACTTGCATTGTCCTGCGCTCCTTTGCTTGCTCTATTGTTGGGGCTTTGTTTTAATGACATCTGTCAATATTTGCGTTGAAATTGTTGCGCTTTAATTACGTATAACTTGGTTTTATTGTCAACGATCTTTGTTTGATTTTATCTGGAAGAGTACGTACAAATTATTGAACTCGATTGAACCGACTGGATATATCTAAATGAATTAGTTCCATTTATATACTTTGATTTCGCTGCGTCGTCGACTTGTTCATGGAATTATTAATCACTACACGTGTCCGGTGTCAGAGCAAAACAAATTACTGGGGCAAATATCAGGCAGCAGGGAAGAAAAACTTTGAAGGCAACTGCAATAACTCTAAAAAATAATTTAGATTTCCTTTAGAAATTGCTGAAGGGAATGAACAAAAACACACACAAACACAAACACTAAACTAAAAAAAAAGAAGAAAAAAGGGGGGGGGGGGGGGGGCAAAAGTTGTCGCTGTGGCAACTTGGCTGCGTTGCTTGCCAGTTGCACAATGCCAAAAATGTCATTTGTCAAATGCAAACAGCTAAGAATAAACATCAACGGAAGTAATGCAGCCACAAAATACATAAAACAAGCGAGCGCAACAACAACAATCAGAGAAAACACTGAAAAGTGTTGGGGCAAAACCAACAGACAGAGCAGCTAATTATCAGCAACAAGAACTGTGCAACTTCTCAGCAAAACAAGGCGACTGCTGCAGGACGATGCGAGAGAGGCGGCGGGTGGCGGCAAGAACTTAGAGTATTAATGAATAGCAAACGACTTTGACTTTGCCAGTGAGTGGGCAACCGAACAGGGCAGCACAGATCCTAACCCACATACCTCTCTCTCTCTCTCTTTTTAGCAAGGTGGCAGTTTTTACTGAACGTTGAGTAATTTGGCCAAAACTGCAACGATAATAATGACAACGATAATGATAATGACAATGATAATGACGATGATGGTAATGGTGATGGTGATGACGGGACTCTGCTGATGATAATGGAATTGCATTGAGTGCTGCAGCCAGCGACATTGGCTATTAATCATCTTTAAACAAAAGACAGGCAGCAAGCAGCATCAGCGACTACCACAATAACAACAACAACTCCTGCAGAGCTCCAGCAACAACAACGAAAACATAAACAGCAGGTTAACCCTTTCCGGCATCAATGACGCCTTCCTTGAATTTTCGTTAGCTTAAAGGGTTGAGTCCTGCACAGTGGAAGCATTTCAAATCCAATTCTAAACAATCGATAATCGAAATATGACAAAATTCATTACGCATCACATTTAGCACATTGGGCAAATAATACTATAATAATACCTGATTTTGTACAAAAAAATCAAACAAAACCATATTTTCTCTGTACGTAAGCATTGGCACATCGATTAACTGTTCCGATTTTGCAATCTGGTAAATCGATAGTCGATTGAATATGTTACAATCCAAAGTTATTTCAAAATACTCGAGCAAATAACGTTTCCCCGAAATATTTTTTTTTTCCAAAATATGTTTTTTTTTGTATTTAAGCACGAGTATGCATATGAAAAGACTAAAATGTTTAATAAATTGTTATTACATATAAATACACTGGAATATCAATAATTCGATAAATAACTATCGGAATTTCAATTTAACGAGGTTCAAAAAGAAAAAAATAGGAATCAACAGGACTTTTATATTTCAGCTTATTAAAACATTTGCTTATCTAATTTACTTACGGTTGACTGCTAATAAAATTGGGAAATATATAAAAATGCCAAGCTTCAAATTTATTAAAAATAATTAACAGTAATGCAGTATCCAATGGAATCAGACGAGAATGATAAAAATGTTTTTACGTTTTGCATTACGAAATAGAATTTCACGAACTACCGAGGTTTTTTTGAAAGACCAAGCTACTGGTCTCTTACGAGTTACTAATATTTTTGATTTATCGGGGTACGGATAAATAATAATTGTACGATTATAGAACAATCTTTTCAATAACTATCGGCTCTGCACCACTGTGCAGGGCGCAGCGAGCGCAGTCAACAATGACAGACGAGCAAATGCTCTGATGTACGATGGGCTGCTGGGGTGCTGTTGATGTATGTCGCTTGGCTGTTTGTTTGTTTGTTTGTTTGGGGCCGGAGTTGGGGCCGGGATCGGAGCCATGTTCCTTGTCGTTGTCGTCGTCGTCATCGTTTGTCGCATTGTCAAGAAGATGCATGTTGCTTGTCTTGCCAACAGTGCAGGCCCCTCAATGTCTTGGCGACCATCGCCGTCGCCGTCGCCGTCGCCTGCCCAATGCCCCAAGCCACCAAGCGGTTGGGGCGCATTAAATCAGCAATTGAAACAACATCACTCATGACACGTTTTGGCTGGGCTGCGATGAGAACGAGGTTGACATCCATTTTGTGTGCTCGTCGTGCTTAATTTGCATCCAACGCAAACACCCACCCACACAGACGAACCCACACTCACGCCGTACATTTGAGTTCCCCCTAAAGTGCATTTAGTTGCAAGCATTTATTGTTTGCGGTCAAATGTGCTGGTCAGGACGGCAGGTCCATCTGACTTTCGGTCATTGTCTTTGCTGCTACTCTGCTCCATTGTTGTAATGCGGCACGGCCGTAACTCTGCGTGTGTGTGTGTATGTGTGTGTGTGTGTGTGTTTGTGTGTGTGTTCTGAGTGTGCGGCCAACATATTGCAACGACATAAATGCATAATTAATTTGGATTTCTGAACATCAACTTCTGGGCGTATTTGTACGGCATCCCCTGCTCCCCCCCTGCTCGCGACTCAACTTCAATTTAATTTTCACATTGAACTATTTGGCCTGGTCATTCCTGGATTATTTACAGGTTTCTTGTTAATTAGCCCTCGTCATCTATTATTTATTTAACAAACAACGAAACGAATTTAATTTTGCTAAAAAGTGTATATTTTTTTTAATTATATTAAATTGTTTTTATAGTAAACTAAAATAGTTATATGTAGACTTAAGAAATAAGATAACTTATCTGAATTTGATTTACTTATTTTCATTTTATGTCAAGAATAAAGTTATCCTTCAATATCTATGTATATAGACCTAAATCAAAGTATTTGTTTCTTGCTATACTAATTTGAATTTTGAATAGTTAGCATTAAAGATATATCTTATGTTTGTTGCGTATATAGAGGAGTTTTTATGGTTGAGAGTAAGTCCGAGAGCTTTGGCAACTTTAATAATTGATATTATATTTATTATTCCATGCAAGCTTAACTAAGCAAAAGTGTTATGAGAGACTTGCTTGGTGCCTGGATGAGGCCTTTGGCTCGGTAATTTTAAATAAATTCAAATTACTTATTTAAGCATTGCACTAAAGAAATGTATATAAATCAGAGACGATCATGGCCCGACACCGCTGTCGCTGTGTTAACCAGCTAAAAATGAAATACTTCATGTGCGCACACTGAGCTCATTAGTATCTATAATTTATGTCAAACTTCTTTATGTGAAGTTCCATCGGACCGCAGGCATCTTGCTGGCAGCGACTAGAAGACCGACTGCCAACAGCCGCCCCACAAATAACATCGACCCCATGTCGCCCCAGGCTCAGGCCCGGTCCCGCTGCCATTCACCGACGCGTCGCAGTCGACTTAAATCATAAAATCATGAACATTCTCTATGAACTTACACACACACACACATACACACATATATTTCGATGCTGGCAGACTGCGTTGCAAATAAATTTCAGTTACGTATAAGTTGAAATCGCGTTGTAATCGTTTCATTTAATGGGAAGCACGTGTGAAAACTGCAATTTCTCAGAGTCATCTGCACGGTAGGCAAGAGGGGGAAGGGGGGTGCCGGCCTTGGGTTGTCGGACTAAAATTATATTTCAGAGCAGCAGAAGAATCGCAACAGCGGCTCATTAGTGTTAAGGCATCGAAGCGACAGTCACAAGTTAAATGTCTCTGCAAAACTTAATGTGTCAGTTGTTCGGATTCCCAGCAAAGGGGATCTTTCGGCTATTTATAGATTTTTCAGATTTAGATTTGCTTAAGCAACAGAGATTTGCCGATGGTTTAGTTGCATTCAGCCGTTAAGTAAATCATAATCCACAGAGGAGGAGGGGGGGTGAGAGATTTTTTTTATTGCATTCCATCTTCTTGCTCTTACCATGAGCATATAATTTATGCGTCTCTTTAAAATTTGACTTGTCGGAACGGGACTGTTTTTCAATTAAGACAGCGAAATGCAAATTTATGCAAATCCTTGGCCAAAACTAAGCAACATTCAAGCAGTCTGCGACCAGGACAAACTCAGCTCAGTGGCCAGCGGACCGGCTGCCAGAGGCAATGCCATTTTGTGACATTGTTCTGCATAATTTGCACCTTGGGCTGTAGATCGGGCTGCCAAACTACCGTTGGAGCTACATAGCCACCGTTAAATTAATAAGACGTAAAATTTTCCATTTTAATATTTATGAGTTTTCGCGCAACGTTGCGACGCTTCGCGATGTTTCAACGGAATTTTGCATACTTTAACCAACGTTAGCCGTGGAAATGAAATCATGGCAATATTTGCGTCAAGCTTCATTTCGTCGCTGCTCGGCGGATGCCGAAAGCGAGAAGTTTCTATCTTTCAGACCATTAGCTACACATCTCAATTTAATGCATTAGTTGGAAATGTAAACCGATTTGCAAGAAAATGCCGCTATCTGAACAGATATTAATTATTCATCGATGTTTTCGATGAGTAAGTATTTGATATCATCACTAAAATGAATTTGGTGAAAAGCAATCAATTTTAGTTGTTTGGTTGAAGAAGTAAAGCAAAGGTAAACCTAATAGAAAATTGTCAAATTGTTACTTTCTTACTTCTTAATGGAATAATTTTGAAATCTTTTCAAATTATATTTGACAAGGAAAAAGGTTCAACTTCTTATGAGCTTTGCCATACAACAGCAATAAGCAGTGGCACACAAAATAAATCTGGTCAACCAATTCATTCAAAGCCAAACATTTTCGAAAACACCTCCCCAGGCAGGTGCTTTCAATCAGCCAGAGAAGCTGACGTCCCAACAAATTTGCCTGTCTACTTTTCAAAAATTTCTTTTCTCCTTTTTGTGGGCGGCCAAAGCCGTGAGGCGCCAGGTGTGAGAGGTGTGTGCAAGTTGTCAACGTTCACATTGAAAGTAAACGTGCGATAATAAAAAGTCATTTCTGTGTCTCGTGCCAATCGCATCGTCCATTTCCCTTAAATGCTTCAGTGCTTAACAAAAAAAAAAAAGAACAGAAAAATGCAAGAAATGCACACAAGGCACGGGCAACAACACGGAGGAATACGGTAGAAATATGTGTTGTTGGGCTGTTGATGTTGTGATTGTGATGATGATGATGATGATGATGATGATGATAATGATGATGATTGACCTGGCTAAGGCCTTGAACTCAGCCCGAAGCCGGTCGGTCAAGCCGGTCGTTCAGTACCCTGACTATTTCCCTGGGTGGAATCTCTCCCTCCTGCTCGTGTTATGTTTAATTGAATGCGATTTCATTACGTCGCGACGCTCAGACCGTTGCCTCGCATCCCCTCAGTCCCGCCGCTGCCCCGCCGCACACCTTGTGCATTTCCAAGTGCCCGCCCTCGCCATTGAACGGGTTGCAGCATGGAATCACTGTCGAACCTGGCCCAGCGGAAATTGAGGCATTATTGTGATTCACTGATTTTGCGCTTTTGCTCCGTACACCTCGTCCTCTGTTATCCGCAAAGCTGACTCCAGTTCACCCGGCGCTGCCTTGTTGATTTTGGCATTTCAATGGGTTTTTGTGTGTGTGTGTGTTTGTGTGTGTGTGTGTGTGTTGGCGATTCGATCAGGTTATTAAGTGCACACACACGCACGAAGCGACCAATGGACATGCCACCCACATGAACACCCACATCGACATTCGGTTGTCCATTCAATTGCTCTGCCGCTGTTCGCTGTGAGGTGCGAAACTAATTTGCGCTGAAATTAGTTTTCTTTCTTTTCGAAATTGACGTTGCAACCCCATTTTCAGTGCATGTTGCATGCAGAGCGAAAAAGTCCACCAGAGGCCGCCATTAGACCCGGCCAATTCAGCAGCTTCGCACATTTTTTGCCCAGCAACATTTTAATGAGCCGCACATGTCCAGCCGAACGTCGACTGGCTGCTGGCCTCGTTAAGCATTTCGTGCGTTTATAAATTTGTCCATCGGAGCATTAACGAGGCGTATGGCATCATGCCGTCCATGATTAGAGCGGCATGCGTTTGGGGATTTGACGGCTGGCAGTGAAAAAGCCAAGGGTAGACAACTATGCCCAGTCAATGTCCATTGTCTATTGGCCAAGATCAGACAGAGCTTTACACTCTATCTTTTCGTAACACACATTCCGCTTGTCAAAGTTGCCTGATTTGATTTTTTGAGAATTCAGATATAATCAGTGGTTATTGAATATATCACAAGTTGTAATATTCCCAAGAGGACAACTGTTATCGATTTTTTCTGTGGATGAGTTTCAGGTAGAGTTTCAGCTTTAACTCAAAAAATACATATGAAACCTGTCATTAATGAAGACATTCTTGATGCTGCCGTTACGGCAGCTGTAATCCACACGTACTGGAGGAGCACGAAAGTGACTCCAACTGAAAACCGCCCATCCCCTCCTCATAATGCACCCTTCCAGATGCCTTGATTCAAGCCACCGTCACCGCCGAGTCGAAACAAAGGAAACGGAAGCAACTGAGCACACTTAAGTGAAGCGCGTAATTTGAGCCACATAACAAGTGCTTCAGAAAGAGGAAGAACAGGAGCGAAAGCTAAGATAAGCCGAGGCAGGCCAAGTGAAGGATAAACAAGCAGGAAAATGTTAAGAAAATAGGATCAATGGCAGCTTTGCACGTTTGCCGAAACAAAATACAGGCAGCTCTAGAGCCAGGTCCAGCATGAACAAACAAAACCGGATTCGGGCCATCAACTGACCGAAGACCGAAGACCGAAGTGAAAGGACCCCAGATGAGATGCTCGCTTATGTCACATAGACAGCACCAAGTTTTTGTGGAAGGGGGGGAGACTAACAACGCATGTGACAACGTTAAACTGGAAATCATTGCACGGTCACGTGTCAATCTTTAATGTGCCACCACCAACCATACCGAACCCACATTATACAGCTGTGTCCTGGGGTGCCTGCCAAGTGAAGCTGTCAGAGCGCATTTGACTTTTGCATCGCCAGTGGAAAAGCTTTCCCTTCCATTCCTTTAACTCAAAACTATGTTTCCTGCATACAATAAGAGCAGTGGAATAAACTTATATAATGTTAAAGTCTGACTTAGCGTTAAGACTGCGTCCGCAATGCTATTGGGTATTAAATTACCGGTCTTAAGTGTTGTCATTTCGCTCGATGGGTCATCAGGTAGGTGGTTGTGTACGTTGTGTACTCCTTGTTGTGTGCTAAAAGCTCTCTTGGTTAGTTGATCCAGGAAATAACTGCAGTTCATGTTTCTAGTCGAGTAATTTGGCAAAGCTACTTTGTTACCGAACAGGGACCAAAGTTGCCAGAGAACTATTCAAATCTATTACTAATGCTAAACTATTAAAAAAGGTCAGCTGTCCAGCTGTAATCCCAATGTCGAATCACATTCTCGCCGGAGAATGCATGCCATGTCGTCAGCCATATGTAGACATCTCGGAACGAGGCTATAAACGGTTCATGTGATTGTGTCCCAACTAATAAAGCCCTAAAACGCTTCACAGCCCACATTAGAGCCCCCGAAGCCCCTGCAGAGACAACCAGAAAGGGCAACACTTAATTTCAATTGCTGCAATTAAGAGTAACCCACGTGGAGGAAACAGCCCCCTTAATATGTGTTTAAGAAGTTGGTCACTTTAAAAAACCAACAGGAGCGAAGCCCAAAAGTTCCCAACTCATGTGTCTAATTAACCAGCTATGAAAAGTAAAGGGTTAAGGGATTCCCCTTCAGTCACATTTCACATGTGATGCGCAACTTGCCGGCTGACCTTTTTTTCTAAATCACAAGCCACAAGCTCTGGCCACGGTGGATCAGGGCCACTGTCAGGCCAAAGGGCCCAGACACCGCACCTAGTTAGAGCGAATAGACGGTTCAGTGCGGCCCAACCGTCTACCCGACCGGCTGGCTGGCTGGCTGGCTGGCTGGCGGGTATACCACCCGGCAAGGCACCCGGCTGAGCGAATCAGTCAACCCTTAAATTGGTACGCAATGTCAGCGATGAATTATCTGCAACCTGCTAAACAAGCAAGCCAAGCGGGTAGTCGAACAGGAGAGCCACCGAGTAGCCAACGGAGCTCAGTGGGACAGCGGCTAAAGGGGGAAGAAGGCATCGTTTGCTCGCAGAGCTTTTGTCAAATGTCGGCCGATGTCAAAGCAACGCGCGCCGTGGTCATAAATCACAGGCGGGCCACCGAATGTCCAAAGCAAAAACCGGGCTGGGGCCAGGCCATGCAGATTGGAGCAATAATTTTCCTACACTTTAAAGTTGACTTATGCGAAGGGTGTACATGTTTAAGGTCCAATGAACTCCACGAAATGTGTTTAAATTTGGTTGCCTTTGCCAAGGCAAATCTTATCTTATTTAAGATACAAAGCCAAGTGTGCGACGATACCCGGAAACACATCAGAAACTTGCCGATCCAACAAGTAAATTTGTAATCAGCTAAATCAATTAGCTTCATACAAATGGGATTCAAATAAAAAGATTTGTGGTTTACGTAGAAACTGGCATAACTCAGCCGAGTCCAGCCCTCAATCGAAAAGAAGAAACATATCATTTAACTCTGAAGAAAATCTTAATTAATGTGAATTACCTATTTTCAATGAGTACAGCTTAAAATAATAACTCTAGGTCTTAGGCATTCATATATGAATTTTGAACAGAGCTGCTCTTTAAGACATTCGATAAGAAAGAGTTCTCAAATCTGTCGTTGAACAGGGTATCTTAAGTTGGGATTCAATTGCGCCCAGTTACTGTACAGTCATGGGCACAGGCAGCAATTGTTGTCCCTTTGAGGGGAGGCTCGGACTCAACTCAAGTGTAAAATTAAAACTCGAGCAATGAAAAATCATCAACGTCAGCCACATTCACTCTGTGAGGGAGGAGACACGCCCATCCCCAAAAAAGCCACAGGGCGTTCTGTTAAAAAAAGAAGAAGTAGTAAAAACAGTAGCAACAATTTTTTAAGGGGATGCTGACAATGCGTCTGGGCAGACTAGTACAAAAAAAAAAACAAAATATATATATATATATGAGCCGCAGAAACGCCCAACGATCAAAGGCAGCCAAGCTGCGGGTGTGGACCACTGGGTGGAATAGGAGGAACTTCTTCAGCCGCACTGACGAATAACGGCAGACGCCGGCTGTGGGGAGACGATGACAATGTCAATGGCAACATTGAAACCGGAAAATTGCTGCGGGTCCTTGGCAATTTATAAGCGACCCGCCTGAATTCCCATCGCCCATTGCGCATCTCCCACAACACATTTATTGATAATTTTTCAAGAAAATAACAGAAAAGAAGAAAAACTGCGCAAAAATCCATGCCTAATTGAGACGATTAGTGAGTGGGCGCCCCAGACACACACACACACAAACACACACGCAATCAGTTACATATCTGTAATATCTGGAAGTTGTGACGTTTCAACCTTTGACATGAAGGAGCCGTGTAAATTATAAACTTCAAGTAAATTGTGTTCTATCCGAAGTGGTTGCTTTTTGACTCTGCCAACACGCCCCGAATTTCTGAGACCGGCCTGTCATTGACATATTGCACGTCATCACCAAAATATTAACTGTTTATTGGCAGGGCCCCCCGTTCCCGTCCCCGTTCCCGTCATCGTCCCTGGCATGGCCTGTCAACAGTTTTTTGCTCCTGAAATAGTTAAAGAATTGCACAGATTTTTATCTTTTGCGTCTTGAAGCTCGCTGTGCTGATGGCCAGCTTAAACTTGGGTAAATCTGAAAAAGTAGCCGCCAACTACTTTTGCTGTACGGCAAACTAACTAAGCCACCCTGTCAGCCGCACACAAATACTAAATGTAAATTGGCGTGGCTCGACCATTTTCTGAAAGGGCAACTTAATTAATCCGCCCACTTTGTGGAAAAGCTCAGCCAAAAAATGTCAATAGCACACAACTCGCGACTTTCCAAGCAAGTGGCATAAAAAAATACTTCGAAAAATATAGAGGGGGACAAAAAAAAAAACCAGCCTCAGCAAAGAAACGCAAAGTTTTCGCTATTGCCATTGCCTTTTCCGTTGCCAGCGTGGTCGTCGTCGTCGTCGAGGATATTACAAAATCCATTAAAATTCTATTTCCTGCCATCAAACTGCCCAAAGTTAAATAAAGCGCGGCAAGTGCTCGCCAACCGTATAAATCGGGAACGCGAACCAGGACTGAAACCGAAAAATACATAATAATAATAAACGACGACAGCAAACAAACAAGCGGCAAAGTTTTCGGAGGCGCTCTGCAACTGAAATTAAAGGCAACATACAGAAACTGCCGCTGACAAATGCGGCAGTGGGGCGAGGGGCGAGCGAGGAGGCATTGAGAGGGGCTTAAGCACAACTTGGGAGTTGTTGGGACACTCTAAAGTGCAGTCGAACGATGGCTGCATTTTAAGGCAACTTAAAGGCAATGCACATAAAAAAAAAAAGCTAATAAGCCTGCAGTTGCCAGGCCCGAAGCAGCAGCAGCAATCACCCACAACCACCGCCGCCGCCACCGCCATCGCCGCTGACGGGTCGCATTAAAAAGGTATAAGCGCAGTTAATAAAGTTGCAAGTGGTCGTCAGCAACCTCATCTCGAGGGTCTGGCTGACATTTTAGTTGCACTCCTCTTGCTAGGTCTCCTATTTTATTATGAAATGCAGCTTTGCTGCCGTTGCTGTCCATATTGCTTATTAATCCCGATGTAAATCCTGCGAACTGTATCGTCCTTCTTTATGCCGCTGCTGCCGCTGCTGCCGCTGCTGTTGCTGCTGCGCATTATTGTTTGTTATTCTCCCCGTCCAAGCGTCAATAAATGTCGAACAACAAGCCAACAACAAGAGCGCAGCTACAGTAATCCCTCCACCAACAAGAACAGAAACAGGAACTTTCGACATTTATGCTCAGTTAGCAGAACAACTCAAACAACAACAACAACAACAACAAATGCATAGTTTAGATATGACGAACACAGCTCAGCCTGGCTAAAATGAGTTGGCGTTGAAAACCGTTCCCATGCCAAACCAAGAACTCCTCATTCTACGCCCGCTAAGCACCATGTTCAGCTGCATTTTAGCAATTTCATAGTTTTTCATAGTTTTTCATAATTTTGCATCATTTTATCAAGTATTTAGCCAAAGATTTATGTTTTAATTAAAACTGCAACGCGTCATAAACCAAGCCATGAGCGCATTCAGTGCGTCTGAATGAAGAGCTGAGATAAAGCAAACGCATAAATATGACATTATTAATTTGCCATTATAATTTGTAAATGTTCCAGTTCGCAGCAAACAGGCGTACACTAGTCGGGAGTGTCCGACTGGGAGATACCCTATGCCCATCGTTCAATACTGAACGCTTCTTCTTTTTCTTTACTCAGCCGCTTGGGTATTTATTGTCCGATCACTAAAAAATACTTTGTCAATTTTAATAAAGTTTTTTTTTTTATCAATTTTGAAAATTGTCTTGATCTAAATAAATTTTGAATGTACGAACATTCCAGAGACGCAAGTTATTCTGTTCTCTATGTAAACTGAGTATAAATAAATTCGAAATATTTAACAAGTTTCTGAATATTTTGGCAGTGATCATTTCAAGCGGTATGTAGCAATGCAAGATTTTCTGGAAACATGGTTTGGTGTGGCCAGCTGGAATTGGACATAAATTTGTTGTTGTCGCTGCAAAAGTTCATTTTTATTATCATTATTTTTGTTGTTTTTTTTTAAGCCGCATTCTTGACTTTCGTTCGGAATCAGGGCATGGCACCAGCCACTTGGCCGGAGCCGGGCAACTTTGCTGCAGAAAATAAACAGCAGCCGTTACCCGTTGGCCAACGTACGAAAAACAATTAAAGGAGTTCTCATCCCCCCTCATACGCATACATTCACATACATATATATATGTACGTGTGTGTGCACCCAGAGAACAATTAAAAATATTTTTAAGTAATTTCCACACGTAATCTTACATTATTGCTAGTTTATTTTCGCTTTCAGTCAGAAATGTGCAATGTATTGAATTCCGTATTCCCTGTCCCACAAATTAATTGGTTAAATTCGGTATATTCAGTATTTCCAAAAGTTGAAAATCCCCATAAAACTAAAGGAATATTTCTAATAAATTAAGTCAAGTCAAAATCTCAATTTCTTTATTATATTATATATTTCTGAGGAAGAAAAATCGGTGAAATTAGGGTTCTTGAATAACCACATTTTCAGTTAATTTTTCATTTTAAATGTTTACATTTCCCAATATATACAACAAAATATGTTCATCATTTAAGCACTCTATTATATCTGATTTCTGATTATATAAATAAAAATATAAATAAAAGAGGTATGCTGCAGTCGAGCAGTTGTTGGGTTTAAAGGTGCTGGCTCGGCTCAGTCAAACGAAAAAACATGAAAAATATATGGCAAGAAACTGCACTTGCAATGCGCCTGGTAACAAATTGCAGATGGCGCATGTTTTTAATTCATTTCGGCAGTTACTCAGTGGATTGTGCTTTGTTGCTTTTTTATGCAGTAAAACAATAATTGATACAACAAGTAAATAGAGTATTGCATGAGAGAGGCACAGTCTGCACTTAAATCGATACTCAGTTTTTGTTAGCATTGAACAAACTGTTGAAATGTTTTTCAAGCAGTTGAGTCTGTTGAGGCAGTTATATAATAGGTAAAATTCCATTATTCAAAAAAAAAGAAAGACATATATTGCTCTTAATCGTAACTGAAATTGAAATGTTTGAAAGCAATTTGCAGAACAATCAATCGATCGGTTTCATCTTATTAAAATGGGTGACACTGTTTTTAAAAAATGTGCCATTATAATTTAAAAAGGCAAAATAATACTCTTTATCACTTATCGATCCGCAATAATCTGAAGTTTACATTTTGATCTGCATAAATCTGATATAGTTAGGTAAACAATTCTGAAAACTCTGTAAACTTTTACACTTTTTCGTCTAAGAAATAAGGTGTGTCCTTGTTTTAATATGTAGAAGTACCACATGTACCGAAGTTGTCAGAGTCAGAGTTTGAGTGTTGTTGCCCATGGGTAACACTTTCCAACTGAAACTATTTCACTCATTTATTGAGAATACATTCATCAAGTATGCCTAAATTTTTGCCATTATATTTTCTATGATTTATTTCTGATGGAAAATAAGATGGGTGTTAAGTTAATAATCAATGTCCATGATTAAAATAACTACCCACGCCTCCCGGTTATATCGCACGCACTATCCTGCTTAATCTTTCTTATTCATTTACCGCCAGGGTAATTACGCCTAACTATCTTATTGTCGAAGGCAACAGACGGGAGGATAATGTTGTTCCAGCCGTGGAATTAGGCATGCGATGAGTTTGAGTTTCAGCGCGTTGAGAAGAAAAACAAAATAAGCTGCGTTAGGCAGCTGCTGCCTGCCTAGATGACGTCTAGGCAACGTCTGGGGGACACGTTGAAAACAATGAGCCCGGGAGACAACCAAATGACACTTAATTTTTCAAAATAGAGGACGACTCCGAGGACGCCCAATGAGACGCCGGCTGGAGGCTGGCGGGGCGAGCAGTCCGACACCTGTTCATTGTGTTAAGTGCAAAAATCTGTATAAATGCGCTGGCTCGTGTGTGTATTCGGTGCGGGCTGCTTGCTGTCTTGCTGCGTAATTTGTCGCCCAAGTAATTAGTGAGATTTAAATTGCTTCGCTCTCTTGTCGTGCTTCCGTTTCCCCGCAAAGCCCCCCCCCCTTCACTCGCCCTTTACTCATCCGCCACACTTAACGGTAAGGCAACACTTCGACTTATATTAAATGCATTAAGTGCTCGTCGCTCCCAACTTTTGCCTAAGCGTTTCAATTAGTTTTCATAGTCACGAGGTACCCCAATTCTCCCTCAATCTCTTCTCTCTCTCTCTCTCTCTCTCTCTGTTTCTTAATTAGTATATGCACACACACACACACAGATATACGTGTACATACACATACATACATATGTACTACTACTGACTGGGAGCAGAAAAGGTTCTCGTTTACGGTAACAATTTGCGTCTCGCCTTCAAGGCGGAACGATGGGTGTGGCACCTTGCAAATTGCGAGACAAACGCGTTAAATTAGCACAAATTGGATTTTAATTATAAAAAATGTTTCTCTCGCTTCGGCCAGACATTCGACTTTATAGCTGAATCCGTTTTTCGTGTGCCTGCCAACAAAGATGTTTCTTTAATTGCGTGTCAGGTGATGATAACTTATTTGAAAACTGGGTTAAACGAACGGAGCTAGTAAACACCCTTGACCTTTCTTCTGTTAACCCTTTGCAATCCTGAAATGCATCTAGATACATATCTATCTATCTATCTTTGTCAAAATATTACTGCTGCTCCGCTCTTACTTTTACTATTTAACTTTCGCCGATTACTTATGGAGAGTTTCAAATTAAAAAAGGAGGCATTGCCAGGGCTGCCAACCCCAAACATTTTCGTATTTTATTAAGATGATCTCATCAAAGAATGTTAACTGCCGATTGGATTATAGCCAAGAGATTGTCTGGGAACGTGCATATTTAAGGGTAACAAACTCATGGGTCATTCATTTTTGGTTGGCTTACTTGACAGAGTCTGTCTTACATATAGAAAAAGTGCAAGGATGTGGGCCTGGAAGAAGAGTATATTTTGTACGAGAGACGTCTTCGCATCAGTTTTCTTGGTGTGTTCATGTGTTTGCTCTCAGCTGTGACCATCATCCACTGTATGCTGTTGCTATTAACATGTGAGGTTTGCATTTATTATTCTGATAACCCTATTTGTGTTCACCTGTCTGCACATACAGTACGCGCACATAATTCATATCGATGTTGCATCTTATATTGGAGCTACCACACTCACGATTATAGCGCTGAGCATCAACTTTAATGAGTACATAGTAAGGAAGCATTCTTGGATAATGTACGTCACCTCGGTGATTGCGGTTACAAGTATGGTGGCGGTGGGTTCGTATCGAATTAATTTTATCAACCAATTAATGCTTATGTTAATGCTCTCGCAGATATTTTTCTTTATTTGTACCATTATCACAAAAACTACTGGGTTATCACATCATTTTATGACACATTCGTTCTCTATGCGATATACTTGTTTCTGCCCATACCCTTTGTTAAAGGTCCGCTCATACTTGGAGTTGCCGTTTCAATAGCGTACGTTGCCAATTTCTTTACGTGTTTAACCTCGAAGTACCAGCCAGAAGCACACCAAGCCAAGCACGTCAATCGCTTTATCTTGGATGTGGTTCACTACACATCCTTTAACATGCTGGGAGTGTTTTTTCGTGTGATAGGTGAAATCATTGTGCGCTCCTCATTTCTGGATCGGCATCAGTATGTGATGGAGGAAATTGGACTGAGAAGCGCTCGCAAGCATGAGAGACTCTTGCTTCACAGCATTTTGCCACCTCAAATAGCATGGCCCTTTCAAGAGAACATCCGTGGTCGCATTATACTATCTGGGAAGCGACGGGCCCATGCTCCCCATGCCAACTTAACAACGGAGCGCATAATGTCGATTCAAAGTCATCCCGATGTTAGCATACTGTACGCAGATGTTGTTAACTACACCCATCTAACTACTACCCTGTCAGTTAATGCGCTGGTGACGCTGCTGCACGATCTGTATGGCAGGTTTGACGTTGCTGCCTCTCATTTTAAGGTACAACGCATCAAATTCTTAGGTGACTGCTACTATTGTGTTGCAGGTCTGTCAGTGCCTAATCCAGATCACGCCAAATCTTGCATCGATTACGCACACTGTATGATTGGGCATATTCGCGAAGTTCGGTTAGTAGCTAAATTTATTAGTATTTATTGAAACGTTTCGTATCGAATACATTTTAGAAATAACCGAGGCTTGAACATCGATATGCGCATTGGAGTCCACTCGGGAGCCTTATTGGCCGGCGTTATTGGCGCCACAAAGCTGCAGTATGACATTTGGGGTGGGCAGTGAATCAAAGATTTGATTTTCTAATTATTCACCTGACCTATATATTAGGCGATGATGTGATGATCGCGAACAAATTGGAAGCGACTGGGCTGCCGGGTCACGTTCATATCAGCGAGAGAACACTCGGTTTGATAATCGATAATACGTATGAGATTCTACCCGGCACCAAGGAGGCCCAAGAGAATGCTTTCCTCAAACTGCACAATATTCACACGTTCCTCATTGCAGCAATCGATATAAGAACGACCTTCAGCTCGGAAAAGATGCATAGGTTTAACATTGAGCCGCCCAAAGGTGAAGGTACCCAGACAGTTGAGGAAGAGCTTCGTACTGAATTTGAAAAACTGCCAGTTAGTTCACTGAAGTGAGTGCACTGAAACTTATATGTATATATTTAGCTTGAGTAGATGTGTATTTGATTTGCCGCAGCATACGGAAGATATTTGGATTATGGAAACGAAAAAGGACGCACGACGGTATAACGCATCAGACTCGCCCACTAGTCGGTTGCTTCTTCTTACATTTTAAAGATCCTCGGCTCGAGTACAAGTATATGCAGCAGCCCGACTACACTCTAAAATACAGCATACTTCTGGCTTGGTGTCTTGGCATCAGTTTGATCTACGTGCAAGCTGCCAATCAAACTGTATGGACCAGAATGTCATTTGTTGTGGACATCTCCTTTTTCGTGACGATGAGCCTGCTGCTACTCGTAACCTGGTACAAAAAGCTCTGCTATATACGGTACAAGTCGGTTTTGCGTCAGTTTTCGCAAGTAAGCTGCTTGCTATTTCGTATTGGGGAGTTCTTGCAGCGAAGTCTCATTAGCCGAATTTTCATTTACATGTTCACCGTCTTTGGTTACTTCTGCCTGATAGCCGTTGTACTGGTGGGTAGACTGTATCTATTGGATTGGTTATTTCATTAATTCCTGCTCTATCCAGCTAGATTGTGACCAAGAGGAGCTGGTCATACTGACCATTGAAAGCAAGCTGTATCACTATGAAGCCGATCTGTATTTGTGCTTTCATCCTTGGGTGCTCACCAACATGGTCTGTCTCATGATGGGCGTTAGTGTTATATTTACGCGTATTCCCTGGATAATGAAGATAGTCACTAGTGCACTGCAAGCTATTACCTATGTGATCATTATATTTTTTCATTATGAGAACATAATGCATAATAGCATCACAACCAATCCTCACTTCTTTTCGGAATATGCACACAGCCTAATCATTTGCATAACATTATTAAGTCTGTACATCATGGAGCGACATGCCGAATTCAACAACAAGCTCACCTACAAGTGAGTTAAAACTGACATATTTTCATATTTTCCTATTGCATTTTTGTCGTTTGCACCTGCACCTGTAATTAGCTGGAAAGTAGAGCTACTTAAGAAGCAAGAGGATGCGGTCATTACCAATAAATCGATAACGATTCTACTGCAAATTATACTGCCAGTTCATGTTGGTAGGATTAGGATTTAAAACCATATTTACTCAATTTTAATCTTATTATCTATGCAGCCAATATCTTTTTGACCTCGCTGGAAAAGCACGAGCTTTATTATGAAGAGTACACAATGGTTTCGGTCATGTTTGCTTCCCTCCGAGACTTCCAATTGAGCTTGCCCAACTTACGTATACTCAACGAGGTCATAACCGAATTTGACAGAATCGTAAGAGCCATCAACACATGCCTAATAACCGAGGGTGTAATCCCATTTATTTATTTTATGCAGTTGTCCCATTACAGAAGGAAGTTTTTAGTCGAAAAGATAAAAATTGTGGGTTGTACATATATGGCAGCCTGTGGCCTGGACACGCAAGCTTCAGTGCTCGGCGATCGCGTAGGCGATTCCAGTGAATCTGTTTTGCGAGAGGGTGAGCAGCAGTCAAACCTTTCAATGTCACATCTATTGTATGATGTTTGACTATTTATTTCAGTGACACGTGTACAGCGCTTTTGTGAGAACTTCCGACAGGCCCCGGAGATACAAAATGAACAAGTCGTTTTTGTGCTAACCACATTTGCATTAGATCTAATGCGAACCATTTGGATGCTAAACAATGTCTATACTAGTATGCCATTCGATGAAGGAGTTTTCAGTTGCGATATGAGCATTGGTATCTCCTGTGGCGAGGTTATGGCCGGTGTGGTGGGCGCCTCGCAGGTTCACTATGACATTTGGGGCAACGCTGTGAATATGGCCTCGCGCATGGACTCAACGGGCATCCCTGGCCAAATACATGTCACCGAAGAATCTGCCCAAATGCTGCGCAATTGCGGCATTGAATGTGACTACCGCGGCATGACCTTCGTTAAGGGGCGTGGCATACTACCAACATATCTTGTTAAAATCGATGAAGACTACGAGTTTATATACAACTCCGAGTTCAAAGACGCCGAGACCATTTAATTTTTGGAATATTATAATGCATGTTTATTTTTATACTCAAAGTCAAAAGAATATATCGGGTTTGTTATTTGTCCGCAATTTTTCAAACTAAAGGTTAAGGCTTAGGCTAGAATATAAATTAAATAACAAATAAAAGTAAATCACCTAGCCGGGCTGCTCCCCCTTGTTTTAAACAACATATTAATTAAAATGGAAAACTAGTTCTTTACTTTCTTAGATTTGGTATAGATATAAAAACTACGATAAACTAGCTGCAGTGCGAGTAGCTTGGCAAAAAGTAATAAAAATATACAAGCATTAACAGTAATGTTTGTTGAGCGAATTGGTCTAACGCAGAGTAAATATAATCAGGACAATATACTTTGCCAGATGGAGGCCTGCAGCCAATGCCTGCTGCGTTGTACAAGAAATTCAAACAAAGACGCGTGTTGATAAGTAAACATTTCCTTGGGTTACACTTGACATGGACTAAAAACATTATTTGCACAAACAGAACACTAAATTATTTATTTCGATTGTATGTGTATATGTTGACCTGTTACGACGCAAGGCTCAAGGCCCGAGTGGCAGATATCCTGAATACAGTCCCCTTGTGCATTATTGCATGCATACACAAAATCAGACACGCATGCAGCACTTTGTTTAAGGAAATGAACTTCTGAACTTGAAGTAAGCTCATTATGAGAATTTTTCAGTGCTGGAAAAGGGCATTCAAAGCCATGTGAAATGCGCTTTTTCATAATTCCTGCAAATGGAGGTATCCAAAATCCGAAACATTTTAACATATTAAATATAATAAATTTTCATTTCTTCTTGAGATATGCAAAAATCCAACCGGAATAAAAAGCTATGAATACCAATATTTATAAAACTATATCTATAATATAAAATTAATTTGACCTGAGTTTTATGCACAAAAAGTTCAAAACATAACTTTTTGCACTGCTTGTTAAATTTTACCACACGTTTTCTTTAATAACTTTTGTATTTTTTATCGATCTTGATAAAAGTCGGTTCTTCGAGTGCTATAGTATATATATTTATACTTCCCAGTCCAATCTTTGTGTCTTGCTCTCTAAATAATAGGAAAACAGATACAAAAAGTTTGAATTTGTTTTTATCGATTTTAGGAAAACGGTAAAATATATCGATCATATATAAGAAACGTAATCTGTGCGTGCCATGGACGAGTCTAAATTCGAAAAGTGGAAGTCTGCTCTTTTCCCTGTTTCATACATTTGCACAAAACCATTATACTCCTTTTTACGCTGTTTCAATGGGTTCAGGGGAGCCCCACGCCCCCTGGCAAAAATTGCTGTCAAAATTGCTGTTCGCTGCCAGCGAATTTCGCATATGACACATGTGAGAGACAAACAAAAGCCACATGCGACCGTTGCTGAGCCCCCTAAGGGGACTCAACGTCCAACTGAACGAGCTACCAATCAGGTGTAATTAAATGCACGTCTATTAAGTAAAACTACTTTGATTAATTTCATGTTCTAGGGACAAATTTCACGATAATTTCACAACTAATTTGCAAAATGTCCCACTTGCATTCATAAATGCTGAATATGTAAGCAATGTCGAAGCTGTCGTTTATATCACTTATCAAAAATCCAATTAGGCGTCGTTTTCGGCATTTGCATCGACAAATTTGCAATTGCTAATTGGGTGCGCTGTGGCTGATGGGCGTCCCAAGTGGCTATGACTGGTCGCGCCATCTAATAAGGAACAGCTATGCCCTTGTAAATTTCCTTGCTAACGGTACCTATAACGGGACCCGTAAAACATACCCTAGGTAAGCTGAATTTCCCTTCCATTGCCAGCCTCCAATTAACTAATTTTTATTGTGTATTATACACAGATCAGTGTTATTTTAAGCTATCGACAACTTGACCTCGATAAGTATCGATATCAGAGATAAAAAGAGATTCAGGCTTGCACTTGTGTGTGTGAAAATGTATATATGCTATATTCATAATTTTTTAGATGTATTGCTTTCTTTATGTTTCAATATGCAAGTTTTTCCTATTTGATCAGCTGTTAAAGCTATTTCCATAAAAATTAAACTTACACACTTACAATTGCCTTAAATCTGCTTATGCCTGCGCAACATTAATGAACAATTACAAAATTATGAGCTGTTCGATGGGCCGACGAGTCGGGTCTGCTTTCCGCTAATTGCAGGCGGGTCCAATAGCGGGACGACCTACTTTCTGGTGAAATGCATAAAAGAATCGAAATTGGCGCTGCAAAGGGCACAAATTGCATGCATATTTAACAGGCTGACGGATGGGTCAGGATGGCGGATGGTTGATGGCTGATGGTTGATGGAGGATCGAGGGGCTTGGGAATGGCAATCGGAATCGACGAATGCCGAGACGTGCTAAATGGGCAAAAGAAAGTTGCAATCAAAGCCAAAAACTGCAAGATGTAAGCACTCTGCAACTGGAACAGCTCCGTCTGTTCGCCTGTCTATCATTTGGTCAATCAGTGACATTGCCACGCCCCACCACTGCCACCAGCCGCCTCCCAGACTGCAGTTATCCAGCCAGCTAAAAGTTAAACGCAGCCAAAGCGTGCAATTGCTCCAGAGTGGAGGCAGCAGGAGACAGCGAGGGGGACACTGGAGAACTCTGCAGATGATTTGGGGGCATGGCACGTGTCCAACGAGATGTTCCCACTATGCAACTGCTGGCGAGCTGGCGAAATAGTTGGCATCACTGCTTTTTATTTCTCTTGCTTTATGCTCATAAACTTTGCTTACGTGACAAGTTTAGTTTATTTCTTTAGTGGAATGGCGCGTTATGCGTACCCGGACTTCACTGGGCGGACGGCAGGTTGGAGACCTGAGGGAGGACTTTCGCCCGACTGCCTGGACGGGCTGCAGGCTGCCGCTTTTGGCGATGAAGTGTTGCTGTCGTAGTTTTCGCCTTAGAAACTAATGCAAAAGAAATCTCTAGTCGCCTAACAAATACCCTGTCCTCAAATGCAAAGCACAGCAAGGATTTCATAATCGGATGCTTGGACAGAAACAGGGTATTCTTATACTCGCTCCCAAAGAGAATGTGCAATGTCCGACTATTTCTTTCGTCGATTTCAGATTTGGCAAGTAGACTACTGATGACCTGCTTCAAATTACAAAAAGATACTGTCCCAACCTACAAGCCATGTTTGAGGACTAGAAATATTATATCTGGCTCACACGAATATTTATTTCAAAGCTTCAAAAATCTCTTGCAACATGAAGATCTTGAAGCTAGCTAGCCTAAACCCCTTCCATACTGTTTTTGTGTGTTTGATTTGTGTATACAGCTGCTGTTTTTAAGATAGAGTGCAGGGTATCTCCTAGGCGAGTCGACCATTCATTCCACTATTACTTATTTCAGTTGTGAGAACAGTCGAAACGAACATTGCGCAGTCGGTTACACACGAAAGTAAACTTCTGCGCTATGTTGACATGTATTTTTTTCAACGTGGTATCTAAAATAGTATCTTATAAAGTTTTATGTCCTATATCATGTTAAGCATGTTTTTATAGAATTTTGAATATTTTGGTTTACAATATTTATTTAAAATAAATTTTTTTTTTAATTTATGATATTTCTCTGAAGAGAACTTTCAAAACAATTTAATGTTAATAATTTGTATTAAGAAGCACAGAGAACTTCATATATGATATCGATATATACTTTTTGTCTGACATTGTGTTGCTTGATGCTAGACACATCTGCCCTCTTTTGTTTGACCCCGGATCCTTTGTCGAGGATACGGCTTGGTCTTCAAGGAATAACTGTACTCACATAGGTAAAAAAAAAAGGAAAAGGAAAAACGTTTATACGTACGAGTTTAACCTAGATTTGTTATGACATAAAATTATTACGAAAAATGGTTATTACCCCGTTTACGTTTGAGTGAACGCATTTGTACGTGTTGACAATTTGTTAGCTTAGATAATGTTACAGCTGCAACAGCAAGAACAAGACCAGCAACAATAATGCCTCAGGCAACTGGCAGAGCAAAAGAAAAAAAATAAAATAAATAAAAGGGACAAAAAGAAAGTCATCATCATTGCGTGCCTTTGGCTTTGCTTTAGTTCGCTTTGTTTTGTATTTCGTTTTCTTTGCTTTTTTGCCATGACAATTTTATAAAATTCGCTTTGGCATTGCAAGGGTTAGCCACGCAAACATAGACACACACACACATACACACACACACACACACACACCCGCACACACACATTTACAGCGGGTGTGACAGTTGGTCTGTGCGTGTCACAAGCCTGTCATTTTGGTTGCCACGCCCCCTCAGTGCCTCCACATTGTCGTTGACATGTCGGAATTTTAAAATTCTTTCGTCGCATGTCGTTGGCATGGAAATTGTCAAAGTTTAAAGCTGCCGCCTGGCCGTCGCTTTTCTTCGTTTTGCTCTGATTGCTGAAGCAACCAGCTGTTGGCAGCGTTTATCTCCCAGCGATCCCAGACTCAATCTTCATCTCAAATCCCGACCGGATCCCAATCCTCCGCAACCGGGCGCCAATTTTACTGTCATGCTGATTGTCACAATCAGTGGTATTTGCCTTTGACCAAAGTAAGCTTCATTTCTTGAACTTCTTTCGTTTTCTTTTGCCATTTTGCCTTGGTGTTTGGCCAAAATTGGCAGCATTTGTGCAAATTTCTCGGCGAGCTTCAAATTTCCTAAATAAATTTGGTCACAGCTATGCGAACTGAATGTTTAATAAGAAAACACACGCTCCAAGAGGCCATTCAAAACCTCTCGATAAACGAGTAGGGATAATTGGCGGTTGTATCGCTCATATTTCAAAAGTTTCAAATAATAACAGTCTTTGTAAATTCTTATTCAAATATTAAAATATCAAGCTAATTATATAGTTTGATGTTGGGTATCGAATGCTACTAAATTATGTATGTGAGAAATTATATTTATGGATAGCACAGGAATAAAGTTTTATAATCAAAACGAAAAATTACAACAAAAAAAAAATAATTACAAGCAACTTTAAAGGTCAAATATATATATTATATTATACCATTATATTTTATTTGAATATATTATATATGGGTTATTGGCAAATTGTTGTCATAGTCAAAAAATTAAACTAATATTAATTATATATTATTTCATTGTTGAAATCGTCAAGAATATCTAATTGGGAAAAATGTCTTTTACAAATAATATTTAAAAATATTTAAAAATAAAAAAAGGCAAATATTTTATATATAAATTTTGAAAAAACGAACGATATTTTGCGGCTAGCCATGTCGACTAATTTAAAAAAAAAAAAACTATTGCTCTCATTAAAAAAATGGGAAAGCACATTAAGTTACTTGGCTTAAAAGCTTAAGCACGCATCAGCAGTCGCCTAAGAGCAAACATAGCTCGGAATTAACCAACCACTTCCCTGCATACACACAATTACATACCCACACACACACACACACACACGTACTGAACAACCACAGAACACAACACAACTTTCACACACTTGCAGAATAACAGTGTGATGCGTACTATCCTGGGGGTATTGAATTAATGTCAAATTAGACTTCAAAATGCGTGTAAATTTCACGCGCGGTTACAAATAAGAATTATATGTATATACACCATAAACGAGTGTGCACAACAACAGCAACTGCGAGCAGTTCAAGACAGAGCAGCAGCAACCACATCAGCATCGGCCATAGCAAACAGATTGTAAACCCAGAGGGATAACAGAGAGATGCTGTGGAGTGAAGTGCCCGTCTGCCCTCATAATCCCACTCACATTCGGTAGCCTAAGGACAACATTTGTGCTCTCAACTTGCGTCATGAATTGCAGCACATATTTTAATCCCCATTAAAAGACATTTCTTTTTAGTTGTTATAATCTCTTCAACAAATTCAAAAGAGTATATCGGTTTTGTGCCACATTCCACTATTATTATTATTATGATTAGCGTTTGCAAGTTACTGCTTTGAAATGACTCTGTGGACAGAGTATTGTGCAGTTGATGCCGCTCGACAGTAAGCTACTTACTTGCAAAGTCTTACCTTTGGTGTCTTCTGCGTGTTTGGTGATATGAGAGTTGCTCATTATGTTGATCAACAGAGCTCCCATCTAGGATTCCTTTGAATGGTAATGCGTGCATGTGGCGAGGGCGAGGTAGCGAAGGGGTAAACTTTTGTCAGATGTATGGTATCTGCTCTGCTCAGCTTTGCTCCCTGCAGTGAGGTGAAACGTTAATCTAAATGCTGCGACGCGTTGTGGGGCACATGGTTCTCAAGTTTACATGTGTATCTACACGCATCCCCCATGTTGCTGTTGTTTGTGCGTTGATTAAGTTGTCGCCCAACTCTTTGGAGACACGTTAAAAAAGTGGAGTGAACTTTCAATGAAAACATTTCTATGACTGCTCAAGAAAGCACGTTGCACTGTGTTCCTGTCTCCAAGACGCGATTTTCAAAAATAATAATATATATTGTGAATAGTTCAGATACGAATGGAACTGAACCAATGATTTATAATTTTGTCAACTGATTATAAACAATTTTAACTATTATTATAACTGCAAAGCGTAGGGCATAGTTATAAACTAACAACCCAACAGTTTTTAATTAGCACCGTCTGCGATGGCCTTCGGCATACCCAACAATTCCTTCCAGCCAGAGAATTCAGGATTTCATATTCATTTTAAAAGCTAAATTTTTGGCTTCTAATGTTTTATTGATTATAAATATATAATTTAACATGTGTGACATATTTTTACTAGCCTGAATTGTGCGTGTATTGTAATGAATAGTGTTTCCGAATAAAAATCTTGTTATTATAGCGACATCTCTTTGATAAACTAAACATAATCAACGGGTCGTATATTAAAGACGGGTTATTAATATTGTTGCTATGTTCTTTATCATGATAAATATATGAATAGCACTTAAATTTAGCGAAATCTTAATCAGATCAAAATGCTTAGGCAAAAGTTAAAAGCTGAAGCGACAGGAAAATCAATGGCTAAAGATGAAATTGAAGAGATATTAAATGAGCGGCCACGAATGGAGTGAGAGTTGGGGCGAGCAAGCAGCAACAGTGTGGATTGAGTTGAGAGATAGTTTTGCCAAAAACGAAGACTTTTAAGCATAAGCACTGGCAAGGAGAATGAAAATGCAGGTTTTATGTGTGTGTGAGTGTGAGTTTGTATATACACACAAATAAGTAAGCAGGTTGTGTGCGTATGGGTGGATGCTTTTGTGTATCTGCGGTTGTGAAAGCTGCAAATGCGCTTTCAGTTGATTAAATTAAATCGCTAAAGCAGCCAGAGCTGCATCTATGAAAAATGCAGCCAGCCCCTGGAGAGCTGCTCGTGGGGGCACGACTGTGGCCAATGTACTCAGCGTAATGGCGACAAAGAGACGACGACGACGACGACGACGACGACGAAGAAGACAACCGCAAAGTATTTACCTATTTTATTTTATTTATTTATTTATTTGGCGTTGCTTTTTTTTCTATACGTTTTGGCTGCTTGCCTGTCATATGAAGTCGTCTTTAGCAGCATCTCCCACCTGCATCCCAATTGTCGCACAAACACTTCTACACATACACTAATACATATACACAATGCAAGCGTCATTCTCGCTGCACTTCCGTTTCCTGCTGCTTTCGCGCTCGCCTTTTTCTCCTCATTTCAAGTGTGTTTCCCGGTTGCCAACTCCGCCTTGACTCTCCTTAAACAATAACTTATCGAGGAAGAGTCGGTTCCCCCCTTCGCCTCGGCCCAGCCCAAGCTGGCTCGGTCTGACTTGGGGGTTGTCGGTTTACTTGGTGGCCTTCGAGTTTGTCTTCAGGTTTCGCTTCGCAAGCATCGGGGGATTAGAGATTTTTGTCAATGAAGGTAATTTGCGGAAGATTTTGTCTAGAATTTCAATTAGATTGACGTTTTACTCCAATGCTTTGTTCGTTATTTGGTACAACGCAGCCAAAAGTATATTTTATTTGCCGAGCAGCGAAATCTGAAATCTTTAACTTGGGGTTACCAGATGCTGGTTCGGAATAATCCCTTTATTAAATTTAATTTCCTTGAATTTATTTGAGTATATATTGGAAATCTGATGCGTTCATAATGCATTATCATTATACCTTATCTGTGACCCACATGTTAGGCTCACACTCGTAAAGTAATTAAACAGGTTTAATCATACTTTACCTTTAAGTAAAACAGCCTCCAACTACGTGGCAATGGTCCAGTCCACTGCCACGGCTTCCGTATAGTTGCCACGCCAGAGAACAGAAATGGCAGCAACTGAGCCACTTAATGCAAGATGCAAATGACTTTATTAACTTTACCCATAACGCAATCAACAACTTGCAAATGCCAAGCTATAAAGCCCAGCACCAATACCAAGTCCGGGCATCAGGACGAGGATGCCCAGGAGCCGGTTTGTCGTCGCCCACATGGCTAGCACGTGAGACGGCGACGGCAAAGGCGACTGCGAATGCGAATGCAAAGGAGAAGAAACAGAAGGAGAATCAGGAAAGCGAGGACACCGACTCATAATGCAATGCTTGCCATAAGCCGCGGGGATTATCAGTTGGCAAAATTAATGCTAATTACTTGAAAAATATATGAGCGACGTTTGTTGTGCGGGGGGGGGGGGTCTGTGCCTGTGGCTTGGCTGGGGGTTTGGGTCCAGTTGTTGAGTAGGACGAAAAAAAAAGTGGCTACCCTGCAAATATTTTGTTACATTTCCGTAGTGCTAAAGAAAAATGCGTACAAAATGCGGTGCAGAAATGCCAGCAAAAAACGAAAACCAAATGAGAACAGTGGGCTTCAAAAACTATCTATAATAATTGCAGTCCGTTCCTAAAATCAAAATACCTTGAGCAATCTGAATATTAGAATTGTTTTCTCAATTTTTAAAAGTATTTTTTTATTATTTCATAACTTAACTATCTCAAAAAAAAAAGAAACCATCTAATATATAATATTGTGTTTTCATTTGTGTCGGGATTCAGCACCCATGGTGGTTCCCAGGCGTATCCGTGCTCGTAATGAATAATCATAAAAATTGCATAAATTATATGCTGCACCGTCTTGCTTAACGCCTCCGGTGGCAAACAGGCAGACAGAGGCGAGCCCAGTGCCCAGATCGGGAAGGAGAGTGGCTGGCTAGGGGGATGCCTAAGTGGGCGCTCTGAGCGGCAAATGAAATGCAGAAATGTAAATCTAAAATAATTTACGCGTCTTTGTTGACTGCAGTTGCCGTTGCGTTGTTGCGACTTTGCCGCGGCTATAAAAACCTGCCGCTACTTCGCCACTCCCCCCCCTCCCCCCACCAACCCTATGTCTGCTTTCCGCATTGCTCTTTGTTTTGTGTTGTGTGTGTGTGCCTGTGTGTTTTTTATGGCGTCCATAACTGTTGCCACTGCTGCAACAAAATGGCGCCATCGCTTTGCTGTTGCTTTTGCCGTTGCCGTTGCCGTTGCCGTTACCGTTACTAGACGGCTTGCTTGTTGCTGGGGCTCTTTGGTTAGTTGTCTGGATGGGTGTTTGGTGAGAGAGGGGGCGTACGCGGGGATGTGAACCCTGGTTCGCATTTACATTTATGACTTGGAATAATCCATTATCAGGCATTTTGCAGGTTGCCTAGGCGAATAATGCACATAGACAATCCCGCAACTCTACCACACAACCAAGCAAAGGGCAGTTAAACCTTTGGTTTTAGTTTAAAAGTGGCTCGGACTCGCAAGATTAATTCGCCCTAGTTAACCCATTCAGGGATTAAGATATATTTAGTTGGCTCCCTTTTCCTGTGCGCTTTTGTGCATTCACTGATCAGAAAACACGGCGATAACCATAACACATACTCCTAACATGGATTCTTTCATAAATAAGCTCACTACACATATATTGTTGTTTGAACATCTAAGAGCGAAAACTTTTAAGTTGCAAATTGGTTTAAAGTTGACCGGGGAATTGCCTTGCAACTCCGTATATATAAACAAATATATGTACGTAACATTCAAGATATGCTAAGCATGGGTGGGTCTTTTCAGCTATTTATCCTGAACAAGAAAAAATATAACATTAAACCTAAAACCTAAAATGGTTAGACGATATATAAAATAATAATTAATATTTATTTTAATCATTTTAAAATTCAGCAGTTTGATTTAAATAATAAACTGAAAAAAAAGTATCAAAATTATTGAAATTTAAATACAAATTGTGTAATTCACTCAATGATAGTGGTTAATGATGATAAAGTTATAGGTAAATACTTGCATAATTGTTTGATTAATGTCAATAATTGACATCAACATTGCGCTCCAAAAAATCTAAATAGCCTGTGTGAAGGAGATACCGATGAGCGTTACACAGAGAGGAAATGACCAACAAATGGCGTGTCAATTAAAAGTTTAATTAATTTGCTGCACACACGCGCAGACACAACCAAAGCTAACCACACACACACACACACGCACACATATACAGCAATATGCAAACAGTCAGGCAATCAAACATACAAATGTTACAAACGCTTTCACGGAGGGCAGAAAGAGAGCGGGGGAAGCTGTAAAAAATCTTCTAACTAGCATCGAAATCAAATACCCTTTCAGCATTTGTTTCAGGTTGTCTCTGAGAAAGTTTTGATGTCGTCCCAATTAAACATTTAATTCAATTAAAACTAAATAAAATGTATTAAGTACTTAATACCTGAGTATAAATAAATGTTCTCTTATGAGCATTTCTCGTATGCATTGCCAACCTGATGACATAGTCATTATGCCGTGTACAGTGCGTATTCGGAATAGTGAACGAGCTCACCCCAAAGTGGGACTAATCCTATGAGAGATTTGCGTAATTATTTTAATTGTTTAATGTCATGTGGTCAGGTCTCTAACAGTGTGGGCATGTGTGCTTAAGTGTACATGTGTGCTTCTCTCTCTAAAAAATCTGTGCAGGGTGCGTTATGAGCTACAAGTGGCGCAGCAGGACGGACAGGTGGTACGTGGTGCGTGGGTGGTGCGTGGGTGGGCGGACGATAAAACAAATTGCGTTCCACTTGCGTTTGTTTGCTTTGAATGATTAATGAGTCGGGTGGGTGGCTGGTGGCACACCTTGAATTAGAGGTGGACGCTTTTTTCCTGCCATATAAGTTGACACTCGGGCTTTTCGCCGTACACATGTCCAACAGAAAGCAACTATTGGGACGACCAGCATGAATAGTTGAAAAACTTTCCAAACTAAGCAAAACCCTAATGAGTTGCCATTAGGAAAATGCTACCAGAGGATTCGCAGGTGGCAAGTTCCAGTTCACGACTGCGCTTTTCCGCACAAAGAACTACTCGACCGGTTTTTCATATACAATTCGAAAGTAGTACCTTTCTCTTAGGCACAGTTAAATATATTTGAAGTATTTGGGGGTAAAAATACTAATTCAAAAAGTAGGTTTCTGCAATTAATTATCCCAGCCTATTGCACACGTCCTTGACCCGCACAAAATGAACAAATTTACAAAAAAAAAACATTTTTTGTGTTTTAATTGCGCACAAAAAAAATAAACCAACTCCAGCTTGGCACCGAAAATAATTATCAAAAACTCGCTGGTAAATATATATATAAATATTTAGTGGGGAAAGAACACAGTTGAGTACGCTGGTAAAATTTGAAATATTTTCGAAATCAAACGCCGCACAAACAGGTTAACACACACGCTCACATAAACTCGGAGAAGGCATACGCGTTGGCATGTCCTTGACTAACTTTTATGGCGGGCGCCGGGCTAGGGGCATTAGTCACAGTAGGAGGGGGGGCGGGGGCGAGTTCCTTCCTGTCTCGGTACGGGTTGTTGGGTTGTCAATCATGCAAAAACTGCAACCGCCGCATAACCGCTAGCTTATAATAGCTTGTTGGCCAGTACCAGAACAAGAGCTAGCAAGCTCGAGAGGAGAGGGGCGAGGCGGGCTACTCTGCGTTGGCTGTTGCCTGGTTTCGGCAAAAGCTTTTCAAACTTTTTAATTATGCAGCAAACAGAAAACTTTGTGGTAATTTCGTTGCAACAGTTGGCCCGAACGAAAGGATGAAGGACCGATGGTAACGTCAACGTCAGCAGCAGCAGCAGCAGCAGCAGCAGCAGCAGCAGCAGCGTCAGCAGCAGCAACAGCAGCAGCAGCTGGAAATTGCAGTCTGTCCAGGTTGACTAATTGAGTTAAGCGTGGGGCAACAGGCATCGCGTTGGGCGTTCCCCTTTTGCCTTTTGGAAATAATAATTTGCCAACAACTTTAAAGTGCATCAATCATAATTAGTAACCATGTGGTTGCGGCCGTGTCTGTGTATTTGCATAAGGGTGTGTGCGTTCGGTGGCAAACGCAAAATCGACCAATTGTCAAATGAATGAAAACTGTGTCAAATTCAAATGATATAAGACACAAAATACATTTATACATTTGCATATTTTATATCAAATACTAGCAGGTATTAACCATTTTTGTTTGGGCTAAGTGACATTTTGCATAACGAAATGGGCTTAAAACCGATGACATGTCAAATGTCAAATGTGCCAAATCTAAATAAGTCCTCCTTCCTTCACTTACTTCATTAAATAATACGGCCTTATTTTACTGTCTTACTTACTTCTAAGTGAGTTAATGCTCTATGCTTCTGATTTACTTCGTCTGTCTTATCCAGTCTTTATTTATAATTTTAGCACTGGTTTACAATATGAAAAGAGCATATTGGCTTTGTGCAATTTTAAAACAAGAAAAAACATTTAGAAAATAAATTTTAGAAAATATTTTTTAGTTTATTTAAAAATTATGTAAATAAATCAAAACTTGTTATAAAAATGTTCAAGTTTGTTATTTTCATTCAAACAGACATAACATAACAGACAGATTGCAGAAACCCAATATGCTCGATTCACTTCGCGAGTGCAGAAATGCAACTAAGTATAAGTGGATACAGTTAAGCGGATTGTTCTGTAATTATAATACTCGGCTTCTGATGCGTCTTGAGCACGGACAGACAAAGCATCGCGCTTTACTGTTGTGCCTGCTGCGAGTTGCGTTGGCTTTTGCTTTTGCTTTTGGTTTTATTGTTGTGTTGTTCGTGTATTGGAGTTGCTCTTGGGAAGTTTTGCTCAATTGTTGTCGCTCTTCATCACTTAATTGAGTTTTAAGCATTTTGCAAGTGCCGCGCATTAGCGCAGCCAAGCTAACATCCCGCACATCCACTACCCGGTTGACATGGCCGGGAGCAACTGCAAAATATATCAATTATGAGATGCAAAGTCAAGTGGATGCAGATGCAGATGCACAGTGGCAGCGTCGTTTGCGACATGCTCGCTGATAATGTCAGTGTTGCATAACGACAATGGGCACAACAAACAACAGACGGCGACCGACAGTCGACACTGTTTGGCAATCTGACGTAGTTCCGTGATTTCCTCTCGTCTTGTCGCCGTCTTTCCACAGTCCGTCAAATGAGCGAGAAATCGCTTCATTTAGCAGCCTTCGCCCCCGCACAAAATCGCCTCATATCTCATGCAGCCCCTTGGCTACGGCTTTCCCATATTATCTGTCTTGGGCTGTCCAGCTGAACTTAAGTACAATTTGGTGATTCGGTTCGATGTGCCATCCCTTTCCATTCATGCATATTGATAATCTGAAACGCTTGAATGGTCATTTACTCAACTTGAAAGGTATCCCCAACAACCCAACCCAAAGAGCCGACTCTGACCCAACTTCGACTTTTTAATCATGCGTGAGCGGTCAGTTTTGGTCTTGTGTTCGTTTTCATTTTGCCGTTTGATGTAGGGTCCCGGCTTCAGTTCATCCTCTGTGCCCCCATTCAATGAGCGTTTTGGGTGTTCATTTTGGGTCTCTAATACTTATAGGCTTCCTTCTGGCCGCCTTTATGGCCTGGCCAGGCCAGGCGCAGGCCAGGCGCAGGCACTTTTCCAATCAACTTGAGTGTGTGTCCTTTGCCGAGCTTCTGTTGCTCTTGTTGGCCATTTTCCTGCTGACTTCGTGCCGTTTTTGTTTTTTATTTGAAAAATAGATATTTTTTAATGCCTTTTATTAAATCGGCTTAGATTTATTGTACATGTATATCATATTTTTATGTGCGTGTGTGTGTGTGTGTGTGTGGTGTGTGTGTGTGTGCCATGTGCATATGTGTGTCTACCCACACATTCATCGACAATTCTGTGAGATTATGTTTGTGTGCGTAGCAGTTAAGCCCTTTTCTTTGGGAATTTGCTGCGATGGTAAAATTCGTTTATGGATCTTAAAGCAAATTTTGTGCATCTAATAAGATTTATTATTTTGTGGGTGGTATCAGCTAAATGGGAACGTCAAAATCGAGGTCTTAGACAGTATTGAGTTCGGCAGGAGGAAGATTTAATCTAATGAACAGGATGAGCTTATGGAATGTAAGGGAATGAATCGAGTGCCCTTTAAGTATGACAAACTTATAGACCTGTACGCATCCTGGGCATGACACAGAACACATCCATCGTTGCCACTATTTAAGCTCAAACGCTGACACTCCCCCCTTCTCCTTCTCCTTTGCACAGGTTGGCTGTGGGAAAGCCACAGGTACATGTAAAAAGCATTTGAGCTATACCGAGAGCTGAGTTGTAACCTAAGAATAGGAGGATGTTTACTAAAACTGTTCTCCGAAATTTTCGACTAAATTACAAATACACGAGCGGGGGCGGGGGCGAAAACAAGGAAAACTTTCACAGGTTGGTGATGAAAACATGTAAAATCTTTTTGACTGTACATATTCATGCAATAAAAGTTTTGAAGTAACGTGATAATGGTTGCGAAAAGCTGGCATATTTTTAAAGAGCACATGTATTGCAGTTGAAATAAAAGAGAGAAAGCGAGAGAGAGAGAGAGAGAGAGATGTGACTATTAAAATATACCAATCACAACATGTTGCACATTATTTCGGACATACAACATACGATTCTAAGTGCGGCATCCTAATGAGAATTGGCATTTAAAAGTCGGAAGCCAAGTTGAATTTGTCAAGCGAAAGTTTTGTATTCGGCTTGTGCAAATAACAAAACATGATTGGATATCTGCAGACGGCCGAATCACACACAGGAATCCTCTGACCCAATATCTCAAAGTATTCAGCCAGCTGCGAGCAATTAAACGCATTGTACGGCTTTTCAACTTGATTAGATTTCAATTTTGTGTTGCACATGCACAAAAACACATCGAAAATGTTTGGTTTTCTCTTAACGACGATTCAAGTGAGGGCAGGCAATTTCAATTTATGATGCCGCCATACGAGATAAATATGGGACAGACGTGAGGTGAGGTGAGGCTGAGGAGAATTGCGTGGCCAGGAAAATCAACTAGATATGGAAAGTTTTGTGCTTATAAGAGCCAAACCAAAACCCAGCAGGAAGTGTTGTAATTCGCACTTCACCACATACGTTCACACACACACACACACACGCATACACACGCACACACAGACAACCACATACCGTTTAACATGTCGTATGCATGATTGCGGAATATAAAACGTCGGCCATGTTTCTGAGCAGCTGTTAGGGGTTAGCGCGGGGACTAAATGGTCTGTTTCGTTGGCTATACACAAATTCTGGTTGGTTGCTTTGGTTTTAATTATGGTTATCACAGTTGGCTCATAACTGACAAAAATATGCTGGCTCCAAACGGTTTTGGGACATTATTGAGCACGTTCGGGTCGATTGCCCCAGCTCATATGGGGCAAGTCATGTAATTTGGGGAGAATGTTCATCAACAATTAAAAACACTTTCAAGCCGTTTATTTTCGCTTAAATTTCAGATGTGGGCCATCCCTCCAGTCTCACATAAAACGCTGCCTTCGGCCATCTCTAACCAATTTTGTGGTTTTGGATTCAAGTTATTGGCATTTTTATAGCCTGCTCTGCCGTAATGGGCTGTATGGTCGTGAATTGTGGGAATTCAGTAAATTGGTTTATGACTTTCAAGAGCTATTTTATAAGCAGTAAAACTTTTTAGTTCTGAACTAGATTTGCCAATTCGAGCGGCGATAAAAGAGTTGAATTGTGCCTGGCTAGAATAGAGAAAATAAAGTTAAAATTCAATGGGCAACGAAAGAATTTATAATTGACTCTCTAAACAAACTAATTCATAAGGGTTTCGTTTTTTTTTTTGAATATATACATATTGGCATTGTTATCCTCTATCAATATTCGAGAAGGAATGGGTAAACAAAGATTCATATCCCCACATTGATTGACATGCATACGTAAACGACTAATATTTAACCAACTGTTATTCTGTTGCACCACCACCCCCCTCCCGAAATCTAATTTTAGGCCAAATATAAATTGTACACCGGAATTGCTTTAAGGCAGCAGCCGGGCATCGAACCATTTGAAATTAATTAATAAAATGTGCAGTCGAGAGGGTAAAACAAAATTCTTTTAGGCAAAGATATGCCTTAACAAACATACCATGGCCAGCTCTCCGAGGAGACTTCTTACAATTTGGTCAAGAAGTTGCCGACACACAACACGTGTGTGTGCGTGTGTGCGTGTGTGTGTGTGTGTGGTTGGAGCAGTTTCCGCACAAGCAAACAAACCACACACACCACACAAAAACTAATGGAAAACTGGCTTGAAAGAAAAGCCAAGCCAAACACAAAATACTTCAATAAACTAAATTAAATATTTGTGCATGAAATACAAATTTCGAAGCGAAACAACAAATCCGGCAATTACATTAAATTATTGCTCTGGCCGTATTCTCTTGCACATGAGATCAATCGGCTTTCTTATTGCTACTTTTCATATTTGTAAAATATTGTTAATTGCCTAAATTTGAAATTGAGTTTAATTGCAATTCATTCAACTGGCCGACAATTGTTCAATATTCACAAAAATTTCTATTAGCCATTGTTTGACTTTTGACTTAAACTCTTTGCCTGAGGTCCTTGGACCATGGAACAGAAAGTTTGTCATCAGCGCTGGCGCCGTCGCTCATTAACCGTTAATTAGGCATTTGGAGCAATTGACCTTTGTTTAACTTTTGCTAAGCACCGCCGCGGGCACGAGGCCAACACCTTTTTGATGTTGCCCGACTGCAGCCTCCTGGGTGTTGCCCGCCTTGTGTAGTTCAGTGAATCAAACTAATTAGACGCAATTTAATTAACATTTGATCAGTTTTTATTGCCATTCGTGAACTTCGCCAGAACAGATTCGAATATTCAACGCATTTAAAGCATTAGAACTTTTTCATTCAAGTTATTCATAATGAAAGCCCACCGCCAAACAAACTGAACTTTATTTGTTTTCCGCAAGCAGCAAAAAAGTTGAAAGAAATTTGATAAGCTTGTCGCTTGGCAGGTAAAGCAGAAAATGCAAAAAAAGCAAAAAATAAAAAAAAATAGAGTACTTTTTTTTATGCCTAGAGACTATAAAAATGTGAGGTGAGACGCGAAAAGATTTGCTAGAAAAGTTATGCCTAATGTTTATTGGGAAAACTTTTGCATTTTTACAGCTTTTTCAAAGTTGAGGGGGTAATTCCTGTTACCTAGGTTGGCAGCCCGCCCTTCTGGTCATTCTAAAGTTTAAATTATCCAGATAGCCCAAGTTCTGTTTGTCTGCAATCCAGCGATTGTCAGCACATTACGCCTACACCGGACGGACTAGCCCCTTGAGGTGGCTCGAAGGGGATGCTCTTCACAATTCATGATACAACTTTTGAGTCCTGTTGCTATTGGCAATAATCATTGTTGTAAAATTTCTGCTATTAATTCGTTTATTTAAATTTCTCTCAGCCAGATGGGCAGTACTTCGTTTTGCTTACGATTATGTAAATATACTTCAGAAATTTTCCTTTTATAACTCAAATGATGCATTTTACTTACAGTTTTCCAGCTTGCTAAGATTCAGAAATTTGCATTTAGACGTCACTTACCTGAAAATATATATATATGTATATAGAAATAAGTACTCATGAAACTGAAAAAGTAATTTAGTACTCAAACTCTGAGTGGGCTTATAAAATAAAAAGAAAGAAAATTAATGTGTTGATTTTAGCAAGTTTAGTAAAATGTTTTATCCACCTGCACTTAATCTATTTCTCTACAATGCACTGCTCTCTCACGTGGGATTGAGAGTAAGCCGCATTTCAGACGGTAAGCATCCCCCAAGAAGTTTACCAATAAGTTTAACTAACCGACCATCGGCTGATCAGGGTACAAAGAACCTGACAGCATTCTGAAGTATCTGCCCATTCTTGGCGACTACATGACAACCAACAACAAACACATCCTGGATGCATCAATGGACTACGTTGAGTTTCCCAGGAGCATGCTATATCTGAATTACGTTATCAATGGCATGATTCTAATGCCAGCGCTGATGCAGGTGACGACTCGAACTGCCAATTGCTGCCATTAAATGATCCCGCTCTCAACTCACATATCCTCTCTTTGCAGCGTCGCTGGTTTGGCTTCCTGCTGTCCGTGATTGTGATATGGAACCTGTTCATATTCGAGCGAGTGTTTGCCTTTCAATTGATGCTGATGTGGTCGCTGTGGGACAAGGCAATTCGAAACGTAACCTATGTTCTCATCATAGGTTGCTCCTCACTCATGAACGGGCTGCACTTGATGCTCATCACCGAGGTGATAAAGCTGCAGCGCGACTGTTTGAAGGCCGCTGTGGCAAACTCGGAGCAAGGGCAGCCAGCTGTTGCCCCGCCGCTTGATGGAAGAGGCGATGAGCCTATGCCTTAAATAATTATTTGTCCACTTAACCGGGTCGTTCTGACCACACACAAATCACTCACAGGCTAACCTTGGGCACCCAACAACAACAACACCACACTACACTATAGAGCTACAAATACAACTCCAGATCGCTTGGCTCAACTAATAAATATGCCAAAAATACGAAAGTTACTCGAACGCACCAACACACACACACACACACAGTCCCACAGACATTTACAAATGAATCGCAGCTGAGGGCGCCTGGCCCCGAAATAAAACCATTAAATATTTGCGGTTAAACGCACCAAAAACAAACCGCAAAAGTAAATCATACCCCAAAGTAGACACCGGACATGGCCAAGAATTTCTCTGTGCTCGTTTCAGTCTCCGTTTTTTTTTTTCTCTTCTTCTGCTTTTTCTTCGTACGCAAAAATATTAGATTAGAAATTAGGATAACCATGGGCAGCAGCCGAGGGGCAGCAGACCATAGCGCCATTTAGTTGATTGGAGATGGGTTCGGACCTTTCCGAAAAGGGGAGGCGTGCGGCCGAAGGCCGTTAAGCAACGGGCCGGCGAAAATTCCGAATGGTCGTCCGTGGTGAAACATAAATCATTGAAACTGACATTCGCCATTTTACTGAATTTGTACAACAGCAAAGGTTTCACCTATATGTGCAAATATATTTGTGTGAGTGTGTGTGTGTATTCACTTCTGGCAATGCAGAACTCGCCTAAGATTTTCATGATTTTATTGAAGATAACGAAACTGATTAACATAGCAATAACTGATATTTGCGGGGCAAGACAGGCTTGTCAGTCAGCTACGAAATCCCTTATTGAACGATATAAATCACTATAAAATTATCGGTCACACATTGTCCAAGCGGAAGTGGAAGTAACCTTATCGAAATGAGTCCACCTGGACTGTGGGACATGTAACAAAAGAAAAGGCTGTCGAGTGGAACTTTGTGTGCAAAGTATTTAAATCGATTTGCACTTGTATCAAGTTAGCAGCGCCGGCTGACTCTGAGGCCAGTTTGATTTATTCCAGTCAAGTTGGCAGTTTCCAAGCTTTATTGCAACAAATTCACAAGTAAATATAATAATTCACTACTGTCGCAGAAAATGTTGATGCTTAAGGCACTGAGGAACTCGGTTCAGCCACGTTCTCTGCTTTTCCTGCGCTTTTCCGGCTCCGCTGCCAATGCGGCCAATCACAAGTATGACTACGACTTGGTGGTCCTGGGCGGTGGCTCTGGCGGGCTGGCGTGCGCCAAGGAGGCGGTGGAGTATGGCGCCCGCGTGCTGTGCTTCGACTATGTGAAACCGACGCCCGCGGGCACCAAGTGGGGCGTGGGCGGGACCTGTGTGAATGTGGGCTGCATACCCAAGAAGCTGATGCATCAGGCCTCGCTGCTGGGCGAGGCTGTCCACGAGGCTGTTGCCTATGGCTGGAATGTCAACGATCAGAACATCAAGCCCAACTGGAACAAGCTGATCAAATCCGTGCAGAATCACATTAAATCTGTGAACTGGGTGACCCGCGTCGACTTGCGCGACAAGAATGTTGAGTACGTCAACTCCATGGGCAGCTTTGTGGATCCCAATACCATCAGCTATACGACAAAGGCGGGAGAACAAAGCCAGCTGACCGCCAACTACGTTGTGATCGCTGTCGGCGGACGTCCGCGGTATCCCGCTATACCAGGTGCCACGGAGCTGGGCATCACCAGCGACGACATTTTCAGCTACGAGAAGGAGCCGGGTCGCACCCTGGTCGTGGGTGCCGGGTATGTGGGCCTGGAGTGCGCCTGCTTCCTGAAGGGTCTCGGCTACGATCCCACTGTGATGGTGCGCTCGATAGTGCTGCGCGGATTCGATCGTCAGATGTCCGAGCTGCTGGCTGCGATGATGACGGAGCGTGGAATTCGATTTCTGAACACCACCATTCCCAAGTCGGTGGAGCGTCACCAAGACGGCAGGCTGCTCATCAAGTATCACAACACAACCACGCAAACGGATGATTGCGATGTCTTCGAGACGGTGCTGTGGGCCATCGGACGAAAGGGCCTCACGGAGGATCTCAATCTGGCTGCGGCTGGGGTCAATACCAAGAACGACAAAATCGTTGTCGATCACACGGAGGCCACCAACGTGCCACACATCTACGCTGTCGGCGACATCATCTACGGCCGGCCCGAACTCACTCCAGTTGCCATCCTGTCGGGTCGCCTGCTGGCGCGTCGCCTCTTTGCTGGCTCCAAGCAGCTCATGGATTACACTGATGTCGCCACCACAGTCTTCACACCTCTGGAGTACTCCTGTGTTGGCATGTCCGAGGAGATGGCCATCGAGAAACTTGGGGCCGAGAACATCGAGGTGTTCCACGGATATTACAAGCCCACCGAGTTCTTCATACCTCAGAAGAGCGTGCGTCATTGCTACCTCAAGGCTGTGGCCGAGGTGTCTGGCAATCAGAAGATTCTGGGCTTGCATTATATAGGTCCGGTGGCTGGAGAGGTGATTCAGGGATTTGCTGCTGCTCTCAAGTCGGGCCTAACCGTGAACACCTTGTTGAACACCGTTGGCATTCACCCCACAACTGCTGAGGAGTTCACCAGACTGTCGATAACAAAGCGTTCTGGTCGCGATCCGACGCCAGCTTCGTGTTGCAGTTAAATGGATTGACAACGTTTAGAGAGGCCTTCTTGATTGTAATTTACTTGATGTACCATGTTGAACGTGTGAAAATATAGCATGTTTTGAACCGTAGACTATAAAGGACATTTCGAGGTCGTAAGACAGAACTTTCCCACAGTCCGAGACTCATTTTCATGTTCAAGCGAGTGATTTTAAATGAAGTGTTCCAGCTCACGAAAAAAATAGGACTCGACTCTGACAATTTGGCAGAGAACGAAGACTAATTGTTAGCCACTTGGCCGTAAATGTACGCACTGTCCTTGTCCCATTGGCGTTTTGTGACCCACTCGAAACATGGAAATGCGTAACATTCTGCGCCAAAAATTGGACACACACGTTTCGTTGACTTGACGTTTCAATATAAATGAAGGCGAGAGTCCGCTGTGCGACCATATTTGGCATATGAAGTCGTAATTTATGAAGTTCACGCCAGAAAGAAAAGAAAAAAAAAAAATGAGCAAGAAAGCAGAACAGGCACTGTTAGGAGGGCTTTCGTTTTCGAAGTTTTCTTTGCAGGCGGCTGTCGTTTCCGCTCAATGCACGAGTATCTCTGACCCGCAATCCAGAGCGTGCAATCTTGCTGTTGGCGCCGCAAAGTATGCCATTTTTTTGTGCTACGCCTACCACTCTCGCCCACCACCGGAATAACAACAACAACAACAACAGCGGTTTCTGCTGCTGTTCGGGAGGGAGGGCTACGCCGGCAAAAAGTTTGATTAATGTTTACTTCCGATTTGCATAAATCTTACTTTAGCATTTTGGGCAATTTTAGTTTCACGTTTTTTGCAGCTCCTCGTCGTGTGCTCGTTTTTCGGGCGCTTTGTTATAAATTATTTTTTTATTGGTCCGGCTCGGGGCTGGTCCGTAAAGCGTATGCTTCGTCGTATGGTTAAATTGTTTGCCCGAAAGCATCGTGTTATTTATATGTTTGTTTGTTTGCAAATGCTATGAAATGGCACACAAAGCGCAGCAGCTGTAAAAAGGTAAAACCGGCTAACTGGCATACTGGGATGCAGGTCAAGGCAGTTCGTGGTTGCAATACTTCAAAGGTTTTCGCAATTTCGTTAGTTCGCGCAGTTCGCAAAGCAACCTGGTCCATAACTCTTCGATTAGCTTTGCCAACTCATTTAACAAATGGTCTAACTGACAGTAAGAAAATATAACAAATTTACCCGAGAAATCGAAAAACTGTTTTTAGTTTCCATTGCAACACCTTACAATCATAAATTGTTGTCCCACCCACACACCCAACACCCAAACACCCCACACACCCACCAACATCAGCCTGGCACTGTATAACTTTTGCCTCTGAAAAGTTCGCCAGTAAGTTAAAGCACCCGCGGGTAATTCGATAAAGCGTAAAATTTTGCACTTAAACTATTTTCTTGCTGGCATTTGGAAATTGCATTCGCCGTTGCTGTTGTTGCCGGCAGCTCCCGTTGTGTTTTGGTGTTGGCCAGAACAACTGCTGTCAGTTGACCTGTGTAAGAGGTTTTGAATTACAATACAATGCAGTTCAAAATTTGCGGCTGGCATCTGAACAGTTGAACTGATTGCGTGTTGGCCAGAACATTGAGTCGTTTCCTATTTTATAAAGTTTGATGCAGTCATTCCGTACAGAAACGTGAAAAAAATAACTAAATACTAATTAATTATAACCTTTTTTTCACTAATAAATAATAATAAATAAAAAGCATCCTTTTCAATTATATTATATAAGTTTTCGACTTGGAAAGGAGTTGAAGATTAATTCAAGTCCAGCTGTGAGCTGAGTTTGATCCAACTAACTAGTTGACCTTAATTAATCTCATGAAATATTATTTAGCATTTATATTATGAAGTTGATATAGCAATTAAATGTAATTTATTATTTTACAAGTGTGGCCAAAACAACTTGAAATAGATTTGTGGCATTCAATTAACATTTTTGTCAATTTAACCATTAGTTACTGTCAAAGCCGCTTATCCCAGAGATCTTGAAGTGGCTGTCTGTTATATATGATTATGTTTTTGGCTTTTCTTGTCGCATCGCAAAGCACACATTAAAACTATCAAAAGCTTCAATTTAAACAAAAGCGATGAACTACTTGCATATTATATAGCAGCTGTGTAAAAGTAATTGAATAATTACTATTAGCAACGGACGGCATGAATGGAATCGTTTATCGCTGTTCGCATATTTGTTCGGTATTGAAAACAAAACAGAAATTTCATAAATACCTTAAATAATCAACACATTATCAACTTTTGTTTAATTACACATTCAGTACCAGATGCAGATACAGTGCAGATATAGATGCAGATGCAGATACAGATACAGATACTGGCAGAGATTCAGAGATGCCGTTTGAGCTGTGGCATATGCGAGAGCAAACACGTTTGCAGATTCCAAGCACAGACACACACACACATTTGCATGCCAACCAACCAACTTGAGAATCGATGATGGCATGAGCCGGAAGGAATGCGGCGTAATTTTCCAAATGGAAATTGATATATTTAATGACTTAACTAAATAGAAAGCTCTTATTGTTGTCCTTACTAGGACTGTTGTTTCTGAATGGGCTTGATTGTCGGCCAGTCTAAGTGGTATTTGCCTATTTGCATAGAAATTTGAAATTAAACTATTGAATGCCTATTGTCTAGACACTGTGTTGACTGTTGTCAGGACGCATAGACGCACTTTCAGTCCAGGCCCCAATCGCAAGTCCTTCGTAAACAAATCAACCGCTGATTGCAAATTTAGGGCGATTTAAAAATTCCAAATTACTAAACAAGTTTTAAGCTTGCAAACAGTCTGTCCAGACTACCAGATAGATATATGTATATGTATGTATATGAAGGTGTTCGTTCACATGCAAAAGCCGCACCCATTGTCCATTGTCTCGTTTGAGCACCTGCCGTGTAACCACAAGTTGCTGTGGATTCCCTAAAGTGAAATTGTTTGTAATGCGCTGATAACGACGACAACAAAGGTGATGTCGAAGTGACAATCTTACGAAGCAAAAGCATTTAGTTGGACAGTGGGTGGAAGTGGGTGGCTCAATTAAGGATTCATTTATTTGAGAGTTTTTGCCTGCTCAACTGCAACGTGACGAAGCTACCTTAGATTAACAGCGCTAATAGCCATGTCAAGTAGAAAAATTACTCATTATAATGATTTAAGAAAACAGAATGCATTAATCTCTTAGACTCTTAGACCATAGCCCCAAGGCGGGCACGTTGTTACTTTGGGATAACGTTTTATTTTGTATTTAATCCGCTTACAGCTTGTTGTCTTTATCTTCAGAAGCGTTAACAACTCAATAGGTAAACTACAAAATTTATTATATATATTTATATGTCTAAATCGAGAAAGATATGCATTTAAGAACTGGTTAAATTTAAAATGGACTTTTTTTTTAATCAACATTAACGCATTAAAGTATCTCTCTCGTCAACAGCTGCCCGAAACTTCCAAATGCCTTTCATTTTGAAGGCTATGCCATCAAGTGTGCAGTTTTATTGTAGACTGCAGTGGATGCCTTTCCTATCTGTCTCTCTCTTTCTCTTCTCTTCTCTCTCACTCTCTCTTACGCACTGTCTTACTTGTATATCCCATCCTTTGGGAGTGTTTAAATATGTGTGTCGTAATTTAATTTCATAAAAGCAATTGTATTCCTGCCATGTGGCGACTAAGTTCGCCGGGGACTGGCACAAACCGAAAGCCTCGACAAACTTCGCTCACATTTGCCGGAATGACAAAATGACGTTGCCAGCAACTCTGAGCTGAAGCTGCTGCCAGTGAGAGTGTGTGGCGTATTTATTTTATTTTTTAATGCCAACACCGAGAGCCAACGCAGACGACAAGCATTTTCATTGTCTTGTTTGCCAACGGCGGCGTCGACGTTGACGTCGACGTCGAGAGTCGCATATTTGACATTGGACTTGTGTGCTCTGATAGCGTGCCAGCCAAAACATCTGAGAGAGAGTGGTGGGCAACAGTGGCTGGCGATGCCGGCCGACCGGCAGACACACACTTATACTTACAAACATACACCACATATAATTGTGCATGTTTACTTTGTGTGTGCGTTGATTTTTTTGTTTTTTTTTTGTTTTTGCCCTGACAACAGGACGTATGCGCTACGTGTGGTAAACACAATGAAAGCTGCTGCTGGCTCGCGTACTCTCTAGTCATATCATTTATGCACAAACGTTGCCAACTCCGCTAACAAATGCAACAAAGTCAACGACGACTGCCTTTTTATTCGTCTGCTCCGCTTAGCAAAGAGAGAGACGGTTGGAGCGTCTTCCTTTAGCGAGCGCAGCCTAACCACAAAAGGAATCCATGCACTCCAGCACACACACACACAGACAATTATATTCCATATGCAATGGTTTTCTAAAAACAAAGGACATAAAAGGCGCGTTTCAAGCTTTTTTTAAATTAATTTAAAATAGCAGTCAACAGCTGCTACTCCAAAGATAGCGCCAAAGATTCGCCAAAAGGATGAAAAACTCACAGCCAAATTTTTGGGAACTTTTATTTAGTTAGACGACAATAAATAGAATATGCAAATATCATATAAATATACATCTATCTTTTTTGATATATACTGTTTTAATCCACTTTAGGACTAAAATAGATAATGGATTCCTTTTTAGCTTTTCTTAGCAAACAACATTCGATTGTGACTTGAAGAGAATATTTTGACACACACCTAAATGGGAGAAAGAAAAAAGTTACCCGCAAACAAAGAGAAGAAACGAGGAACAGCAATCACACTGTTGTATATCAACAATAACAAAAAACTCAGACGTGTGCGTGATTTTCAAAGCATTATAATCAGCGACAACAAAGGATAACAGCAGCTGTCTGCCAAACGGTGGGCGGGGGCAACGGCTGAGATCCTGTCAGGCATTCATCTCGCGGTACAGCAGCCAAAAGTAAGCGACAAGTCAACTAAAATGTTGCTGCAAAGCACACAATGAAATATTAAAAAAAAAAACATAGTCGGATAAACCCGACTGCCGAATACTCTTACTTAATACGCTTACGAAAACTCTTAATTAATGATTAATGTGACCGCAAATTGATATTTTGACCAAGTCTGACTCGAAAGCTGTAGGAGATAGAGAATTTTAGTAGCGGAATAGAAAATATTGTTCAGGCAAACGAACAACAAAGCAGACAAGCCCGATATACTCTTTTTACTTGACAGGCCGCCAGGTGGCGCCACAACCAAATTATATTGATCAATGCAAAGGCTCTACACTATATTCTGTGACACAAAAAAAACAAACATAAATGCACCTCCCCGACCCGCATTATTACAATAATCATCTCTTGATCATTATCAAACGGAATTGCAGCACATCTCGTTGTTGTTGTTGCTCTCTTTTGGCTTTTGTTCATTTTTAGTCCAGTGTTTTGCTTTTGTTGTTATTATTATTGCTGTTGATGCTGTAAAGCCTTCGTTTTGTAGCTTTCCATGCGGAAAATTGTCATTGTTGGTTTCGTTATTAATTAATTCGCTGCGGCTGCCCATCTTCCACTTTGTGTCTGTGTGTGTGTGTGTGGGTGCATGAGTGCATCTGCACGAATGTATGTGTGTTTGTGTGTGTTTGTGTGTGTTTGTTTGTGTGTGTGTCTGCTTTGTATCTGCTGCTATTTGGCCCGAACACCAGTCGGGGTAATAAAATATTTGCACATGACTGCAATTGAATAGTTTGCTGCAGTTCTGCACAATTTGCAATTGCCATGGAATCATTTACTTGAATTTGCATCCACAATTGGGGACGGGCAAGTGGCTTAAGAGTCGTGGCGAAAAACTCTTAGCTTTAATTCAGGTGAAGCCAATATTTCCAAACAAACAAATATTTCTAAACAAATGTATTGCAAATTTGTCTGTTAACGAATTGAGAGATAACTGTTTCCATATCAATTATTTATATCTATATCTTGTTTTTTTTTTCAATTAAGCACATTTAGCTGAAAGAGCTTTAATATAATCTTCAACCAATACTTCCACGATAAAAATCTATATTTTTAGATAAATCTTTGTATTACATGGCTGTATTGAATGAATATTATGTTACTAATATACAGAAGGTGCTGTTACACAATGCATTTGCAAATTGAAATACTGCCTGTCAGCCGCTATTTATCAAGCCGAGACGCCCGTCGCCCTTGGCCATCAAAGTCAGCCGACGGAGTCGCATGCAGCCTGCGTAGACAATGATGACTGCTGGCGTGTCATCAAACATGGTCCATACCAGCACACACATCGCACACACACACACACACGCACACGCATCGCTCGGGTATCTGCTGCTATTGGGAGTTGTTGTTGTGGCGAGCAGCTTTCGTCAAAGCCGCAAAAATATCAGAGCAGTCTAAAAGTTTTGCTCGGCCTCTTGAATCCCAATACCTAAATGCGTCTTGTCAGTCAGTCAGTCGTCGGCTGTCTGTCAGTCTGTCTCTCTGTCTGTCTGTCTGTCTGTTGGTCTGGGCGGGCATGCTATGTTGTTTCTCTAACGAGCCTTTTGTTATATGAGATCCCAACGAGGCCCGGACCCAGACAGATGGTAAACATGTCAAATTGACAGTGTGCAGAGTAAAAGCGACGTTGGCCAAATGACAAAAGCACTGACAGCCACGACCGCTGCCTGATCTGCGTCCCGCCCCTAACCCCACTCCGCCCATCTGCACCTCTTCACACACTTTCAGCGTGCTTTCCTTTTTTAACCCATTTTTTTTTTTGTTGTTCGCCTCTCCTTTGGCTGTAGGGTGTGAATTATTAAAAGCCACAGTAGCAACGGGGGCATTCAACGTCTAAATTAGCAGAAGCCCAGCACGAAGGACAATCAGGCCGAGCCACATCTCTTGCATTGTTTCACTTTCAGGGAATGTAATCATCATTATCATCGTTAGTATCGTGATTATCATTACAATAAGCATTGTCATAGGCCCCCTGCCTCTCACTCTCACCCTCTCTCTCTCTCTCTCTCTTCAGTCTGTCGTTGCAGTCTGCGCTTTGGCACCTCGCCATTGCCGGGTCCATGTCCTTTCGCTTGTCACTCATTCGCATAAACAGTTAATTATGCATAATATGCATTTTGCTGTCATGTTGCGCAATTTTTATCTCCACCCCCAGCCCCCTCCCCGCCCCCATTCATTTTTATTCCAGCTGCCTTCACCCGCCTGCTCTGGCTTTATGCTTTCAAATGCGCTCACTTCTTTGTGTATGTATGTGTACGGGTGCTTGCCAGTGAATGTGTGTGTGCGTGTGTGTGTGCGTTTGGCGATATGAGCTGTTTAATGCCAGGATGGTGTGCGGTGGGTAATTGGCAGTCGGTAATTCGATGTGCGACCCAAAGGAGCTAGCATTGCATATTTGTGATTTAATTGGAATGCAGCAGCATATATAATGATATCATAAAAGCAAACTACGAGATACCTCGTAGGCATTCCAAATAAAATGCAACAAAAAACCACTTGTCTTAACGTTCGCCCATGCCCACTTAATTAAAAGAGATATATTTTTATATATATATTTCAAATTTGTAGAAAGCATATGCGACCCAATAAAGAATATGATATATGAATAAGCCATGTCCCTTTTTCCGGCTATCCAATTGTCCGTCCGTCTGTATAAATGCAATGATCTCGGCAACTACAAATGCTTTTTGACTTTAGTTTCTCTTAATCCATATGCAAAACAAGTTTATCATTTTAATAGTCATTCACTAAGTGTCCGAATGAACGGAATTTATTCGCTGCTAATAAAGCTAAAGACTTGAAATTTTTATCATTCAATAATTTTATTTTATATTTTTCATAACGAAGTAAGCGAGTAATTGGCAAAAGAAAATGAATCTCACTTATTACTGCGCATATAATTGATTGTTAATTTAATTGGTGTCGATGGGTTTTATGTGCTACCTTTAAAGTGAAAAGGTTAAATCTGGAAGAGTCAATAATTGATGGCCAACTGCCGCAAGCTATGCAACACTCTGCAGCAAAAAGCATCACAAAACACTTAAAATTCAATTGGGCAAACGATTTGCATATGGTCACACTGAGGGGAATGTTGAAATGAGTCGGGGGGAATGGGGAAATTCGTGCTGCTGTTAGCATAAAATTCACTTTGGCATTTCCTGCTTGCTGACTTTTTTTTGCGTGGGCTGCGTTTAAACTACACAAAGTAATGCTGACAATTATTACATCCGCATGGAAAGCACTCACACATTCACACAGATATACACACACACACATTTATATACATATGCATATGCGACCGAAACGGAAGTCAAAGCGGAGAAAAAATAACATGTTAGTCATACATATGAAAGGACAAGGCAAATGGACGATGTGGGCACACCCATCATGGTAAAAAAAAGAGCGAGAGAGAGTGAGAGCGCAATATCAACAGAGAGAAATGAAACAAGCAAATTAAAAGGAAAAGGAAACGCATTAGAAATGCGACGATTGAATTTAAATGCCCAGCCACTTCAGCTCTGCTTCTGCCTCTGGTTCTGCCTCTGAGTGCGACTTCGATTTCCAGTTTAGACCCGAAGTCAAAGTCCATGGCCAAAATGTCAGATGCGAGGGTGACGGCGAGCAAAGCCCATTTCCTTTTTGGAACTGCCTTCGACAACGCCTGCCAATGCGCATTTGAGTAAGTCATGAGAGCCAGTTGCTAAGATTTCTATGTCCCACGCCCCTCCACTCCCCCCTCCCCCACCCACTCAAGGACCTATCGCATGCTAATGGGCGCTGGGCGTTTGTGAAAGCCGTTCTGGTCAGTTAGACTGAGTCGAAGAGGAGATGCCAGCCCTGGCTGTCTGGCATTATAAAAATAGGTTGTTAATATGCATGACCATATGCCAAGTGGCACGAACGGAACGGAAAGAAACGAAGGAACGAATGCCCAGTTTGTCTCTCCACGCTAAGCCGCTTTGTCTTTTATTGCCTCGCACAAGACCGACAATCTGCCCCCAAGACGTTTGGTTAGTTTTCCAGCCTGGCGTGGATAGAAATAAAAATGAACTATCGCACTCGAAGATACAGTTAAATATTCACAAACCTAAAACAGACTTACTTTGCCTGAATTTGATGACTAACAAAAAAACCGAAAGCTAATATTTTTCATAATTTCCAACTATGTATTTATGGTTTAAATGCTTTTCTTTGAAGTAAAATTGTTTAAATCGGCTGTAATTGGGCAAATTCTACGCTCGTGTTGGGTTGGTATTCAATTGGGCCCAAAAGTCAGCCCCCAATTAGAAGTATGTCAAAGTAAACATATGCCTGCATATTAAGTATTCGTCTTGGCCGAGCACTTCCACTTTCTAGCAGCCAATCAAGCAATCCGAAAGCCAGTTTCTTAGCCATATTACCCCTTTCCGTGCGGCAATTCATTAAGTGTCAAAAAGTTTTGCTTTTGGTCATTTCTTTGGCGCCAACAATTTGCATACATCGAGAAGTTGCTCTGGGTGGCCCCTTTCACTCTTTTTGCAGGCATTGAAAGCTCCAAAAACAAGATTTGAATAGCCAAAGTCAGGGACTGATGCTTGAATGGATCGCATAGAAAGTTCTACCTTGCAGCCAACGAAATGCAGGACAATGCCGGAGCAACGTGTGCCGTTGTCCATTGTATGAATGACTGAAAGGACATTTGAATTAAATTTATTTGAAAGCGCAGTGCACAGTCTGAAACTAAAGTTTTCGTCTCGTTCCTCCCACTTCTAAAAATTTTAATGTGTGCATGTGTGTGTGTGGTTGTGTATGTTTGAGTGTGTGTGTGTGCGTGTGTGCCTGTTCAAAAAGGAACTGTGGAAAATTGCAGAGCTTTGGCTTTTTGCTGTAGCTCTTGTTATGTGTGGATGAATATTTAGATATTTTACGCTTCTTTCACTTGTTGTTGCCGTTGTTTCTGCTGTTGCAGTTGCAAATATTTTGAGTTTGTTGTGCCAGCAAAATTAACTTTGGCAATTTTAATTAAATTTTTGGACATTTTGGTTTTAGCTACATAATGAAACAATTTTAACCGGACGCTGCAAGACGTATAAAAGAAGTTTGGAATTTGAGATATTAATTTGAAGGTTTTACAAACTAGAATTGAAAGTCGACAAGCTAAATGATCAATATTTCACTACAAAAAGAAACGTTATGTCTTTAGTCTTATCTCTTACTATTACATTCGAATTTTGTAATTAAGAATTATGCAGATACATGTTTAAGTAAGCGGTATTCAAATAAAATCGCATTCCGGTTCCATAATCAGTTCAATTCCTACTCAAAGAAAAATACGTAATTTAATTACGTGCATGGTGAGGCAAGCCTCGTGGCGAATGCCTCAGCACTTCAACTTTTCCGTTAATACGTCATAAATATGTAAAAATATGAGAAAAAAGAGAGGAGAAGAAGAAGGGGAGGAAAGAAGCTCGAAGCACTGAAATAAAATAAAAAATATGTTGCATAATTTTGAGCTTTGTTCCGGCTTAGTACCTTTCCGCACACTCGTACTCGCACACACACACACACTCACACACATCAACAGACATACACACGCAGCCACTCGCAAATGCAGGCAGATCCTCAGATCCTTTTGCGTCAACTTAACAGCGTAGAAAATATCCAAGGCAACAATAAGAACAATAGTTCCCCGGGGAAAGTCGCCAGCGCCGATTGCCACGTCCCGCTTTGGCAAAAAGGCAAATGGCGTGCACACACACACACACACACACATTCCCATACAAACATTCACACCCACAGATACACGCATGCAAATCCTTTTGCTGGCGGCAGCTGCTGCCGTGGCTGCTTTTTATTTTAACATTTTTATTTTATTTCCACGGCGCCTTTTGTAAGCATCTTTGGCCTCCACCACGCCTTGCCGGCTATGCCGCCAGCTTTTCAATTTTTATTTCTTTCTTCACACACACACACACACACACACTCAACATATATATATGTACACAAACACAATGTGCGAAAGGATAAATTTTTACATATTTTTCTTACCTTTAAAAATAATTTCCCAGCGACCTCCCCTTCGTCGCCGCTTTCAACATTTTGTTGGCTTATTTTGTTGCGCAGTTGCCGCTAACTTGAAACGGAATTCAAATGTATATTTTACTGTGTGTGTGTGCGGACCACTTACACACAAGCACACATTCACAAAGCACATTTGCGTTGGCTTTTCATTAGTTGTTGTTGTTGTTGTTGTTTACCCTGTACTCTAAGGTAAGTTAAGAATGCGTAAAGAATAGTTTTCTCAGTAAATATATCGGACATGTAGTCGCTATAGTTAATGACTGATACCATATAAAATACTCTAAAAGTTAGATAGACTGTTTTATATATTTGTATATTTTCGAAAGTAAGGGGTATTTGTCTGTTGAGCAACTTGGACCGGACAAGTCTTCTGGTTGTTGTTGCCTATTCTGCCATTTAGCAGGCACCGTGCAAGCAACAAACAAAAGAAAGGCGAATCCAACAACAAGATGAGACAATCACTAGCGCAACATCTCATTCGTAAGCACACACACACACACACACACCTACACTTCCGTGTGCACACACAGATACCAAGACGAACTAACCGCCAGCGACTTGATGATATTTTTCCCTATGCAAATCGCATGTGGTTCCTGCTCGGGCGCCAGCCCCTAGCACTAGGCGTGCGTATGAATACATCTTTATAAGAGCGTATGTATGTATGTGTGTATGACAGTATATAAATGCCTAGATGTGCGTATATGTATCTGTGCACACACACACACACACACACACACGCACCCGTGCATGTGGTAAATGTAATGCAAAGCGAATGAAAGTAGAAGCACAGCACAGCTCCACAAATGCCTTGCATCTACATATATTTATATATATGCACGTATACGTTTGTATAAATAAAACATAGATATATGAAATTGAAAAATTCCAAAGGACACCGTTCCCAGACTAGCCTGCAAGTATGCAACGTATATTATTGAGTTCAAAGCATTTACAGTAAAAGCCTCATAACGGCAAAGAATTAAAATTGGTGAAGACCCCATGATGCTCTAAGCCAAGCCAAAAGAATTGAAAATACATGCAGTATCGCCTTTAAGGTATCAACACCAACCGAACAGACTCGGACCCTGTTTGCATTAAACATGCGTTTATTAGTTTATGCATGCCGAGCTCACAGATTTCCAAGCTTTAGATGACTAAAATAAATCTTACTTGTCTTACAGGTTTTATAACTCCCTTCACTCTTTATTTCCTTTACATTTTTTTGTTTTATTATTTTATATTTTTAACTTTACTTGATCATAATGAAATCGATATATTTTACTACAGAAAGGAATAAAGCAAAACAGGTTAAGGAGAAGCAAAAATAAAAAAAGGTATGCAAAAAATATACATCTTGGCGGATAAATCTTAATGTAATGTCACAGAAAGAGAAATATCTAATCGATTTTTGAGCAGATAGTTAATTTCTAGCTAATTGGTTTTGTTAGAACAGTTGTTGATTATAATAAGTGTTAGTTAGTTCCCTTTTGTAATACTTGAGTTTGAACCAGAATCAATCTATATATATAAATGTACTTCAGTATTTATACCATATTGCCATATACAAATGTAATTGTCATATATCGAGCTCTTGCAGTCCTTTGAAGGGCTTATTGTGTACGCATTTGCTGCACGACAAGAAGCCTTTGTGTCACTCTTTAAATAAGGTGAGCAGAAAGTGCTACGTCTGCGTTGGAATTTTTATTCATTTCCTTGTATGAAGTATTCTAATTTTATACCGAAACGTGCTTTGCATTGAAGGAGTTTTTCCGAACTAAAAAGGACGACACTCATATGCTACGATTAAACGCTGTTATTGAAATATAAGTAAATTATTTAAATTTAAAACAGTGAAAAAAATAAAGAATATGATTTGCATAGAAACAATCTGCCAAGGGTATTCGTTGCTCGAAAGTCAACTCTTCCCTTATGGTATTTTCTATCTATTTGTCCGTATTATTGATAAAATATTGTCCAGCATTGTTCGTATTCATTTCTTGTGTGAAGCAAGTCGCACAGCTGCATTTATTTTGTGGTCTGGCAAATGCGTCAAAAGCCTTTACCCAATACTTTAACGAGTGTCTGGCGAACTTCCACACAGAAATGTGAATATATTCGTATATATATATATATATTTTTATATGGGTTTTTATTTGCGCAACAAGTGTGGGTGTGGAATCTTAAATCGTGTGTTACTTTTCACTTACCTTTTGGACAATCAATTTCATTGTACATTAAGTTGCAGCATCCAGCAAGAATCGGGAAACCGAAACAGATGCAACATTTTTATTTTTACTTTTTTTGGGTGATTAATTCATCTCGCGTGCCCGAGTAAGTTACGTAGCTAAGAGATTAACTAAGAAGTCCTTTGCTGATTATTTTCTTTTTTGTTTTTCGTATCGTTGATATATTATTTTCTTAAGCTGCTGCATTTATTCGGTCGCCATTGGAGTTTGTTTGGAGTTGGAGCCGTTAAATATTGTCCCACACGGTAACTGGGCAAATAAACGCCTCGCACTCTGCCACGCCCAGGGTGCTCAAACATTAATTGCAGGCGCCTTGTTGATTTGCCAATGTGTTTGCTCGCTTGTTTATTTGTTTATTTATTCGTTTGTCTGTTTGCTTGTTAATTTAAATTTTGGATTTGTTCACGCACCCAGCAAATGCCGCTGCAAGCTATTTGGGAAAGTTTCGCTGTTTAGTTTCAGTTTCAAGAGCTCGCCTTATTTACCCGCGAATTATTAGAGAGACAGCTGTCGAATCAACGCTCTGTTAAATTTATGGGCCGCCTGCGGCTGCTTAAATTATTGAATCTGATGTCTATTAAGTGCGCTGAACGTCATATGCATATCACCAGATACATATCTATCTATAGATAGATAGATGGCGGACAAGAGATACAGAAACTTATTTAATCGGTGGGATTGGGTTGGCACTTTGGCACTTGACTGCTGGGCTGTGTGTGTGTGTGTGTGTGTGTGTTATTCAAAGTGAATTCTTTATGTGATTAAATTTGGCAGTTAGTTAATAAAATAAAAGTGGCTGAATTCCGAGTTGGCGAGTGAATTTTACTGCACTTTAAATTCACCAACGATAAGTGAATGCATTAAAATTGCATACAAATTGAAGCGGGCGAAAAACAGAAAATTATGTTAAACAGAATACCAAAGCGAAAGCTGGAAAGCTTTAATATGAACACACACACAGCTCACACCAACTCACACCCACAGGTTCACACTCGCAGCAAAGCAGGCCTAAAATTAAGTTGCGTTGTGACGCCAACAAAATTGGGTTTTCTCTTCGAGCGTTAAATTCGCCAACTTGTTACGGTCACAGAGGCACACACCTACACCTACACTCATACCCACAACCATACCCATACCCACAACTACACCCAGATCTAGATCTAGAACCTACACACACCACACACACAAGCTGCTGCAGTGTGAGGGCCACTTGAAAACATAGCACAGTTTTTGGCGCCAAATGGCATTATGATTTGCCTACGCTCAATAGTTGCGGATGGAGCACAAATTGTTCGCTTACAACTGGCGGCGTATACTTGATATTCACAGCACTTGCAATTGAGCATTTGGACGGCATTTCGAAGCACGTCGTTTGAAAATGTTCGCTAAACTGCAGTTAAGTTTTGGCCACAGAAACAAAAATTAATGCAAAATTGTATACACACGACACGAGAATGACGGCTACGCCAACGACAGTGGCAACGACGACGACCAAACAGAAGAGCAGCAGCAGCAGCAGCAGCAGCAGCAGCGGCGGCGGCAGCAGAAACAGCAGCAGCTCATTGTTGCGCTTGCCACATTGAATGCGATGCGTTATGGCGGCGTTAGCCTGATGCGACGATGCGACTACCGGCCACATTTCAGCATCAGCTTCGTCGTCTCCGCTGTCGAGTTGCCGTCGCCGTTGCCGACAAACAATCGCACTCACACACACACACTCACACACAGACAGAAAGACACACTCGGAGATGAGCAACAGTCGACGCTCGCAATGGCAGAGACGAGATTTCACTTCCGGATGCTCTCGTCGCTGCTCTCAAAACCGAAATTCGCCAGCTGTGTTTGGCCGCCTGCCGCACACAATAAAAGTTATGCAAAAGCCAAAATAGCACCGAACAGCACCGAATATTATGCAGCCCGAATGGCTGTGTGTTGGTGTGTGTGTGTGTGTGTGTGTGTGTGTGCCAATCGCTGCTTGCAGCTCTTAATGAGCAACAACCTTTGCAGAAGATCCCTTCGTAACTGGCAGCTTATTTTTAGGGGCGCAAAGCTTTCGCAAAGCTTTCTGTTAGGTTATAGGAGCAGTTTCCCCTACTCAGTTTATGGCACTATATGGAAGCTTAAAGCTATTTCTAAAAGCTCAAGTCGGATGGAGTTAAAATAAAGTGTAAATTGTGCGAAAGCTGTAAAGCTGTAAAGCTCACCAGCAGTTAGACCCTAAAAAAGCTTAGCGCGAACAACAACTCCTATACATAAAGCAGAGCTTTTTAAGGACAAACTATTTTAGCATAGCTTTAACAGCTCGCTAACATGTTGCCCCTTGCGAATACTGTAATGTTACATAAAATAATCAAACTACCCCTGCAACAGGAGGGGTAGCAAAAAACTCAACGATACTTCTGCAAAGCTGCAGAAGTGAGAGCAAAAGTGGGGTAGCAAATAAGAGAGCATTTGCCGTAAGAAAGAGCACAGCACACAACCCCAGTCTGCAAATGCGGCAGCGGGCAGCAGAACTAACTTTCAATAACATTGGGCATGTTAGGAAATTGCGAATTGAAGCGACTAAAAAGCGGCTGTAATCCAAGCAATGGAATTTCAGTCAGTTGCAATCGGAAGGCGTCTTTTATTTGTTACTTTTTAAAACCAAAAAGAGAATGGTTGAATATAAATTTGAATGCTATCCATAAAAATATCCTCATTTGTTAATTTGAAAAATCTTCTATTCGATGGTTGTTTTTGGACGAGCTCTGCTGTAAACAGTTTTATGGCATCAAACGCTTCAGAATTTTATGGTTCAGCTTTCTTCAGCAAGCGAAAGCGGAAAAGTGCAAAGCTTTGGTGTGGGTTGATTGCAACTATCATAAAGTTATGTTTATAACAGCGCTTCTACTATAAAAAGAACCATAAATAGACTGGCGACTTTCTGCGTAAAGCGTCAGCAGAAACTGGCGACAATCAACCATTAGAAAGTGTTTGAATAATATCTTGTTTTTTTTTGCACATCGTTTCGGCCCTCGCCAAACTATTGAACCAATTTGCGCTCACCTGTTCCTTAAAACCCATCATTAGGTCGAACTCAGCTTGGCTGTGTTCTCCCCCAACGCGTAATTTTCTGCATGCTTAGCACTTTTTGCTCGACTTCTTCTATTGTTAGCTTAATTTTCTAGCACTGCCCGCCATTTTTATGATATTCATGAGAGTTTACTCCTCTTCCGTGTGTGCGTGTGTTTGTGTGTGTGTGTGTGCATCACGTATAAATATTTTACGACGTCCTTCAGTCATTTACTTTTATTGCAATATTTGCTCACTCAACGTTTATGATGATCATTTTAAGCCATTTTTATGGGCAACTGCTGTGCGAATTGCATGAATCACGGACCCGCTACTCGCAGCAACACTCATGTGAGTACCCGTGCCCCAAGTGCCCTTAGGTGTTTGTCTGTCTTTCACTCTCATTTTCTCTCTCTCTCTTCTCTTTCGCTCTTCTCTCTGTCTAAATGAGCTTCTCGGTCTGTGTTCCCATCGCTGTCTCTGTCTGCATCCGCAATGTTGCTAAATATTTGGCTACCTTTGGCCACTTTGCTGCTTTTTATATAAATGGCAGCTCATTAAATTGCTGGCACCGTTTCCGGCTGTAGTAGGAGTCGTAAATTGGTCAGGTGTTAGCAGGGGCTTCCTTTCGTGGCCCTCTGGTCCCTTGTTCCCAAATACTGTTGCATACTTTTGTGCACATTTCTAGCACAAAATTCTAATTTGGTCAGCAAGTTGTCACATCATTTGTGCTGCTGGCCACGTAATGAGCTGCAGCTCAGCCAGAGCCAGAGCCAACTTTAACCGGGCAGCACGACTTCAACTTTGGGCCATGGCTACAACTGGCATTCGCACGTGCCGCTTGGCAGGCAACTGGAAACTATGTCAACTGCAACCTAAACATGGGCGCGTGGGGGGCGGGTGGGGGCTGCCAAAACTATGCTAAAGTTTATGCCACTTTTGGCTTAGCACTTAAAGGACACGCTCGATTGCTTTCCGGCCTGTCCCGAACTGTGGCTCTGGTGCTCTCAATATTTCAGCAGATTTCAAGCGCAGTCGGGCTGAACAAAAAGTGCACTTCATTTGATTTAAATTGATACGATGTCAGTTTGAATTTCATTTAGAAAATGGCATGGCTAAAAATTTGCCAACCGCCACTTGAGCGACGGAACGGAAGCGGCGACAGCAAGAGCGGGCGGGAGTTATAATGGCCTGACCACAATTTCCCACTTGACAGCGGCCAAAAGGCATGCTCAAGTGCTTGGATACTTAAGAGCAAAATGTATTCATGTGAATTGGAGATGAGATTTTGAACTCGAGTTCCTTTTGTCAATTTGTACTTGACATTACGAAATTACAATTGCATTCGACACACACACAAATGTGCCAAATTTAAGCCAGACACTTAGGCGGACTTTGGCCAAAACTTGCTTGGCTTATCAATAAGCATCTTTGGCTTACTGAAACGTATCTAACTTGTTTTTGCGCGGATAAAGTTTTGCTCTGCAGCCTTCATGGCGGCACTCTTCCATTACCTGCCCAGATACTGGGCAGCGCCTGAAAGGCGGCTACATTGCAGATTTTTAGTGCACTTTTGTTTGTATCAATAAGTGTGTGTGTCAGGTTGGAGTAGGAGCTCGGTTGAGCTCCAGTGAACTCTGTTGATTTGGCAAGTTACACACGATTGGGCAGCCCAAAAAACGAATCAGGTCAATATAAGTCAATTCCGTGTCTGATAGTAAGCTCAAGATGACGTTTATTTTTACGCCCAACTGAAGAAGAAGCACAAGCAATAACTCAATTAAAGTTTATCACAACTGCTGCGATATTCATCAACGATTTCCACCAATTTTTACTGTTTACAGAGCAACTGTTACTCAATGACGCAATCGAATGTTATTCGCATTGGCGAAAAACGAAGCAAAACTCTAGATTATTCACGTAGAAGCCACGCAGCTGCATTACCCTCGCCCAACCCCCCCGAACAAGAACAACAGCAAGGGCCAGCCATTGCAGGTCCGACTCTGCCCCTGCGCAAGCATAGTCCATTGCACACACATCGACAATGACAAGTACATGGGCATAATAAAGTCTTGGAATTTATTTTTATGTGCATATAATAGAGGGCAGCACGCCCGCCCACACGCCCTTTCGCACAAGACCCAACGCCCAATCATGCAGGCCGCCCCCAAGAGACGCATTTCATCTGGAAATACGGAAAATGTTATTTGCCTGAAAAGCCCGAAACTGGGAAGCGGGCAAACGCTTGCAATGCCTCTACAAATGCGAGCAACAACAATAACAGTTACAAGGCAAAATAAACTGTTGTGAGGACGGACACGAGACCAAACCAATCCAAGCCCCGGATCACAAGCTAGGGTCATGTCGTGCAGTGACTTACTTCGTGTCCAATGCATTGACCGAAACGTCTGGCAAAATGTCCGCAGCGAATTTTCGAATTTTGCCAATATTTGCGTAGTCATTCGAAGATTATCCTAATTGAGAATCTCGGCGTAAAACTGGGGTTTCTCAGGCCCTCAGGGTTGATGCCGTGACAGGACCACCGATAAGACAGGTTCTACAGATAGCCACATGTCCCAATGGGTGAATTGGCAGGATGCAGGAAATGTCTGGGAGCGGAAGTAGGAAACGGCTGCAATTAAATGAGGAGTGCACTAATAGGAATTATGCACAGCGAAAGCACAACAGAACATTTTTTGAAAGAACATTCACATTTTAAATAAGTGTATTCAACCAAACCTATTCATATTTGCGAATCTATCAAAGTTTAAAGCTAGCCAATTTGTAGCATAAAAGAAAATCAATTACGTTTTTTTGCAGATCCTTTAACCAAATAGAGGACCAACAAAGAACCCTGACCAGTTCGGTGGCCTCCCCGCGACCATCCGGTCCGTCACAATTCATTACAAGCACAAGCTTCTAAGCAAAACATAAATAAACTTTTTGTTTTAGATTTCGTGACAAATGTACAAAATGTACAAAAATTGTAAGGCCATCAACTTACCCCCGACAACATTATCTTTGGAAGCAAAATATTTACACAGGCCCAAATCCAGGGCCAGGAGTGGGCCGCACGGACCGAACGGACAACTGGAGCAGGCCGGACAGGAAGCCGACTGTCGCAGCCAAAAAGGATTACTTATCGCATATTTTGACATAAGTTAAGTTCATCACAGAAATACGAGAGTCAATTGTCCAATGCCAGTATCGGTTGGGGGGGTTAAGCCAACGGACGACAGGAGCAAACAGAAAGGCAGCCACTTGCTCGTGTGATGGGTAAATTGTGATAAGCCGAACGTCCGACAGGATGGCCACGACCAGGGTTGAGGGTCCACCACCGATTGCTCCTTTGTTTATAGGTCTTCTACGCCTTGTTTATTTGCATTCGGCTGTTTGTATTTGCACGAAAATCGAAGCATAAACTGGGCGGTGGTTTCAGCCTTGTACAATTGGCAAAAATCTGCACAATTGACAGCTTGGGGTAGCTGGCAACCGAACTTGCAAAACAATTGATGGACATTCTGGACATATGCACGGAGCTTGCCTTTGATTTCTCATACTTATTTCAAATGCGAGTGCTATTAATGCCTTTTTATGGCCCAAAAAGGGACGATGGAAAAGGATTTAATTCCAGTTTATATGTAGTTTAATTTTTAGGCTTCTGACTGAGATTGCACAAAAAGGGTTCCAAATCGCTTCGAATCCTTCGCATACAATTCTTAACTTTTGATTGCGCTCAAACTTTTCTGTTGGAGAACTACAAAAATCAGAGCGAAATAACAAAAGTATAGTAAGTTCTATAATGTTGCACACATTTTGGCCAGATTTCGCCCAAAAGTTGTAGCTTTTCAGCGCCGTCAACTATGCCATGTATGCATATAAGCTAGTGTGTCTCAGAGTTGGCTGTTGTGATATTGGGACATGTTGTGTGTGGTGCGCGCACCACACACATGCTGACAGTCTTGAGGCAGCGTCGTAGTCTCAGAAGCCATACGGAAGCCAAAACAAAACAGTGCAGGATAACAAAAGGCAACAGCGGCAGCTAACCAAGGAGTTGGGGCCCAGACTCCGAGGGCAGGAATGCTCTGACTACTCATCCGCAGCCGGGCCTGGTTGTAAAGATATAAAATCAGACAAGTGCAACAACAAGCAAACTACAAGAGCAGCCAGGACACTGTTGTCCTGGTCTAGTGCCAGACGTCTGGCTGCCTGGCTGCCTGGGTGCCTCCTCTGCGCTCTGTCAGCTGCAGCGGCGATTTGTAGCGCCACAAGGATAATCACACTTTTAATCGTGATTTAAGTTTATGGCGCTGGGCGCTCGTTTAGTTTCTTGTTACCCGACGCGTTCCCTGCAAAGATTTTCAATTTTTTCCATGGCTTCATCAGCACTGAGGAGAGGGCAACGAGGTCCGAGTGCCTTGTTAACTTGCCGCTTTCATTTTTATATTTTTTAATGATTTTTATTGCATAACTGCCGGCGTGTTTGGCCGTCTGCCATTGTCCTGTGCGGCAATTGCACTTTGCCACATTTTTAGTTGCCCCAACAGCCACCAACAGACAGCCATCCCATGATTTGTTGATAATGTGTTGCAGCCAAAGCGAAAGTCGGGGGAATTGCAACTTTACTCAAGAAACTTGCTGCATTATGTGTGGATATGAGACTTCCAGCATTATATTGATCTTTATCATTATATATATATAATTATAATCATGGCCAGGCCCATGTTGAAATTCAATCAAAAAAGGGGTTATTTTTAGTGTTAATGCTGCAGCACCGACATAAATCTTAGCCACAGTTTGCCACACCTTTGTCGAGCGTTTTGCCCAGTAATTTTTAGCTGCTGCGTTTCCTGCAGCTAAACAAACTCCCATTCGCTCAAGAGAGAGAGAGAGACTCTCTCTCTGTTTCCCGTGCTCTTTTCTTTGAAAATTATGAGCTCTCCCATAAATTTCACTTACTGCCGCCGCGTTGGGTGCCAAGTTTGCCAGCCTGGATCCGAAACTGGGAGTGGGACTGAGCTATAAGCACCTTTTTGTGCTGTAATTAGAAGGCAGTGGCAAGTTAAGTTAAGGCTAGTGGCCAACTTGAGCATTGAGAGCAGCTTCCTGCGGGATCCGGGATTGTGATCGGGGGTCTGAGGCATTGGCCACTTGAAATGCAAATTGCGTGCAAATTATGGCAAACTGCCAGCCAAGCAGGCAGGTGAGCAAGTTTTTTTTTGTTTTTTTTGATTTGTTGTGCCAGCGCAGAGGTAAAAATTATGCAGGAAAGGAAATATTACATAGGGCTGCGAAAGTTTTGTTTTTAATTGCTTCAGCGTCAATTCAATTTGTAACTAGAGAGTTAACGTCAAAGATGCGCCATGATGGAAAAACTATTATGAAACTGCAGAATTTGATATAAAATGATGTTGCTTCGAAGATACCCTATGATCATTTGTGTTGAATCGTGTTTACTCACCGTTATTATGAGTTAGAAACGCATTTTCTGCTTCCGATGATGAGGATCCTTGTTGCTCGTTGTTGGCGTTCGAGGATGATGATGAGTTCGAGAAGTCGTACGGATGAGTCAGGCTGTTGTTACCGCTCACAGCAGCAGAGGCAGCCAGCGCTTTGAATAGGTGTGCGGTGCGTTGTTGTTGCTGTTGTTGTTGCTGTTGTTGTTGCTGTTGTTGTTGCTGTTGTTGTTGTGGGTTGTATGGATTGTTGTAGATGTTACGTGTGTCAGTCGCTGGCTGCAGCTGCTGCTGCTGCTGCTGTTGTTGCTGCTGCTGCTGTTGCAGGTTATACTGTTGCTGCTGAAGCGTGTTATTAGCGCTCAGACCGTTCACCGTAAAATGGCGTGATTTTCCTGTAAGACAGAGCACACAGAGAAAAAATAAACATAAAAAGATTATGGAATGGAACTTTAATCTGAAAAGTTGCTGGCTATATTTCTCTATACAAAAAAAAAGAAAAGAAAAAATTCATTCCGCAAAGTTGCAACAAAAATAAAACTTTTTGCCATGTCATGACAGTTGGTAGCGCCACCCGCCGCACCGCAAAGGAGCCCCCGTTCTCCAGTGCGCTTAATTGCATGCATTGAAATATGTAAATGTCCTGAGAGGGCAGCGGGCATGGGCTGAAGTTTAAATGTAGCAGGTGGTGTGAGTGTGGGCTTGTGTGAGCCTCAATTAAACCATTTTCACTGTCATTCACGAGGTTTGAGGTTATGTTTTTGCTTCGTTTGCTTTGCCACCTATTGTTGCGTTTCACATATGAATTATGCATGGCAATAATAACAACAACAACAGCAACAACAACAATAGCAAGAACAACAACAACAGCAAACGTTGAAAAAGGCAACAACTGTGCGTGTGTCAGTCTGTCTGTGTGTGTGTGTGTGTGTGTAGTTGTTGCTGTTTGCGGAAATGATGTTGACGCGGAAGCTGTAATAATGAAGCAGCAGCAGAGCTGCAAAATGTCGTCTAACGATGCCCGCCTCCCCTCCGAAAAGTATGCTAACCCTTTCAATTTTCCAGCTCGGCCAAAAAGTTGTGCCCTGCTGCTGCTGCTGCTGCTGCCGCTGTTGTTGCTGTTTTTGTTTCTTTTGCATATTAATTATGCATGTTTTGTTGGTGTGAAGGCATCAACACATTGTTTGAATTTTAAGCAACAAGCAGCAACAGCCCGGGTCCACCTACCGCCATGTGCGCCTCCATTCTATCACATTGTCAGGGCTCATTTTATACCGTGTACCGTGTCTAAAAAGGGTATACTGCATTTGTGCATTGTGTCTCTTTCATAGGAATTGCTACAGCAACATAAATAACGAATATTCGAATCAAGTTATAGAGTATTTCATAGTCGCGCTTAGTTTACTGGACTACTCCTACCTGTTTGGATTGGCTTTTGCTGGTTACCAGCTGTGTAAATATTAAGTGTGAAAGATAACGAGCTAATAACTCAGTTAATTTTTGTGAGCCAATGTGTTTTTGCGCATGTGAGCGCGTGTCTAGTTTATTAGATCGAAGGACAATTAGTTGGTTTACAAGGACCCTTTTTTAGGAATCGGAATCGGAATCGGAATAGTTTTATTGATTCAATTGATTTTTGGGGGGCAATATCCTTATGCAAGATAATGGGCAATTAGCCGGCTAAGTGCATAATCACGCTTAATTACATCAATTTAAATGCCCCATAAAAACGAATTTCAATCTCAACACTTAATTTATGTACATCAAGTGTATATAATTAGCTTAACATTTTCGAGGGCGTTATTAAATTGTTATTTGTGCGTGTGAAATGAAACTGTTTTATCGCTTTATTCAATTTATAATGGAACCATTGGCATTTCTGTGGTCAACAATCGATTGAGCGGCCTCGCTTTCTCGAATGCGTGCTGACCTAAAAACCATTATATTTACATTTTCAAATTAATAAATTATTTACTGAATTTTCATATACAATTTCCTTGAGGTGGTCTTTAAAAATATATCAAAACAAAAAAAAAATGAGGGAACATTAAACTTTACCCAACTCGTTTTGCCTGGGTTTTGGGGCTGAGCTCTTGTTAATTGGCAGCATTTTAAGCATCGATTGTTAATTGCCGGGCTTCATTGCATTCAGCTTGGAGTGAAAAGTTTGAAGCACTTTCGTCTGGCAAAAGTTTCGCATTAAAACAATGGAACAATGCATGCATACTTATATATAGATTTATCGTCGGAGAGAGAGGTAGAAAATTAGCTGTATAGTGTTTTATTATTTGCAGGCTTGCCAAAATACTTTAACACAATTCTATCGGCCAATCTGTGGAAGCGCCCCAAAACCATTTCCGCACATAAAATATGCGCCACTTTGTGTCCCTTTAAATGTGCCGTTGATAATTCGAAGGCGAACAGAATTTAGTACATTTCCATTTCAGCTTTCAACGCTTTACATACATCTGCCCGGGGGCTATTTTTATATATTTTGCTTTTAACAAAAATTTGCCAAATTTACACTTCACTAACAGCCACACCCACACACACACACGCACCATCGCACTATTTGCAACAACAACAAGAAAGAATTTCAAAGCATAACAATGGGCCAAGTGTGATTCATTTTCAGTTCCGTTCCGTTCCGTTTCGGGGGAAGTTGAAAAATAAATAAGGCAACATTCAATGCAAATTGGACTATTTACGCAAATTTTATTGCCAAGCACTTTTATATTTATTTCGTTGTTTTGTTGTTTTTTGTTGGTCCTAGTTGTTGGCCCTGCCGCCACATGTGGGCAAGTGTCCGTATCCTTGGAGCATACTTTATTCCTTTTGCTTACCCGCACTGCCAAATCGTTGGCCCCAAGCGTCTAGTAAATCAGGCAATTTGAAAGGCGCTGCCACGACTTTCATTTTTATATTGTTGTTGTTGTTGCTGTTGTTGTTGTTGTTGTTGTTGCCGCTAACCCCTAGCTAACCTTTTGGGGTTACTCCGTGGCTCGTCTGCTGCAGAAATTATGCGATTTGATGTCATTATTTTGTCGCCAAACGACGCGCGCCTCACTTGGCAATTGCCAGTCTAACATTGGTTGTGCTTGGGCCCGATTTCCTTGCTGTGGCCTGGCCTTAAAAGCGTTCGCAACAAAATGTGTTCTTTATTGACATTTAGAGGCGACGCCGATTTGCGCCACGTCAACGAGTTGAACCGTGGCCTGGAGTCCTGTCATAAAGCCGGCTCCCGTTGGGGGATTTACCAATAAATTCGTTCTAGTGAAAATTTATTGACATTGGCTTTTAAACCGCGACGCGTGCTGCCAAACGATTTTATGGCCTCTGATATGTCGGAAATTGACATTGAGTTTTGGGCATAACTGACCTTTAAAATTCCAAAACACTAGGCACGAAAAAAGTCGATAAAGCCAAATGGCCAAATCAAAGTGTTATCCAAAGATGCTAAATAGCTGAAGCCAAATATTTAGGCTAAATGATTAATTTTCTAATATCAAATATGTTTACGAGCATTGATTGATAAAATTTTGCAAATTTAAATGTAATTAGATATTTAATTTTTATAAAATAAATTTTTTAAAAAAATTCAACATATGTGCACTACAACAATTAAGAAAGTAAACTTCTCCCGGTTACATTTTAAATGCCAATATTTTATGGCATATGTTTGAGAGCGAAGGGAACAGATTTGACAACAACATGTTCGGTAGCGCTTAAAAGCCACAAAAGCCACCGTTCGTTGATTCACCAGAAGCGGAATGACATAATGCAGAAACCCACCGCCACCGGCTACCCAGCGGGCAAATGAGTTACTTATCACACAAAGAGGCCGCCGAGTGCCAGAGCGGATGAGCGGCGACAAGGACACTGTCATTGCTTATCGGCGTGTTATCTGCTGCCGATTTGGCCGCTTCTCTCAGTGAAGCCGCTGCATGTGCTCAGCAAACCGCGAAATGGAATCCATAGATCAAGCGGGCAGCGAGAAAAAAAAATGTAGACTGAATCAACTTGCATTGATAAATTAAAAGCAGCCCAAATGTTTGCTATTGCTTTGACATGTTTGACAACAATGGCACTGTGGCACGGGATCTGCGCAGCGGGCAGGGGGGGGAGGGAGCACTGTGAAATGTGGCAAGCGGCAAGGAGAGCGCGGACTTAAGCCGCTGACAAATGCGATTGCCTATTGAAATTGAAAAACCAGAACGAAGCAGAACTCAACCCTTGAGGGTTGAGCCTGCTTGGCCCTGGCATTTGCATTGATTTCAATTAATTTGCTTGTTGTTCTGCCGCTGGCCGCTGTCCCCGATCCAAAGTGTTTGGTCCGTGTTGTGTTGGTTTGCGTGATTGTAATTGATATATGGCTTGGTTCGCTATTGGGTTGCTTCTAATTTTGATTTTGGTTTTGGTTCTGGATCTGATTCTGATTCTGGTTCTCGTTTTCGTTCTGGGTGCTTGCCTTGAGTCAAGTGCTACCATCCGGCCACCACCCGCGCCGTGTCTGGGGAATTATGTAAATGCCAACATGCATTAGAGACGCGACAGACTTTGGCAACTTCTTCCTCGGCTCACCTCTAAGCCGTTTGGGGAGCATTGTCGCACTTTGCATTCCTCGCATTCTATGGAATTATTCAGCCCACTGACAGCGCTCAGCTGTGCGAATTTCTGTCCAGAGGGTGACAACAACCAACTGTCATTGGCAGAGGGTCTGCTTAGAAACGAGTACTAGTTACAGCCAAGCCAAGCCAAGGCAAGGTGTTGGGCAACCCGACAACCCGACAACCCGGGCAAGCAATCCTCTTTGTCTCTCCAAGTTTTGCCTTTGCGGATTTGTTTGGTTGCGTCAACAGGGTCTCGCTTTTAGTTTTGTGAATTTCAAATGCGGGGACATCTGTTCAAGTATCTCAATGCTAATGCGTTTTATGCGAATTTCTTGCTAAGCAGCCACTTCAGCCTTCAGCTTTTCACATGACTTTATCACGCTGCGATACAAGGATTAGATGGCACTTCAAATGGGAACTATCATTTTCTGATGATTAGTTTTCATCCAACAAGAAGAATCGAACGAATGTCTTCTAAGTACAAAAATACGCACATTCCAAGTGAAATATTATCGATTTCATTCCCAAATGTTTGTGCGTAATTTTCAATCCTAATGACTACATTTGCCTGCCCCTGCCAGCAGCAAAAAGAGGAGGGGAGAGCCAACTACGAATGTAGGAAAAGCGTGGTCCGCAGGGTGACATTTGACATATTCAACTCATTAAACCAACATTGAGAGATGCTTAACAATGGTGGGCATAGCACAAAAAGCAGTTTGAGATCGCCGGCTGCGACTGAGACTGCGACTGAGACTGCGGATGTGTTTGCCAGGCTAATAATAAACACCCGACAAAAAGCGAATTCAAAGGCAAATCATGAATGCGAAAGTGCGAGAACAATGGCCACAATGGCAACAGGATCAAAAATCAGTAACAAGGGCCGACGAAGGAAGCGTGGAGGGTTCATTAAAACAGCGTCGCAACCATTCGCTGGCCGGGGTGCAAAAACTACCCTTGGCCGGGTGAGATCAAAGCAACTGCAACTGCCATTACCAAAACATTTTTTATGCGAGTAGTACGCGCATCCAGCAAAAGCAAAACTTATTACAAAGTTGACATTGTGTCAAACACGAAATAACGAGCCAAAGGCGAGACGCACACGCGTCCTGGCCGAGGGACTGCGGCACACCTTTTCTGAATCCCGTCGAGCGTCGTGCGGTTCGCAGTCGCAATTATTGCGTTTGAATTGTCAACACCCCGATGAGCCATGGCTGCGGTCAAAACCGAAACGCTACAGGCGATGGCGATTCCCACCCCACCCCACCCCACCCCGACCGCTGCCAGCAACGTCGACTGCTCGTCGCTCCCGGTAATAACTTCGTATGTGTTTAACGCGTCGGGCGTCGATTGTTACAATAACGTCGCCCACAGCGCAGATTTACGCCTCTAACGAGACTGATGAGAGCGCCGAGGATGATGATGATGTCGTCGGGTTGCTGCCCAGCGGACAGCGACATCATGTATCCCAACCCCAACCCGCACATCAATCCCACATCGAACTGAGCTGAATTCGAGCCCATCCTTGCCATTTATGTGCAGGTTTCGCTGATGACCCAACGGAGTTGTGGGAAATGTGTCATTATTTTTAACAATTTTTGTATTTGTGTGCGTTATGTTTGGCTTTTAGCACCTTCTGTAATTTACGACTTTTGCTCTCGGTCATCGCTGATAGCCTTTGATTATAATTGGGGCAGCTGCCCCCCGGCAATGGAGCCTAAGGGCAAAATTGTTCGTTGGGGTTGATTTGCTAATCATCGTGAATACCGCTACCGATGGCAGAGTAAGCATTAACAACATGGCCAAAGAAAAATCTTAAGTGGATCACGGCTTAAACGAATATTTTGCTTTTGGTTCTGTTGGTTTCACAAGAAATAAAAATTTATATAATCTATTGAAAATATTTTAATTTTAATATGGAAATCTAATTTATGTGATAAACAAATAATAATATTAATTAATAAGAAGTTCAATTAACCTAATAATCAACTTATGCAGAAAGTCAACAGCATATTCAACGATAGATTTCGCAATTGAACTTGCTAATGACAATGGAAGGACTGTGGCACTAGTAATACCCACTCATTCGTCAACAATTCAGGCGCGGATTTTGATTCACTGCATTTGCCGGCGGACAATATGCCATGAAGCTAACCTCAATGTAAATCGAAACACTTCATCAACTTATGGCTGAAGAGCACACAAATGAAGAAAGACCCCCCCCCGATTGGGTGCTAGTCGACAGTCGGACTGTCGGACAGGCAGATGGACAGACAGAGATGATATCTGGCAGGCAGCCAATAAATCAGATTTATTGGTTTTCAAAACAGATTTTCAGAACAAAACAGCAAACCACAATGCGAGTAAAACGAAACGAGTGAATTTTTTTTTGCCATGGGCAACACATTGCCATGGCTGCAGAGCGCTACTTGGGCCATATGGCATGATTCGAGGATTCAAACTATTCGTGGGCTCGGGCTGGAAAATCCATCAGGAGTGCGGCCGTTGCTGCTGCCATCATCGCATTGATGACACAAAGCGTGAAAGGATTAAACGCGGCCAGGAACAATAAAAGTTCATCTTCGCTGAGTATGAAGAGGCGGCCGGCAGCGGCAGCGGCAGCGCTCCGGCCACAAGCTCTGGCAATTTGTCGCTCGTTTAGTTGAGTTGTGCGACAAAAATAGAATAAATGGCACAGATAATGAAAAAATGGACAGCCGGAGTGTGCAGCGTAAATCGCCGTAGAGGACTGCGGCCACGTCCTCGTCGTCGGGGACCGTTGGGCAGGTCCTGGTAATCCGGCGATTAATTAAAAACGCTGTCTTTGCTGTAAAGGGCTTAAAATTGAAATTGATTGCCGCAGTGCACAGATCGCCCGGCTTATGCAAAGTTTGTGCAATTTAAGCAAAGTTGTTTATGCTAAATAACGTAAATATAAATAACGATTCTCCAGTGCGGTGCCTTTGGCGAAAACAATCACATTTATTACTGACTAAATTCTCTGGGGAGCCAAAATCATCGCCGTGGCGCAGAGAACAAACTCATCATCATCACCATCAACACCAGCAACACCTGAAAGAAAGTCGCTTAACAAGCTCTCGACTCCCCAGGGCCATATGCCAAAAAAATGAGCTACAAAATAAAAATAAAGCGCCTAAAAAGTGAAGAGCGTAAATGTACAACAACGGAAAATCGTGAAAATTCATTTAGGCAAAGTTTTTACACGAGCAAAAAGTTAAAGACAATTGCGATGAAATGTCAGACGCGGTAAGCAATTTAACGTTTTTATTTCTAATGAAGTTTTCCATTTTCCATCCCCCGAATGAATAACTCCTTTACCCTGCCTCCCCCAGCTGAGCTAACCCCTGAATACTTTTTGATTGGATTGGATTTTGGTTTGTTGTTCTTTCCACTCGGCGCGTCGTCTTTTGGTCTAATTTTGCGTGTTGCTGATTAGCTGCATAAATATTGATGTTGTGGCATCGAATGGATATGAATTTCTCCTCCCCCCCGGAACTGCCTAATAGAAATGGTTCTCATGCAAATGAACGTAAAAAGCCGCACACAGCTTCTCCAACAGACACACACACGGATCAGTACACATACATGACCTGGGGTTCTCAAAAACTACGCAATCAAGGAGGTTTTTTTTTGACCTGGTTGCTTATCAGCTTCAACCCCCAGGAACAATAAAAAGCCATGTCACTTTCTCATATCAATTAGTTACAAGCGAGTACACTTGATTCATTAGCGTGATAATTACAACCAGCCAAAAGGAGACGCAGAACGACAAGGATTCTGTTGATGAGAACTTGACGTGCTTAGAAGTTTCCCACGCAGCGAGGGGAATCGAGAACAACAACAAAAGTCACTTGGTCACGATGAGACCGAAAATAATGTCAACAATTTCAACGAGGTCCAGAGAAAGAAAATGAACAGTTAAAGCTTAAAGTCATAACAGAGAAAAAGTGGAAACGGAATCACAACTGAAAATGGACGTTGAAATAGAGATGGAGATTAAGTCAAAGCTAACTGCTGCGACAACAAATTGCTGCTCAACAAAGCATGAAACTCAATTCTCGTCCAGGTAGCGCTAAAAAATGTTAAAGGAACAACAACAACAACAACAACAATCTAGTGGAATTGCAATGGATGTCCCGGCGAACCCTTCTATGCATTTAATTGGACTAGAAAGCCGAACGAGCTGTGGCTTCGTTTTTAAAGTGCAAAAATTGACTGAATATTGCACAATAGGATTTTGGCTGATGTCTGTTGTCAAGACAATTGATTTCAACGGCCATAACTCCTTCTCGATACCCTTCGTTAGATCTAACTGTCACACACACACACACACACACAGAGAAAAATACGAGCACAATGCTGAGATACACCTTTAGATTTTCGCCTGCTATTTTCGATTCTGAATTCGCGACGCATTGCTATTGATTTGTGTAAAATTACAGATTTGAAACGCGAAGCCACCCTTAACTCGGGTTCCCCTGGAAATTTAGTCGTGTTTGCTCTTTGTTTGCACTAATTGCAGCTTGTCTGTTAGCTGCTGTGAGGGTAAGACCTTAGGGAGAATATTTGCTCAGTAGATTTGTTCACTGGTTCATTTTGAAGGCCTTTTGGGATTGATTAGAGAACTTTCCTCAGCAGAGTTCATTATGATTATGATGTGAAGTGCTCTAAATTTAAATATAATTTCGCAAATACTCGAAATGGGATAATCTTCTAGTCAAATATTAAATGTTTGCTAAAATTATTAAAGAACTGTTTTCCTGACTAGAGTCCCAGCCAGCTTTACTGACCCAATGACACCAGGAACCAATATTCAATTTGGAGATAGCCGAGATATAATGCAATTATCACATAACTGTTTTGCCAGCAGCTAAGCAATTACAGAGCCTAGCTAGATACGGCCCTAATTTCCCTTCCACTTGCGCTCACTGTTTAATTTCCTTTCAATTTATGCTAGAAATCGAGGTCGACGCCGATAATGCATCACACACGCCGAAATATGAGAGGCCAGGCCGAGGGCAACAACTGAAAGCCAATTTGCCAGAATGATGATGAAGAGCTATTGATGAGCTGACATCGCATCGCATCTAAAAGAGTGAGATAGATAGAGAGCGAGAGTGAAAGAGAAAAGAAAACACTGGCAATCACTGAAAACGGAGCTGGAACTGGAACTGGAGCTGAAGATGAAGCGTTAGCATCGTTGACTGTAGTCAAGTCAAGTGGCAGACGCATATCAATGGACGACAGCAAACAGCAAAAAGTGTAGGGCAAAAAATTGTACTTCAAGTGTCAATCAGTGACAAGGCACACACACACACACACACACACACGCACGTACACAACCTCACAATGAGGAGGGACGAGGAGTTCAGAGTCAACACACATAAGCACATGTGCTGCAGACTGCTGGAAGCTAATCGATTTATGTTGTAATATTCAAAAAGTTCCCCATAAGGACACCGAGGACAGCCGGCAGCGAACTAATCCAGTGGCACTCCCTCGTGTCCCATCGTTGTTATAATTTCTCCCCAGCCAGCGAGGCAGAGGCGGAGGCAAAGATGCAGAGGCCACGGCCACGTGTTTGACTCTGATTTGAAGCACCCTGTAAACTGGGTATATAGGGCCCATGATCCATCCACAGACAAGGAGCCAGGGGACATGTGTGTGTATCCGAGTTTATTCTGATGTCGGTGTCGGTGTCTGTTTATCTGCCTTCGTTTGTCGCATTAAAATTGAATAAAAAATCAATCTCAATTCTAGCATAATTTGATTCCTGCCTTCGATTATGTGTGTGTGTGTGTGTGTGCCTAAGTGTGTGGGATCAGAGATTGGCGCTTTGGATTGGGGGCAAATGCAAAAAGTAAATAAATATTTAAATCATAATTTGTATTCTCGGTAAAATTGAGGAAATGATTGAGTCGAGGCAGCACTCTGCCATTATACAAAACTCACAAAATTGTATTTATGGAAAGAAAAACATAATTCAAACTAAAAAAAAGACTACTCGAAATAAATGCATGTTTATAAAATAATATATAAAAGGTCTTGATAATATATATATTCTAAGCCTTTACGTCTTCAAGTATTTAATCAACCTCGAAGCACAGATGAATTTCTTACAGGAGCTTAGCACCAAATTCACTTTGCAGAAAATGGCTCGCCAAGTTTTTTATCCTTGCGTCTTATCCTCATATGCGAGGAAGACACATACAAATGGGAAAGAGTGGATTCTTTCGGCTGCGTTTATTCCAATGCATTTAATAAAGTGTTTATTTCTGTTGCAACAAATTTGCCAACTCAATGCAGCGCGTAGGAAAAACTCTTGCGGAAAAAGTAGACGACGAAAACAATCCGAGCTGAAACCTGAGCACGACACAAAGGAAAATTGCTTTTCCGCTACGCACACACGCTCGCACAACTTGTGGAAAATACCTAGCACGCTTCGTGGCGGCGGAAATATGTGGGCAACGCATCCGCAACAACCCTCCAAACCGGCCGTTCCCCCCACACCCCCTCCTCCACCGACAAAATGGAGACAGAAAGCGCTTCAGTGCTTTGGCTAACCCATCGAAGTTTGCCCGATGACGTATATCCAGGCGGGCGATTTGGTGGGCGTTTGGCTGCATTCCCTGTCAATTTTATTATATTGGGGTTTCGGGCTGGCGGCGCAAGTTCCCACCAGCTGAGCGTAGCATAGTTTTATTTCAACTCAGTTTTTACTTTTTACTTTTGTTTTCTATTTGTCTTTCGGTTGCCTTGAAATCTGAGTTGGAGTTGGAGTTGGACACGCTTGGCATTCGGCTTGAGTGGCACATTATTTGATGATGCTTTTCGCGATTTTTTCGCACTTGAGTGGCTGATTTTTATTAGTTGAATTCTTTACGGTTCCGCCTGCAAAAGTTTCAGTTTCTTGCTTCCATTCTGGCGTTTCCTCCCGCCTTTTCTCGCTTTCAATGCCGTTGCACGTTCTGTTGCCTTTTTGTTCCCGCAAAACTTTTCTATCCGTGGCTGGGCAAACAAAGATTTTGAAATATGGTAGCAAAACTATTTGTTAGATAACACGAGCAATTTCTTCTTCTTCTTCGCATGACCTCGGCAGTAGATCATTTTGGCTGTGAGTTTAGATATTTTGGCTTAAGCCACCCAAATCTTGGCTGGAAGAATCAATTTTTATTTGCTGCTGACAAAATGGAATGAATTGAGCCTTCCTCTCACGATTACCCGCTGAATACTCAGATGATATCATTGTTCGCTTATCGCTCAATTGTCAAGTTAAAGCTGTCGATTGTCAGGCGACAGAGTGGCCAAGTCTTGATGAAGAACAGCGGAGGCAAAACAAACACACGGAAATGAAAGTTAATTTGAATACATTACCAATTCTAATTACGATTTTTCAAGTGCAATAAAGAAAACGACGACAAAAACGACAGCAGTGCGAAAAAGACAAATAAGTGCGATGGCATGAATAAAATAATATTGGCTGGAGCCACTGAATTGGTGGGATAGTCACGCCAAGTCGGCGGGTGTTGCGGGATGTCGGGGGGGAAACCACGAAGCATTCAAATTGGAATTTCAAAAAGCGAATAGACAACAAGGCAACAGACAGACAGACAGACGGGCATTGGCAATAAGAATGAGCATGGAAACGCAAATGGAATTGGTATGTGGGTGTCAGTGTTGGCTGACCAAAAGATTAGCTGAAATGGGCCAAGGAACAGCTGGGGAAGCTGTGAGTTTTCACAGCCAGTGACAGGAAAATGGCGGCAACTACGAACCGAATTTGAATAATTTTTGGTTTTCTTCTTTTTTTTTCCTGCCGGAAGCATCTGCACAAGTGGCAAATGCATCGGAGAGAGACGGGAGCGAACCAAACTTGTAGGGATTCGCATTTCATTTTATTAAAAATTCAAATACTGTGCTTATCGCTTTAGAAGCCGGCTCAAGGCACCTGCAAGAAGAAGAAGAAGAAGAAGCAGCAGGAATCATGGCGGCAGCAACAACAACTTTCGCTATGTGCTTTGCTTATTATGCAGAATTTTTTCTTGACTCTGTCTGTCCACGGCCAAGGTCTGGCAGCAATTTCATATGCCTCATGCCACAGCGAAAAATTAGAAATGAAAATTAAGTAAACATTATAATATGTATGTTGCCACCTGGCTGGGTCTGGGTCTGGGCCTGGGCCTGGGCTGGGTCAGCCTCCCAGAAACTGCTGGCATCGAATCCATTTGGGCTTCGCCTTGGCAAATAAATGATAAGCATTACATTTGATATTCATTATTTGATAACGTGTAATAAGAAATAAAAATAAAACGCCAGCGGAAATGAAAATGTTGGCGGCGTCTGCATGCTATGAACAGAAGGAACAGGTAGACGCGGATACCAATGGGGCCCAGGACCAGACAAGTTACAGGATTAAATGTTTGCATAAGTGAAATATGTTAAATGTTATGATATGTGCGGTCTCCCGTCTGCCGTTATCCTGCTATCCCTCTATCCTGGCGCTGCCTGCACGGCTTTTGATTTATGAGATTAAAGTGATCCGAGTGTGAGCAGTAGATGGAGTTCCTTTTCTTTTTGAGTTGGCGAAGGTGAAGGAGTCAGTGCGGGCCCCGTCACTGCGGAATAATTACGAACCTATAGCGTTTTTATGGCTCTTTTTGCGAGCGTGCAATGACACGGCCGTTCATCACATTAGTCGGACAGACCAATCCATTTAGAGAGACTATAAGAACAAGCAAATGTATGCACAATGCTAATGTCGACCATTTCAATAGCTAAACGACATGCAAGAAATCTCATTGGTTTTCTTTGTTTGTTTATTTTTTCGTTCTGTCTGCGACTGCAAAATACACTCAATTCAATTTGTATGTTATGAGGGGGGGGAGAAAAGTACAAGTTCAAAGTCGATGTTGCAATATCTTAAGAAATAAGTAAATAAATAATCAGAAAAATTGAACAATTAAATAGTTGGTTAGGTTTACAGCCTTTAATTCAGAGGTTCTGTGTGATACTGTGGCAACTTTTTAAGGAAATGATCGTGAGGCATGCAATGGCCAACAAGTCAGAAGGACGGCAATGCGACAGGATAGGAGCAGATTCGGATCCAGGCAAGGCCACCGCCAGCAGCGGCGCACTTAAGTTTATTGGATTTGAAGTGATGTGTTCTCTGGCACAGCCGGGACACAAACTCACTGCAAAGAGAAGCAAAATTGTTGGTGAAAATTGTGTCGGCACACGCACAGAAAATTCTGTGGAAACTCCTCACTTAAAGGCCACCAACGAGTGGCAGTCGCAGGTGCACCACGGCGAGAGGGGGAGGCGTCGTGTGTGCGCAAAGCGTGAAATTATGAGCCCTTTAACAGCAACAACAACAAAAACAACAGGAACAACAACAAGAACAGCAACCGTGGGTAACGAGAACGTCAACGACAAGCTTAAGCTGCTTAATACATGCCAATGGCAAGGGGTATGCCGGGCCAAGAAAAGGGGGCTGGAGTGGAATGGAAAAGCGAAAGTGTCAAGGATGCGGCTGCCGTTTCATAGTCAAATTAAATTGCTCACTAAAACAGCGCGACGTGAAGTCGACGCTAAAGTAAAAGGATAATGTGAGCATAAAAACATTTTTAATGAAATCGAGACGACTTCCAACTGGGACAACGACGAAGTCGGAGTCGGAGTCGGAGTCGAAGAGGGAGACCGAAACTAGGACCGGGTCTGGGACGGGGAAGATGTTGTTTAAGCGTCGAAGTCAGCGTCTAAAAATGTAACAAGTGAGTTTTAAATTAAACGCTCCTGACTGAAGGGGTGACTGACTGGGGTTACAGTTTTTCGGGAGGGGGGTGAGGTGTGCAGTTAGGTGTTGGCCCTGTTTTGTTTGCGTGTTTGCCAGTGTAATTTCTTTCGGCTGCACATTATTTTCATATCCCGCTTAAAATTTTAATTAATTTTCAGCTTGATTGCGTTTTAAAGAGGCCGCTGGTTTACGTCTTCGCAATGTTCTCCACGCCGACCCTGGGCCCTGGGAATTTATAGTTATTGTGGTTGAGTGTGTGGGTTTCGCCCGGGTTGCCTGTGGTGCCCTTTGACTTTGTGCGGAGCAACAAATTTTGGTTTGCAATTATTTCGACAATTTGTGCTTAAGTGGAGCCCTTAATTTATTTTTGGTAGAAACAAACCCCATCATCCAAATATATATATTCTTATTAGATGCATTTTGTGGATTTACCTTTGCTTGTGTGCCTATCCAAGTTTGGATCTTTTATACCTGAAATAAAACGAAATAACGGTTAAGTAACTGCTATGCTCTTTTATACCGGTGGGTATTTCAATGTTTTCAATAAATATGTAACATATATCTTATCTTTCAGTTTCTAAGTAGTCTATCTAAAGCATTACGAAGTTTTGACTTTGTAAGTGTATTTAATTTTCGGCTCTAGAAAGAAAACTGGTGTTTTTTTTGTTTTCTATGTTTAATCGTTGTCTTCGAAGTGCAAATTTAGTCATTTATCTCTGTCAGCTGGCAGAGAAACCTATGTGGGAAATTTGTCTGTCTGGTCGACACATTGCTCGAAGACCCAAGCCCAAAGCCAAGGCGAGGACACGTTGCATTGTTGCCCGCTGGCAACAGCTATCAAATGTTAATCTTAATTAATTGTTACTAATTACATGCTGCAACACGGCAGGAGGAGCGCGCTTCTAGAGCGGTAATAAGGAGGAGCAATTTGAAAACGTTTTGGGGAAAACAGTTTGTTGGCACAAACAATTGAAAGGCAGCTGCAGTCATCAGTTACCACACCACTGAGAACCACTGAGAAACTCCTGAAGACTAATCTCTGGGAAGTGTCCAGCGGAATGTCGCACATCATCCCGCCGTTGCCAAATGGGTTAAATGGCACATAAATGACGGGGAAATAAAAGTCGCAATGTTGGAGTCAAAGGAAATGGCAGAACAAACGGGCTCTTTTGGCATCGAACTCAAAGATAAAAGCAGCGAAGCCAGTCGCGTGTTTGTGCAACTTCTAATTAATTTTTCGCAAATATCTATGCCATAACGGAAATGAATTTAAACTTTTAGTGCAGGCGGAAGTGGAAAGTCCCAGCCAGAGTTGCATTTGCTGCAATTGTTTCGTTTTGTGCTTCCGCCCAACCCGTTCGCCGTTCGCCATTCGCCATGTGGCCTTTACCCGGGGAGTTTTTGCTTTGTTTTTCGTCGACTTGGCAGCATTTATTGTTATGCCTTTTCAATGAATACAACAAAAAAAAGGGAACAAACAAAAAAATAAATAGAAAGAAAGAAAAACTGGAGGAAACAGGCGTCAAACGTTGAGGGCCATCAAATCGAAAATGAAGAAGAAGAAGAGGTGACGGAATAGTTGTCTGTCTGATGATGAGTGGGCTGCCCTTAAAGCTGCTGCCTGACTGCTTATTATTGTATGGAAATATTTATATATCCAGCCGCTAATGCCGTTATTAATAGCCTTAAATAGTACTTATTTTTTTCTTAACTTGAAAGCAGTTTGCGACTCTGCGGTTTTATTTTAATTTAATTCGGCGTTTAATTAATTCCCAGTTATCACCACAGAACAGTCAACGGCTCATCGCTTCGCTCTTTGTGGCGCCCGTTGCCTGGCGGTCTAATGGCGTCTAGCCGGCCAAAAAAGATTGCACCAATGAAAGGACTTGTGGGAAATGCTCGCACATACCGCAGACATGTCGGGATAGCCCCCAAGTCGAGAGCTTAGCACATAAACAGTGCGATAAGCAGAGAGACAGGGAGAGAGCAACAGAGAGAATGAGATAATGCGGTTTGCGTTTAATTGCAGTCAGCTGCTTAGGTCTGACATTGTTTATCAGGCATTTCTTCTTCGACGTCAAAGACCCAACTAACGTTTAAGGACTGAATAAGGTTGCTGCAGCAAAAGCTTTAACGCTGCTTGAGCACATACGAAAGTCTTTGTATAGCATTTCAAACCCCAATTATTGGTCCCCAATATACCCAATTTGGACCATAAACGAATTAAGTTTATCTCTGCGGTTTGTCTTTCAAGAATTCATAAACTTTTATTAACTTGAGCTGAGAAGAACATAAATATTCAAACTCCGCAACTATTTGCCCTGCAAACCTGACAGTTGCTTGTTCAGGGCCCACCCATAAATTGCCCATTAAAATGTCGCTGGTAAACCGAGTAACCAACTCTATAGGCCTATAACTCCATTCGCAACCCCAAGTCCATGGCATGCATAGAACAAATCGCGCATAATTATAGCCCAGACGTCATAAACTTTGATGTTTGCATCTTGTAAATTGTCTCTGATTTGAGCCAAGGGGCCGTGTGAGTAGCTATATACACTTGTCGTGGTGAAGGGGGCGGTGGCGGGTGTCACAGGCAGTAAAGTAAATTATCACGTCATATTCGCTTCGAGCTGCATGCAAATGCGACGATGCGACCCCAACTCAGCTGCCACTCATCCCAGATCCCGAACATTTTATGTCATCTACGTGCTCATAACTTTCCATGCATTTTTCGCATTGTATAGTTTGTGGTCTCAGTTTTTGTTGGGTAAATAATTTTATTAGTTTGTCTCTGAATCTAGCTGATATTATGCTAAGAAAATGGTCTTGTTGTGTTTATGTGTGTGTGCGTGTGTGTGTGTGTCATGACGAGTTGAATAAGTTGTTTTTGGCAAAGTTGTTGCTTGTTTAATTAGGAAAGTTGCAAATGGTTTTCTTCAACGAGAGTGGTCATTGACCTGAAATGCTTTGTGATGTTGCAGACGAAACAACTGTCACGAGCTCTTGATTTTGTGATTTGAGTGCAGATTTTACTTTCAAATATATGTTAATCAGCCTAATATTGTCAACTATATATCATTTATGCAATTAATGAACAATAATTAATTGAAATTTCCTCTGCATGCCGTGCGGCAACATATTTTTATGCCACATCTGCATCTGCCTGCCCCACACCCACACATTTTTTTATTTTGCTGACCGAGCCTACGGCTCTATACGACGCTATGCACACTCATTAACACAACAATAAAATACCCCCGTCTGCCGCTGCCCATTTGGCCCGCCCACTTGGCGCGGACAATTAATGTGACTGACACACATGCAAATTTTGCATCGCCTGCGTTGTCATATTTGATTTACAGTTGCAATTTACACACTTGCGCAGCGGTCGGAGGCGGCCGGCGGCGGCCGGCGGTTGCCGGGGGGTAATTGGAGGCGGGCGACAAACCTCTGAGCCAACGACAGCTGTCCACGTCAGCAGGCAGTGTCTGTTTGATGTTGTTAATTGATTTTCAAAGTCAACTTGCTGGGCCGTCAAACCCGCCCCTGCCTTCGCTCCCCCCCGCAGCATGCTTCGCCCACAAAATGGGCGAGTTTGCTTTCGCTTTTAATTCAGATCACATCTGAACGCAATGCAACGCTCAGAGATTAGCAGGGCAGTAAAATGCGTCTCCATTCGGGCGCAAGCGACATAAAACGAATACCCCAATCCCCGAATCGTTAATCCCCCAATACCCAATACCCAATACCGAATACCGAATACCCAATCCGCATCGCATCCGCATCGACAATTTACACATCGAACTGAAGCTGGGATGCGTGTAAGTGCAGCGGAGCGCATTCACAGCTGCAATTGCAAGTGGATTTGGATGTGGCCAGGACACTGCCAGGACGTGGTCTGTTTGTTTTATGTGCGGCCATTGTAGTGCGCCTGTTGTTGTTGCTGCTGTTGTTGCTGTTGTTGTTGTTGTTGTTGCCTGCATGGCATGCGGTTCAATCAAAGCGATTTTCAATGTCCACAAAATTACGCAAAAGGACAGTTTGGTAATTTGACAACGGACGCACGGCATGGAGGACACTCGCCTGTTGTTGGTAATGAGTTTGGTTTTACTGTTTAAATTTAAACATGCATCAGCCATGGGGACGTATCGGGAATACATGTGAGACAAGCCCGTTCCGAAGGAACTGAAGGGCGTACGGCGGGGTGCGACGGGCAGTTTCCTGCTGCGGTCGGCTACAATCCTAAAGTGTATTTGCATTTAACGCTTCGAGGGGGACAAAACATGACAGTTGCATTAATTTTGATTGCGTAAATATTTTAAGTGTGCAGATTGCTGAGGGATCCGCTAAAATGTTTGGTCTGCCATTGCCGAATGGATTTAAGTGGCAAAACCGATTGAAATATTCGGTTTACGCACAGACCGCACCAAATACTTAACCAAGAAAATTACTAAGATAAGTTAATTGTCAGAATATGCTATTCAAATTTTACAATGGCTCTGGCATCTAGGCACCAAATGTGTTACGATTAGTGAGAGGCATTAGATACCTCGTACATTTTTGATCATTATCAACTGCCAAGCTATTCATCCTGTTTACTTTGATTTTTCATACGTTGATTTTATTATAAGTTAGCAAATTGTTTAATATTCCAAATAATTTTTAAATAACCAAAAAAAACCTTTAATCTTATTTAAATATTTTGGTTTTTATATACAGTAACTAAGTAAAACGTTGTTTGGTCTTCCATAAGCAATAGTTGATTGCTTTGTTACTTTTTCATAAAGTGAAAATAGTTATTGGGTTTGTGCAATGCCCGTCTTGCTCTTCGTCTGACCGAATGAATGAAATTTGAAATTTTTGATATATATTCGTATGTGGCCAAGTCAGATAATGCGTAAACGACAACACCTTAAAGATGAGTTCCACAATCTTAAAGCTAGAGTCGCCAAACTTGTGAACTCTCCACTAGAACGATAAATTCTAAAATCCAAAATGTTCAAAAATAACAAAAATAATAAAGAGCTTGCACGAGTAAAACGCAGTCAGTAATGCCCGACTGCAGAATTCTGACTTGCTCCTTTCGAGCACATTAAAATTTGATTGATTTTTTGATGCCCAGAGCTTGCAGCATTCCTCGAAGTTGATCAACCTAGAATCAGTTCGCCCGCATTGAGATATTGTTGCGATATATTTAATGAATTCCGTTCCGAGTACAATATTTAAAATTCGTAGCTGTTGTCTTTATGTCTCGTCAAAGGCAAAAAGAACCAAAGACAAACAATCGAACAAGAAAAAAAAAGAAGAAGAGAAACTCACTTAAAAGTGGAAGCAGGGAAATGCTTTTAAATGCGAAATATATATGTATAAGTATATATATACATCAAATTGATGCAACGTCAATCAAATTGTAAAGGGACCTTTGCTCTAATTTTGCTGCTGTTGTTGTTGCGCTTATTTAATGCAAATTGATGTCGCAATTGAGACACAAAGTCTGTGCATTCCACGCAGCCAAAGAAGCTGGCTTCGGTCTCTTTATTGGTTCGCGTGTATTTCAATATTTGACGTTCAGATTGTTATTGATGTTCATGTCGCTTATGTATATAAATAAAATATTTATTTAGCAGTTTTTTTCTGAACGTTTAATGCAGCGCATATTGATAAAGCGCTTCGTGTTTTATATGCAGCCCAAGATTTATAGCCATTTGATGTTAAATTGATGGCAGCATGTTTCAGATGTTGACCTTGTTACGAATTCCACCGCACTTCTTGCCTGTTTTTAGTATGCAAATTTGTGTAACCAAGTTGGAGCCACAGTTCGTATACTTGATACTCGGTACAGTCGCCCGATATCCGCCCGTCTTCATCATGTTTTTCATATTGTTTATATTTTTCTGCAGTCTTGTTTATACAGTCGTTGGACGGAAGCATTCTCGACTCGATTGGTCTGTTGCCTTGTTGCCCTGTTGTCTGCTTGTCTGGTTGTCCTGTTGTCCTGTTGTCCTGTTGTCCGGCTGTCCTGCTGCCCTGTTGTCTGTTGTCCTTTGCACTTTGGCTTCGTTACATGGCATATCAGATTTATTTTACAGTTACAATATTTAATTTGCTCTTACGCAAATTGCTGGCATTTTCCGTTTTGTTCGATGCAAATATCTTGCATTGGGGTCAGTTGCTCCGGTTGAGTTATTGATGGACCTTGTTCTCACTAAATTTATTTCAAATTGAACATTTCAATAAATGTGTGCAAATTGCTTTATGCAGGCGATAAAATGCAGCTGGGATTGCATTCGAATCCAATTCCTCACCATAAACTTAAATCCACTTTAAAATAATAAAATCCTTACACAATATCGCATCGCTGACATTCCATTCCAGCATTAATCGACACATTAGAGCTTCCTTATTTATGATTTTGTTAAACAAATGCTGCAAAACAATGCCTAACAACAGAACACAACTACAAAGTTGTGCTCGTATAACAACAAGTTTTGCTACAACTTTTATGTTGAATGGGGCCGTGTTCTACACGGAAAAGTGCTGCCAACTATTTGAATGCGAATACCGAAGTCAGCTCTGGCTGTATGTTCTAGGATATCAGGCGTTGTTGTTGTTGTTGTTGTTGTTGTATTTAAACTATCAACACGCTGCGCGGGTGTCGACTTAATTTTAGGTAGCAGACAGCAGCAAGAAGCCAACTTGAATCTAGTCGAGTCGAACAACAGCGGAAACAACGATCAATTGTCAGATAGTTGTTGTCGTCGTCGTTGTTGTTGTTGCTCCTGTTGTTGCTGGCAGGAAGCGTGCGCGCTTAAAAGTTTAAACAACAGTTATGTGGGCTGTGCGTCCGTCCCCCCATCCCCCCTCCTAGTCTACAGACCGTTTGGCCAGGCATGCCGCATATTGCGCAGGTGGAAAATTTATAATTTGCAAAATTGCCACGCATGTTGGCAACATGTTAAATGGCCAGGCAGTTAACCGGGCTCGCAGCCTGTCGTTAGAGCCGCTTGGGTGGCGGCTTGAAATATGTTAACCTCAAACGAGACGGCAGCTACCTGCTTTGCCCTGGCTCATGTCCTGACTGCTGCTGCTGCTGTTGCTGTTGCTGTTGCTGCTGTTGCTGTTGCTGCTGTTGCTGTTGCTGCCGAACCCCGACCCGGGACAAGCCATAACAATCCGGAACGACCAGAGCCGTGTACAAAGTTCGATTTAAGGCCTCGTTTATTTAGCCAGCCAAGCAGAGGCAGTGGAGTCGTCTGGTTCGTCGGTTGCATGTTGCAAAAGTTGTTGCCGTTGCACAACCGCATGCCACAACATGTAGCCAGCGCACTAGCTCGGTGGGGAGGGGAGGGAATTGCGCTTGGCTCCGGGCCTGATGCCCTGTATGCGTATGCGGAGGTCAGACCTCCACCTGTGGTCCTGACATGCCCCACTTGGCAATTGCCGAAACTATTTGTTTACATATTTAGACCATGCGAAAAAGGCAGACATGTTGTCAAGTCATGTTTACTGTGAAATATGCGCATTTAAATGCAGGTGGGCCAACCCCACCCACAAATGTTTTAGATGAAGTTAAATGTGCTTTATGCTTTATGATGGATAAATGATCAAATCCTCAAAAACCATATCAAAAAGTCATATCAAAAGTCATGGGAATTGTAACCAATTCGCAACCAATCAAAACTAACATTTTATTCAACAATTGTCTAAGCAAATGCAACAAAGCATTCTTGAATGCATTAATTGCGAGTGTTGCGCACTTTAAAATAAATCTTTTGTATCTCAAAATTCAGAGCACAGAGAACATTCTGACGGCTTGAGTTTTGCCCAACAAAAGTCAAGATCAAAGTTGGCTCTTCAGACGTAATTAAGCCGTTTGCAGCACGTTTTGCCAATTCAAAAAATATACTTTGACCTCCTGCCCTCTGCGCTCTTATCGCATGGCGAGCGGCACGCCCAAAGGCAAGACTTATTTGAATGCTTCAAGAAGAAGATAAAAAAAAAACGAAAAAAAATGCACTGCGCTGTGCTCGTATAACAAGTCAAAATTTTAACAACCCCTCCAAACGATGGGCGTTTGTGCCCGCCGGGTGCAAAATTCGTAGAAAAATCACGCGCGCTTATCTTAACCTTAACCAAACCCACGCAATTAACGCCAATTGCGCTGTCACTGTGAAAAATGAGGCCGTGTTTGGGGGGCGTGCAGAGAGGGGAGGGGAGACAAAATGGAATGCTGGGCGGAGGAGTAGTTGCCCTAGAGCCATCCCCACTCTGGGCAATTGCGAAATGATTTGCAAACGATGCGCAATCGAAATCGAATTGGAACTCCGCATTGTTGCCGCCATTTACCAATAGCTACAAATTTTAATTGCCGCTGCGATAGCGTCCTGGCGTCCTGGCGTCCTGGAACAGGCAGCTGCCCGGGGAGCGGCGTCTGCGTCTTCGAAATAAGTAAGTCGCATTGATAAGAGAGTCACGTTTCACGGAAGCTGAGGCTGAAGTGCTCCAGCAGCAACTGGGAGGCGTTCCCCAAAGACAATGCTGCTGGTGTCTCCATTATCAATGACAGCCGAACGGAAACAATGGTTTCTCTTTTATTGCCAGGACTAGGAACAGGAGGAGCACGAGATCTGGCAAGCAGCAGCTGCCTGTGTGAGTAAAATTGATAAGATGCCGAAAATGACTTGAAAAACAATAAACGTGGCCATGAAATGAATAAAGGCTGTGCATTTAGCACCGATCTGAATGGGGCGCCACTTGAATGGAGAGAAACTCAAACGTAATTTCGGTGCATAAACAGAACGTTTGCGCATTTTAATGAGGGTATTATTATTATACCCTGTATACATTGCAAATGGGGAAAAAAAAGGGATAATGAAGCCTTGCCAATTCGGAAACTTTTACCTGAATATTTAAAACTAATTACATATTATTTAGTTTGTCTTTAATTTCCCCTTTCTTAGATGTCAGCTAGGATCTTAAGCAGATCTTTGAGATTATAAGAACCTTTTTTTTATATATATATAAATATAAGCTATTACGAATGTGTGTTAAACAGTTGGTTACAGAGAATTTCATAGTCGGATACTCACGTTTATTGTATTGTTTTTTTTTATTTCTAGGCACTTATTCACATTGAATGGGTGCGTATTGGGGCAATGTGCCATATTTATTTTCGCAAATATTTCATTGTTTTATCAACTTTTCCCTCGGCTTATTTTACTTGACATCCTTATCTTATCTTATATATATGTATAACTGTTAGCTTCGATTCAACTTTTAAAGACCCCTAGGAAAATTTACTGGTGCGTTTCAGTGCAACCATTGAAAAAAATTAAATATTAAAGTTTTCGTAATTAAGTTAAGAGGCATATTTTATCGCATATCAAAAGTACAAAAATTATAACACAAAGTTCACCTAAAAGGTATTTAATGGTATAATACTAAACTTTTAAAATAATAATAGAATAAAGAGGTAAAATCGATTCGCATTCATTATATAAACAATTTTTTGTCATATTACACTTAAATATATATTTTTTGCCTACACAACAATATTTTTGATATCCATACTCCTGGGAATATCGTTCAGTCAGTTTATGGATTGATTGGCTTATTCTCGCCCAAACTCTTAAAGCTGACCCATTTTCAATGGGGATAGATTGGACTGCTTCATTCTCGTCGGATGAGTTTAAATCAGCAACACGCTCCGCTAATTTCACAGCTAAGTTGGGGAGCGAAACTTGGGGGGTCTTTTAATAAAATTTCATTTGATGAGACAACAACAAAAGTTGAGTCCATCCCGGCTGCAGCTCATTTTGATGCGTAACAAAATTTTATGAAATACTTGAGAGCAAATTTTATGTGTTGGTGCAGCATAAAATTTTAGCGCTAGCAAAAGTCGCCCGACTGAGGCCGTTGGCGGTTTCCTCAGACTCTCGGCCAGGGCCCAGACACTCTTAGCTGGCATAGCTAATAATACCAAGCATTTACACCTTTATGGGGTGTACTTAGAGCGTTTATTTATGCTAATGGCCGAGCAGAACAAGCGGGGCAGCACTGTTGTTGTTGTTGTTGTATCTCAAAGTTGAGCCACCAAAAGTGGCGCCTTGGCGAGCTTTACACTAATACCACCCCGAAGCGCTGTAAAAGCATAAAAGAGTACAAAAGCGGTAACTGCAAGAACAACAAACAGGGCATCGGATAGTGAGCTTAAGATTTGAACAGGTGAACTTAGTGCCAGTGTATTTCATCACATAAGACAAAGGTTCGGGTCGCCGCCACCCTCAGCTCTTGACCTCCCCCCTGGAGCAGAACAGGGGCCAGCAACGGCCTCACATCCTTGTCACGAATGTGTTTGTAATTTCCCAAGAGTGTGTTTGACTTTGACGACTTAAGTTGTAAAACTTTAACATTATCATTTTCACTACGAGACGACGCAGCTTCTTTGGCCTTCGGCCACCAGCAGCCGAGAGGCACTCCTTGGCCTGCTCTTTGTACAGCTCCGGGGCATGTGGCATGTGGCATGCGGCATGTGGCATGTAGCATGTGGCATGTGTGTTTGTCGTGCCCGCAAGTTTAGCCAGACATTTTGATGATGTTGACCTTCGCTACTTTTACTTTTCGCAAAGTTCCTTTGCTTCTTTAAATTTGCAGCAACCTTCCGACACTGTTGACATATCGCATTACACTCGAGCACACAGTGCGAAATCGGAAGCTCAGCTTAAACTTTTCATAGCTACTATTTTTCTGCCCTTAAATTGAAAGCACTGCATTTCCCTTACTCGAATTACCAAATTCCCGAATCGCTTTCTGCCAGTTCCTCTGCCATGTACATGTGTCAATTAGTTTAATCAGAAGGCAAGAACACATCAACCGCATGTGTGCCACCAACACCACCACCCCGCAATCCCTGCACCCCCCCTTCCCAAAACAGCGGCGTATCCAATTACATTTTCAAGGTTTTGCTGTTCGTGCGTGCCATTTTCCACGAAACTCAACAGAAAAAAAATTCCCGCAAAAATCAGTTCAGGCCTCACCACTCGGGACAACCCTCCAGGGTATTAGAGTCTTGCTCTGTTAAAAAATTATATTTATTAATTTATAGCATAGGGTCACAATTTTCATTCACTAAACACTGCAATACGATGCGCTTTGTTAAATGTTGGATAGGAACTTGGAAAGTACTGCTGGATGATTCCACATTTGTTTTCAGATGTGATTTGTGTCAATTATTTTACCTGGTTTATATTCTGTACAAATTCTTCTATTCAAATTTTTTGCTTTTCAGTACGTTTTTCTAATAATCAGTCTAAAAAAGACTATGCAAATATATCGTTAGATAATAATACCTTCAGCTTTTCTTTTACCTTGGATAAAGCTTTACCTGACTGTCGGTCTCAAAAAACTACAAAATATTATTGTGAATGTGTCTATTAAAAATTTTTCCATTTCAAATTATATCATATTAGAGTCCCCAGTGGTTGAGTTCTCTAAACGTAGGACAACAAGTTTAATTTATGGTGTATTATGTTTTTCCACCTGAAATTAATTAGTTTACAGCTATATTCATCTCTATTATTATAACTGTATTTTCTCATTTATGAGAAGAATTAGTTTTTTGTTTATTTTATTTTAGATATATGATTGATTATGGTTGAAAAATTGTAGACTTTTTTAAAATAGCGTTAATTTCTAAAATTCATGCTTCTAATATGCGAATCTTTTAATATTCTACCAAGGATGTAGTTTTGTAAGAAATTATACGAATGTAAAGAAATCCTTACTGATAATATGGTTATATTATCGTAAAGAGTATTTATTTCCATTTTCTGTTTCGCTTTGAACAATTCAGTATAAATGGAATTGAATCTGGTTCAGCATTTCTGAATAGAATAAACTTTTGCTTGGCCACTCTTCGCTTGGGCAGTCTTAAAACCAGTTTTTTTCTCACGAAAATCAATTTCCGTTTTTTTTTTTGCTCTCAAATGTTAACCTGATATTTAGCTGCGCGGCGTTATCGCAAATGATTTCAGCGCAACGTGCGTCGTAAATTATAATCAAATTGAGAGGAGTCAAGCTGATTTATGCATTTCCCATAGCCAATGCCGCTTGTAGTACAACAGCTAAGCGCTGAGCATAACAACCCCCGACCCCCCGTCCGCCGTCCGCCCGCTAGCCGACAGCTTCGGGCTAGTGAAAATCCAAAAGGTAAACAGGCAGCGTTCGGTTGATCCACCCTTTGGCACGCGACCAGGACCCGGCTCGGCGCCAATCACAAAGACATAATCAGCTCGATTTCGTAAATCTCGACAAGCTGCTTATCTGATGAAATGTGAGCAGAGTTCCAAGGATCTCGCGCCATATGATAAACATCTCACACGTTCGGCTCGCAGACTTCCGGCGTGGGGCTGTCAAAGTGACAGCTTGGGCAATGCGAGGGCGTCAAAAACAAAACGTGGAATACAAAGTACAGTAAAGCTTGCCGCGTGCGCCTGTCAGACGCGTCCTGCGTCATTGTTGTCATTTTTGGGGTCTTTATTTCGCACTCTCTGATTGGCATCGGAAATTGAAGTGTTTTTATTAATTCCAATTGGGCATTTGCTGTATCTCACAAAACTGACAAAATTTCATTATTGCGCCACAGTTCAGTCAAGTTGGCATTTAACACTATTCATTTCCTCATCGATTCCCTCTGGTTGGCTTTTGTTTTTTTGGCTTTGTGGCAATATTAAAATTCATTGACGCAGATTTGTTGCCAAATTGATTGACAGTCAAATGCGATTGCTGCTTATTGAATTGACATAACTTGTGGGCAGGAGGGGCCAATAAAGGCTCGTCAATTTTTCGGGAAGTAAAAACAATCGAACGTAGTAGCTGCTGCAAAATGTAGCCCATAATCGAGTTAGAGTAAAAATAGTCGACATTCATTTCATAAATGTGTTAACTTCGATACAGAACACTGATAATAGTAGTCAAAATCAAAATCTTTAGTTGTTATATAGTAAAAATTTAAATTATTCAGTTTTAAGCGAAGAATGGCACCCAGACACCGCGAAATTTCACCTTTTCTGAAGCTTGTGCGCGACTTTTTTCTAGGACGCAAGCACAATACAAGCCACCGCTATGCGGACACCGTCAGCTCTCGGAGCATGCCACCACCAAGCGTTCCGGATGGGCCTGCAGGAACTCGCCTATTTGGAAACCAATACTTTCTGAGGGATCCACGACGTCACGTAAAGCCGCCCATTGATTTGGTCGAGCAGAAGATGCAGGAGGCTAAAAAGGCGGCCAAAGTTGCGGAAGCCGCCAAGAATGCACCCAAAGCTAATCCGAAAGCAGAACCGACAGGACCTACTACCAAGGCTACTGAATCAAGTCGGCCCAAGAAGGCAAAGGACAAGGCAGACAAGGACTGCACAAATAAGCAGCAGAAGAGAAAACCCTTGCTTCCCACTCCTGGCAGGATGCATAAATGGGACTAGGACAGGCCAAAATGATTAATCAAGTATTATTAGACATATATATTTAGGAATTTGAAAAAAAAACCACAAGTATATTAACTATCAATGAGTGAAGTTTCGATTTATTATAGAGTGTTTTATTTATTTTAAGACAAATAAACAATTAATATGTTCCATACGAAAAGTGTTCTTTTATATTTAACTGAACCAACTATTAAATGTTTAATTAAAAAAAAGGCGCTCTGCACTCAATTTATTCAGTCGTTCGGTTGCGCAGACATAATTATGGCCTTAGGCGTTTGACACAATCGAGAACAATGTCAGTCAATGGTCAATGACAATGACAATGACAATGCGGCGGGAGCGACAGGCGCTCATAAAAACGGAAATCTAATTAGACGTCAGGGGCGAAAATCATTTATTACACCTGCATGAAAATTTAATTAAGCGCACAATTAACAGGGCTGATGGCATTACAGTTTGCACGTCCCAGGCTTATATATATGCGCTTAATAATATTTAATGCCATCAAAATTTATTTGCAATTTAAAACGAGGCAATTTTCGCAACGAGTCCGCCGATGTTGAGTGGATTATGCCAATTGTTGATGATTGGAGGTCGGATTGTTAATTGTCTGTTTCTGTAATTTATGTTAATGACTTTTCACATCGATTTATTGATTGCAAAAATGAAAATTTGCCCATGAAAACCACCCTAACCTAAACTAACCAACGCTCAGATTTCCAAAAAAAGAAAAGAAATAAATAAAGAATATAAAAAATACATAATCTGATTTCGCGTTATGCAAAAAATGCTTATGTATATACACATAAATTGCAGCGGGCGGTGGGGGGGCGGCCTCAATTTATTGAAATTACCCTCATAAGCCATGCAGCAGCCATCGAGGGTTGACTTCGGCTTCAAGTGGCAGATTGCAAAAGGGTGTCAATTGCTTGGAAATTTCACTCTCCGTCTGTCAAGTCAACATGTTGCCAATGTTGATTTCCATTTTGCCGCTCCTGCAGCTGCCAAATAATATGAAATTTCGTGCAAAACTGTAGCACATTTCGCAAGTGCTAACTTAGATTTGTTGCTCCTCCGAATATGAATATAACGAAAGTATTGTTATTATGCGGGTTTTTTTTCTAGATTTTGCTCCTAGAAATTGGCTTGCATTGGGTATACAAATTTGCTGTTAACGTTTGAATAAAATATCGATTAAATAAAAATACATTTTTTATTCAACATTGATTTTCTGTAAATAAAGTTTGCTCGCATACCTAAGGCAGCTCGAAACATTACAGGGTATACAATATTCCTACATTATATTCTCGACTCGAGAGCTCCTACTTGGTTTTATGGAGTTGTGCGCAAAGAAATTTATTTATTAAGTTGTTGGTTGCCTCCTAGAACGAATGTAACTTGTCCATAATCAATGCTAATTTCTTGCCAACACGTGCTCCCAAGTGTGCTAATAATATTTAGCTGCCAAATTTAGGCTAAATAAAAGTATTTCAACAGAAGCATTTCTTGTTGTAATGAAATGTTTAATTTTAATATGAAAATTTGTAGTTTGAGTTTTTAAGCAATGAAGAACAAATAAGCACTTAAACAATTTTTATTTTCAAATATTACGCAAACTCATTTTTGGATTTAATAAAAATAATATAAAAAATAAAAATAATAATAAAAGTATGTAAACAACGCACCCTTTTAGGTTCCCGTTTCAACTCAATCCGAATGTCAATTTTGGGAAACCACTTGGAACAACCAAAAATTGTGGGTTTCAGACGACTGGCGCGGCAGCTGGGCACAATTGTCAACGCTCTGCTCGCGTTTCAGGCTTTCCGGGCTTTTCTTAGTCGAATGTTACTCCAATCAGAGACGCGTAATTAAAATATGTACAAACAAGCCGGGAAGCTGGCAAACTCTCGTCGTTCGTGTAAGGCGCACGAGAGACGCGGGGATGGCGGCGGGCCAAAAGTTTGTTTACTTTGCGTGTTTTTCTATAAAACCAAAAGCAACAAAAGCAGCAACAGAAGCCGCAGCAGTAGCAGCAACAGCAACAGCAGCGCGAGCAATAACAACAAGAATACCATTTGCATAAAGCAACAAACAGCTCCCAGGTTTAGACAGTGCGGGGGGGAGGATTTCGATTGGAGTGGGCTTGGTTGGTTTAGTGGGTGCCCTCAAACGGAAGTTAATGAGCGCTACGGTGGGCGGGTGGGCTGGAAAAAGAAAATCAAAAAATTCAAACCCCTCGACGCAGGCGAAATCACTTCATTAATGCGTCATTTGTAAGGGAGCATGGCTAGGATAAAGTCAGGACATGGCCAGGACATGGCCATACGCCATATGCGACCGAGTTGGCCCCAAGGCGAGCGCCCCTTCCAAACGGAAGTTGTCTCCACGCCAAGCACAAAACTTTGCGCGAAACTTGCCACCAGGCTGTAACAACGTGTGACAGTCCTGGAAAAGTTGATTATTTTTTGCACGCAGTGCCGGGCCGAATCTGCGGGGCCTGCAGTCGGTTTCTAGTACACTGAATAATGACTTTTACCGTTGCGACGTATCGTCGTAGTCGTCGCAGTCGTCGTTGTCGCGCCGCGATGCCTTCGGGCCAAGTTTACGAGCTTCTTTTTTTTTTATCAGTTGCACGCCCCAAAAATGAGAGACAGGCTTTTACTCTCACTATTGTCCCAGAGTTATGCAGGCTCATTAAGTTGTTATACAGTTTAGAGAGAAAATTGTCAGCTTGCTTAATTTGGTCGAGTACGGGTACGAGAACCGGAGCCGGAGACGGAGCCGGGCCCGGGACCGGGACCGAGACCGGGACCGGAGTAGAGGCGTATAAACAAAAGATTTCCGGAGCTGGCCCTTTGCCTTTGTGTCTTTGTCGCAGCTCGTGGAAATTGTTTAATGAAATGAATTTTAAGAGAAAATTTATCATTTGCCTAAAATGAAATGAAAAGTGAAGTCCTCTCATTTATTTCAGTATTTTTGGGTGGGTAATGGATGGTGGGTGGTGGGTAGTGGGTGCTTGTCCGGATGTATATTTTAAGTGTAATTAAACCAAGGCTTTTCATTGAACTGACGCTGGCCGACATGACGAGGATAGTACCAATTATACTTAATTTTGGCAATGGCCAACACGAGTCGTAAATAGATGATCTCAACAGGGTATTTTGCATTTAAATGCGCGAGGCTTTAACTTGAGTTTGTTTAGCATCTAAACGAAATCCAGCTTCATATCCATTATCTCGAACTTATCGTATTTCATACACTCCTGCATGACCACATCAACTTCGTATTCTTCTTTTACGCCGTTTCACCTTCAATTAAACTTGAGGTAATTGACAACGATGGAAAGGAAATCCTGCACAAAACATGAAACCACACCAGGAATACACCCATAAGAAAATACACACACATAAGGGGCTCTCCCTAAAGATAAATGGCGATGCCTTAAACTGATTGTGTGGATTAAATTGCCATATTGGCGAAATTGGCAGCGACGGTGTCAAAGTGGAGACAACAAGGACTCCAGCGGTTGCCAAACTCCAGAAAGGGAGCAAGTATCGAAAACTTATTTTTGATAAGCGCAATTATAATTGGATTTGGCGAGAAGTTGCTGCTCAAACAGCAGAGCAGGCCAGGTACCGCATTCGGAGGGGGCAAAAGTCGAGTCAGCCAATGATTAATCTACCTCTGGAGTATTTAAAAAGAAAGATGCGCCTTGGGGGCAAGGGGCGAACGGCACGAAGCCAAGATGAGCGAAGCAATGGGAAATTTGGAAATTGTTGTGTTTGGCTGCGATAAAGACGTTGCCGCTCGGTCCCCGGCTGCGTATTTTTGTAAATGTTTGCTGTCAAGATAAGCACCACACAGCATGTGGTTTTATTTGGCTTGACTCGACGGCGGGTACCCTGGCCGATGATGGTGTGGGCACGGCGTATTTCCCCAAAACGAGTTTGTCGCAGGACTTAAACAAAGACAAATGGAGTTGTTAGCGACTTGACTGAATCAGTGAATGAATGTTTGAAGTTTGGGTCTTATCGAGGCTGTCGCTTCGATTGCTGCGTTGCAATGCAACCGACTTTGATGTGCAGTTGGCTGGCTGGTCACTTGGTCAATAATTGAGTTTAATTATTGGGCTGCCAATGAGAATATCGAATATCGAATATTCCCCTTGGAATTTGGCAGATTTCTTATTAAACTTTTGAACAGCGTCTCCCACACCTACGTTAGAGCAATGTCAATAGCTCATTAAAAGTCGGCAACAACTGGAGCGGTCCACAGTGGACCACATAACCCAAATGGAAGACATTTATTTGTGTCCATAATTAAGCGCAGACAATGCCGACAGAGCCCAGACGGGGAACTCATCCAGTGACACGCCCCGTGGCTTGTTAAATATTTCAGCTGCTTGAAAACAATTTATAAATGCAAATGGGGTCGCTCTAACGAGCCCGCTGCCAACTCAAGGCATACATTTGAAAATGTTTGCTGTTTGGCCGCAGGCATTTTCAGGCCCGGAAAATTATTGACAATTATTTTGGGTGGGTTGTTGGCACATGTGGCCTGGAAATTCGCCTGAAATGGGCTCGAAGCATTCTGATTTGGTGTTTATTTTTCGAAATTGAAAAACAACACTCGCTAAAAGTAGGCAAGTTTTCTTTCAAATATTTTGAAACCATTTTCGCCGCCCAACATTTAAAAAGTCGCAAAGTATTTTGTGTAGTTCATTAACCCCCCCATTTCCACCATTCTACGACCGACCCCTTTTTAACAGGCTCTGACTTTCACGGCTTTTGTTGCGCATGCAAATTAATGATGGCAATGATTTGTGGACCGGCCAAGGGCTTTAGAGTGTGCTTTCACTTGTTTTCCTAATGAAACCGTTGTTGTTTTTAAGTTTAATTATACTTGTCATTGGTTAGATGTAGTGGTGTTTTGTGCATTATTCATTAAATCAATCTATAAAGCTATTGATTGCCCAGTAAAAATGGATATTACCGAATGAAACAGTTGCAAACAGTTGATTTAATTATTGTTACCTCAAAGCTTTAACCTTCAAACTATAGCTCTAAGAAATATCGATCTTTGTTAGCATAAGATATGATTTTTCTTTTTTTTCTGATCAACCGTTCCAAGTGGCGACCTTTCTTGTAAATATTACAGTTTATACAGTACAATAATACAATTATATTATTCTTTTTTTTTTGAATTCCCCAACAATTTTCAAATGAATCGATTGAAATTGCGCAAAAAAGAAAGTAAATCGGTTTAAAATAACTTATGGGAAAGAATTCAGCGAAGGTTGGCTACTTTAATTCGAAACAAGCTTATAAATCGTGAGGTCCGCCTTAAAATTTTACTAAATGCCAGCAAAGTTTTGCTCGCCCATCAATCCCATGAAGGCTGCATCAAAGTTGCACACTGCGCTTTTATGCAGATAAATTGTCGGTTATTTTCGTCCTGCCCCTCAGCTGGCCTCCACCCACTCGTTGGCGTTCCGTTTCGTTTGGTTGACTCTGCCTGCGTCGCGTCAGTTGTTTGGCCAGGCCGAAGGCAGGACGAAGGAAGGAAGGATGGCTCCCAACAGACCTAACCGGAGTGTCGGCTGCTCGCCTGATTGTTTCATAAAAGTTTTGCTGGAACCGCCCAACTAACTATTGTTGTTGTTGTTGTTTTTGTTGTTGCTGTTGTGATTTTGCAAATTAATTTGCTTATAATTTTTACGCTTAGTTAAACACAATTTTGAGTGATTTTCACACAGAAAATGCTTGATGCTGAAAAGTTTTGCCTTGTACCGGCAGAAAGCAGCGCACAGTGGGATAAAAATAGTTTACAAAAAAAAAAAAAAATACGTTTTATATTGAAACAGCTGCAGAATATCTAACGGAAAAGGGATTATAGAAATTTGCAAATTACTTTCTTACAAAAATTCGCAATATCGTAATCAGAATCAAAGTAGAAAAAATGATGCACGCTTATTAACATATTTTTATAAAGTTGATTAGTATTCCGTTGAATATTCCATAGTGGCTGCCTTTAAATGGAATCTAACATGAACCTTTAAAACCATTGCCATCGAGATATAAATAAATATTTAAAATATATATGTATAAAGTTTAAAGCGAACAACACGAGCACGGCGACAGACGACAGTCCCGCTTTAAAATTATATTGTTCGGATTCCCAAAGGCAGTTTCATTGGCTTCGTTAGGGTCAACTGGCAATGCAAACAGCGGAAAAGTGAAAAAAAAGGTGCATTTAAATGTTATTTGCGTCATTCTGACGTTTGTTGTCGTACCGGCCGGCATTTTTGAAGCCTATCGGCGTTTTTCATATTTTTATAAATTGCTATAAATTGAGATATTAATACGATACGCGACAGAAGTCACAACCGATGGGATGTGCAGTTGTTGTTGTTGTTATCGTTGTTGCTGTTGGCCGGTTCGCTGATTTCAACATGTGGCAAAAAGTGTCGAGACATTAAAAAATGCTGCGCAAGTGTTGCGCAAACAAAATGTGCAGTTATTTGTATAAAATGCGACAGGCGACAACTTTTTCGGGGCAACATTTGGTCAGAGGCTTGCACTGATAATGAAATTGCTGCTAATGACCGTTTCGGTAAAGTATATTGGGTAAAAAAAAAATGGACTTTAAGCTTAAATTTAAACACTGGCTACGCCAAAACAGTAAATGTCCTTTGCAGGACCTCAGCCAGCTTAAATATTCCATGCACACGCAAACACACATTTCGTCAGTTGCTTCAATTGGACTGATTTAATTGAATCAGTTTGCTCGTCTACCAACTCCACCTCGCATCCTCCACTTGTCTGTCTACCATTTTTGTCTTCGGTCTTTCAATTTACTACCCAAGCTCCTGCTATTGTTGTTGTTGTTGTTGTTGCTCTTATTGGTGCTGCAGCGTGTCTGTAGTTTCTGGTCTACGTTTTTCGCACACGTTTGCGTGCTATGCATGGCATAAAAATTTGACACAAAAGCCGTTGCATACAATTGGGCCTACACACACACACACACACATAGATACACACTCACACTCATACATACATATGTATGTGTGTACATGCTGCAGCCGCGGCCTATGGCGTTTGTTTGAGCATGGCCAGATGAGGCATAGGGCTACCCACAGGCGACGTGTTGAGGTCGTTGTCATACACTGATTTTGTATGCAGCAGGAACAACCATTTTAATACATGCCTTTTATAAACTGAACGAGAGAGTGCAAGATTTTAAAGAATATTTTCGTTTTTTAAAGAAGTTGCTTGAAGTACAGTTAATAGTTGACAGTTACTCTTATAATTTTAGCTCTAGATAGTTTCCACACAAACGTGAATAACATTTATGTTTATATTCTAATTTTTATTTAAGCATTACAAATAATTATTATTAATCAATTTTTATTTTTATATAAAAGTAATCAAAACAATTATTTGAATTAAATTTTAATATTAAAGTTAACATTTTTTTAAGTACAAACAAATATTAAAGCCAAAGTGTTTATTTGAATTGTTCATATTTATGAAGCAAAACATATTCAACTTTTAATTTATATAATAATTATATAGTAATTTTTAAATTTTTACTATTTTTGGTTAAAATCCTTTAACTTTCCCTGTGTCTTGACCCCGAATGTGTGTTAGATAAAAGCTAACGCGCCCATATTATTTATTTGGCTACTGGTAATATTTAATAAGAATTGGCCAATTGGTGTGGGAGAAACACTGACTCGTGCCTGCGCGCCTAAATTCAGGCAATCACAATTTTTATTTTCTTTGGCACCCACCCCCACCCCCCTCTATCTCTTTCTATCACACTGCACACGTGCGTTGCCCTCTCGACACGAACTACATAAATAAGCGAACGACAAAAGATGCTCCTGCGGCCCCTCACATCTGATGTGGTATGTGGAACGGGGTGGGGTGGGGTGGGGTGGTTGTGCACAGAAACTTTTCCAATTTTCCCCTTTTTATCGTAAATTACGCACAATTCAATATTTGGCCTTTTTACTGGCGCTTGTTTTGTGTCCCCGTTGTCTGCCCTTTTTCTGCTTGACTAGCTCCCAAGTGTGGCTGGGGGGGGCGGCATTAGATAGTCGGCAGAGAGGGGAGATATTTGTCTGCAATTCTTTTCTTGTTTTTGCTATTTTGCTATTTTTTGTGTGTCTCTTTACCGTAAATAAGAAATCTCATACGTGCGCCTTCAGCCCAGACCTCCTGCAATCTATTGGCCCCACCCAGAGTCGACCTATTGCTCATTTGCTTTATGAATGCGTAAGTAAAAGTTAGTTTTACTTTTGTTTCAGCGCCCGAGGGGTGCGGCGGATCTTTAATCGAAATTGGCGTGTGTGTGTGTGCCTATTGTAATGATTGTTTTTCTATGCGCCCTAATTTATTAAGCATTATTTAGATTGGAATGCGGCTTGGCCGAAGTTTCCACAACAAATGGCCATTGGCCAGCTCGGCTATTATTTTAACAGGATTAAAGACACTTTTGCAAGTATTAGTATAAATATATAAATATTTATTGAAATAATTTTAGCTGTGCTTGCATATTTCGAAAGTCAAACATAACACACAACAGATACGGTATATATATATTCCACCATGTTAAAAATATCACTCCTAATAAAAAACAAAAAAATATACATATTCTTCCTATGGTAAATAAAAAGTAAGAGTTTTTTTAATAAAATTTTAAATAAATTTGTTCCTTTTTAATCCTTTTCAAGCCCATATATTGACTTATACGTGGACTTATACGCTCGCAAACTGAACATTTACCACTGACTATTTTCTGGTTTGGTTTGAATTTGAATTATCCCTTTAAAAATTACTCTTGTCACATCGCAACTCTTTATTAGTCCACTCCTTCCCCCCGCCGGTGCTATTTAGCCAATTTCACTCTTCCGAACATGCTGTATACGTGTTAATTTGAGTTTATGCTTTAATTGCAAAGCCTGCCCATGGATGTCGGATGAAAAGCATAAAAATCATCTTCAGTGCAGCAGCTGCAGCTGGCGGGGCCATTAAAGCGCATTGTCGTTGGGGCTGGCACTTTGCGATAGGCGCCGCCACAGTCACCACGACTACCCACCACCCACCCACCTACCCGCGCCCATAAAAACATTTATGTAATTGCTGTTATCGACAAGCGCTCAAATGGCCTCGTTGTGCCGGCTGTAAACGGGCCTTTAATACACTTTTGATTGGATTGTCGCACAAGTTAATTGAACGCCGCGGCGTGGCGTTGTGCGGCCTGCAACGAAAAATTTCGGCCAAAGCCACTGTTCGCATCCAAAATGGCGGCAATTATATTCGAAACTAGTTGGCAGCGCCCCCTCCGCCCCACAGCCCGGCTCAATAAAGCACATCAACAAATCGCAGACTCATGCAAGCTCATTAGGCAAACGGCCGTATGAATAACCATCCCCCAAGATTCTTTGTGCTTTCGTTCGTATCGCTGTCAATTTACCCATTACTGGATTACGGGATGTATTTGGGGTCGGTTAGTCCACTGGACAGTTGCCACACTCTGCTGCAACTTGTAAGTCGCCTGTTGGCGGCGACTGCCGAGCTCTTCTTTAATGCTCCAACGCACTTTATCTTTTGTTGCTGTTCGGCTAATGCGCTAGCAAATTGTTTGAGAATGACCCGCGTAAATTTCATTTCTAGTTGATTTACTGTAAATTGTATTGCAGGGGACTACAGCGAACGGCAGATAATAAAAATGGAGAGCAAATGTAGTAGACTTTTATAAATTGATTGGGCCACGGGAATGGCCGCCAACTAATTCTGATTCGGTTTGCATTCGATTTTTGCTTTGATGGTATTTGTTGATTTGTATGATTTGTGGGTGACCTGAAGGTTCTCTTCTGATTCTGAATTGACCGAAATAGGCAATTTGGTAGATGTCATGCTCAGAGAGGTAGATGATTTGGGATTCTGTGGCACCTTCGTCTGTTCACTGGCTACTTACCCTTCTGATAACTCATCATTTCAAATCTGTGATATGCGCATACAGACAAATCGAGTTAAATGCACAATAAGATCTGGAAAAAAAGGATATATATTAAAAATGAGTCAGTAAATACAGACAAGTTGTGTAAACGGATTAAAGCTTTTACTCATATTAAAATTGCAAACAACTACCTCTGCGCTCGCCACTATTTAAAAGGTAATATCATAACTAATGCTTTTTATTACAGCAGCTACTGGCATTACTCCCTCTCAGTTTTCTCAAGATTACTTTTTTTCTCAGTTTTCTGTCTTCTGCCATCTTTTTAGCTACTTCAGCGGAAAAAAAAAACCCCTTTTGCATTCGTTTGTTTAACTTTCAGTTAGAAGAGAAATGTTGATGTGTACTTAAAACTGAGCCCGCATCAGGCTCAAAACGATGCTAAAGTTGAAATTGAAGCACGCAGCCCAGGATGAGGATGCCTTATGTAAACAAGCTCAAGTTTTTCTGGTGTTGGTTTTGTGAATTGCAGGTTGCAACATTTTCATTAAATTAAGTCAAATAACAAACAACAGACACGCAGCCAAACGAACTGGGAGCCCGGTAAACAATCGGGCCACTCTCAAATGCGCAGTGAATAACTACTAACTGGCTAAGCAGTTGACATTAACAAATTGTTAGAGTTTCAAACTAAACTAAATTCAGGTTAATTTCTGTCTCTGGAACTAATATAAATTTCATATCTCACAAATCGGTGTTGTCGGGATTTGGAATGCGGTTTAAATATTCCAACAAGTTCCTTACGCAAACACCGAGTCAAGAAGTTGACATTTATCGATAAGTCACCGACAACTTGAAATAAAATTGATTTTATCGATACATTTTAGAAAATAATCGGTTATCTGTGCGCGCCGTGGACGAGCTTTTATTTCGAAAACGGACAGGCAGGCGGACATGGCAAAATCGACTCGACATTTGATCCTGATCAAGAATATTTATACTTGATACATATTTTTAACTTCCTTACATACTTCTACTTAATAACATGTACTTTAATAAGAACACTCGATATTACTTTTTATTCTTCTTTCAGCCCCGCACAATAAATTTTGCATCTTATCTTTTGAGTATCTTGTTCGATAAATCTTGGTCTCATTCAGTTCGTACATATCATATGCAGAAAAAGTTTATCATTTTTTTTTCGATAACTTGCTCCGTTTCATTCATATCGATAAAAATCGATAACAACCTTTTGTTTTTACAATATCTCGGTAACTAAAAGAGCTAGAGGCAACAAGTTTAATGCGTTATGTGCGCTTTGACTAGACGCACATTTTGAGACCTCTGGATTTTAGATACCTCCGCCCAATCGCCCTGAGTATCGACAAAACCTTAAAAACCGCAAATCAAATACTACAGATCTGAAAATTGGTTTATACATACATTTCAATACTCTTAATAAAAACTAAAAGTTTCATAACGATCATAGATCAGATCGCTGGGTTCAGGGTATCTGCTAGTCGGGTGGCCCTGACTAGAGCCCCTGTCTTCCCATTAATTTTATTTAGTAAGTAAGTAATAAAATTATACTAATTCACAATTACAAAATGCATTGAGCAAATGTTAAATACCAACATGTGTTTATATAATCTGAATGTCTAAATGAAGGCAAATAAAATGTGTAACATAAATAATTTATGTTGGCTACAGGTTGGGCAATAGAAAAAAGTGCAGCTCGGAGATAAATACGCCAGAATAAGTAGTGTTAACGAGTCTGTAGAGCAGGCACCTACACGGCCCGAATACCCACAGGCTAAAATAGTTTTAACCTCGTTTCCACCCAGCAGAATTTTTGGTTGGCCCAAAAGCTGAAGAGTTTATAAAATTAACGTCGTCATGACATTCAAGCAGCCCGCCCCCCGTTTCCGCTGCCTAGGTCATCAGACTATCCGCCCCTCCTCGCCACTTGTCACGCTCCAAAACATCCTTTGAGCTGTCGCTGTGCATTTGTATGCATTTTGCCTGCCTGATTTATGTGTGACGATGAGTTTAGCTATGTTAGTACGTGTGTGTGTGCGTGTGTGTGTGTGTGTGTGTGTGCGTGTGTTTACGTCTCTGTCGTGTTGGCGTTTGTCGTTACAAACTTAATTAATGTTATGCTCCGCCATCGCCTCTGACACCGCTCGCCAGTGCCTGTCCTGCACGGTCCTGCCCTGCCCTTGTCCTCCAGGCTCTTGACTTTTGTCAAGCACCGCAAAAACTGCACCCGGTTGACACTGCGCCACTGTCAGTTTCAGCTGACGTTTGGTGTTTGTGTTCTGTTCTCCGTCCCACTCTCCGCTTGCGTCTCCGTCTCCGTACCCCATTCCAGACTTGCGTTTTGCATGTGATTAGGCGGCGTCTGTGTTGGAGTTTCACTTGATGCTGAAGTTGAATCCGCTTCTGGCGATGGTTCTGTGTATGTGTGTGTGTGCGTGTGTGTGTGTGCGTGTGTCACAAAAAGGGTGCTCATCTTTGGTACATTTTGTGTTTCTGTTGACGTTTGCCAAAATCGCATTGACAGCATTATCCTTATTGGCATAATCACCGCTTGACAAGAGATTTGTTTGTTTTACGGTTTTTGTTGTTGCTTATTTGCTTATTAGGAAGCTAGTTGATTTTGATTACAGTCGATATGTGCTATAAGCCAGGTTTCAAGGTTTCTACTCTGTCTTCGAATCGAGTTTAATCGCATTTCAACGAAGGCACCTTAAATTGTCTGCCAGCTTCAAGTTTTTGTTTAAATTTGCAGAAAACACGTGCTGCATTTTTCTATTCATTTGGTGCTGACGCTCTTCGCTGGCTTAAGAGCCTCCCCGCATTTGTGGTATAGTTGGTGGCGCGGGGCGCAGGGATCCAGACAAATGCCGACTTTACTTTGTGCAGCAGCGCGTGAATCGGGGTGCAAGGCAGAAATTCAACGTCTGGGCAGCAGGCACACACACACACACAAATACGAGCGGCGGGAGCATTTTATTTGTTTATAGCACAAACGGCGGCGGCACAAAAAGTGCAACACAGCTGTCGGCTAAAAGGCAGCAAATGCAGCTAAAGCGCAAAACTCCTGCCCGGATTCTTTGGGTGCAACACTCATTGTCAATACTTCTCTGTGGGGGGGGAGTGCTGCAAAGTTTACCAAGGAAGCTAACGCAGCTTATGTGAAATGTGTGTTCTAAAGGTGTATATGTGTGTGTGTGTGTGTGTTGATGTGGGCCTTAATATATGTGCATGTCCATTCTCTGTCTGTCATGTGTTGCTGTCGCAATCAGGTTGCCCTGTAAATTGTGTAAAAAGTGAAAAGGATTTGTTACGTTTTGTCCCCAGAGAATCTTTCTTTAAGCAACATTTTAAAACATAATACAGCTGGCACTCTTAAAATATAAAGTTTCCATTTATCAATATTATCAATAGATAGTTTCGATTAACAGAGCTGCAGATGTGTTTTTATTGGAATCTATTTGTTATTTGCTTAACAGCTGATACACATTTTCCCATATACATACGTCCTCAACAAAGTGCTTTTATGCCATTCCCACCCCTCCCATCCCCTCTCAGGGGGTTCGTTGTATCTGACCTGCACTACCATCAGGGTGGCCACATTGGCAACATAATTTAAATGGCAACTTTAAATTGTTTACCGAACGCTTCATTCTAGTTGTAACGTAAATTTACGGGCCAGCAGCTAAACAAACACGCAAACACACTTACACCCACACTCACACTGACACTGACGCACACACACACAGACACACACACGCACACAATGCCAGCGTGTCTATGTGTGCTTGCCTGTGGTTCGTCTGTGCTTTCTATTTGCGCTTAATCCGTGGATGGCAGCGTCCGCTGAAAAGCAGAGTACATTTTTTGCCGTACTTCTGCAGGCGCGAAAAGATGTGCACCGAAAAAAAAGATACTGCTCGGGAGACTTGCTCATTACTGTGGCAATTTTTTTCTGTGCTTGCATCAGTTCGGCCCGCCCCATTATGCTGGGTTTTAATTAAAATTAATTACATTAAGTGCTGCAAGCAAACAACACACACACACACACACACACGGACCAGCACAAGCAGGATCAGCAATCGGCAGACGACGTAAAAGAATCATTCTAAACACAAAACGCCCACAAAGCATACGCAGGGGGCGTGGCAGCTGCAGCAGCTCTGCAACAGTGTCCAACTTAAAGTCTGCTCATGTGAGACTTAATGCGCTTTAGGTGACCCCCATTTTTAAATGCTGCACATTTTAGCGACACTCTTCCAAAGGCGTTCTTTTATGTTTAACTAGGTTAAATTGGCCCAAACGAAGAAACGCTTAAGTTATTAGACATTGAGGTTAGATCTGAAAAGCGTAGTAGACAATTAGTATTATAGATTTGAATAGGAATTTGAAAGAGGAATTGCAAAACCAATTTGATTGATTGGAATTATTAGTAACTAATCACACAGATCACTTTTGTCTCTGTCATCGTCACTTTTCTTTTGATTTTTGCTAACGATTTTATTTGCAATAAAATCATTGCTAAATTTGTAAGAATTATAAACTTTGTGAATTTGTAACTTTAAGCGTTTTTTAGGCTGACACTTTTGGTCTTGCTCCAAATAGACTTAAAGTTTTAAGCTCCAACTCGATGACAACAAAATATGAAATGCTGCAAATTGTTGAAGTGTTCGCCGGACCCTCAATGTGCAGTCCGGGCAGTCTAGGGGTACTTTTCAGCAACATAATAAAATACAACAAATCACAGAAAAATGTTTCCTTTTTTTTTTGAAAATATATATTTTTCTGAGCAATTAAATGTTGCCAGTTGGCAAAAAAGTTGCACATTGAAAAGTTTGAGAGCACAAAGTTGAGGAAAAATTGTGCAAAATTGTCAAGCTAAAATTGGGCAGCAAAAAGTAAAAGCCGGAATCGAAGGCAACACTCTGCAAATAAACTCCGGCACTGATACAAAAATGTTCCGCAACAATAATAACTGGCAACAACAACAACAACAACAAAAGCAACAACGTCAACTGAAAAAAATAAAATGAAACGAAGAAAATACATTTTGTAATACCAGCGTGGAAAATCATAAATAAAACGCATGTAATCCACGATTGAGTGCTTAAGTTGATTTCCAAGGGGGGCCGATGCCTGCCCAAACACACTCAATCACACAAGCACACACAAACACACACACACACACACACTCGCACACAATATTTACATTTTGATACACATTATGGTTGCTGCTGTGGTTGCCATATAAAAATCACTGTCTATATTGAAAAGTCATCAATCATGAGGCTGGGAAAGTCAGCAGACCGCGAAATTTGTCAGCGTGGCAGAATTTGCGGAGCAGCTCGGCGAAAATCGTGACATGAAACTTGCTGAGCCTAAGTACTCTATATGCCATAAAGTTTAGCGCGCGTTGGCTTAATTTGGGGGCAGCTTTAAGCAGCTTTAAGCAGTGCGCAGACCTGCAAGCACAACAAAGCATAACGAATGGGCGCAAAAACACAGCCAAATGAATGGCTGAATAGATAGAAACACAAACCGAAGTGCGGCCAGGGCCAAGAAATGCACAAAGCGGCAAAGAGCGGCGCCCCCCCTTCCCCGAAAGCGACTGGCAAAAGCAAAAAGTAGCCAAGGCAAAAGTTTACATAACATTAAACAAAGCGCACAATGGCCAACAATACGAGTGGGCAGGGGCAGACTTGGGCGCCCCTTTGATGAGTGCGAACGGACAGTGGCAGGCTGAGAGGCAATAAAACACAAGTTAAGTGCAAGCCAAAGGACCACAGGACGAAGCACATAGAGCACAGCAGACACAGAATTTGTTTAGACTTTTTGCAGCCAACTCAAACAAAACGAGTTGCGCATAATGAAGCAAGGCACAAAGCGTTACAGGACCCACTCCCCCCCCTGCCTCCCGCTGCTGCTGCACTCCTCGAACGCGCTTTATAAATGTGGCAAGTCGCTCAGTCAAGAAGTGGCCATTTGGAATGGTTTTGTTTTGTTTTTTTTTTGTTGTTTTTTTTTGTATTTTTTGCTTCAGGTAAATAAAATCTATGCCAAATTATCAGCAGCCACAGAACTGAAATGAACTGAAATGCCGAGTTTCACTTTCTTGGTTTTTGGTCTGCACACCCCAAAAACTTTTCGCCCGTTATAAGAAATTATTTCATTAACAACTTCAATTGGTAGTCGTTAGGTATGTGAGTTTGATTCTCTGCTCTGCTCTGCGCTGCTCTGCTGCGCTGCACTTTCTCATAGTTGTTCGGCAAGTTTTATTTCGGTAAATGTTATAATCGTGTTAGTAACCAAAGTTGTGGATAAATGTTTACCAATGGGTGAGTAAGTGCTTTAGGATGAAGTACATGGCTCTAATTGTAAATTAAGTTTACCATTGTGGCAATTAAGAGGCGAGCTTCAACGGTAAAGTTTTTTGCAGCCAAGAACTCCGAACTCCCCCAAATTTAAGCTTCAGTGTGCAGCGAAGGGAATTCATATAGAGTAGAGTATTATCCCGAACTGAACATTAAACACTTGACAACCCCAATTTGCATAGCGAAAAAGCCCCCCTTCTTAACACCCACACACACACAGACACACTCAACTAATACAACTACTTAATTCCTCTTTATGGCCGCTTGGGCCATAAACTGCGCACTTAAAATGAAACATGCTTAAATGTGATTCAACATCGTCCATAAATAAATTATGAAAAACGCTTAACTACTTTCGACAGCTTATAAACGCCTACAAAATGGCCATCCCACAACTATTTCGGTGTGTCTGTGTGTGTGTTTGTGTGTGTGTTTGTGTGTCAGTTGCGGTGTTGATTTACAGTTGCACATTTCTTAAGCGGGCCTCGTCGGCGTGCCCGTCTTCTAGGACTGCGGTGGCCGTAAAGCAATTCATTTCCCTTATGCATTTTGTAACAGGCAAAGGCAAAAGCAACGGCAAAAGCAACGGCAACGGCAACTGTAACAGCTACCAGGTAGAGGCAGAGCTACTCGGATACCGGCAAGAGCGACCCAAATGGGCCCCACCTTCGCGGCACCGAATGGCGCAACGGAAGCGCTTTTCAATGAAATTTATGACGCATGGAAACATTAGACGATCGTTGACGTTTACAAGTCCGCGTCGCTTTATTCCTTTGCGATGGGCGGTGGGGCGGCGCCTTGGCCTATGCTAATGTCCTGACACCAACAATTTATGAGTCCCGCAAAAGTTGTGTGCTGTCTGTTTTGGCGTATGCTCGCTAATTTTTTTGTAAGGCACCTCGAAAGAATTTCAATTAATTATAATTTATGTGGCCGAAACGAAAGTTATTTGGCCGGAGCATAAAACTGCTGCATAAAGATAAGAATTTGACCTACGATATTGACGATAGAATCCTCCCAAATTATTAAATCAGTATCTAGGTTGCAATATTTAAAATGCCGTTAACTCTGTGACACACGTGGGCTTTAAAAATTTCAACCGGCTTTGTCGCTTGCATGTTAACGCCTGAAAGTATGCAATGCCCGCGTCGTTTGTTGCTCGTTAGTAGTTTTCAGCTAAAAACAAAAACAAAACGTACAAAAAAAAAAACAAAAAAAATATGGGCTGCCCTTTTTTTCTGGTATCTCTCTTGTGATTTTCCCCAACGCCGTCTCGCATGGAGCGCTTTGTTTCGGCAGCCGTTTACCAACTGGCCCGCCTCCAACGCCACCCCCGCCCGGCCCGCTGGCACCTCGACGTCGCCGAGCAGTCGATGGTCGTGTAAGCAGCCAAGCAGCGGAAATGATTCGTCGTAATTTTCCTTTGTGTAATCAACTCCTTTGTAGAAAATATTTTGTATGTTCATATGGCTTGCCGACTACGCCGCCGCTTTTGACTCCGGCTCCGGCTCCGGTTCCGACTGCTGCACCGCCTCCGCCTACGAGCGCGGATTGAGAAAGCGGCAACTCCCACGCGAAGTTTTGCGTGGTGTGCTTTTAGGCGTACGTAATGCCTCTTTGCTGTGTATAGTTGTGTTTCGCACAGAATATAAGTGTTAAAAACTTTTTTAAATTATTCGCCCGGCCATACATCTGCCGGGTTTTTGAGCGGCTCATTCATTTAATTCGAGCGATATTCATATTTTAATTAAATTCTTTAAGCGAACGAAATAATTATGCAAATTCGCAAGGACAAGGAAATATTTCCATTCACGAGTGTCAATCTCTCAATTCCCTATTCCACCTTGGTGCGTTTACAGAACTTTCAGCATGCTGTCAGCAGGCGCTGCGGACCCCCGTCAAGGCGACGACCAGAGTCCTGCGGCCAGGTGTTTATCCCATCCGCGTCATGGCTGACTTATTACCGCGCTATCTCTGTCGACTCGCCTCAACACCGATTATTATGAAGTTTGCCTGTCAACGAGCGAGAAATCCACTCAATTTCAAAAGCAGCCACTGAAATCTCCCTCTCGCTCTCCCAACGTTTCCTTTATCACTTGCCAGAGGCGAAGTTTAGCGCCATCAATTGATCATTATTTCATGTTTAAATGGTGATTGCTGATGGGCGTTATTTTACCAGATTATTCGTAAATATTTAATTTGGAAACAATCAAGAGCGCACACCTCGAAGATACCCTCTATCTAGGTAACTTAATTAAAGGCTAAAACAAATTTTTAATAAAAATAAACGCGATAATAAAAAGAAGAAATTAATAAGAAGAAAATTAAGTTAAAATTTTATCGTTGAATACATATATTTATATTTCTATATATATTTATAATTTATAATTTAGCTTTTGTGTTGATTTAATATAAAAACTAATTGTTATCAGTGTTAATGGGATTGTTGTATTATAATAGAGTATATTAATATATTTTTGATATTTTGCTTTTTTTTTTGCTTATTAATACAACAACAATAACAAAAAAAGCTGCTTTAGTATAATATGTAAAAAATTATTGATGAGTTATTAATTTTGTCTAGTACTGTAACAGATTTGAACATATACAAAGAGAAAACCATTATAAAGTATTATTTAAATTAATGTGTGGTGAAATTAGAGAAATATATCATACTTACATAAATTTACAATTTAAAGACTTTGTCAATTTGCGATTTAAGATCAATTTATAATTATAATATATAATAACTGGTAGTGTGATAGTTTTAGATGGTTTTCTTTTTAAACACAGAGCTAGTGATTTTTAAAATATGTAATGCAGGCTCGTCCATTGCACACGCAAATTTAGTTGATTTCAAATGATCGATAAAAATATATATAATATTGGTTTGGGGGTGTCTAGATCATTCCCACTTGCCTTTTTAATGTGCATCCTTCCACTTACATCTTTATTTGGAAGCTAGACGAGTATCGCGCCTGACTAACACCTGACTGCAACTTTTTTGTTAGCCATGCGTGGACTAAATGTACTCGGATTTGCTTCCTTCTCACTTTGACTTGTTTGTAATGGGTAACAGGATAGGTACTAAAAAGTTTTCTAATACATTATGGCAACATAAATTGAAATTGCTTTAGCATTTACATCGAACGCTTTTACATATTTTTTTACATTCGCAAAGAAATTGCAAAACGCTACAAATTAACCTCAGTGAAAAAACTCGGCAATATGAGAAGTAGAAAAAATAAAAAAATTCAGTGCAGATTGCAGGTCACAATGCGAACATCAAAGCGCTGTACAAACATTTAAAGATCAAAAAGCCAAATGCCCATTTGACCCGCTGGGCTTGGTCAAAAGGGACACACGTACATATGTACATACGATTCGAACATTCCGCCCGTGGTGCACACAAACAGCTGTCGCCCACTGTTGATAGACACAGAGAAAATAGGTGTATACGTATGTGCGTACATCTGTGGTTGTGTGTATATGTGTGTGTGTGTGTGTGTGTGTAAGCAAGGCGGCAGAAAAATGACTGACCATTCGCCACACCCCCTGACCCTGGGTGGCTGCATTAATAAAAATTGTTCACCATATTGGTAAATCCATTATGAATATTACGGGAGAGTAAAAGCCAGTTCTGCATCGATGCGATGAGCCCCAGAGTCCACGAGTACACGAGAATGGGGGGGGGCAGCAGAAGGCAGTTGGCGGACCGGTTGTAAAAAGATTGAAATTGAAATTTGTGATGCTGCAGTCTGAGAGCCGAGTCGGGCCGAGTCCGCCCTCTCTCTTCTGTGGCTTCCTCCTGCAGCTGGCTGTCGTAATTGTGTGCAAAAAGCAAAGCAAATGTTTACGTAATAAATTTACGTGATTGAAATATGTCGAGTTGGCAACAAAATGGCCACCGCCCTGCTGGCCACCGCACATCGTCCATTGACCACCCCTCGTCCGCGCCGGGCTAACGAATTGGCGCAACGTTTGCGCGTTGCTTTGGGCTAGGCCAGACTCCGAGCGCACCTACTCCCTACCTACCTACCGGGCACTTCGTCGGGCTTTTCCCACTGGTCGTGGTGTAAATTTTTACACATATGCAACGCGCTCATTTTTATTAGTTGCCAAAGCGCTTGGCATCTATTGATGTTGCCAGCCCACGGCTTTGTTGCGCCCGTTGCCAAAACTGCCCGCAATTTGCGCAAAAATTATAAAACGAGACTTTGGGCAAACACAATCAACGCTCGAGTAACTTTTTATGCATTTAAATTAGTTTATTGCTGACGCCAGGAGAGAAAGTGGAATCCATTACGGATTTATCGATAAGCGGATAAATGCAACGAATTTGTGCTACTTCATAACAGGCACACACACCCATCAATTTATTGTTTTATTGAATACAAAACTTACTCAGAAAGATATGAAATCTTTCCCCAAAGTTCACCCACTCTAACCATAGGTATTAGTGCGCTGGCAACGAAAACGATTACAGTGCTGAGTTTCACTTAATCCGGTCACGAATTGAGGGAACTTCTTTCACTATCCGGCATCCGCTTTTAGTTAAAGCTTAGCGTCTATATGTATGTAAGTATTCCCACCTTGTCACCGAATGACAACTGCTATAAAAGAAAAATACAACCACGCGCAATTTGTCGTGTGCATGTGGAAATTGATCCAAGCGATTTTGCAATAGTGAAGAGTCTGACGCACAGTTTCTCCACAATCGGGACATGTCTAAAAAGTATTTACGGCGTCGTCAGTCATTCAATTTATCGCATTTCTTGGCCCAAAGCAAACAGAGAAAACGTCAGTAACTTCGACGTCGACGTCGACTTTGACTTCAGCGCTGGCGTTGGCTTTGGTTGGCGACAAGTTCATACGTCTTATGACTTCCCGTTGACGGAAGTGTGTGGAACGTGTGTGTGCGAGTGTGTGTGTGTGTGTGTGAATGTGTTTGGGTCTTATGTCTGCCTGGGACGTGAAGCTTACTGCAAAATCACTTTTATAATTGGCACGCAGCCAGCCAAAAGAAACTTCATGATGGTGGAAAAAAAGAGCCAAAAGAAAAACAAAAAACTTCACTGACTGTGAGGTTTTCAGTTAACTTATAGTCTGGCTCGTCGCGTCCTTAGATCTTGCAGCGATGTCTGCAGATACTATTTGTCAGATATGACATTATATTAATTGAAATAATTTCTCAATATGGGATCGCCGCTTAAAGTGTGCGCGCGCTTTAAAAATGCACGAAAAAAAAACTCTGTGTTCCAAAGTCAATTAAAGTCATCAAAAGTATCGTCAATAACCCGTCAATATAATAATAAATTATGCGACACAACTGTCCATAGAAAAAAAACTCAGACCCTAATTGAATTGGTAAATATTTAAATAAATATAACCGCAAATAATTAAAACAACAAAGCCAAACGAGGCAGCAACCGGTGGCAAATTTCAATGGACGACACGTCTAAATTAAAAGCTCGACAAATATGAATGGATGGCAGCAACAAAAACAATAAGGAGAGAAAAAATATCTCGTGTCCAGGTGAAAAGGTAAAAGGGCGCTCGCTGCACATTCTGACCACAAAAGCAATTAAATTTCCAATTAAATTGCATTCACTCTCAAACAAACGTTACAAACGTTGCGCGATTTATTTAAATTGTTAATTAGGAAACGCAATTGCAATGTGACGATGACAAATTAAACACATTTTTTGATCGGAAAGGTGTTTGCAACAAATTCTAAATATGCAAATAGACGTTGAGTTGAAACCAGAGCCCCATCCATGTACCCTCCGGTACATAAAGTACTTGGTACTTATTCCCAGCAATTTAAAAATTAAATGCGACCCTCAGCGAATTTCAGCAGTTATTCGCAGCCATCACTTGTGTGCCCCGCCAGGACATTCACATCCTGCCGACTGGTACATATCCAACAACAACAACTGACGCTGCTGCCAGGCATGCCAAACAAAGACACCAGCAATTACAACAATTCCAAAAATGTGCAAGAGCACAAATGGAGGCGAGGAGGAAAAAAAACAGCGTCGCAAGAGCAGTCAGTCGACGGTGCACAAAAAAAAATATATAATTTTTCGTAAACGTTTTTATAGTGATGTCATGTACGATTAATTGCGGCTCATTAAACTTTATACGGCTGCAGAAGCTTAAACGATTTCCGTACCAATCCGCCTACACCCCACCGCCCCCAATTTGTTTTGCCAGTGGAAAGACAATTCCAGCGAACCGAGACGGACTTTTGATCTGTCTGAGTTGGATACCATATAGTTATCCATTTCAACACATTTTTTGTTCTCGTAATGTTCCGAATGTGAATGACTAATAATTGGAAGAATTGCCAAGTAAATAATAAGAATAAGAATAGTAAGAAAAGTGCAAAATGTATTAAAATCGCTTAATAAATATTGAATACAGAGGGAACAATGACAAAAATAATTTTATTAAAAATAAAATATAATTTATCACTGATTATGATGCAAATATTAGTGCTATGACTTTTAACATCGTATTCATATTCTTCTTAGGTATATCGAAATAATAAATAAATATTTTTATAATAAATCGGAACTGAGTACAAATTTATTATTAAATAAAAATAACGAGTCAAAATTGTAATGTTTGAGTTAAAGTTAAATTAAAACTATGAAATACTTCACAGGCACAACCGCATTTTGCTAATTAAAACACTGAAATGTTTAACACATAAGATGATCCCGGATGCCATAAAGTATACTCACCGATCCTTCAGAAAATTGAAAGTAATAATTTCGAGGCACGTATCGACATGAGATTAATTCGGATTAGATAACATAACATTTTTGTCGTCAAACCAGAAAATATATTCTTGAAGTAACATGTATATTTCTCTTAATTTCAAAAAAGTTTTTTTTTAATTATTGAGACAGAAATAGTGAGCACGATACCCTTTTTCCGTCTATATACTAACGGAAATTTTGCACCGTGAATATATAGTATACTAAATTAACAAATAGTATTATGTAGTAATAATGCTATATAAATTTGGTAAGATCTGTATGAATCGATTTTTGGGGTATAGAAAAATATAAACCAAAAACTTTGTCTTGTATTTTTCTAGGAATTTTTTGCAACGGTTAAGTTGAAGTAAGTAAGTAGGAAGGTCTGGGTTCGAGTCCCAGCGATGGTTGAGCAATGTTGAATTATTTGTGTGTTTCTGAGTTCAGGGTATCTACTAGTCGGGCGGTCCCGATTAGAGCAATCTCACTTGTTATAGTATTATATTTGTTATATTATTTATTTCATTCTAAATTCGAAGTCAATATAGTTTTCAAAATCGACGTATTCATACAGACAGATAGATGGACAGACAGTCAGATAGACAGACAGAACTAAATCAACTAAGCTCGTTGTCCTTATCAAAAATATATATATACATTGGCTGGGTTCGGATATGCCTCCTTCTGCCTGTTACATACATTGCATGAAACCATTATACCCATATGTCAATATATTCACGGTGTACAAAACCAGGAAAAACATTGCAGCCGCACGTTACCCACTGCGCTATTTTTTTATTTTGGAAAATTCTTCCTACAAAATTTGAGCTCTCTATCTCTAAAACTGTGAAATATACAAGTTTTGGCGATTCATAGGCGCGGGTAGTTGGGGGGCGATCTAGTCACCAGCTATCTACATACAAAATTGTGGATTTTTTTCGATTTGTGATTTTAGGTTTTATCGGTTTATGGTGGACGCGTTTCAAAATCTTTAACACTTTATCTGACGCGGACACACACGATTATATAACAAAATTTCTAGAGTTTCAATAATGGCGAATAAGATTGTTTCCAAAATAGTGCCTTAGTGAGAAGTGGTTCTAGGAAACTATAAGATCAATTTTATTTCATATAATCGATAACTTTCACTTTTTCCGTTTCGTTCACCAATATAAATCGGAAACCACCTCAAATTTTTTAAGCTGATTTCTTATATTTTTGCAAGCTATATACACCAGACTGGATATATGTAAATGTATATTTAAATATACTATAGCAGTCGAAAAGCCGTTCTAGATCGGAGAAAAAATACACAAACTATTAAAAAAAAAACAGGCGTAAATTTTGAAAGTTATTGTTTCACTTAACAAAAAGCACTGCACAAGATCTAAAAAGTTGAAGTTTATATTTTTAGTTCACGTATAACATTCGCAGATCAAGCTTTTTTTTATATTATCGATAATCGGTTTTTGTAGCATAGAGAGAGTATAAGAACTGGAGCATATGCAGATCAAGTAGATCGGATTGCCATAAATATTGAAATCGTCATTTAAGTACTAAAGTTTTGCGCTTTGGTTTTTCATTACCTTTTATACTTTTTTCGAGCACTGAAAATCTCATTATGATCTTACTTTGAGTATATTGAGAATATTATAAAAAAAAAGCTGATTAACTTGGTCTGCTCTCCGACATCGCTGAATCAACTCAGCTCTTCATCCTAAACAAAAAAATATATATGTATATATATTTTATGTTGTCGGAGCTGCTTCTGCCTTCACTGAGAGCGCTGCTGTATATAACTAAAAAAAAAGCTTTATCTGCGATTTTCATGGCTTAAACTCTTTCGCTAAGTCCTACAGCTATTAATTAACGTCCGAAAAAAAACAGGGAAATCTTCCCATAGTGTAGTTGTGGACCCGCACAGCCGTTTAGTAAAATGCGCAACTTGTGGTGTGTTTGTGTGTGTGTAATTCCGTGTAAATGTATGTAACAAAAGCGCGCAGCTGGAAACTACCGACTAGAGCACTCAAAATTGTTATATTTTCGATTAATACATTAAATGGAAAGGACAAGGTATATCGTTTCTTCCAATCAGAGATAACTTTAACTTGTTGGATTTAAATACAGCTGTATGCGTTTGTGAAATGTTCTATAGTATAAATTATGTTCAGTTTTTTAGAATAAACACTCGTATATACTCGCTTCTATAGTCAAATAATATAGTAAGATTTTCGGATATCCCCGCACAAGATATCAGTTATAAACCACAATTATCAATGATAGAGTATTTCAGTATGATCGCATTGATCTGAGAGACTAAATAGCTACAGACACCAAATTTGGCTCACATTAACTTTAAATCCTGATCGGGTTAGAAATACAAGTAATTAAGAAAAAATGTTGTAAAGTTTGGCGAAATTGAGCAGTAATTGGCAACAAAAGCATCCGTTTCGCAAACATTATTTTAAAAAATTTATAAAGTTTTATCTTTTCATAAGCTTATTGAAAATGGATAAAAAGCACGGTCCCAAATGCGTTCTTGTGCCTATTACATAAATTCAGCAAGCTTCAATTAAAAATTTTTTTTTTTAATTTTCAATTGGCACAGTGTACCTACTCAGTAATATTTCTGGGGCTCTACAAGTTTAATCGAAGCATAGCCCACCTTTACGTATAATAGCTCAATTCCGCTATCAACATTTGTTAATTTTTGGCAAATAAATATGTCTACGTAAAATACGTTGCCTGTACTATTTCACTATTGAAAATGCAATTTTACAATTTTTTATTAATTCATATTTAATCAAATCCCGAAACGAATTAAATAGACGTGCCTAACTAAATTAATTCCTTTCATGACTTGGAATTCACTTCTATGACTTGGAAAAGCATTTTATTTTACAATAAAAATCAAAAAATCATAAAATCAAAATGACTTATAGTTTCGTTCTACTTTCAGTTAATTATAATCGTTATATTCGATGCCCATTGATAGTAATTTTTCGAAGACACTAGTTTTTTATTTTTTATATTTCACATGGATTTTTTTCATAAATATTTTTTGATCAAAACCTTGCACAAAAAAATATATATATGAGCAAAAAGTAAGTATGCACATTAAAAAAAATGCAATACTTACTTATAACTTTACCTTACCAAATTTCGACTATAAAACATTCGTATTGTTCTAAATAGCTGCTGATTTTATTGGAATTTATGTTTATAAAAAAAAAAAACTTGATTGAGCATTTAAAATTGTGAAGCACAACAAAGTTTTTAATAAGGATTTCTTTAAAAGCAAGCACAGTAATTATTTTCTAACTGACTTATCCACGTAATATTACATTTAGACAAAGATACACTCGAATTTACATATATACATATATTGTTTAAATCGAAAGCGCTTCCATACAGGCTTTTTTATTAAAAACTTTATAATGCTTTTTGCAACAAAAAACTTAAAATTTAAATATCAACTAACGAACCAGCTAACAGTTTCGCGAAGAATGGTACATACGGAGATACCCTATCGAAATAATAGATCCATACATCGTACATGTCTTAGAACGTGTTAAAAAAAAATTCCGTTTCCAGTCAAAGCGTATGCAAGAAATTTTGATGAAATCAACACAAATCTGCTCTTTTCCCCGTTTTTTGATAGTGTTTATTTCATCAATCTAAATTACCACGCAAGCAACTCTTCCCATATTCATCGTATTATTAAAATATTAATAATATTTTTTATTTAATTTTATAGTTTAGAAAGTTTTTGTTTTTATTTTTTAAATAAAGTTGGTCAGTTCTTCCACTAAAGAGTTTTCTCTTTTAAGTTTTACATATTCTGTTCCCACAATATTTATAGAATGCATTAGTTAAATTTGTAATGTAAAAAATTCTACATTGATATCAATATATTTTTATTTATTTCGATTTTTTTAGTACGATAAGTGGAGATTATAATTTATAGTGAATATTCACTTTTTGTTTTATTATATAAGTACAGGGTATGGAATCAAAGTATCCCTTCAATGGCACAAAAATGACACAAAATGTCTACTCGAATTGTAATTGTTGGGCCTGCTGGCGTTATTTATTTGCGAGGATGCTTGAAGCAATGTTGCGACCGTTCAAAATCGAAAAAACAAAATCATTTTCGTTGCATTTTTCGAAATGTTTTCAAATCAAATATCGACAACTGCGGCCGGACTGAGGAGCGAAACGACAGGCCTTGATTGCCTTTGACTGCATATTTATTTGTATGGCCGGGCGGGTTGTTTTTACCCTTTTGTTGAGCTGTTATGTTGTTGCATGTTGTGTGATTTTCATTTTGTGCACTATTGAGCTGTTCGTATTTTTACGCTTTTTGTCAACATTTTGCTGTTGTCCGGTTTGTTTGCTTTTTGAACTGGTCTTGTCTCTCTGGGCCGTTGGTTTTAATGAAATGTTTTGATTATTTCCTCAGCTGCAGCTCTCCGGGGCTCTTTTGTTACATTTAGCCATAGAAGCCATGCGGCAGATAACAACTTTAACAGATTCAATTTTGGCATTTGCCAATTTATTTGATGGCACTTAAAGTTGGCCATAGTTATTATCACTGTAAGTATTACAAATTCAGCAGCAAAAAATCAAATGCACTTCAAATTACCTGCTTCAGTTTGCAAATGATTTGATTTTCTATTCAAATGTAAAATTGCTTATGCGCCAAAATGTCTGTAGGCTTTGTGCAGCTACAAAGATTTAATAAACATCTGCAGGCTCATCAATTGATTTAATGACGCAGCAAAGTATGCTACATAATGCGACAAGGAAATAAGCATTTCATTCAGACTCGTACTCATGCATCTCACTTGAACTCACTTGAACAGCTTGCCCATTTAAGCAATTCACTTCACACAGACAGGAGCAACAACAGCAACAACAACAGCAACAACAGCAACAACAACAACAACAACAACAACACATGCACACAGACGCGCATTGCATATGCAGAGAGCTCTGACAACGATTTAGGCAGATCAATGCAAAAATCACTTACATGGCCGATAGAAAATTGTTTCACTCATGTGGGATACAATGCAGTCGACTCTAAAATTGCACAGATTGACGTTTGTTTAGCAACTGTCGCAAGTCTAGAAAATTTGCTGACGTTGCGCTCGAAGGCCAAAAGCAATTTTTGCAAATTTTAATTGAAACTGAAGTGTCAAAGAGACAGCAGGAAAATCAATAGCACAAAAAGTGCTGCGAAACGGATTTATTTAGCTTCAGTTACAATTTAAAAGCTAAAGATCAATAATTTGACATCAAAGTGAATGGAAATTAGTTAGTTAGTAAAAAAATAATATAATTAAAGCCTTTCAATTGTGTTACTACGTACTATTTATCTTATTATTTAAGAGTTTTGAAATTCTTACCATTTATGCAATCTTTTTGCAATGTTATTTGAAATTAATTTGAATAAAATTTATTTTCACTTTTTTTATATTAACACTTATTAATTTGTGAGTAAACTTTTGGGTTATTAAATGTACCCGTAATACACATCAATAAAAATTCTTAGATAATACACTTCTAATACATATATTGCAAACACCTTGTAATTTCGTAAAAGTTACTTGAGTATCTATAGTAGGGTATTGCTATGAAAATATATGCCGAACCTCAAATAGAATTCATTCACATCTATATTTGTATGTAGTTACTGATCTACAGAATAGTTTCACGCCAATTTATTGAATAAAGCGTGGCTGGTTATTGGGTAGATGTAGAATACGTACTTTGGAGTTGTTCTTTCCTCTCTCTCTTTCACAACCATTAATAGTTAAGCGAGCGATTCAGAATATATTTGCGTATGTTCGAATAGCAACTGTCGAAAAAAGTCAAGAACTTTCACGTTCTTTTGATACTTAAAATACGTGAAGTGCAAATCATATGGTATCTTAAAAGATTAGCTTTCTATATATTCCTTATAAATTTCTATGTACTTGGTTGACTAACGGGCTATAATATTTATTGTTGATATTAAATGTTACTACAATACTTTTATATTGTTTTTCTTTTTCTGTTTTTTGTTTATTTTTTGATATTAATATTATTTAATGTACAGTAATCGCTTCAAATATTCTCGATACAGTCTCGTTGTGTTTAAACCGTTTCTAACGGGCTACTTTTTTCAAAACTTTCAAAACTGCTTGCAGAAATATTGTATTTTCTGTACGTCTTTCGTTTCAAAATACCCAAAATTTGTATGCAAATATTTTCGATTTCGTATTGTCCTTCTGGTCCTTGCATGTAGAATTTCTGTTTGTCTTAGGTCAGTTACATGTCAATCACGCCAAAGGTGTCTTGACTTAGGTCAGTTATCAGTTGGCAAAGGCGTAAATATTCATTGAATCATTTCACATTCTTATTAATTTCTGTTTTCGCCAGCAAGTATGCAATATAAGGTTCTCAAAAGTACGAAACGCCAGCAAACACAAACTCACACACAGACAAAATTACAAAGAAAGATACAAAAATGTTTGGTTAGACGCCGGCTCTTTGTCGTCAGCAACCTTTCGTAACCGTATTTCGCGCAAAACTGATCCTTAACGCATTCCGAAAAAATCTGGTGCTTGGCATCGTCAGGCGAATGTGCAACGAGCACGAACCTTACAAAATGCACGAGACGCGAACGCCGACCAGCGGCAGCAACGACGAGAATTTCGGCACACGAGGAGCAACAACGAACCGTTGCCGGCAAATGGACGACGGCAAAGTTGTAGGGGGCAGTAGACAGCGGTTTTTTGTTGCCAACAACTACACGCTTGTCCTCACAGTTTTTAGCCAAGTGCAAATCTCGGCAAATAACGACGAGCTGACGACGATTGCAACTAGCCGACGTCGCCTGGACCAATAATGAAGATGTGTTGCATTCACAGCTGCAACATGTAAAACATGTAGGTAAGCAATTTCTCAACCCAAGTAAGCGATTTTCCAACCCAAACAGGCATCAGAATTGAAATGGTTTTGTTCAATATGTTCATTATTTATTTATTTACTTTGTTTTTTTTTATTTTTCAGAAATTATTATTATTTATAAAATATTTATAACAACAGTTATTTGTGAAATCCATCAAGAGACTAGTGCAAACGTCTTGTCTGGTGGAATTCGCCGCAAATAAGCTCAACTCTACAACAAAAGTAACGGCAACAAGTGCAAACATCCCTATAAAACTTTCTACACGCTCCCAGCAACCTATCAGCATTCTGCTTAAAAGCTTTGATTTTGCCGCAGACACTACACTGAAAAATGTTTGATTTCCTCATATCAATGTAGCTTTTTATAGTTTATTTATATGAAAATATTTTTAGTACTCAAAAAATTAATTAAATATAGATTCTAATGATTATTATATGATAGTTTTAGCTGGAAACTACATAATCATACGCAGAACAAGTTTATCATTTTTTTTCGATAGCTTGCTTCGTTTCATTAATATCGATAAAAATCGATAACAACATTTTGTATTTTTTTTTTTTAAATCTCGATCACTATAGAAACCAGAGGCAACAAGTTTAGTGCGTTATATTTGTATAAGCCGGAAGGAGATTTTGATACCTGCGGCTTTGGGCTACCTCCCCTCAATCGCCTTCAGTATCGACAAAACCATAAAAACCGCAGATCAAATACTACAGACCTGAAAATTGGTTCGAAAATACATTTCAATGCTCCTAATAAATACTACAAGTTTCATAACGATCATACATTCGTTTTAGCAGAAAAGACAGATCGCAGGGTTCAGGACATCTCATCTCATAAATTATTTGTACATAAGAACTGCAATACACGCTCAAAGTTATTTATTATCTTATTATTATCTATATATTATTATCTTTAATTGACAAAATTATGGAAACTATACGATTTAATTACATTGTAATAGTTTTTATTTTACGGAATGCATGTAGAAAGATTCTTTTTATGGCTTTGAATTTTCTTTTTTTTTACCAAAAAAAATCCGAGCTGTAGTGATAAGGCCAATTCAACACATAAGCATCGAACTTGTTTCACAGTGTATAAAAGCTGTCGTTCGACGTGCGACGAATTCAACACTAGCTTTTGTAGACTTTCTGAAGTAACATTCACAGAGTAAATATTCACAGAGACAGAGAGAGGGAGAGAGAGAGAGAGACCGAGACAGCAAAGTCTACACAAAAGCCCAAGAGAATATTTGGGGGTTGAAACGCAAGTTTGAACATGAAGACTAAATGTGTCTAATTGAAAAAAACGCATAAATAACAATGCAAGAATGAAATCAATCGATGTAGAATGCAAGCAAAAAAAATAAAAATAATAATTAAATAAAAATACATGATAAAAAAAAAATGTATACGTTGAAAGATAAATAAATTAAATCAGAATAATAACATTACGATGCATTGATACAAATTCAAATGACATCCAATTAACAATTGAATCAAACGTAAACGGATTCCAGCAACATTCCAATGCAATGGAATGTGCACACACAAATCAAAATATATATGAAACCACCACCACTTGAGCCGACATGGATTCACCAACGGTTTTTCACCTCGCGCCTTACTTTAATCGCCGCAAAAATATATAGGAGCAAAGGCACTCGTATACAACGACAGAGACAGAGAGACAAGCAGACAGCCAAAAAGGAGATAAACAAAATGTTGCAGTTTATCTGAAGGGGGCAAAGGAGCTCCTACTATTTGCTGAGCACATCCATGACGCTCTTCCTCTCTCACCGCATGCGCACTGGAAGCTTCCCTTAAGCCTGGCTCGACCAATCAGGAGCACTCGTGCAAACTTTATGAGCATTTGGGAAGGCCAATCAGGGCATTGTATATTTCCAGGCAACCAAAAGACGAGCTGAATCGTTGCCCCTACAATTGCATACATTCCGGTGGAGGCCCCCAAAGAACGCGCAGTCGCAACGTCGAGTTGTGGCAACTGTTTGTCTCGGTGGGCGCCGCCCAAGTGTCGATTACAACAGCAACAACTGCATTCGTTGCATATCTGTAGGCTCAATTACATGCACACACACACAGCTACGGCTACAGCTGAACACAATGGGACACGGGGAGACAGACGCACACAGACGATGTGTTTGCTCAGTGCCATTGGCATTGCTTCCTGCTCAGGCTCAAACTCTGGCTCTGGCTCTGGCTTTGGGTCTGGCGCAAGCTAGGTGACAAATTTTCATGCCAACGCCTGTAAATATGTACTAATTTTTTTTTTTTTTTGCACAGCCCTTTTCGCATTGCAAAACGAGGGTAATTGAGGTCGACATCGCAATAGTTATCGTCGTCTTTGCTGTGTTGATTTTTCGCATTGCATATTTTTAGGCAGTCTCTGCTGGCTCCGCCTCGGTGCCTGACTCTGATTACGAGGCAGCTGCTGTCGCCTCCTGTGGCAAACAGTGGGCAACACTTGGGCCATTATGATGACGTCTTCTTTGGCGCGCACGAGTGCCCCAAGTGGGCCGGATTGCATTCTTCTTGTTTATTTTTTGGGGTCATCATGTTTGCCAGCAAAATATTTCTCTTAGTGCCCGAGCCAAGTGTGAAAATATTTTCCTCGGTTGCACTTCTGATTGTCGTTTAAATTGGAGGACCACAAAAAGTGATAAAGCAAAGAGCCCAAAAATATTGCAATCTATTGAAGCAGCTGTCTGCCGTCTGTATAAATCAAAAATGTGGTCGAAACTGTTGACTAGGCATTTATTTTTGTGTTAGGGGGGCAATCAGTGGATACCAAATGCTTGAGAATTCAATTGATGCCTCGTCTTAATTCCCACTCGAGTGCTTCTCATATTGCCAAGCAATTAAAATCAGTTGAGCAAACACAATGCTGGCACACCTAATCATAGCTGCTGCTTAATAATAGTATACAATTAAAATGCCTTATCTTTAAATCATTAATTCAATTTAAAAAAAAAGAAAACTTTACGACTTAGCTATGTCCTACATACATTTCTAACATTTTTCATATAATTTAAAACTTGAAGAAGCAAAGGTCACATAGAACAGAGCCTAAGGCCAGGATGATGGTCACGGATTGTGGAGGAGGCTGGCGGCTGCAACCGCTGTGCCTATTTGCACAGCACTGGCCCTTCGAGCACGTAAATGCATGTGCAAATAGATATAAAGGAAGGAGCAGAGCACACACACACACATACACAGATGCACTGTCATGCACATACTCGTAAGCACCTGGCGGAATGACAGCTGCAAAGTCGAAAGGGAATTGAGTTAGGAGCTAAAAGCTTTAAATCAAAAGTCAGCCAGCCAGGAAGACGGCCTACCAGCTAGCCGGGCCTATGTAAATAAATGCAATATGCAGGCGCAGAATGAAAGCAAAGCAGAGGCGGCAAAAATACCAAGCAGGATAATTTTTTTTCCTTTTTTTTTTGGTCAAAAAGAAGACAACGTCCTGGAGAAGTCTATGTTTGACATCAATGTCAGCGCAACTACAATTGAAAATGGCGCCTTAGTTTTACGGGACCGATTCTGATTAAGGACAGAGGTCGCTCGCCAGCTTGCCAGTCTGTCCGTCTGTCCGTCCATCTGTCTGGCTTTCAGACTACCGCAACCGCAGGCAAAAAAAAATGTCTAACAAATACGGCTGTGGCCCCCATGTTGCATTGTTGCAATGTTACGGCGTAAGCAGAATTACGTGCATTTGTTCTCTGCAGTGCGGTTCGTGTACATAAATACGAGATGCGGCTCCAACGTACTACGCTAAGTAAACAAAGACACGTTGACTGCATTTCGGATGAGCAATGCCAGCCAGCCATCCAGCCGACTGACTGACTGACTGACTGACTCTCTGTTTGCTCCTTTAAGCAAATAAATGCCGCATACTTGCAGGCGTGTTTTGACCCCATGCTCCCTGTTAGGCTTTAACATTGAATTTAAATTAATTCGGTGTAAATGATCTAATGCAACAACAATTTGGAGTGAAATTTAAACATTTTTACTTTTTTTTTTTTAAGATAACATTAGGGAACATTGCAGTTGGGTGTTTCCGACTGCGTTATACTCATTCATGGTGTAAACTATTATTGTTATTTTGGTAATATGATATAAAGATCATTGTTAGCCAAAGCAATGTATAGTATATATTTTTAAATCATTCTTATACGTGTTGTATTAATATATAATGTAATATATTATATTAGTTAAGGTTCACAATGAACACGCAATCCACAAACATATCCTCATCGGGTTTCTCCAGGCGACCGTAGTAGCCATGCATTTTTATTCGGTAATCGCCAGAGAACATAAATGCGGGTATAAGATCGTCTTCCAATTTCCAACCATTCACATAGTAATAGCCAGGCTGCGTTGGGCACTTATCCGAAAAGTTTCCGTTCTTCACAACACTGCTCACCAATTTTTTGTAAACACTTTTGCGCAGCGACATGAGCACCCTGCAAATGTCCAAATCTGTCTTAAAGACGCTGTTGTACTTCTTTGTCTTCTGCAAGCGGAGCTCAATATCTACAAAGAACTTAAATCCGTACGATATTCTGGTTTTGGTGCCGACTTCAGCAAAAACTGTGTTGTTCACAACAGTGAGATTGAAGACATCAAAGTGTTTTGGGTTGTATCGACACTCATCGCATTGCAGTTGCATTGTTTTCTGAGGCAGATTGAGTAAGTTTTTGGTTAGCTAAAAACTAGTAATACTAATGCGATCTATACTTACTGCTAGCAGCTCGCGAAGCTCGAGTAAATATAGTAAAACTATTATTTGAATTAAATGTTTCGCAATTTGATCAATGCTCATTTTTATAATCGATGAGGAGCCGACTTCAAATATAAAATGAAAAGTGTACAGTAAAAGCCGCATGCACTGGGTGATTTTTGCATTGAGCAACCTAACTGCTCTGTTTGCTATCTGTTTTATCTATTTTTTAAAAATTATCTTTGATTATGTCCCTCATTAAAGTCATTCCAAATGACTATAGAATTTGCACTCGGCTTGGTGCAAGTCAACGGCCGTGAAAAGCTTCCCATTATTATACTATATTATATTGATTGGACTCCAGTGTGCCTAGTTTCAGATAGCCCTAACAGATATTTACATTTATTTTAACACATAAACACGCAACTAGAATGATTACCACAGTCGGCAGTGTCCGACTAGCGATACCCTCAGCTCATTTCATCCCATCTGAAGCCATTAAAAACACAAGCTGCAGACTAAAGCTCAGCGCTGTTAATAAATTGTTAAGGTTTTTGGGGGCGTGGCAATCCGATAACAGAATTTCCTCAATTTTAATGCTTGTCACCAAATTTGGTATGTAAATATCTAGTGACCTCCTCCAAAGATTGCTGTGTTGAAACCCCGTTTTAGAACTTGAAAACCCAAATTTTTAAGGTTGATTACTGGTCACCCCCATTTAAGGATCGGTATATTTTTATACGCAATTTCTTTACTCGGAAACTTTACCCACGGGAAACTTCAAACTTTGAATGAAGGCTTGTTTATGGCGCCACCTAAGTTAATTTCTAATTGTAATAAGATAATCTCTGATCTGACGCCAAGTGTTCATTAAAATAATAACAATCGAAAAAATCCCACGATTCTTAATGCTTCTCATATGTTAAATGAGCTAATGATACCGCATTTTACACATACGAACTTAACACACTTATTGCATTGCAGCAAATAAAATCAAGATCTGAATTTATTGAATAACAAACTAACAAGCTAATTTGTATGTATATAAATATGTAAGCTATATAGCGTATATCTTCTAGTCAGTCAATATGAACGGGAGAACTTTTCTTAGTTGTGTTGAATAAAGGAAAACGGATTTGTTATTGCTTTAGCAGCGTACTCGGTGAAATAAAAGCTAATTTTAATTTTTTTAAATACGAATACGAAATGAAAAAGAAAAACTATTATTGTTAAGGCAATTAGCCAGCGTTTAAAATGAGGCATTATTTTTAAACGCATGTGGACATTATCTGTCAATTATAATAATACAAATATTAAACACAGTATTTTATTTTAGGCTTCTATATTTAATTGGGTATGCCAGCAATCGGGTGATGTGCGGGAATCAATTTACCAGCAGGCGTTCATTCAGACAGAAAGATACGCAAGCCAATTCAATGTTATTTTGAGATAAACTCGCCGCTTATCAATAAATTAGCCATAGCAGAATATTTTATAATTTACATTGAATCCGATAAGGCGTATTTATTTTAATTCACAAATGCTTTAATATTGTTACTATTATTATTTCCTAAGATAGCCCAAAAAATTGGTCACTATCCAAAAATGTGCAGATCATAATAATACTTTTTTTTCAAATTCACTTTTATTTCCAAGTCTCCATAAGAGCAAAGTGAAGCAGAATGAATACTATTCAAATATTTTTAGTTGTTTTAAGCTTTATTCCGTATACACATATGGTAAATATAAACTGTTGAAAAAAAGACATTTTATAAATTTTGACTAAAATTTCGAATTGTATTTTGTAGTCTAAATTTTTAATCTTAAGACCACTTACCTGTGACGAATATAATCGGAGCTATTTGGGAAATTTTTCTATCGCTTACAACAATTACAAGTTAAGTGTAGACATGGATTTAACCAAGCCGTTGCACGCAGGATTGCGGGTACATATGGATTTGTTCACTCGCAAATTCAATTCGAAATCCTTCCAAAGTTTCTATCAATACTCTATCGATATGTGCAGCATGTTGACCAAACTGAGGAGCAACATTTTTAAGAAGTGGTTTTCATCATTGTTGCCGTATGGAAATTTCAAAAAACATTGTCCTGTTCCGCCAAATCATTACTATTTAAAGGACTTCAAAATGAATGAACTCGAAATTCCCACATTTTTGTTTGCTGGCTTTTATCGCCTAACATTTAATCTGGTTCAAAGTAAAAATCAGAATGAGTCTGCCGATTTTATAATAAGATGTGTGACGGAAGTCGAAATAAAGTAAATTTAGTATTCAAATTCAAAATTCATTTATGTGTGTGCAAAATATTATTTCTAATATATATTTGAAAACGTTTGGCTTTTGTGTTCGTTATTCTATTCCACCGATTCAAGTAAATTCATCTGATTTCCAACCTAATCGTAAATATAGAAATGATTCTGTGAAAATCAATTAAAATTAGATTATCATAAAAGGTTGCTGCTGAACATAAACAACGGGCTGAGTGTCATTCAAATACTGCAAGCATTGTGAAAATGTTCGTACTTTGCCATCACGGTTTTAAAATAGTCATTTTATTTTGGATCTACGATCTGTCGGTTGTGCGAGCCGTAAGTCTTTACTATAAATCCACCTAAATCACATTTAAAACATTCTCCAAATAAAGTCTAGCGTTACTCTCCAAGCTGGCGAGTGCAAGTATAGCCCGAAATACTTTCATAACTTTACAATGGGCATCACCAATAATACGGTAAACCTTGACATGAACACCATTAGGCCTTTTGACCGTGGCTTTAAAGTGCACGTCGACGTATCCGTCAGTTTGGGTAAAACCAAGCACTATCAACGCGTCTTTGCGCACACAATCGACACTTGCGGAGTTGTCACGGCGGTGAAAAGCACTATTTTCAAGGCCTGGTTTCAGAGCATGCTAAATCATGGCAACTTCATGTACAACTGCCCAGTTATCGCGGGCCATTATTTTTTGCACGACTGGAAACTGAATCCACAACTGGTGCCGCACTATTTGTATGCCGGCGATTATCGTGTCATTGGCCACTTTTTCTATGGAAAACTCAAGTCTAAGCAAGAGGAATTTGTCTTGGACTTGATTATTTTTGGAATATTAAGAACGAATTAATTTTTTTAATCAATTTGCCCATTATGGAAACCAAGATTAAATGTAATAACTTATCCTAATTGGCGAACGGATTGCATTTTTCGGATTGCCAAGGAGCAGTCCTTTCAGGACAAAAGTCAGCCGATATTGTGGAAAGTTCGACATCAAAATGGGTAAATTGACTTTATAGCTGGTATGGGGAACATTCAAATACAACAGAAATCTGTGGCTTATCAATACAAATTAAGGTTTGTTTCTTTAGGCGTCTGATGGACAAGCGGGAGATTGGGTGTTCAGGCCTCTTAAAAGTTGTGAATATATCCTGAACCCATTATAAAAAGAATGACAAGCGCATAATGGTTCTGTGCAAATGCACGTAAAAGGTAGAATCAGGAATTTCTGACCCCATAAAGTATATATATTCCTGTTCAGATCGACGAGCTCAGTTGATTCAGCCCAAACCGTCTGTCCGTCCGTCTTTCGGTATAAACACGTGGACAATCTCACTTGTTCATATATGTGCTGAGAAAATGTTGTGTTAAATTATAATATAGTGATAGAGCTTTTATCTGACTTTTAATATTTCATGACTGGTCAATATGCACCGATGACGTCTTTATGATAAACTGTTGATCATTTAAGTGCTTAACGCATTACACGGTATGTAGATACAGTGTTTAAAAAACAACTAAACGTTGTGACTAATTGATTTTTGTGTTATTTAAATATTTAATGAGTGCCCATTGCAAAATGAATGTCATTATAAACTTGTTGCAGTCCCTGTTTGAATGTTTCCGCAACGCATTTATTATTTTTCAGCATTGTTTCCAATTGGTTTGAACTTAACATGGATGTGGAATAGGCTAAGCCAATTTAAAGAGGTTTCCAATTCCACGTCGACTACCATTTACGAATACCCAATGCCAAAAACTTTCAAACTCTTTTAGTCACAACATCGATTCTGAACGGCGCACTGAATTTCTTCTATGGAAAGTACAAAACCAAAACGGAAGATCTGAGCTCGCTTAATAAATCTGAAGATTTGCAATAGCCATGGCTTAAACAGATACTCCTCTTATCGCAATAATTACAGATTGTACTTCACTATATTCCAACCAAGACACGGCAATAGAAACTGTTCATCGTTGCAGCCAGGAGTGTAAATCGGAAATAATACTATCTTTTACGAGACAACATGTGGAACGCAACGACATTGATTATCGATGGGACACAGGAGAAACAAATAAGAATGTTGCAGTCCTGCATAACCGACATCGTTATACTCCTTCACGGTCTTTATTACTTTATTTTTTTGGAAAATTTTAGTTGTTATCAATTTAAAGTTTTGTACCGATATTTTAAAGAGATTAAAGAGTAATTTATATTCAAAATTTGGGGTCTATACCTCTAAAACTGTGGAAGATATAAACTTTCGCGATTCATAACAAACTTGGGGAGTCTAGCTTAAAAATTGTGAAAATGTTTAGCTTTTATCGATTTGCGATTCAAAAACCTTAAAACTGTATCTGAGACCAGTACACACGAATATATGTTCAAATGTAAAATCTGTAGCTTAAATAGCGATCATACGGACAGGACTAAATCAAAGATGCTTTCTTTAGTCTGTTCCATACAAAGCCATTTTCAGTTGCCTTGCAATTACGAATTAGTGTTAAATTATAATTTGGATGGGGTCAGTGAAGTCTCTATGAATTGTAATACCAGTTCTTGAGGCTTCGTGAAAATTCTTCCATAACACATAAGTGTAACTTTGTAAGAGTGAGAACATACAATGAGTGTGTAGTTGTTGGTCCGTTGGTCTATTTTTAAATTTCATAACAGGTACATATGCACCGAAGACCTCTTCATGATAAACTGTTGCTAGTTTAAGTGCTAAACGTATTACACGGTGTGTAGATAGAGAGTTTAAAAACTAATTAACCATTGGAGCTGCGTGTGACTAATTGATTTTGGGGTTATTTAATGGGTGCGCCTATTAAAAAATTAATATCATTTTAAATTTGCCGCAGTTCGTGACTAGATGTTTCCGCATCGCATTTATTGTTGGTCAGCACTATTTCCGATTGGTCTGGTGCTATGGGTGAATGTACTTCCCAGTCAAGCGGTAAGTCGTGCATAGCCCGCAACAGTTAATGCAAGACGTGTAATCTTCCACAGGACCGTCACGTCGAGTTTCAGTCCTGCAACTACACATTCAACCCAAAATATTTTAAAAACTTTACTGTTTCTGTTGTCAATAAAACTCTCAACATGGATATGGAATTGGCCAAGCCAATTCAACGAGGTTTCAAATCCCACGTCGACTACCAGTTACGAATACCCAATGCCAAAAACTTTCAAACTCTTTTTAGCCACAACATCGATGTTTGTGCCGCCGTGAGTACTGTCAAAGATGGCCTATTCAAGAGCTGGTTCAAGAGCATGACAAAAAACGGTAATTTCATGTCCACCTGTCCAGTGCATGTTGGCTCCTACTATCTTCACAATTGGAAACTGGGTTCCACTCTGACGCACAAGTTCCTGCACCCCGGCGAATACCGCGGCATAATGAAATTCTTTTATGGAAAGTATAAAACCAGAACGGAAGATCGAGTGCTTACCTTAACGCTTGATTCGATTCTATATGAGTGAGCTCGCTTTAAATAAATCGGGAGATTTGTAATGGCTTTGGCTTAAACAGACACTCCTCTTATCGCAATCATTACAGGTCGTACTTTATAATTTTTCACCCAAGACACGGCAATAGAAACGGTTCCTCGTTGCAGCCAGGAGTGTCGTGAGAAATAATAATATCTTGTACGAGGCGGCAACATGTGGTACGGAATCGATGGGAACCGGAGAGCAAAAGGGACAAAAAGAAAACGAATATGAAACATTCAATTTAGCTACAATGTCCTCGATGTTATCCTCGTCCTTGTTTCGAACGCTTGTCAGCTGTCGCGTACAGCAAAGGATGCTGCTGCTAACGGCTTCTTTAACTGCATTTGACTTGTCGTCGTCGCCGCTTCCGGCTCCTCTCAATTGCGTGTGTACTTTTTACTTTATCGCTTCCTAATTGCCGCCCCACCTGCACCTGCACTCGTCTCTGGCGCACCGGGCGGTCCGGCCTGGCATAATTTTCACGCAATTTTCCAGCAAGTTGCCTCGGGCTATATGTGTGTGTGTGTGTGTTTGTGTGTGTGCTGGCCAACTTGCCACGATTCCCGCTGGTATAATTATAGCATGTGTAATGATGGCTCCTTCCCATCGCTTTCCTCCTGACATCGCCAGCGGCAATTTCAGCTGTCCGCTTGACTTCTGCTAATGAGTGAAAGTCAGGTAAGCTTTGTTTAATTAGCTCAATTCCTGCTGCGGCATTTAATTGGCCCGTATCAGTAAAAGCGGCATGAATCAAATTTTGACTAATGTTCAAATTAATGCGATTCACAAGAGAAGCTCATATCTCGGGCACACCTAATTCTCTTTGCTGCAATAATGAACCAGTTTAGACAGGGTCTTTTTATGCCAATATCTACACGTGTGTTTTTTACTTAATAGCAATTTAAAAAGTTTAAAGCTATTCCCGAAACGAAACTTTTTCATTTAATTGTTAGTTTGATTGGTTTGCGATTTTTGTAAGTAAGTAAGTATAAGATATAATATATAAGATAAGACGCGAAATTTTAAGGTTTAAAGCTATGAGAGTTCGTTCGATCAGGTTAACTTATATGTACCGATCGAGGGCTATCGTTTATATAAAACATATTAGCTGACTTATAAGCTATCCAGATGTACGTGTATGGATAGCTTTATCTTATTTAGTTCTTTTACAGATCATTTCCTCATTTGGACTTTCCGGGATTCGTTTGGAAGTTTAAAATTATCTTAAAAAAGGGCGTAGTTGAAAGGGAAAACACTCCAATTTACAAAGGTGCAGAATGCTCAACTTTTTTTTTATAATTTGGAATTGTATATATATTCAATAAAATATCTACGTCACAAAACTTAATAACAGCAATTTTGGTGCTTAAACGTGCATTAGTTACTCGTGTGTTGGTGCCTTTGATTAATAACCCTGTATCGGCCATTTAAATAGATTGTCTGCGAGCCAGGCTAAGATTTTTTAATACCATATAAAGTTTGTTCGGCAGCAGAAACCGAGGGAAAGACAGTGTAAATCAATTTCACACCAAACAAACGCTAAACGTTATTTAACACAAAGCACGACAACTATAATGATGGCAATTTCCTTGAGTACCCGTTGCCACTGCCAACATTATTTGTCGTAAAGATGTACCCGAAAGCTCTCGAATGCATTGTGGGTGGGGTCTGTTTTCAATGGCAGTGCTCGACGCTTCCTGCGTTTGTCGATGGCGACAAAATACAAGAAATTACGCTTTGATTTTGCCTTGATTTCAGCGGAAGTGCAATGATAGCAAAATAAAAGAACGGCAAAAGAAAGCACAGCAAATGAAAAGAAAGCACTGAAAACGTTGCGTACTTGCCAGCGTGTGCGAACGTGTCGAGTGCGGGTGTTAGCTGAGGGGCAAGGGGTGAGGGATACGGGTTACCGGGTTGCCGGGTGCAGCGTGCAGCATGCGCAAGTCGACAGCCCGGGTAAACTTGCCGAGTTGTTAAGGGAAATACTTTGGCCAACTGTTATTGTCAGTGTTTAAATTATTTTGCGCTTAGTTTGCCACTCGCATAAATTGCAGCGAACAGCAGCAGCCGTGGCAGTGGATTGCTGCACTTGTCCGCCATTCGATTGCGTGTCCATGTCCTTGTCTATGTTCGTGTCCGCGTCCGTGTCCGTGTCCGCGTCCGTATCCGTGTCCGACTCCGCATTCCTTGTCTATGCTTGTCCGGTGACAACGCGCGCGTGTCGCGTGGCGGAACAAATCCAGCCAGAGCCAGGTGGAGGCTCATTAATTTATTTATGCGATGTGCACGTGCAACGATTTGCTCAATCGGAAGTGAAAAATTGTGTTAGCGATCAAATGTAACCGATTACTGTGGGCCATAAAGGATTCATGCGACTTAAATGTGACAAATTAGACAAGCAACAATTCGCCAGATTTACTTCATTTTAATATCCACAAACATCGAGGTATTCGTTAGAAAATCGCTATGCCAGTCTCTCATATAAAATAGGGAATCAATGCGAAAATAACCCGTCATTATAAAGGCAGGAATGCTGTCCTTATCAGGTCGCAGGTTCCTCCAGTAATAGTGACCCTGTTAAAAGCTAAATTAGCGATCGTTCAGTTTTTGAAATTTACAACTTACCTCTTCAATAGGACATTTTCTTGGCAAATTTGTATACCTAAAGATATTCTGCAGCCAACTCTGAAAGATATTCTTACTCTTGCTTTTGCCAAGCAAGCTGCACAGGTTCATATTATAGGAAAATATGCTGCGATACAAATTGTTCGATTCCCTCTGGGCAATGCTCACTTTCAGCCAGAGATCAACCGTCAGGGGTCTAATCACGTCCAGTGTCATATTTATGGCCATGTGATCGGGACTAATGCATGCCACATAATTTGAGGCATATTTGCGCCCAAAGCTGGTGAACACCTTGCGAAAGTGCAGCGAATTAAAAGCCTGTTGCAGAATTGAAAACATTAAGCCATTTGATAATAATCTGCCAAAGGTTTACCTTACGACCCACGGCCAATATCGTGCCATAGGATAGTAGAATTAAAATAATGACAAAAACTCTGGCATCCGAAGCCATTTTACGAGACGAGCGAAACACGTGTTGTAACTCGAATATTTGTTTGTAAACGTGCCTGATTAGGCCCCAAATGAACATTAATTTTATGGCAATTTGTAGATCGTATAATTATTTCACACGTTATACATATGTACGCGCTGTCAAAGATCATTAGCTTATCAGCCATGTCAATGTCAAAAGTGTAATCGTGCGAGCCCAACTGGGAGATACCTTATAGCCAAAGTTAAACAAGTATTATATACCTTTTTATTTAGTTTTAAATGCAATGAAAGTTCTACTAACAGATAGTTGCATTGGTTGACAATCTAGCTTATTAATTATATAATTTAACTCAGCTCGTCTGAGTCTCTATCGAGTCCAAGGCCTCATTACTGTCTCTCTCATCCGTAACACAAACGGGCGTAAGTCAAAACATTATTCAAATTGTCAAAACAGTTTTATACAATTACGTCATATGTTATTGAATTAGGAAATTAAAAAAAAATCTAATTTAGCGTGTTAATCGATATTCCTTTAATATCAAAAGCGTTCATTGATAGAATCAGCTAAGCTGCAATAACTAACTCCGTTCTTTTCTATTATTCATACTATTCATACAGGATCTGTATTGTATGCATCCAAAACTTAAAACTCCTTCTAAGAGGATATTTCCGGATATGATATAATATAACTCTATGTTTCACGACAAATAATTATTAATCATTATTATTATAACTTGGTGTATAATTACATATCTAATGAATTGAATGAAGTATTTTTGCAGTCTAATGTAACATTTTGGCTTGGAAGTTATATCTGTTCGCTCTCCACAGGTGAGTAGCTATCAGCGTAATTAAATTGCTACGCTAAAGTCTACCTTGTAGTTTGCTCACTTCAGCCGCAATTTGGTGGAGAGGGGCGCTGGAAATATGATAAATTGCCGCTTTCGGAGGCGCCTCCAGTAGCCGGGCAACCAGGACAGCCGCAGCCGCAATCGCAGTCGCAGCCAGGCAGCATTTGCCGGCACATAAATTCAAAAAGGGCCGCGCTATTGCTGCTAACCAAATCTTAATTATAAATCTAAGGAAGCACTTGCAAAAAATTACCGCAAGCGCAGTGCGCTGTCCTGCGCCCAAGTTCCACGAGCAAAAGGGGGTCCAGTGAAGCACCAAAAAAAAGAAGAAGCGAGCACAAAATAAAATGATGATTTAATAGAATGGTCTGCGGGCACCGCCAGCTGGTTGCCTGAGCCGAATGAATGGGCAAGACGAGCCAGCGGAAATGACTCTATAAGCTGCAGCAACCATAAACCGGAAGTTAACAGACTTTTGCTGATGTAGCAGTTTTCGTGCTGCTGCTCGTTGCAGGACGAGGTGGAACTGTGCGGCTTGTCCGGGACTTGAGCTGCAGTGCAAGGCAGGCCCGGACACGGACACGGACGCGGAGACACTCGGCGGGCAGTCTGCGAAATTGTGACAGCGCATGGCCGCAGGATAATCAAATAATTTTTTTTCTTTTTTATTTTGCTCATCGTCTTGCCGCTTTTCATACAATTGCAGGCATCTTTTTTGTGGCTTCGCCCGGAATGCTCCCGCTGCGTGGCACTGGCTGGCTCGTTAAATTATTGTGCAACATTGCCACAAAATGCTAATTGCCACACGATACGATCAAGGCACTGCACAGTTAACTACACTTTTGTCCCACCCACTGGACGAAAACTTTTTCAAATTGCAGCTGTCAATGAATTTCCCATGGTTTTGACAGTTTTATTTTCCTTTGTCCCATTTCCTACCTGTTCCACCTTATCGCAACGTGTCAAGCTGTGCTAAATTTCATTTGCTCTGCCCCAATAAATCATCATAATTCATTCGAGTAAGCCAAAACGCTTATCATGGAACTTGTGTTCGCCTGTTACAAAACAGCCAAATACGAGCCCAAAGTTTTATTCTGCAACATTAACATTGCATTGGATAATGCATTCAACACCCCCCAATTGAACTTGCTTACCTTCTCGAAACCCTTAAATTTTATGTCGCCATCATAAATAACTGTTGTAATTTTACGGTTATTAAAAATGTTCACGCCATTTTGTATGTAACGCACAAAATGTGCAATTATTTGCTCAATTTAATTCTTGATGTTTGCGCTCGAAAAATTCTGAAAGCAATAATGAAAAAGTTAAAAATTGTCGCAGACATTTCGAAATGTTTCAATAGAGAAAGCACATTGAGCCATGCATCATTAAATAAAAAAATTGAAAAATGTGCGCAAAACAACAAAATTTTTGTTTTCTTAAACTCCTCCCAAAAGTATCGAATAATACTTGTTTTACCTTATTTAGAAAAAGGTAAAGTTTCGGCAAAAGTATATAAATGAGAAGAGAAATTTACAAAACACTCTAGAAAAAGTGTTCTAAACTGGCAAGCAGGTTTGTAAGACCATGTAATTGCTCGCAGTGTCGAACTGGTACGCCGAAGTGCATCAAATGAAACGCACGGCGTGATGAGTATATTTCAACTGATTTTATTTCTTAAAATCCTAGCCTTATATAGGGTGGAGCCTAGACCCCATGCTGTGTTTCATGCAGCAGCCGTGCCAACAGGCCTGATAAGGTTGCTCGGCTGAGGTTATCACTACTTCTATTTTTATATCTCCACTTGAGAGTTACATAGTGGATGTGTTTATCTTGGTTCTTAGGTTAATGTGTTCATGCGTGAACATTCTGCCAAGGGCCGGCAAGGGTGATGGCCTGTAATCTTTGGCTTACATTTATTTTCCTTATGATGTATATTACAATAATTATGACTAAAACCATAACCACTATTAACGAAGCATGTCCGGATACGAGATGGAAATTTTAACTCATTGAGCTTAATATGGCTTTTCTTTTAACTCCTTAACTTCATTCAACAACTTTTCTAATTCCTTATTAGCCTGCATGCCCATCAGTGGACAAACTTCGACTTCGAGTCTTATGGTGAATTCATCTCGTAGCTTTATTTTAACTACTTTAACCTTTTGATCTTTTCCCTTTGTGGACTTCCTCGATTCTTCCCAAGGGCCACCTTGCTGGATGACATTTTTCGTCTTTTATTACTCTTTTTAGATGATATTTTACAGAGTTAACACCGGCCTCCCATATACCTCCGAAGTGAGGTCCTGCCGGCGGGGTAAAATGCCACTGAATATTATCTTTTTCTAAAATTGGGGCAACTTTTCTATTTCCATTAATTGCTTTAAATAATTCTTGATCATTCTTGTCGATGTCAATCTGCCTACACATTTTTTCTATGTTTGGGAGTCGGACCATTGCTTGTGGTTTTGATTCTCCTAACTCTTTTTCTTGTTTAAATGGAATAGTTACTTCGTATCTTCCGTCTTCCTTTGTTGTTTTCCGTAAAGTTTTTCCCACAGATTTCAGTCTCTAAGTCTTCTATGTCTTCATCTTTCATTTCCCAAAATCTATCTAATTCTTTTTCTTCAATGGATGTTGCAACTATGGCCTCTTCGCCTTTGGATTTCGTGCACCCTGACACGATCCACCCGAAATCTGTATTTTTGAATGTTTTCTTCTCCTCGTCCTTCAAGGAGCATAGAGCACTCAACCTTTGCTCTAAATACTCCATTACGTCGGACAATTTTTGAATTTCTTTTGCTTTCTTCACATGACTTTCGTAAGATTCCAATACTTCCCTATTGAACTTACGAATAATCATGTGTGCAAATATTATATCAACATCTTCTGACAAGAGTGATTTTGTTTTTATTAAATGTATTGATTCATTGACTGAATCAATAAACATTTTCATGTTTTTTGCCGAATGGAAATTTAGCATTGGCATGTCTATTAGCCTATTTAACTGCTCGGCAAATATTTTACGCTTATTTTCATAGCGCCTTGGTCAATAATTCCCAAGTGCTATTAAAGTTATCCGCGGAGCCCACCAACAAGTGCGAAACCATGCATCTTGCTTCTCCTTTTAATGCGGTCTTTAAATAATTGAACTTTAGGGATGGACTCAGATCATCCCTTGACTGAACCAACTCTATAAATAGTTCTGAAAACAGGTCCCACTCTTTGGCATCGCCAGAGAACGTAGGTACCTGCATCTTAGGTAGCATTGGTAGCTCTTCTATTCTTATCTTGGAACTCTCACCTTTCTGCTGACCTAAGTTTTCTTTTTTAATTTTTTCATCTAATGCTTGTAAGCAATTTTGAACATCGAAATCTAGCATTTTGATTTCGCTATCGAAGGTACTATTACCCTCATATTTATTTTTAAGAAACTTTATTTCTTCTACTATGTCCTCCCATAGGAACAATACCTTATTTTTTCTCATCCCGAACATTTCTACATTATTTTCCCTAATGTCTGTTTGGGTTTCGTTAAGGTATTTATTTAGCCTATCTACTTTCCTATCAAACTCTTGCGCTCTTTTTTCTAGAGCGTCTGGCTGACGTTTCGCTGGCTGTTCGATGGCTTTAACTTCTGTTTTAGCCATCTTGGCTTTTAAGTTTTCTATAACAGACATCATCACCTCGAATTGTCTTTTATTGAAATAGTCGTGATCGACTACTCCAATTTTACACAATATCGTGTGATTTGCCTGAAATTGTTTTTGTAATTTCTCTACCTGATCTATATTGCCGTCATTTTTTCCTTCGATCTCCCTTATCTTTATCACAATTTCCGACTGCTTCGTCAATAATTCTATGGTTTTGTCTGACAACATATTTAATTCTTTTTAATAGATTTGGACAACAAGAAAATTTTGATTATGTATTTCTTTTTTTGTTTAATGGATTGTATTAAAGTGGACTGTATATAAAAAAAAATTTTTTTTTTTTGAGGTGTAGTTTTTAAGTTCTAATCTTCTCGAAAAAATCTTGTTTTTGTTTTTTTTTTTTTAATTTGAAGTTCTTAATTTATTCGTTAGTAAAATTGTTTGTTTTACTTTTTTATTGCGAGGCGATCTTGCCGCCGTTTTCGCGTGGGTGCCTAAAATAAGGCACTCTCACTTTAATATTTCTCCTGCGCCGCCGCTGTCGTTACCGCTGCCGCTGTCGCAACCGCCGTCGTTGCCGCTCTCGCAACCGCTGTCGTTGCCGCTGTCGCTGCCACTTTGGCCCCTCCTATCCTTTTTGGAGCCTTGACGACCGTGATCGCCACACGCTACTCCTCTTTTTTCTTCTGCGCCGCTGCCGCTGTCGCAACCGCTGTCGTTGCCACTGCCGTTGTCGCAACCGCTGTCGTTGCCGCTGTCGCTGCCGATGCCGCTGCCTTTGCCGCTGGTTGCCGTCGATCGCCTTCCAGCGCTGCAGTCTTTGATTCCTTTCGCCGTAGCAACCTTTGCTTTGGCGTGACTTCGAGTGCCGCTTCAAGTGGCCACTCGCAAGTCGTAGGATTTCTCTCTACCGTCGGAGGTGCCTTTTACTCTGGCACTCTCTTTGGGTAGAATTCGAGGTGCCGCTCAATTAAGGCACACTCGAACAACCAAATTTTTGTCTTTTCTCCGCCTTTATATAGGCGTGAGTTCGAGGTGCCGTTCAATATGGCACTCTCGAAGGACAACAAATTTCTTCTCTCCGCCTTTACTTAGGCGAGAATTCGAGGTGCCGTTCAATATGGCACGCTCGAAGGACCAAATGTTCTAAACTGGCAAGCAGGTTTGTAAGACCATGTAATTGCTCGCAGTGTCGAACTGGTACGCCGAAGTGCATCAAATGAAACGCACGGCGTGATGAGTATATTTCAACTGATTTTATTTCTTAAAATCCTAGCCTTATATAGGGTGGAGCCTAGACCCCATGCTGTGTTTCATGCAGCAGCCGTGCCAACAGGCCTGATAAGGTTGCTCGGCTGAGGTTATCACTACTTCTATTTTTATATCTCCACTTGAGAGTTACATAGTGGATGTGTTTATCTTGGTTCTTAGGTTAATGTGTTCATGCGTGAACAAAAAGTGTTAAGATTTTATGGCTACGCATTCTTTATTTTTTTGTTATAAATAACATTACGATATACCAGCAAAATGTAATATGTTTAACATATGCTTAACATTCCGGTCGTATTTCCTTTGTACAATTCGACAATTCGACAACTCGAAAACTCGCTTTTGGCGCCAATTGCTGGCTCATTCCCTGTCAGCAACTGGCGCTCAGCAAGTTAATGAGGAACAACAGCCGCAGCTTTATTGCGTGGGACTGTGGAAAAGTTTTGCTCAAGTGGCATTTTTCCATTTCCCACATGCAGGCGGCGCATTTTAACTCGCAGCGGCAGCTGCTGTTGGAAGAACGACGATGATTTCGTTGATTTGAATTGTGATTAAAATGCAGTGTATAATTTTTTGGCACGCCTTGGCTGTCTGCAGACTGCAGGAATGTGCAGCCCAAGAAGTTTTTGCCTCGTTTCACACTTTGTCTGACTGTGCTAAAATGCACGACGGGATCGGGATCGGGGCGCACCGGATAAAATACGGCAACGGGGGAGGGCAAAGAAAAATTGCAAACCGCAACTCGTGTCGACTTGCCGCTCCAGCTCGACTTGATGTTAGAATAATGAAGAGGCAAAACTTTTGCGCAAGGCATGTAATTTTTCGAAGTGACAGCCGGCGGTGGTGCTGGCAGGAGGCACCACCCATCACCCACCACCCACGGACCGGAAACGGTAGTTGTCATTCGTTTTGTGCATTTGTTATAAAGTTACAGCCGAAAAAAACCAAAAAAAAAAACAAAAAAAAAGAAATGAACAAGCCCACACAACTGCATAAAAACTTCTGTTGTGCGAGATCTGAAGCAACTCATGCATTTTGTGTATTCTTCGCTTCTACTTACTTCCAGCTAGGCCTAACTAACACTTGCAACAAGACCGCTCCCGTCTGGACTCAGTCCCAGTATGCCCCACATCAGCGCATAAATCACGGTCGGCCCGAGCGTAGGCCGCGTTATAAATGCGAACAATGACACAATTGATTGGCCAATTACGTGCGCTTCGGGGTGATTATGACGTTACGTACCGTTAGCCAGCCCACTCGTTTGCCGTTTGGCTCCGCATCTGAATATGAACCTGATCTGGGCATGGCGCCTGCCCATTGGGGTGGCCGGCCAGCCGGCGAGCATGTCATGCCTGGCTAAATTTACACAATTAAATGCGTGAAATTCGTTTGAATAATTGAGCAATTTTTCTGTGCATGGAATGGGCACAATTTCGGCCATTTAGTCTGAACAAGCTGTTTGTTTTAAAAGTGTTGGCAAAATTTAACACAAAAATAAATAAACAAAAAAAAGTCCCATCATTAAATTTGAAATCTGCATCGTCCCCTTCATAAGCATTATTCACTTTTGAGGTCACTAAAAAAAGTGTTTTTTTTTTTGTAGTTAAAAACAGCGCCAGGCTTTGCAAATCCGTTATAGCCATAATATGCTGGCTAACAACATAAAGTTGCGTTAAAGTTCAGTCGACGGACAAAAAGAAATTCCCAACTTTATGGCCAATTGCCGAGGAAAGGCAAAGCCACAGCTAATTTATTTGCAGGCACATCTATGCGACACAGCAGCGCAGCCGGCGTTCTGGCCGGCTCTTCATTGTGCAGTTGCTCGTTTAAAAGGCTGATTCAGTTTCATCATTAACCAGATTAATATGGCTCGGTGGTAGCACTGACAGGCGCAATATGGCAGCCCGAAGACCAAAGCCCCAAGCCGCATCCGTTGCCCGTTCTCGAAATGGTAATCGATGTCCATGCTGGGGGCATGTTTTAGTCCATTGACAGTGTGTCCCTTAAATGGCTGCTCCCGCCAATGGCCATGTGGTCGTCCTCACCGCCACCATTGTCGTTGTCGTCATTGCAGACACTTCAAGTTTATAGCAATGCAGTTTGTCGAGCGTCACGCGGCGTATGCGCAATATTGGGCCAATGAATTTTTATGCGTGCTGTGCGCATCGCATGGTGCTTTAGATAATTATGCAACGCATGTCTGGCTAATTGGCCAATGCACAATACGGTACAGTGACTGCTATAATGTTAAAATTCTTTAATCAGCACGGACCGGAATAGGCAACTGTTGTTGCTGATATGCATCTATCGATGATGAGCTGAGCCGTCTGTTTTAGACAACAAACACTTTACAAAGCGATTTCCTTCGCTCGGATTATACAGTCTCAAATTTATAGATAACCCCACCACCCATTCCCGGGTTCAAGCGTGCTGATTGCAACTGCAGACACCAACTTCTGTTTTGCTCTCCGGCTCACAGTTTACTTAGTATCTTTGGCAGCAGCCGCGTGGAATTGTGATAATATTTGCCAGAAAAAGTATTTACATTTTACTCAAAGTTGGTTGCTTTCTTTAGTTCCTTGTTTTTCTCTCTCTCCCCCTCTCTCTCTCTCTCGCTCTCTTTCCCCCTCTGAGTCTGAATTGTAAATGGAAAAGGCGGTGCAATCACAGTTTTCGACATTTTACGAAATTGTATCGGCGTCGAAGTTTTCCTTTAGTTATTTGCTTGACAACTGTTTTTGTTTTTACTCCTTTTTCGTTTAGCGTGAAATAAGAAAACTTTTTTATTTAAACAAATTTTCGGCGTAGGCACGCGTGGCATTTTGTTTAAAGTTTGGTTTGCTCTCAAAGGAATAAACCTCCGTTTCCCCTTTCAATAAGCTTATAGTGTAACTGGCTGGTGTTACCCGGCATAGCCTGACCATGTCCATCATTTATGAGAAATTAACTATGTTTTTTATTACTACTACAAAAAAGACTCGTCATAGTACTAAAGAATATACCAGTTAAAGATTTTGGAATATACAGTGGCTAAGCTTTGATCATTTTAAAGTCAATTTGTAAAACAATTATGATGGATAGTGAAAAGAAAAAGAAAATAATCCAATTATTGATAGGAGGCAAATCCGTTAGGAAAGTGGCTAATTAGCCACATGACTGTGCAGAGATTAAAGAAAAACAGTCCAGGAAACATTAAAATTAATAAAGGAGGCCGACCGCGAGTTTTTGCTACAATGCATGAGAATTGGACTTTAGCTGATTGGGATGCCGTAAGTAAGAAATAAAAAGTTTAAACAAATGCTAAACAACTTTTTTCAAGGTTATTTGGTCAGATGAAACTAAAATGGATCGTTTTGAGTCAGATGAACGATCGTGGTATTCGACTAGGGATCCCACTGTCCAATCGGCAAATACAGTGCGACAAACCGTTAAGCCCTTAGTGTTAGTCGATGGAATACTGCGTAAGGAGCAGTACTTAAAAATGCTGCAAAAAAATTTGCAGGAGGAGTCATTGGCAAACTGAGTCTTGCTGCTGAACAATGCATTTTTCAGCAAGACAATGACCCAAAGCACACATCCCATTTGGTGAAAAATTGGTTATTGAACCAAAAATTTTAAGCAATGCGTTCATACAGACGCACAGACAGGGTTCAGGGTATCTAACTACTCGGATGGTCCCGACTAGAGCAATCTTATTTGCTGTTTTCTAGTTTTTAGTTCATTATTTTATTATTATTATTTTTTAATTTGTTAAATTTTTTTAAAATAATAAGCGCTCACAAAAATATTCAACTGAAAACATATGTTTCATATAATTTGGAAACCCGATAATCGCCGGTCACTAACAAAACTGCCATCGCTAACGGACCCTCTGCTAAAGAAAACGTCGCGACAGCCAGCCTCAAAACCAACACACACACATACATATCCGAACGGAGCATAGACGTGAGCCGAAAAGCTAACGGACACGCAGCTGCACCACACCAGTGGCGTATAAAGGTTTTGATTTGGAAGGGGTTTTAAAAAAAATACATCAATAAGAATACTATTTTCTTACAATAAATAATTCAGATCATATACAATAGATAAAAGATAGATAGATATATTGAATAGATGTTGGAGGCTAAACCCCAAAAACCCTCTCTGTCTCCGCCACTGCACGACAAAAGAAATGTATGCATGAATGTATGTGTTAAATTGCACTACATTGGCTTTGGCTGCCGAAATTGAGTTTTATTGATTTTCTTGCGCCGACCACAAACTATCCTACAGTTCTTTGTTCGTATACATATTTCATATAAAGTTTTGGTTGGAATAAAATATTTATTTCCTACGACCGTTATATTTAAATGATTTTTTTAATTCTTAATATATATATTATTTTCAAAATAAAAAGATTAATAAATTTAAAGATATTTGAATTGTATTAATGATTCATTATCAATGCAGACAAAGTCAGAGTAATTAAAACATCAGTAGTTTATTTTAAGAAAGGGTATTGTCGCGATCGGTATTACGGTAGATATGTTGCCTAACGCACTCGAGCAACCAAGTTGCATAGCGCATTCTGCTTAACGTTCTTTTAATTGTGAGAGAAAGTGGACCGACTTTGTTTTCGTTCCTAATTTTACAAAAAATTAAGCTGCTTTGTAGCATTTCATTGAACTGTACTGCGTTACTCACGCAATCTCTCAGCATGTGATGAGTATTAGGGTGGTTACAAAATAAAATACAAATTCCTTTACCTGGTCCCATTTCACAAAACAAATTTTTCTGCAAGATTGGCTCACAAATATCACAAAAAATTGACTTGGACTTACTACGAATTCAAAGACTAAGGCATAGAAAAAGAAACAGCCGTTATATTGTGACATAACGGATTATTGCTCAGCTGCGAAATATTTGGCTATTTTATATTTGGGAGGCTTGCAATTTTGAGACCTTGATATCTCAGCCGTGCCCTAGGATATGCCCATATCTTCACACAGTTTTAAAGCTAGAGTTATCAAATTCGCAACGTAAATTATCACCTGCTTCTAAGGATCGGAACAAAACTTTCAAATTAAAAAACATAATAATTATCAATAGTTTTCAAAATCCAATGCATGTGAAAAGATTTCCGTTCAAACCCTACCCAGTTTTCGGTCGTCCCCTTTCGTCCTGCGGACACCCGCCCATATCCGGTGCTCAGCCCCACAGATGGCTAGACGTGAGCTAGAACCGACCACCACACACCGTAAAACTCCCCGCTCGTGCACGCTACGGAGTTTCAACCTCGTGTAAAATTGGGTGTGGGCGAGGTGTGTTGTTTCCATAAGAAAAATTTGGTGGCTCTACAGTTCTACCAGTTGTGTATGCTATGCTGTCCAACCTAGTGAATGGTCGATTAAAAGTGTGTGGCGCTAATTGTATCTCATTCCCCGTCCCTTGCTTTCGTTTTTCGTATATCCGATGGTACCTGCTATGGTGTTTTAGATCAGGCGTGGTTTAACGGAAGTGAGAACCTGCCGCCGCCATAACTTTAATGCTCGTGCACGCTACGGTGGCTTAATCTCGTGTAAGAGGGGGCGTGCTACCTTCAGTCCGAACTGTTTCTACTTATGCATGCCTGTTCTGGTACAGACGTAGTCATGGCCAAGCCTGGAACGATGTGCAAAGACGATCCAATGAAGGAGAATATTTATATAACATATTCACACCTCTCACCCCTCAACCCCGAAAGCCCCAGCCCCTACCAATATTGATACCAAGAATTAGCTATCTCCCCTATTCCAGCAACTACTCCAAAGTTATCAGATCAACGCAAGCAAAGTCGAGTTCAGAACCTATGTAGGGGGAATGACCCAGCTAAACTCCCACGAAAATATTCGAAAAGTCGCAGGATACTACATCGAAGGCGCCTGTGAAGAACAGGAGTCAAAGCAGCCGCTGCTAGCAATGCGGGTACTCGGCGAAAAACTGCCCAAGAAAATATAATACTAAGATACGCGTATACATTTGAACTTAAGCTAAAATTTTTAGTGTGGCTTTTCGCTCTTGAAACGGCACACCAGCCGAGTCGGCCTTCGCTCTCGAAAAGCCAAACGATTCAGTGCCGAAGTCGTTCGCCTCTGCTGCTGACACGAGCAACGAAATCTGTCGCCAGGCTGCCTGCAGCAAAGCTGGTTGATGTCAATCAGTGCTGCCATCATTTTTTGAGGAAATAAAGCTAGATTGTCAAAAACAGTAAAAGCTAAAAAGGGCAGGGCAAAATAGTTATATTAGCGCTGTCTGTGCCAATGCCTATCAGATTCATTATTTCCAATTCTGAGTTACACTTGCACTAGCTGCAGTACACCCTTGTGGAATAGCTAATGTCTTTGCGAAGCCACTCTTTAAACTCGGCACTCTGCAGCCCACACCTCGCCAACACGTTGCTTGTACATTTCGACATTACTTAACGCAGCGAAGACAAACTTATTCAAGAAACAGCCGATCGATCCAGAATCGAAATTCGTTTATCGCTACTTAGATTTATCATTTAAGTGTTCACAAAGATAAAATAAAATATATATGGTAAAAAAAAAAGTAAAGCTATAAAAAGGTCAGGTCTAGCTGGAAAAGCACTGCTGGCAGCACTGATGCCAATGCATGTTGGAACGCTCGATAGTCCAGCCAATGGCGTGCAAGCTCATATGTGTGTGTGCGCGATTTCTGCAGGCATACGTACACGATACAGTGGCGTATGCAAATTGTATATTTGAAGGGCCCTCTAGTACTCAGAACTGCGCCATGAGCGCCGAAAAAGCGCACACGAAGTTTCGGTATAGGGTTCCTCCTCGATTCCCTCTAGTGCGTTCTAACGGCGATTTGAAAAATATAATTTTAATAATTTGTTTCGCGCTTCTATCGCGTTTTTACCTAGGCATCCAACAAGCATTACTGAGGTGTAAATTTGGGAGCAAAGTACTAAAATCTTATGTACGGTAGCAGACATTGGAAACTATGAATACTTATCCATGTAAAATGTAAAAGTTTCTTCACAGAAATGTTGAAATTTTACATGTTTAATGGAAAATGTACAAGAAATTGCAATTAAAATTAGATAAGCCTATCTATAATAAATAACTCAATATCCAATATTAATGCCAATAGGGTTGGATTTGAAAAAGCTTCTCTCGCAGTGTTTCCGTCGTTCGTATTGCCGTAACCATTTTGCTTGTATTCCCATTTCAGCGCAAAGTCTCTTCTGTATTTAAAAAATTGTGTTTTTCCGAAAGAATGTGGTCATTTGTTTCCTTCACAAACTCGACTTTCAGCGGTCTACAAAATCGGACCGATTGAGGTGAGTGATTTATCCAAATGTTTTTCCCAAGATTTTCCACACACTTAAGAGCTATAAGGCATGGTGATTGCATATGGGTTCCTCGTTTGAAAATCGTTGCTTGTATAAGCTTTGTCCTGTTGATCCATTGAATACATAACTAGCCACTAGTTTGACGCTTGTGATATTTTTATACCGCTTGATCACATCTTCTTTACAATGTGACTTCAGCTTTGGTTTCTGTCACTGATATATCTTTGGGCCTGCATTCTAATTTGACATGCGGCACCTTTTCACAAGAAGGATATATATCACAAAATGTTTGTTTTCCTCATCTCTCATATACCATTTACGTTTTTTTCGTAAAATAATTCTCCAGTAAAAATGCCAGTGCCTCATGTGGCGTAAGAGGAACTGGATCAGACAAAAACATTTTTCTTGTTAAATAGCTGGAACTGTTTTCATCTTGAATACATTTCTTTAGCACTAATGAAGTATCTTTGTCGTTGGACTTCCTTACTGAAACTGCTGCCGCGTTTACCAGAAGTGCTGCAGGACTCTGTTCTCGGCGGCCCATTTTCTTTTCAGTCTGAGCCTTAAGTCTTGAGCCTGCTTCCCAATAACCTAGATGCGGACGTCCCATTTTACTTTGCAAATTAGTCGCATGTCCTTTCAGGGTCCAGTTTAACTGACGATTTGCTTGAAAGCCACTGTGAATGTTTAATTTTAAAATTGGTAACATTTTGCCCACATTTTGCCAAATTTTTTCGCATGTAATTGTGAAAACTCTTGGATTTTTGATTAATTTGAGTTCTCGTACTTGGGTTAATATCACCAACTTGCTACATATTGAATGTGCATTGAGTATGTGTCTGCCCTCTAGTACTCGGAACTGCCTCATGAGCGCCGAAATACCGCACTCAAAGCGGTAATTTAAGTTTCTCTTACCCAATTTATTGTTTTTTACGATTATGAAAATCGTATTTGTTTATTTAATATATTAAGACCTTACTCAACGTATCTGCATTTAAATTTTGAAGATAGCTCTTACAGTTTAGCTGCAGCAAAGGTTTGTAGATTTCAATGATATTGTTGCGACCTGAAATTCATAATGATTATACTCTAAGTTTAGAGCTCATTAAAGAATTTGCTCAAGAATTTGTAGCGGTCCCAACTACAACAATCTCATGAAGTAAAAGGATTTCTGTGCAATGTCCATCTGCCCGTATAAACTTAATTTTTTTCCGCCGCTTTTAAAGACTTAAATTTGGAGAGGTCCAAGTGTAGACGTTGGAACACAGGACAAAACTAGCACGGGGGCAATATATGTATGCTGTCTTTCATTCGTGAACATCAAATAAAAATTGTCAAATTATTTACACAATTTAGATGCACTCTGAGCAAAAATATGATCAGATAAGCTGGCAATCAAAAGAACAAAGGTCTAGCGGCTTTAACCTCGTTCCGTTCTGCCCACACAGCAAGAAGTCTAGCCAGACAGACTGACAGGCCACGAGACTGAATGACAGTCGGATTCATTTAACTTGAACCGACCAATTAAATTTCACCCGCATCAATAATCATGAAAGCAAAAATTTCGAAAGCATGCAGCCGAGTCAGCCCGGCAACGAGTACATCCGAGTCGGGAAACCTGCTAAATGCCACATAAAATGTAAGCGCGAAATTAATAGGCACATGGCGAGGACGGCGCTGCGTCAGACTTGGAGTCGACAAGCGTGTAAATGATATAAATTCAATTTAATAAAATTGTTAAAATCGCAACGAGCGAGCTGTGAAAATGCTTTGCGCCCAGGTGAGCTAAAAATATCTGCGAAGTTTTAGTAGCAGACGGGCTTCCTTCGAGTATCTTTGTCACTAAACCAAAGTGGTCGGCAACGGGGCGAGGCTGTTGGGTGCTGCCGGGGCGAACGGAACGGGAAATACGCGTGAAAATTCCTAGCAATCATTTCACACAAAGAGGGTAAAGTTGCCGTCTTCTGGTGTCTGTCGTCTATTGGTCTGGACCTGTGTCGTTGTCACCATTGTCGTTGTCGCGTCTAAATGCGAGGACTGAGAACGGCAGCTTGCGAACACGGAGGAGTCGGCACTCGACCAATGCAGCTTTGATAACATTATAAGAGGCTTGCGTGGGGTTTTATTTGCTCGCCTTAATATCAGGATAATCGCATAATTTTCAGGGCCCGTGGACACTGCCAGCTAATAGGGTCGAGTGTGACTCGGTTGCGCCTATTAAGTGCAATGGCTACGGAATTGCTACCCTACCCTATTGCTCGCCCTTATTGCATATTATTTTTGTCGAAAGTGTACAGCTAAATGGTATTCGGAAGCGTGTACGTGACTTTGGCTTAAATTCTTCTATCCTTTGGGCTCATCTGTTGCTTTCAGCTTAGTTTGAAATCGATTGTAATTGATTTGAAGTAATATTAAATTTCATAATTATAAATATTACCTTTACCTTTATTCGAAGCAATATTCAGTTGCACGCGTCTCCACTTTAATTTCATAGTCTGCGCTTCCGAATAAAAAAGTTATCTAGAACTCATTGGGAAATGCTTGCCCCACCATTTCCATGCAAGTGCAGCTCTCCGCGCGCCCCTGCTGCTGTGGCTGCGGTTGTCTTCATGTCTAATTTAGCGACATTTTATTGTACTTTTCGCCGCAATCGCTTTCCATTGTTGTAATACAATTTTCTTGTCGCATTTCAGTCAAGTTATTTTATTTTATTGTTGTTGGCCGCAAAATGTTTTTGGTCGAGCACTGTTCGCCGCCTAAAAGCAGGCAACATGCATAGACACAGATACTCGCACTGTGCGCCACTGGCACTGTTCTTTGTCGTTTGCACATTTGGCAAATTTTGTGTGTACTTTGCGGACACACTTGCTGAATGCGCGGGCCGCTGTGCAGAGAGGGCAATCACAAGCCCCTTTGTCTGTCCTCTGCATAACTCAGGCAGTGGCTGCGACTGTGACTGCGGTTTTGTATGCACTTCTTTCATGAGGTCTCTTAAGATAGTACAAGAATTATTGGCAAGCACTGCGGCTGCTCACAGTGTGTCCTGGTGCGTCCTGCCTGGCTCTGTATCGCTGTCGCATATGTTTTATTAAAATGAGCTCAAATTTCGCTTTCAATTTGCAGACAATTTGTTTTTCGTACATAGGAAACGGCAGCTGTTGATTTTAGCCATGTTTCATTGTTTGTACGGGCTGCTTTCATTTCAAATGCGCAAACTTAAAAGAAAGTTGTACAAAACATTTGCCAGTAATAAGTAAAATTCAAGCCTTTTTACATAAGAGACGTACATTTTGTAAGCCCACGAAAATTGGGTAAAAAACAAAGGAATGATGGGCAGGTGTCACAGTTTCCCAGGCGATTGAGAATGATTTTCTTAATAAAGACGACGAGGTATATAATATATCTATCTAAATGCAGCCGTGTTCGTCTGTTTAGTCTTATACTTTGAATATATGCAGTCTTATACTTTGAATATACAATAAATTTTTGTATTAAAAGTTTCCTCAACTTGCAAAAAAATACGTTTTTCTTTTCTTCCCCCAAACTTACAATAAACAATAAAAAGAAATTTTTTAAGCCGTACAACTATTCATACCCATTGAATATGGGTTGAAGGGAATATTGGTTTTGTGCAAATGTATGTAACATACAGAAATAGCATCTTCGATCCCATAAAGTATATATATATTTGTGATCAGGACGACGAGCTGAGTTGATTAATTTATGTCCGTCTTTCAGTCTGGCAGTCTGTCCGACCGTGTTTATGAACACAGCGATCTCGAAAACTACAAAAGCTAGGAAGCTGATCTTGGACTTATTCAGTTCATAAATACCATACGCAGAAGAAGTGGCATAAATTTTGAATAATATTATTCAAATATAAGTATTATTATTATTATGTTATGATTTAATAAATTATAAGTTATATTAAAAGCTATTAACGTTACTTTCTTAATGTTAATAGTAAATTTAAAATAATATCTAATTAATCGATTCAAACTGCTTTAATTTTGATTTAAACTGTCGAATGTCCAAAACTATGCAAAATTAATTAGACAAGTAAAATGTTGCCCTAACGAGCAGTTCATTAATATTTATAGCGTCAATGTTCAAAGAAAATCCCTTCCAAACAGTGTTGTGTGGCTGTCTTTTCTGTGTGTGTGTGTGTGGGTGTGTGTGTAGAAAAGTATTTGGCAGTGGAGAACAAAGCGGCCAAATTAATTTAACGCCAACGCAAACGCCAGCGCTTTCAGTTGCAACTAACAACAGAAAAAACGAAGGGGATGGGAGATCATCTGAGGTCAGAGATAAAGAACCGAAAAAACAAACTTTTCTTTTCCTCTTAATTTCAACAGCTAGACAAAATGGCGTTGAGCATACCAATGGCAATGGCAATGGCAACGGCAATCGAATAGGCCAACCCTCGTTGTCGTATCTAAAACGGAGCACAGTCCGCAATAGTGCACATTGCCACACTTGATTGATTTCATTTTATATACTCTGCGATTTTCCAATTACAGAAACGCTAAAATCAGCACAAAATCAAATGCCGCACAGTGGGCACGAAACGGAACCGCCACACAAAAATGCTGAAAATCTAGTAACAATATTAACCTGTTGCTACTCGTACTGAATTATTTCGTAATAGTAATTTAGTAATTAAAAAGTAATTCAAAATTTTAGAATTCCTTCAAGTGTTGTAAGTTTTCACCTTAGCCTCAAAGTAATAATAAATATCCCGCGAAATGAATTTCAAAATTCTCATTGTAGCCGATTCCCAAGGCAGTTGAAACCATCCATAGTAGCGAAAAGAATAATCAAAGGTCTGTGTATATTCGTTTGGCTCTCGTTTTTCAAAAGCACAAAGCATCGAGCCTAATTGCGGAAGCAATGCGCCGGAGAATTAGTTTTCTATAGCCGACCACAGACCGTATACGGGGCGTATACGTAATACAAAAATGTAACTTTCATTTGATGCCCGCTTAGCTCGTTTCCCCCTCCCCTTGCGACTGTAAAACGCCACGAAAATGGCAATTAGCTTGGGGGCCAAGACACTGGGCGTTGGATTGGTGGTGCGTGGGCGCGGGCCTTGGTCAGTGCTGTATTAATGAATAAACATGGCCAAATGAGTTTGGACAACACTACAAATGGTCTTGGGCTTAACTCTTGGCTTGCTTCTGCTTTGCGCTGAACTAAGCTGAGCCCAGCTGAGCTAAGCTAAGTGCAAAACTTTTGCAATAAAAAGCCGAGGAGAAGTTCCACGTGTTTGGCATTGAGAGACGCGCAATTAGTGCCGCTCCACATTGGACTGCATTTTCAAATGCAGCCACCCGATTTGACTGAATCAGAAGCCGTTAAATTGTACAGCGCATAACAAATTGGTTTTTCGGCAGGTCCAACATGTGCTCCAGACAATATTCGCAGTGTACGCAGAGAAGCCTTTTAGTGCAGCTCCTGCCCCCGCCTCAAACCCACGCCAGCCCAGTAAAACTGTCAAGACAGCCGCAACCAACATCGCTGAACGTTGCTGCTGTTGTTGTTGCTGTTGTTGTTGTTGTTGTTGTTATTGTTGTCGCTGATGCTGCTGCCAGCATTGTTAATGTCATTTAGCTGGAGCTCCTGTGCTTACTCGGAGTTGGCGGCAGTGTCTGCTTGATATATTGTTATCATTTTAACAATGGAAATTATTTCATTACATTGTTTTTAGCGCCCTTTTATTATGTTAGACACGGTCTCTGTCAGAGGGCGGCAGCGCCAAATTGCTTGTTGGCATTTCGAAACTCTGACTACAGAGCCTTAAAACGGTAAAGGGTACAAACCAATTGTGTAAGAATATAGGAATGAATATTATATAAAAGCTTTTTATACCCTGAACCCATTGAAAATGGGTAAAAAAGGGTATAATGGTTTTGTGCAAATGTATGTAACAGGCAGAAGGAAGCATCTCCGACCCCATAAAGTATATATATTCTTGATCAGCATCACTAGCCGAGTCGATTTAGCCATGTCCGTCTGTCTGTCTGTCTGTCTGTCTGTCTGTCTGTCTGTCCGTCTGTCTGTATGAACGCGTCGATTTCAGAGACTACAAAAGCTAGAAAGCTGATCTTGGTCTCATTCGGTTCGTATATTCCATACGCAGATCAAGTTTATTTCAAAACATCGATAACTTCTTCCGTTTTCTTATTATCGATATTTATCGCTTTAATGACTCGGTTTTTTAAGCATAACTCCCAAACTACTAAAGCTAGAGCCATCAAATTAATTTTTTTATGTTCGCGTAAAACATACAAAGAATCTGAATGTTTCAGATTTTGCATACCTCCCCCCAATCGCCCACAATATTGATAAAACCAAAAAAACAAAGTAAATCAAATACTACACACGTGCAAATTGGTTTGTAGATACATTTCGATGATCTAAATAAGCCCTGAAAATTTCATAACGATCGTACATTTAGTTTACGAGCAAATCAAGAATCTATTTTCAGTAGTGGGGGCAAAGCGCAGCTGCTTGGCAATTTCTGTGTACATGTGCACGCATACATATGCATGTGCAGAATTTGTCTTGCGTTTTTCTAGGAATTTTTTTAGGCAACGGTTAAATTGAATTTTAACACAGCGAAGTGAAGTAAGAGCGTGGTCCAGTGGGTAAGAGTTGTGCCTCATAACGCGGAGGACTGGGTTCGAATTCAGCGCTGGTATGGTAGAGCAATGTTGAATTCTTTTATTTTTTCGTTATTCATAATTATAATTATTATTAATTTGTATCGTTTTAATGACAAGCGCAAAATTTTCGTTTTCCTTGTCTTTTTGCGATGGTTAAGTAATGTTATATCATTCGTGAAAAATGCGGTAGTGTGGTGCAGTTGGTAAGAGTTGTGCATCTTATCACGGAGGTACCGAGCTCAACTCCCGCTTGTGGAGTATTTATTTTTCTATTGGTAATTATTAGTAAATTTTATTTTTTATTTTTAACAGGCTCAATACTCATCAACTGCCGAGAGTTTGTGTGTATGTGTTCATTTCTGGGTTCAGGGTATCTTCTAGTTGGGCGGTCCCGACTAGAGCAATCTCACTTGTTAAAGTTTAAATTTGCTATTTCTAAGCTAGATTGTCCTTTTTGGAGTATTAAAAACTTTCACTGACTAAACAAACGCTTGCGAATTAAATAAATCCATCAAAGGCGCTTTGAAGATATATATATATATATATATATATATTTCGCAAGCTGAAACCGCGGAGCCATGTCTGAAATGCCTTGTGCAGATACTTATAAATGCGTATTTACTTCATTTGCATTTGAAATGAAATGAAAATCAGACCAGCATAAAAATGAAAAGAAACCGAGAGCAGATATGTTAAAACGTATATTATAATATTTGGACATCATTAAAAATGCTACATTTGAATGAGCGTGAAGCACGCCAGAGCAGTTTTTGTCCTGCTGTCTGCTCCTTATTGCTGATGAAGGCACTGTCATTCCGCCTTTTGCTTGATATGCATAAATGTCAAAGTGATTACAATGCAGGCAGGCAGGCAGGCAGGCAGGCAGCGACCGCCCGCAATGTGTTTATCGTTTTGTCACATGCCTCAGTGCATTCGACGGCAGCATTCGGCCCAAAAAAGGACAGCTACAGGACACGGGCTGCAAGCGCTGAGCTGTGAGCCAGGAGCTGTGAGTGTGACAACGCCCATTCATTCGCTCACTCGTTGCTTACACGCCCATCGAGCACAACAAGACGGAAGGACGGAAGGACGACAGAACGACAGAACGACTGGGGCGAGTCTAGAGTAGTAACATCGTCCATCGTCTTGATGTACGCAGGTGTGCTTATTGCCGCTCGGTTGCACTTCGTTTGAAGGCAAGCCGAAAATCTCAACAGCAGATCAAAGCCAAGTTCCTGCCCCATCCCTTCTGCCCAGCGCCACTCCCCCCTTTTCTGGCTCGGTCGCAGGCGTCTTGCAATTGCTGCTCGAGCTGTCTTCGCTTTTGCATGAATTTCTGAGAGTACTTGGCCACAAATGAAAAGCAACGTTTTAATAATTTCGCCCTCGAAATCCTTTTTGAGCGCATTTCATGCCAAACAATTTCCGGTCACATTTGCGTGACAAGTGCCACCACAATGAATGGGTGCTGCTAAGACTAGTTCAGTGGTCGGTGATTTGCAAGTTTTGTGGTGGTTTTCACTAACATCTGAGGGGCTAACTGTGTAGCGTGATTGGATTTTGCTCCTATACCATGATTACTATGATTAGTTAAGCTTGAGTTGGCTTTCGAGAACCGAAAAAAGATATAGACGGAAACCATTAAACTCCTTTAATACACTTTAAGACTTTACATATCCAAATATGGCACACACACACACACATGCTGTGCAAATACGCCAAAATCTATACAATTGCAAATGTTGCAACAGTGAAAGCAAAAACCGAGTTGGCAGTCTCATTTCCATGGACAGCGCGCACAGAGCGTGTCTGAAAACACTTTGAACTTTTTAAATTTTTAATGAATCAAAAATGTTTTCACACTTTGGCACACCTTTTTTTCACAGGCAACCTATTCCACAGCCACATGTGTGAGTTTCGCTCTGTGTGTGTGTGTGTGTATTGGTGTGTGCATGTGTGTGTTGTCTATTATACTCGCAACATGTCCTCTTCTGTGCGAGTTGATTTCCATTTCCACCAAAAAATAAACCGGAAACAGCAGCTCGTCAGCAGCAGTTTAGCCCCCGACTGGGGCTCAGGAAGACCCCAGAAAATGTAATTGAACTTAATTCGATTTGAAGCGAGACAAGTTTTTTGACAGCTGTTCGAGTTCTCAAAGGCCTTTGCATTACGTTGCTTTAATTACAGCAAATGCAGGCTTAAAGTGTTCCTTCACAGTTTAAAAGAGATGAATGATAGGGAAAGAAAACTGGTTAATTTTATAAGCACCCATAGAAATTTCCTATATTCTTACATTCTAGCCCGCTTTCAAGCCAGAAATAGCTTTGTCCATTAATCTGCGCATCAGTTTTTTCGCCTATCAGTTTGTCTGTAGTGGCTAGTGGATATATGGATATATATATATGGTTATTTCATAACAATTTACGTATTTTTAGAATCTGTTTCTGTTTTGTGTTCGTTTAAGGTATGTCTTAGTCAGCCACTCTCTCAACTTGATCACTCTTACCTGTTCTCAAGTATACAATATACATAGTTGGTACACCTGCTCAGTGAAGTGCCGCCGGGCTAAGAGTCCAATTCGTGGTCAATTTTTGCGCATATGTTGCCATGAAGTGAGCTCAAGTGCAGCAGTTGCGGTCCACACACCAACACAGACACAATTAAAGCAAAAATTTTCCATTTGCCATGAAAAGCACTTGAAAAACCAGTGAAAAAAAAGAACAAGAATAACATTAACTTCGGAGTGCCGAAGATAAAATACCCTTGAATACATTTAGCAAATTTATAAAATAAATACCTTAATTGAAGCTATATTCACATTCGATTTAGGATATAATGAAAATGTTTATTCCAAATTTTTATTGACTGAAATCAAAAGACAGGTCGAATTAAAGTTGTACAAAGTTGAATGAGAAACTAAATTTGCCAGATAAGCATTTGTTTATGCGTTACACATTTTATGAAGAAATTATGATACCCACTGCAGTGTATGGAAATCTTTTAAGTGTGGAGCAACCCTAAGGCAACTCTTGTGTTATTGTATTGCATCGACAAGTTTATTTTTCTGCCAGTCAGCCACACAATTGCCACAGAGGTGGGCAAGTTTCCGCAAACACAAACATATGTTGTGTGGAGAGTATATGAAATATGATTTCAAAATTACTGAAAGTTGATTGCGTTGCTAGCGAATGGATTTTAATTGGTGCAGAGCTGTAAGTAAACGGGATAAGAAATCTCATTTAAAACAGCTGCCTGCTGCTGCCTTCTCTTTATCGACAGTCGCAGTTGCACATCGTACATCTCGTTCCCATCTGCAAATATTTTCCAATTCATCGGTGAAGCTTTACTCAAGCAAACAATAACCATAAATCTCTGGCGCTGCACTTAAGTTGAGCCAAAGTGCATATAATTCTCATTTAAATACCTATAGAATTTGTTGCTCCTCGCTCCTTTGTGTCTGGCCCGCACCCAAAATGTAGAAAAAGTAACTGAAAATGTCCTCGCCTGGCATCGGCAACGTGACTCTGCCTGAAAGCCTGAGCAATATTTTTGCATTTTGCTATATTTTTGAGAGCGTTGTTAATTTCACGGCTGAATGGTTAGTGTGTTCAGAGCAGCAATTTCTTTTCGTGAAAGGTGCTGCTGTGGCAGCTACTTTGCAAGAATGATTGCGACGAATTCTACGCGCATATTTGCACGTTAAAGCCGCCAATCCCAATATTTTAAGTAGTTTTTATATTTCTATTCAAACAACAAATGCAATTTAATTTGCGCATAACTTTGCATTTCTAATCGGTTTGCGCAACTTTTTTAATCACTTCCACACCTATTCGAAACTGTGCGCAGAGCTGATAATAAGCTCTGCCTAAATTAAAAACTTTTCACCCTCCAAAAAGTTATTTTTATCTTTCATTTTTATTTTTCTGGACTGGGCGCCACTTAATGCTGCAATTTTCCAACGCTAATTGTAATAAATTTGCGTTAATAAACTGAAACTGAGGCAAATTGCCAGCAGCATTTGCCAAGTAGAGCAGAATCAATTTGGGACTAGACCAGCCAGAAAATTTGGATTCTTATACCCTTCAAAAAAGAGCACTCACATTTTCTTAAGACATTTCATTTCTTTATTTCTCAGATTGATATTTGCTTATCATAATAAATCCAAATTTGAGGTATTGATTATAGGATATTTTTTTAAAGTCTAAACAAAGATTATACATATAGCCCATATGTATGCAAGAGTATTCAAAATTCGAAATGAAATCATTTTTTTTTTTTTGGGTATTTTTTTGACTTGACCGAAAGTTGCACAAAAATAATTTACGATTTTCATTAAAAATATTTTAAAATTTGAGTTCCTGTAAATAACAGAAAAAGTTAGTTGATTATTATATAAAAGAAAACACATTCAAATAAAGACCCGCCATTATTTGGACCAAATTAAAAAATTTCTGGAAAAGAAAAAATTGCAATTTGATTAAGCTTAAATGGTGATCACTGTTATAGTTTATTGTAAACAGCATTAAAAGGCAAACACTGTAACTTGATTTCTATTAAAATATTCTTAGTTTTGCAGTTTAAAGTATTTAAATTATCCAAACTGGTGCATTAAAATTGTAGTTAAAGGGAGAGGAGCGCCATAGAACGGCCAATTATATTAATTGTGCCCCGTTGAGGTCTTCAAAATCGACCACGCCCACAGCAATTAGCTGGAACAACTAGTTGGTTGACTTTTTCGTCGACGCTTTCAGAGTGATTAAAATCGCACAATGGACTGCAATCCACAAGATGATGGCCAGCGTGACTGTTCCTTCCTTCCCTTTCGGGGTTCTTCCGGTAAAACCACACAATGCCTCACATTTGCATACACTTTGAACTATTCAAACAGCTTCACATGAGTGCAAAGTGACCCCACTCTCACTTTGGCCCCAGGCTACAGCTACCCGTCGTCGACTCGACAATTTTGCGAAATTAACCTCAGAGTCGACGGCGGCCTCAGGTCACGTTGCAATTTGCCAGCCAGCGTCCACGTAAGCCACTTGGGTCAACGTCAACCCACTGCCCTCTTTGCCCTCATCGCCCCCGCATCGTTCGTCAGGAGATGAGGCTGCTGACGCTGCGGCATTGGCATAAATTTAAAGAGATTCGTCTGGAGATGGAGGACACAGACAATGGCGGCAACTGTAGCGTCGTCAGCTAACTAATGATGCCCTAAATTGATTCTAATCATCATTAACAATTACACAGCAGCGGCGCTGGCTCGTGTGATTACCCCCAGTCAGAGTAGCTCACTCGACCATTAAGTCTAATCATATGCAAATAATTAAGCGCAGTGACACGACCAGCACGGACCAGACAGCCGGTCGGTCAGCCGTTGAAATATTTCCCATAGGTCCCATCGTGCAGTTGTCGCCTATACTTTTGTGCTCTCTGCTCCCTGCTCCCATTCTGCCTCCTCCCTGCTCCATTCCGCCTGCTCCCTGTGCGTGCCAGATAGACAGGCGGTCTGGATATGCTTCTGCCCTTATTTCCTGCTCCATTCCCATGCACTGGCATCGTCAACGCTGTGGAGTGCCTGCTGATAATGCACACACTCGGTTCATAGGTGGCTAATAAATTTGAATATTAATTGTCAGTGTCTGTGCCTGTGGTTGCACTCTGAGATTAAAATGCGCCGATGCAGGGCACAGCCAAGGCAGTGGGTAGCGGGCTTCGTTGCCTTCCGGTTGGGGTACTTTTCAAGGGTTCTAATTGGTTTGCCAGCAGTGAAGCGCTTGTGACCACTAAATTACCTAATAAAAAAATAAATAGAGAGTCAGAATTAGATCTTTATCACTGGATTTTCACTACTATTTCATCGATTATAACAAATACAAGAGTTTGAACATGATAAAAACGATTTACGCTAAGTATAAAATAAATTATGAAACATAAAATATAAATAAATAATTAAATAAATAAATATATGTATATATATATATAGATATAATGTACCAATTTACTAAATTGACATTAACATTCTTTTGTGGATTTCCCACCTTTGTTTTTGGTGTCACATTTTGTTGGTCACTGTCATTTGGGCTCCAGTTTTAGAATCTTTGATCGCATTTTCAATAAAGCTATTTCTGACCTGCTTTCAACTCTTAAACGGCAAGCAGAGTATTGAATAGTCGGTTCACTTGCCTACAAAGTTCTTCTGTTTTTATAAAAGATAACATTGCAATGAGATTTGGCAAAATACACAGCGAAAATTAAACAAGTAAGTCGGGCGTTACCGACTGCGCTATACTTCTTCACGGTCTTAACTTTTATTGTTATTTTGGAAATTATCGGATTTTACAAATTCTAAATATGCCTTTATTTAAAGGCAGTGACCAGTGATCCACCTAAAAAATTGGGAGCTGTGTCGTCGGGATACCAAGTTTGGTGATTTTAGCTTTAAAAATGTGAATTTTATCGATATGCGATAAGGTGTTATCGGTTTGCCATGCACCCAGTGGGCGCAACCCAGTAGTCTTTTTAAGTTTCAGAAACGAACAGATGAACGGACGGATATTGCACAAAACCAATATGCTTCTTTCACTTCACGCGAACGAGTAGAAAAACAAGTTTCTGCTTAACATTTTTTACACTGCTGAGGCATTAATTAACCATTAAAGGCTCCCAATGGATGCACTTTTTGGCTATATTTAATGTCTGCTTAAGTTAATAATTTAAAATACAATGTAACCCACAGGAAAAGCACAAAAAAAGACAAGTAAGTATTCGCTTTCTAGATTTAACGACTTGAGAATACTCTGTATTCAACTGTAGACTAAACTCGATCGTATTTTTTAACAACAACAAAAGAAAAAACTTTAAAATATTGTACGTTTATTCTTGGCAGGTTTTGCTTAGAATTTTATATATATAATAAAATTTACACATATTCCATACAAATATTTTTCACATTTTCAATGGTTGTCGAATATAAAAAAAATATTTCCGGCGCAGTCAAAAGAGCAAAAATTCCAGAAAACCCACGAAGCATTCATTTAAACATTCTCGAAATCTCAAAATAATAAAAAATTGGCCGCTTAAATGCAGCAGCAAGCAATGATATTAATCGTCCCTTCGCTGCCCGCAAAAGCTGGGCAACTGGGCAGCTGGGCAACTGGGCAGCTGGGCAACTGGGCGGCGGCCACGATTAATTTAACGCTTCACTGTGTCAAGCTGTTGTGGAATACACTCGTACAGTGGCCAAAATGGAAAGGCCGCCGTCTGCATTTAAGTCCTTTGCATTGCACTTGCCGGCTGACCAATAGAACATGTTTCACTTCCGTGGCGCTGCAAAAATGTTGCCACAAACAATTGAGGAGGCTCCCGCTTGCCCACAGACACAAGGAGGAGCGGCTTTTGCTCCACGTGTGAATATGGGGCCTGGCAAGTTTTGATGCCAGTCTACGGGCAGGATTCAATGACTGTGAATTGCAGCGCTGTTGCCAAATAAAAAGCGATTTAATAGCTAAATTACGCTCCAATATGTGTGTATCTGTGTGTGTGTGTGTGTGTGTGTGTGTGTGTATCTGTGCCTGTCTGCGGACATTTCTGCTGCGTTAGGCAACTTTATGAATCCCACGAACTCATCCATTGAAACAACCCAGCGTCCCTGCCTGATTGCACTGTGAGAGTGTGTGTGTGTGTGTGTGTGCGTGTGTGTGAGTGAAAATGTAAGTGTGAGATGGAAACCTGCACATGCAGCAGAATTTTGAGCAGCGTGGCCATCGTTGGCTGACCCAACGCTTTTGACTTTTAATTGCATTACATGAAAGTCATATAATAATTGCATAATTGAATGCAGCCAACGTGCAATCGGAAAAAATTTGCTGCGTGGTTGCACTTTATTGTTGCAAATAACAACATTAATGAGCCCTCAATTGTTGGCAAAATGAAGGCAATCGCATTGTCGCCAACAGATTCGAATAAATAAAGCAATCCTTCAATATAAACACCTGAAATTCAATTAGAAAAAGGTGGCTCTGGAGAAGCAAAATATGTCTCTATCCTGGCGAAAGATATGTAAAAATAAAATAATAATTTTCATTTTCTTAAAAATAAATTCCTGTGCAAATTAAATCAGAAATTTTGATATTTATATGTTATCATAAATCGACTGCGCCACTATATACTAAAACTCAACTTTTGGGATATAATGATATGTTAGACAAGAATGTTCTTAGCGGATATATTACTCGATTTTTAAGGGATACGGAAGAGAAGAAAGCGTCTTCTAAAGTTTTCTGAAAGTGACAAATTTTTTTTGAAATTTTTTTTTTAATCTTATTTTTTCAATTTGGCTAAGCAAATACTTAAATGTCAATCAATTGTTTGCCAAATTTTAGGTAGGATTTAGGTGTTATCTTGAATAATTATCTACTATGCGATACATACATTTATTTCCGGATAAAATTATTAGATCACAAGGTATTAAAACTTCGCGTATTTAAATATTTCTTAGCTATTTTTGGAGTAGTAAGTAGTAAGTCGACAATGTGTTTGATTTGAAGTTGGGATGAATGCACAGAAACGCACAATTTTGATATGTTCTTGCATTTATCGTTCGTTTAAGTGGTGGTAAATTGGATGCGCTGCTAGTCCCGTTATCGCAGCTCTAAAACAAGCGCGTCATTTTAGCCATCTAAGCCCCAGCGAAAAACAATCTACGCAACACTTGTTAAACTTGATGGGCGTGCAGCGGACAAGTTTTACGGGCAACTCAGCTCATTGGTGCATCGCACATTTGGAACGGAACAGCTGCCGCCCCACCGCAGTGCAGTGCAACAGCTCTGTCAGGCCCTTCACAGGCGCCTCCACACGACGGTCGACCCAGCGCTTCACAAACATTTACAATTTATTGCACATTTGCCTACAAAATATCGCCCAATTCAGGGCAGCGCGCACATTTAATGGAGTATGCAGATGGGCGCCCAATCCACCACTTGCCACTGCTCAACGTGCCCGGCGGGTCTGCTGGGTGGTGGGTGGTGTGTGCTGTGGTGGGTGTGACATTACAGCATGTTCCATTGCACATTTGATGAATTTATTGCAGTTTAGAATTTTTTGCCCAACGTTGCAGCAGTTGCAATTTTCCCAAAGACACATGGAGCACAAAAAAAATTTGTTTTTTTTTTAAACTGCGATACGACCCCATGTTTCCTAAACAAAAAGGCAATAACAAAGAGAATAGGGGATAACTGTACGGTTTTCTTTTTGTTGTTGCACGTTTTGGGTAGATGAAACTGTCAAAATGAACGCTTAGAAACTTATTTATAGTTTGGCGTACACATTTTGGTAGCCCGCGCCAAAAACTTGGCTCTCGATAAGCGCGAGAGCATGAAATGAAGTTGCGGCGATATAAAAAAAAATAAAAATGTTGAAAGAATAGTTGGAGTGTCATATGGTTTATACGGCGATGTCACCGAAAGTTTGGCAATACACTGTGATTAATTGATTGGTGTGAGTGGAGTTGTTGGCTGAACGAACTCTTTAAATGAGGACTGCCGACGCTTTTGGATTTAATTACCTCTTACAAATTAAGCAATTTCAAGGTGCCCGGCTCACCTGTACACTTGAGCGCGCCGTCGACCGGTTAATTACCCACTGATTACAGGAAGCTTCGGTCTTAGGTGCTGGCCACTTGCTTTATAGCCGGCTAAGTGGTATTTACGTTTTAATTTAACGCTTCTTTTCGGGCTCTCTGCCGGGCAACGGGCAACGGGTAATGGGCGCTTCGGCAATGCGCTTTCGGTTTCAAGAAATGCAATACAAAGGCGAAAAGCAAAAGCCAAAAAAGCAAGCCGGATGCCAGGGCTAAAAAAGCTTTAAGCCAAAAGTAAAGTAAAGACGCACCATGCCAAGGCAACGGTTAAAGGGGCTGGACATTACCGTCTGTAATTGCTGCGGCTGCGGAAGAGTCCCATAACGACGACAGACCTTCGGACAGCCGGCAACTGTTGCCTTTCCCGCTGCCTTTCGTTCTCGTTGTCGTTCTCGTTGGCGCCCATTCAAGTGGTTTTTGATGACAAAATGAAAGGTAATTTTAGCGCAAATTCTCGCTCTGATTTTGCCACTGCAGGGCGTCCTGGACAAATGACAAGTTATTCGAAAGGCAGACGGGTAGTGTGGGCCATCAAATAGGCTTTGTGAGGATCGTTAATGCAAAAAAAAATAATAAAAAAAATTGGCTGACTGGCAATTGCCTAACAAAAGGACGTTAAAAATGTGCAAAATTATAATGAAAACGTTTTTCGGCAACCGGAAATTATGGTTGCATTAGGGATAAGTGCCTGGCAGAACTGAGTTTAGGCATAAACGGGTCTGTCAGTTGTTAGTGGAAGAATAAAAAAGTTTTGTTTTTCGCTTTTTGTATTTGGGATCTTACGTGAGGGAAAACTGCAGTACTGCCGTGCTACCCCTAGTGATGAATTCGCCAGCTTTAATCAGTGCAAAGGGGAGAACCATTAAAGCAAGGCAAAACAATACAAACGCAAGGCTTGGCTTGCACTGACAGAGGGATTGGGATTGGTAACTGGGCATATATAAACGACTACGTGTGTATCTGTATCTCTGACTGTAGCTGTTGCTGTAGCTGTATCTGTCTAACTGTGTGTGGCGGTAAATCTTTATAAGCGCGAATAATTGGTTTCCTCATTTAATGCGAATGGTTGGCCAGCAGCGGCAGTGGCACTTTGAAGAGAGCCAAGATGGGTGGAGGGGAGGAGGGGAGTAGCGAAAACAGCAGGCTGCCGTTGCAATCGTTCTGTGCCGCCATCATAGAAAATGTTTCACAATAAACATCAGTTTTTTTTTCTTTTTTTTCTATGCCCCGGTGGCTGCCCGGGTGGCTGTCAGACCAAACAGCAGGAGTCATAATATTGCAACAGCATCGGGATCGCAGTCAAAGCTGTAGTCAGAGCTGGTGGAGCTGGTGTCAGCTTTGACTTGGGGAAGCAAAAAGAAATTGCTGGAAAAAATTAATTGCATTTTCATTATGTTGACTGGCAGAGTCAGTCAGAGTCTAAGGGAGAACGACAGGCAACAGCAGCAGCAGCAGCAGCAGCAGCAGCAGCAGACAGACAAATGACAGGGATATAGGCACTTACACATTTGCAATATGAGGGGTTGGTTTCACTAACAAATCTGTCCTTATGATGGATATATTTTGCGAGAAAGCACGGCATAGGTAATATAATATAAAAATAAACGTGTCGAGCGCAATAATTTATAAGGTGCATGGTGATAATATTCATTGACAAGCATAAGCATTACCAAGGAGCATAGCCATAACCCATATGCTTACATAAGCAGTTCACAATTTTATTAGATACCAGCAACAGTCGCAAATACAATTTAAAGTGGGCCCGCTTATCAAAGTATTATAAATTGATCTATAAACGAAATGAGGTCAACCACCAACAATAAGAAACGCCGCAAAAACTTTTCTTATCTTTATGCGTGTTGCGGGAAATTGATTTCACAAGCATGGTTATATAAACTTGATTGTATTTTTCTAACCCAAATCACTGGATCGATAAGATCAGAAATGTCACATGTTCCTTTTGCGTTGTGTAAATACCAATTAGATCAGATTAATATAAAGTCGACCATTTTTCTGCACTAGTCTCAATTGTTTTGGCCCGGTATACCCTTCCTATTCAAGCATTCCAACCACGCCCATATATATATATATCATTATCACCCGAAATGCATGAGTCAAACGTGTTGCTGATATGAAGCGAATGCCGCAAAAGATAAATATATTACATTATATTTACATAAGATACTCAAAAAAAAAAATTGCCATATATACATATATATCACTGGCATATTTAAGCTTTGTTGTTGGATACTTACTGCGTTCAGTGTGGTGGGTGGGTGGGGAGGATAATTGCTGAAAGCGACGATAGCTGGTGCTTGTCGAAAGTAGAATAGAAGAATCTCACACTAGGTTGAATGATACATGTGATAAGCCTGCTATTCTACTTGCCAATCCACACCGATCAGGAAATATCGCGGGCACAAAAGGAACACACAGTTAAAGGAAGAACAAAAAAAAAAACTAAATTGAATTGTTTTTTTCTCTAAGCCTTTCACGCGGCACAAGTTTCTTTAATCCGAGCACAGCGAACGCAATCAGAGATAAAAAAATATATATCTATGTATCAAAATATATATATATACATATGAACGGTTCTTCCACATAAATATTATAAACCCCAAAAGGGAACGCGCAAAAGAGAACTGAACACTTCGGAGTTCAATAACGAAATAATGACATATTTTCATAGATATCGCTTTTTATATGATATCCCTTATCTGACGACAGTTTTTTATTTACTTTACCTTTTACTCAGGCAATATCTTTTTGACACAACACAAGTGAGTGTGAGGAGTAGATAACTGGATTTGGATTGGCCGCTCTTATCGATAGTGGGAAACGTCGACAGCGGCATATCACGTACATACTTATATAGATAGGTCGACCTCATGACGAATGTGCCAAATAAACAAAGCTAAGGCTCCAAAGATATGATCAATCCGTCTAACAGGTTATACATACATGACGGGGACTTTCTGCATAATAATTCACTTAAATATTGCATATGAGTTCTATTAGGAATCAATTGCAATAACTGCTAGATCTCTCTCCCTCTCTCTCTCTTTGTGTCTCTTTCTCTCGGCCGGTGTCTCGTTTAACCAAACAAACTGCAGGCTGCATCGTCGAGACAAAGCAAACAAAGAGCGCACAGCAATCAGAAATTGTGTAAAAGGTCGTCAAACGTGTCAGCGAGTTATTGATAAAAAAAAAGAGAAAAAAAACCCAAATTCAAACTACATAATTTTATACATACATATGTACATAATATGTGTGTATGCATTCAGCCTATATACATTTTTTTGGGTGGTATCAATAAATGCTTCTACTGTGGCAGTTACCAGCAAACCGTTTCAGATAAGATATAGACAGTACCTTTGATAAACGGCAATCAGGTGAAAAATTCAAGAAGGTAGCAACAATATCTGTCAATTCAGTTCATGGGATAATCAAATATTGTAAATTCTAAAACTTACAAACTGGAAGAGTTCTAGACCACAAAACAAATATTCAAATGATAACAACAGCGACAAGCGCTACTTTGAGACATCATGAAGCCAAGTTTGCGACCCAAATCTATAAGCTAGTAAAGAGAGAGTGTGTCTGAAGGCATAAAAACATTTTCACAAATGAGTTGGCCGGTAAGCAAATACATGCTTAGCCCAACTGAATGTAAGCTGTCATAAGTTTATTTAAAATAAATTACAACACTGCCCTCAGCAACATAAACCTCAATTTCTTGTCTTATCGATATTATGTTGCGCTAGGCATTTCCGTTAGTAATTTTTGGCCGGCAAATCTAACATTTTTGATTATATAACCGCCACTGGCCTCAGCGTTAACAAATTCAGGTGAATTAGTCAAAAATTTCCTATTATTCGGTTTCAATGGGGCGTTACAAAAAAATGCGGCATATCTTATCTTAAGGCTGGGTAAAAATATTTATTGATATGTATTACTTTAAAATGTTATATGCCTGCCAACGGCAAGCAAGTGGAAAAATGGAGTTAGAACTTATGGTGTGTTGTCTTATCGAAAGGCCGACGTTTTTTTTATACCCTGAACCCATTAAAAAAGAGTAAAAATGGTATAAAGGCTTCGGGCAAACGTTTGTAACAGGCCCCATAAAGTATATGTATATTCATAACTAGGACGACGAGCTGAGTTGATTTAACGATGTTCGTCTGTCCGTCCTTCAGTCTGACTGTCTTCTTCTAATAATCTTCTTCTAATAATCAATAAACAAATAATCAATACAATCAATAAACAAATAATCAAACAAGTTTATAATTTTTTTCTAACTTGTCCCTTTTCATTAATACCGAGAAAAATCGATTTCAATATATGGTCACATTACTGTAACTCGGAAACTAAGATAGCTAGAGGCACCAATTTTAATTAGTTACTTCGGATCTTGGATACTCCCCTCAAATATGGAAAAAAATGCTCTTAAAAAGTTCATAAAGATCACTTTTAGTTTAACAGAAAATCAAAAATATAGTTTCTATAGTGGGGGCTAAGTCCAGGTCTGGCTGTAGGCATGTATGAATGCAAGGAGTTGAAAGTGTTTGTAAAGGCATTGAAGGATTCCCGGCAAAGACAATGTAAATACTATTTCTATTGTCTTTGGTTCAGGATATGTCCTAGTCAGGCGATCCCGACTAGAGCTTTCTCACTAGCTAAAATTGAAAATATGCACTGTTACTATTAGATAAACAGCGTTATTCCGGGTTTATTTTCATTTCAGTTATTCATATGTCAGTTCAATATGTAATACAAGTATACGGTACTTTGGATTTTCGGACAATAAAAACAATTCAATAGTGACAAATTTCGAAATAAAACATCAATTCTTTTCTGAGAAAATATTTGCGATTACAAATATTATCTTTATGCGACCTGTCGGTTTTGTACCGCAAGGTTTTTTCATAACGTTTAAACAGTGGTTTTTTATAACGCTTAACGGTGTTATATATATATAGACGCCAATGGCAAATTTGTCAAGTTTGGAGACAAGTTATTTATTTGTCTTTCCCGTAGTTCATGTTTATTCTGTTCTAAAAAACTGGCTTTTCTATCGATACGTCGAAGCACAGATAAGAATTTTTAAAGCAAATTAAATAAATTACTTAAACTATATTTTTAAGAAAGGAAACTGTACCACTAATATCCTTAAAACGTGATATATATTTTCAATCATGATTAAAACAATTTGAATTGTTAAATAACTAATCATTTTACATTTTATTAAAAAGAAGAATAATTGTTCAGAAAAATTTAAATATTCTAAATAAGATTTGTTGATAGTTATTTATTTAACTTTAACTTATACAGTTTTCAGTTGTAAACGAGAATGAATATTACCCTGTTTTTGATAGACAAAAGAAAATGAGGACTTAATCAAGCCGCATTCTTTGCGTTTCATAGAATTTTACAAGCATTTTACACAAAGATCAAAATTTTTTGCTATTCTGGTAAGAAGCGATTACAGTGCAGTCCGTTCGTAATTGTACTTTATGAAACTAGCGTAAAACAATCAATAATGCAAAAATTAACAATTCTAAGAATTTAATTAAATTGCACAAATGACAGGCCACTGAGCTGGTTTTCTGTTGTAAGAATTCGAGAACGTATTTGCACGTAAAATTGATTAAAAACTACGTGTTGCGATTGCCTAATGAATGCATAAATCTCGCTGCAGTCGCAGTGTGGGCATGATTGGATTTTTGACAATATGGGCGTGGAGCTGGGCGAAGATGTGGGGCGATGGCACCACAGCCTAACTTTTCACAAAGAGCCCGGGAAAGTGGGTGCGAGCTGGTGGGTGGGAAACTATTGATAAAGAAATAATAATTTCCGCTCTTGTCGGCCAGAAATGCACGTAGGTAAGGCGATTTTCAATTTCCGGGCTCTTACAGGACAAAGAAAAATATTCAATTGCAGCGGTTTAAAGTATAGTGGGTCGATATAGCATGAGGTCGAGGACCGCTAAAAGTCAAACAGCGTGGTGCCACGTGGACCTCAGCCTAGGCAGGTTTCACCTGCGGCAGCTTGCAATGAAAAATCGTTTAATGACACCATTCACACACTCGGTGTGGGGGGAGGGCGCACACCAGCAACAACAAGGAGGGGGATTGTCCCGGGCAGTCCTTTGCAGCCGCTTCGACTGTCAGTCTGTTTTGTCAGCAGAGTGGTTGGATGTAGCTGCAGGCAACAATTGCAACATTTTCCAGCCGCCATCAGAACGGGAGCAACCTGCAGTTGGCCATTGTGCGAGGCAGTCATATAGCCAACATCATTTGTCAAGCTCTATGGCAATTAGATTTGCCTTTTGACTGTTTCTATTTCAATTTTTGAAGCACCTTGTGCACTTCACTTTTTATTGTGAAGTGTGAATAAACTGCAGCACGTAGGCATTAAACAGGGCAGCGATAAAAGGGCTCTAATACTATATATATGACTTATATCTATTAAGAATGACAGGCATTGTTCTGGCTTGGGAAGCACAATCTATCAATTACAAATTACAAATTACAAAATAGTTTAAATATAGACAGTTTCGATCTGTATTATGAGCTTTAGGGAGTTAAAATACATTTCATCAATCAAATTTATGGCTTCAAAAATTTACAATCCCCATTTTTTGACTTTGTGCTACGTCCGCCTTTCTGTCCGTTTACGTATATGAATGCTATATTTTATTGAATCTAGAGACTTAAAATATATACTCGTCTTGTATATAGTCTTTATGGATTTAATCTATATCTCCCTGAGTTTTCATATCAGATACATCAAATTATTAATCAATCAAAAGTCACAAAAATTGATATCTAACAGAAATTTTCAGTCCATCTCTAAGGCTTAAAATTACAAAAGTATATATTTTTGTGTTTATGTTTTTTTTATACTGTGAACGGGCATTGCGTAGTCGGCTAGACCCGATTGCAACGACTCTGGCAAGTTTGTAATTGTGCACCTAATATTTTTAAGTAAACCCCTTAGCTCACTTGACTGGGACTGTACGCGTTGAGTTTTTTTTTGAGTCGGCGGCCCGCATTTATATACCTTTTTCATTTATATTATATGCGTCCGTCGAAAAAGTTAGTTTAATTTAGAGCCGTTTATAGCCCTGATAAGATATATCGAACTACGAGCAGGTATATACAATGTTGTCACTGGACATACAGAATATTGGTATATGTTTGTGCCACTTTAAACAAGTGATTTCGATTTACGATTAGAATTTGAACATTGGTAAACAGCTTACGCAGCAGAGATAACGGGCACCCCGCCGTATAACGTCAATGGAGTTCTTTCAAGGGTTCTTACGGGCACATTTTGTTTTCGGGGGAAACTTTTAGTGGGAGCCAAAAAATGCTGTGAAATATTTGTGGCCCTGGAGTTGCTATAAAGACACCATTTTCAAGGAAGCAGCCAGGACAATGCGACTGCTAATTACCGATGCATCTCATGTCGTTCGTTCATATTGACCAAAACGCAAATGCCAAAGTTTTAATCAATACCCAAAACCGCACCAAAGTCAACCAACTGGCAGTGCAGCTAATAGACCACGCCCATCCCATCGCAAAACGCCCACAAGCGACAACCGCAGCAGGGACACTTTCGCATGCCGCAGCACGTAGAGCTCGTTAGACATTTTCTTAAGCTAATATTTTCACAGCGCACGGTGGACACAGACACAGAAACGGACACGGACACGGACACGGGACACGGACACGGGCTGCTGCCTGGAGGAGATTATTCAAATGATTGGAAATTATCATGTCCTTGCATCCATTTTTGGCTGCCACTCGCCGTCCGCTGTCCGTTGTCCGCTGCCCGTTGCCCGTTGCCTATTGCCAGTTTGCAGTGCTGCAGCTCCCGTGTGCAAACAACAAATTGCATTTGTCATCTGCTGCATAAATAACGAGATAATACCGTAACATAATAACTGTCAATGGGGGGGCCAAGGCTGGCTGAGAACTCCTCCATAGGTAATCCACCTTTCAGCTGGTCTGGGTTGCACGTGTCTCCCGTTTGAGATTTGCATGCAACCGTGTGTGCGAGTGTGTGTGTGCGTGTGTGTGTGTGTGTGTGTGTGTGTGTATGTGGTGGGTGTGTGGCAAATGCGAATTTGTATCGATTTGCATATTTAATCAAAATTAACATGACCGATAAAATCAATTACACACATTCGCACACACATACAACGACAGAAAGCCAGGGGAAGAGTGTGAAATAGAGAGAGACGGAGATATATGGGACAAGTGGCAGGCGCAGCATCTGCAAGATACTGCAACACTCAAACACTCTTTCATCCGCAATCTCCCTCACTCTCGCAGCGTGTCAAATAACAATTGCATTAGAAAATGTCGCCATTCTCATTGTCGTCCTGCTCGTCCTCATCTTTCTCGTCCTCGACGTGTACAGTTTTCGGTTCGCTTGGTTCTCAAATCCTTTTTGCAGAATCTACGACCATGTTGCTCTCAAACTGTGTAATCTGCAGTGCCATTCGTGTAACAATACTATGTGTGTGTGTGTGTGTATGTGTGTGTGGTATACTGCATTGTTGCAGACACTAATACGCCCAACGACTTATCCTGTCCAACGTGCTTAAATTGTTTCTTCCTGTCACACTGATTTTCTTTACTCGATTTATTTTTCGCCTCTCCCATTGTTGTTGCTGCTCTTTGATATCGAAATGTACTATTTTAATGCACCGCAAGCTTTAAAATCCAAATAAATATGAGATTGCACAAATCTGTAATCTATTTAATTGCATTTGCATGCACAAGCACACACGAATACATTATTATTTATATATTTGCGAATAAATATGCACAAATATGCATCAAAAGATGTCGAAATGTATTCAAGTAAAGAACTAAAACTAACTGGATAAGAAATTTTTGTCTTCGATTGGGTAGGCGGGGTTGCAAAAATCCTTAACACTTTACCTGACGCGAGTTTATATTCAAAATTTCAAGTGCAGACAAGCGTATCCCAAAAATCGTGCATATACTCTGATTCTATTTTCACTTTGTGAGCGAGTATAAAAGAAAATGTTGCTGATGATTTTAGCGATTTCTTCAACGATTCGGTTGTATTTAAATTCAAAAATTACTTTACAACCAACAAAACAAAAAAAAGTTGATGTCCCGGAAAAATTCCTCAAATTTAATTAAGCTTTCATTGCCTTTATCTTGGGCCGCATTGGGTTACATCTGCAAATACAGATCTATATATATATATTGAATTTAAGCTAAAGGTAAAGTTGATTTTTCCATTTCATATTTTCTCGCAGACAAATTAACACCAATTGCAAAGGGCTTTAGCGGACCGACGAGCTGCTTAACCGTCATCGGCTATCGAAAAGGATATTTAGGGTGGGGTAAGCGGACTCCATAAATTCGCATTGATTGCGTTCAATTAAAATTCAGTTATGCTCCGGCGGCGCTTGGCAGTAACAGGAATATTTTAATTAATTTTCACGCGCTCAGCACAAAATTTTCGTTAGCTGCCAAAGTAAATTTTGTACAACTCATATTGTTGTTGTTGTTGTTATTGGTGCTGCCGCTGCTGCTGCTCTTCAATATTTCCATTTGGCGTTTATGCGTATTTAAGCAGCAGACTGCAAAAATAAAACGACTCTTTCAATCATTTCGGTTTGTGTCAAAAAATACTTTAATTATTACAGTTTCCGCAAAGCCAGCATATTTTCCGGCCGTAAACACTATTTAATTATTTACATATGTGAAAGCTTAAATAGAGAATATTGAATGCAAATTTTTCGGTGAAATAAGAGAAACCTAATCCGCTCCTCAGATTTATTGTAATCTGCATTCAACAACAAAGTGTTGCCGTAATAAATTTCAGCTGAATGAAATTTATTGCACCAAAAACTGGCGAAATGTGCCAATATATTGGAACTTTGAATTTAAAGTTGCGACTTTCGGAGTCAAATAAAAAACAGGACCCCTCTTCAAAAGCGCAACGCGTCATCTTAAAGCCACAAAACACACCATCCTGTAAGTGAACCCGACCTCTCGATACAGTCGTCTATGTCTATGCCCTCTGTCTATCTGTGCACAGACATCGACATCATCATCGTGTGGGTCTATAGATACTTTGTCTAGCATTTCAATTGGCAAACATACTTCAGCTGGGAAGCTACACGAGCTTAGAGTAAAAAAGCCGCACACGCTGCGATAAATAAACAACAGGCAAACAGCTACCCGCCCTGCCCTGCACTTCGCTTCCTTGAACACCGAGCCCTGTCCATGCGCCAGGTCTACGCACTGGCGGCAATGCCAAAAGCCTTTCATCTACTTCACTGCTCAAGTAGCAACAAAATACACAAGCAACAAAAAGGCGATTGCAAGGACAACAATAACAATAACAACAACTACAAGCGTCTAAGTGTGATTTTCGAAAATGGCAAAAGTATGTTTTCCAAATCTGACTTTAGCGTCAAATATTCAAGGCTAAAAACAATAACAACAACAACACTGAGCGTAAGCACAACGTAAACTTTGGCGCAATTTGCAGTCTACTTTTTGGCGCAAATCGTGGTCTTGGGTAGACGCAGATGGGTGGATGGGCCGCTCCGTTTGAATTTCAGTGTTGATTTTTCAAATTATTTGCCAAGGTTTTCAAAATGATGATAACCCACACCCCGCACACCCCCCACATCCCCCGACTACACCCACACTTTACCAAGTGCGGCCAACAGGCGTTGATGACTTTGGTTTGTTTGCGGGCAAATATGCAGCACAAATGGCTCTGGTTCGGGTCCTGTCCTATCCTTAGATGTATATGTGTGTACTCTGGTGGCAGTTTAGGCAGTTTTCACTGTTTATCTCAAACTTTGCTTAGTTCGCTCTATTGAAATTTATAGTTTTAGTTGCTTTGCCTTGACGGTTTCATATGGCATGCAACTAATAGGTTTTCTTTGCATAGACTTAGTCGAGCTACTTGTTATTGTTTGTATTGTTGTTGTTGTTGTTGTTGCTGCCACTCCTTCTAACCAGCTCAAATTTACTTGGTCCTCTCGTCGGGCTTCCGCGTGAATCACGTCGGTAAACTTCGAAAGTGAATTTTGAATTACCCCAAAACTTTAGCGACTATAAACCAGGTCTTTAATGTAAGCAAATATATTTAAATGCTGTAGAAACTATTTATTTTTTATTTAGTTTTTTAATTTACAAAATGTGTTTATCAAAAACAAATTTTAGCTAATTCAAAGTCATGGAAATATTCAAATCTTTGTACATTGAATAAGTAGCTAACCAAAATCTATTTTACTGATTTTGATCTTTTTTTTCCCAAGCTTGAAAAACTTATTAATAATGGAAAGATTTTTTGTTTTTTTTTTTAAGTTTTAATATATCTTTTTTTTTGAAGATTATGTCAATTTCAATGAAAATTTGAATCTTTAATATTATAAAATATTAATTTAAAACATGTTTCATACAAAATTTCCCCCTTCTTTATATATACCAATATTTTACTATTTTTTTGATCCCGCTGACTATTAATTAGTATCTTAAACTTGCTGACAACGCGGTCGCTAATTAAAATAGCCCCGAAAGTATGCAATGCAGCAGACCAACTCAACGGCAACTCTTTTTTTGCGACGACTAATCCATGCAAAGTTGACTTTCGACTGCAGTTGGAAGCGCACCACCAAAAACTGTTATGAAATTAATTTAAAGTTGAAGTCAGAAAGTCTCTAAAAAAAAAAAATGGCAATGGAAAACAAACGTGTTTTTTTTTATTTTTTTTATTGTATGTAACGAGGCAGCCAAAGTTGGCAGTTGATGAACTGCGACATGGACGTGGTCACATGTGGCAGCAGTTCCGTTGTCCGTGTGTCTCGAAACGAGTCAATTTAAGCGGCTTAGAAGCCGGCCAACAACAGTTGTATAGAGATTGCGAATACGCTGCGTATGCGTAATATTTATGAATTTATTTTTGTTTTTGCTCGTATTCAAATTTACATATTTGGGCCACTGAAATTAATTATAATGCTACCGCAAACAAAAACCGCATTGAGAGATAAAGACAGAAAGAGTGTGTGTGTGTGTGAGTGTGGGTGTGGGTGTGGCTCTGGTTGTGGGTGTTACGAGTGTGAGTGAGTAAGAGAATGCTATGAATACGAAATGCGGTGCAGCTTTTGGCTTTGGCTTTGGCATTGGCTTTGGCTTTGCGGCTCAGCACCAGCTCTTTCTCTATTGAATGTGTTGGTAATTTCATTTGGCCAGCAGCCTTTACCCCCCGCGCACCTCTTACACACACACACACACATGGCAAAACTCATTTCATGGGTCACAGGGTACAATCATCTGAGAGGGCAGCTAGCAAGCAAGCAACAAACCGAATAACAGAAAAAACCTGGCCAAAAATTGATTATGGCAGCGGCTGCAATGCTCGAGGGTCGAAGTAGATGGCAAGTCGGGCCACTATCATCAAAATCCTATTAGTTGGCCATGCAATGCCACGCCCAGCCCGAATACAGCTTTGTCCTTGTCCAGTTGCCTGCGTTTTGTCAGCGTTTATTTGCCAAATTAATTCCCAAAAAGGTAAGCCAAACTTGCGATTTGAAACAATCAGCGCTGGTAAGGTTAGGTTAGGGCTGCCTCCCCTCCTCACCCCTATTTAACACCCTCTCCCGACGCACACACACACACACAGACAGACAAAGGCCGAGTCCTTTTGTCCTTTTTGTTCTGCCGCTCGCTGCAACTGTTGTTTGCCCAGCGGGCAGTAGAAGCCACCTGGGCTAGCTCACAATTTGCGACAATTCCTTTTTGCGGATTAATATTTGCTCTGGTTCGGACCCTGGCCCGAGCCACGTCCCGTACCCTTTTCCTGTCTCATCCATCCAACTACATCCTGAGACCCTGACCGGTTGCGCTTTTGCCATCCTCCTTGCGCTTGTTTCTGTTTGTTTCCACACTTTATTTAAATTAACATGCGCATATTTTTTAATAGTCTTGGTGTGGCCAACGATTCTGAGATCTGAGCTGCTGCGGGCGCCACGAAAAAGGTGTTCGGCGAAAGGGTTTCTATTGTGATTTGGATCCCAAGATAATTATTTTTAATGCTGTGCTCATTGTTTTAGAACTTTATAATGTCTTGGGTCGCCCAGCTACGTGTTGCCAAATTATTAAGATAAGCAGAATTAGTTCACTTTCACCAAAACTTTGAGAAAATCGCTGGGCTTGCAATGGCTTAAAGTGAACAATTTATTCTAGATTTTTGAACACAAGCTTCCTCCCTTCTATACACTGTACCAATGTAGGAATTGTACCATAAATAACACGGCTTATAATGGTAGATCCGAGGAACTTATACTTTAAGTTCCTCGGATCTACCATTATGATACCATTGATATAAGCTATTGTATATCTTACGCATATTAAGTTTAGTTCAAATTATCGATAACCACATCCGATTTCTTGAAATCGGTAGAAATTGGTGTTTTGAGTATATATCAATCTTTAAAAGCTAGAGACACCAAGTGTTCTATGCAAATCAAGAATTGTAATGTATATCTATAACATAAACTAAACATTAAATTAAGATCAGATAAAAGGAGAAGAAGTAAAGTCGCTGTGTGTGCATGGTTCGGCTTCTCTGCGAATGTTTTAAAGAATGTTCGAATCGGAACTTAAAATAGGGACAGTTGAACTTTGTATTATTTAAAGGGTCCCCGTCCAATAATTTGCGAATAGTTGCAAAGATAGTTCGCATCTGAAAACAGGGTATCTTTTTGCCCAGCAATCTAGCAGTTACAGCTACAACACTCTATTTGAGTTGAACTCGTTAAGCTGATTAAAAATATTCGTGCTTTATTTGGTCGCTGATATCTTTATCGGCATTTTACACAAGTTTATTAATATTGTTAGACACTTTTTATGGCCGCCGAGTATAAAGTAATTCAATTGGGAAATGTTTTACTTTTGAAACTCATATGATTCATTTTAATCAACAAATTTATTTCATTTTATTTTTGTCCCTTTTTTTTTGTAGCATACAAAATTATTGAGTTCCCTGCGATTCGATGCAGCAAATTTGTAATTTTCGTAATTGCCTGCAAAATAAATGTGCACTTAACTTTGCAGTAATTGAAAAATGCGCTTAGCAGCAAACGCAATAAGAAATACTAAAGAGGCCAAATGTGGGCGGCCCACTGACAAAGTACATAGGAAAGGGCGATGCTACCGACGATAAGAGATACCAACATTTTTTTTTTGAACGAAATGCACAAAACTCGAGACGGTCGCAACGAAGGACTTTACCACGACTACTTGACCACTAGAAATTCTTACAAACTGGTTCTATCAGGACTTTTTGTTAAAAAACAAAGAAAAACAACAACAAAACTAAACATAAATTATATAACGGGGTCGAAAATGTACTTTTTTGTACTCGTACCAGTAGAATTGCCACTGATTGGGCGATGTCTGGGTATGACATATATCCTGATATATGGCTGAGCATACATGAAACTCCTTTTTATTGTACATTGCACAATGTCTGACAAAGTTGGCGTCGTTTGTTTTGGTGCGCCTTTTGCTTTTGGCCAGTTCTCTGGGTGCATGCACTAAGACGCCACTTGAAGGACACTAATACGCCTACCGTACAGCAGGAAGGATTGTTGTCTCAAAAAATTCAATGCTTTTTGCGTTGGCTATACATATTTACCTCTTATCTATTGGACGATGTTGAATTTCATTTCAGCTTTTGTAACCAACAATTTGATAAATACTAGCACAATAAATTAGTGCAGCATAATAAATTAGAAGTACTGTTTATTCGTTTTCTAAAAAAATCGGAAAGTCTCATATCTTTCACAATTTTTCATCTAGGGTCACAAGGGTATAATATGGAAAGCTCCCCAAGTGTCAAAGAGAAATTACCCGACATTTCGACTTTTCCCTGAAATAAAATAAAAAAACCGAAAAAAACACTACAAAATATTATCATTTTCTTAATTCAAAAAAAATTCAGTTGCAAAACTAATAATTAAAATTGAAAAAATGTATAAATAAAAGTCCTTTTCAAATCGGTTTTATATATATATAACTAACTTAATGACCTAACTAGTATAAAAAAAAAACAAATCAAAAAAATAAAAATTGTTTATAATAATCATAAATCATTAATTATATATATTCAGTTAGATTGATGGAGGCATCCACCAGTGATTAGCCGCCTAGAAGGAATTCGATGATGGCATCGTCACCGGCGCCTTGCGGTAAAAAATGTTGGCGCCCTTGATGGGCAATGGATGCGCCTCCGTGTTGAAGACCCACTCATTTAGCGGTAATACGGAGTCGTTGGAGAATAGCAGGTATAGATACTTGAGCGTTTCAGCCAGGAAGAAGCTCTGCTGCACGTCGTCCTTTTGCGGCACCTGCTGGTAGACATTGCGCAGGCCGCAGTAGCCGTGCGGAGCACGGCAATGCTTCTCCAGCGCCAGGACCACCTCCCAGCCCCAGTCGCGATACTTCTGATCGTGGGTGAGGCGCCAGAGCACAAAATAGCTCTCGACTGTCTCCGGTCTAAGAATGTAGCACTTCTCCTTCGAACGCAGCGCACGCGCATCCGCCGCATAGCTAAAACGGAATGACTCGGGTCCCAGCTGGGTGGGTGTGCGTATGTAGCTCTCGTGGCAGGTATTGGTGATGCCCTTGGCCACCTGCATGTAATTGTCCGTGTGCTCGTTGTGACGCGTCGCCGCGCCCAGTGCAAAGAGTCCGCCGGAGAAGCAGGCAAGATGATCCATTTTATGCTCCAATCGATCAAACTTCAGATCGGACACATAGATCAATCCACTGGGGCTGGTGCAAACCATTCTGTCCACAATGGCCACCATGGCCGCGTCGTACATTTGGCGCGCCTCCTCGTCCGTCTGGCCGGACTGCAGCCAGGCCTTCAGCAGGTATTCGTAAAAGCTGTCGCCCAAGGCGCCCATCGACATGTGCTGCTGGCCCCATTTGCCGGTCATGGGATTTATGAAGTTGGGATAGAGACCGTAGGGCTTCTTAATCTCCTTGAGCACCTGGCGAATGGTCTGAACGCGCCTCCGATACAGCGGATTGCCCGTTATGTCGCTCAAATAGGCAAATTCCAGATGGAGTGTGCCAATCTCTGCGAGAATCGAGCTACTACCCGAAGTCCACTCATAGTTCATGCCCACGCCAGTTTTGATGTTGACCAGGGCATAAGGTATGCCCGTGGGCGTCTGGAAAGCGGGCAGGAGCTTATCCGCAATAAGCTGCGCCTTCTCCTTGTACAGTGGATCCCCGGTGAAGGCGTACAAGGTCAGCATGCCGCCCACAAAGCGTATGTTCATCTCGAAGACGGACAGCCCCTTATCGATGTTGTCCAGCGAGAGTCTCCGCTCCACCCAGTCGCGTCCCTCCCTGTACTCCTTCTCCAGGCCCATTATATACAGCGTGTCCATGCCATCCACAATTGTGCTGCCCAGATCGTACGCACGAAATACGCTGCCCAAATGCGGCCGCTGCGACAACGGACGCAACTCGTTCTTGCCCCACGCATACAACTTGTAGTTGTGCCAGGCGTGCTCCATCATCGCTTTAACTTTGAGACGCTTCCCCTCTGTGGCGGGGTCCACCGCCTGGTCCCTGCCCATGCCCATGGGCAGTTTCAGCTGATGGCCAAAGGTCTGATTGTTGTTGTTGTTGTTGTTGTACTTTGTGTTATCCTGCTGTACAACTGCCTGCGGCTGATCGAGAATGTCGTCCAGCTCGTCAATGATATTTGGCTGCAGCCGCTGGCGACCGCTCATGCGGGAATCGAGCGGAGGGGCCGGTGTTAATATCTCGGGACCGGCCTTCTGGAAATACTGGTAGACGCGCAGTGCGCGTTCGCTGCCAAAGTTGTTCGGCAGAAGAAAGATGCCGCCAACGCAGAGGAAGCACAAAACTACCAGCGCGAGTCTCCTCAAACATTTCTTGCGCGGGTGGAAATTGCATTTGCGTCCAATTGGACCGACTCTATACATTTTCGCTGTTGTGATTGTTATTGTTGTTGTTGCTGTCTCACCTGTTTATACGAACTGCAAACACACACACACGCACACGCACACGCACGCACACACAGTCGCCAGCAAAGTTTCTTTTTAGCGCTGCATTATTTATTGTTGCTATTATTTATTCCAATTCTTTATTTTATTTTTTTTTTTTTGTAGTTATTTGGCTATTTTTGACTTTTCAATTGACACGTAAGCGCAGGTGTGTATGTTATAATTATTTGTACATTTGATCTCAGCCGCACACCAGCAACATAACACACAAGATTTGATATGTGGAGGAGAGCTGGTGACCACCCCCAAAGATATTCCCGCCACGCCCATTAGAACGCCTTACGCGGCACGCCCAAGAAAACCGGATATGCATATATCACGCGCAGCTTTAATGCCACATTTTGAAGATATTGGGAGAACCGAAAATATTCGAAAATAACAACATTTATTAAGCCCGTGAACGAGTAAAACGCAGTCGGTAACGCCCGACTCCAATGTCCATAATATTTTAGCAGCATAGTAAAAACTGAACAGATAACTTTAACAAGTTTGCGTGTGATTCTGTTTGGCGTTTAACTGATAAGTTATTAGCATTTTTTTGAAAAAAGACTAAATTTTCTCTCTTCTCTTACTTATTAAATTGTTAATATGGGTGTAAGAATTCTGTGTAAATGAATAATGCCTCGAGAACGCCAGACAATAATTATAATTAGATAAAATATTGTGATAATAATTGCAATAACAAATAATAATAACATTCAAGTACCAGAATTGATGCTATTCGCTCTACAAAGCCCTTATGTTGAAGGTTTCTAGTTTTGAAATTGTGTTGAAACGGGTAAAATCAATTTACTTTTTAAAAAAATCTTGGATTTTCTTGTTTTAGTTTTGAGCTTTTTAGACTATCAAATATCGTAGATATGGAGTCGCATCAAGTTCAAGCCCAAGCCAGAATTTCGATATTCAGATTGGAGCGGTATCGGTGTCAGAAAAAACAGCACACACAGAATCAATTTCTTGTTAGCGATGTCGCAATTCGAACGGCAACCATGTGTCAACACACTCCGCGTACACTTGCGAATTTTATTGGCATCGACTTATTTCCCCACCAAAAACGAGAAAACCAACTAGACAAACGATGACGAAATTGAACCGCCAACTGCATCGGTTCTCTCTTTGCGAGCTCGTTGCACCACTGACCAGCTGTTCGACTGTGGCGCATGCGCGACGCCGATGGCGCTGCCGCCGGAGCTAAAAACCGTTGATGTTGCGAAATTTGCAAGCCGCTCGAATCAAGTTTTCCAGCAAGCGGCTGCAGCAAACTGAGGTGCAAAATTTGAAATTTGTTAAATATTTTCCAGACGTTTTAATCAGTTTTCATTCACTGCTTGCTGGAGCTAGTCGTGCGAACTGCCCAAAAACACAAAAACCGAGCTGCAGATCAACACGATCGTAATATTATAACCAAGATGGGGGAACTCCTAGGGCGCGTTTTCCTTCTGGCATTGGCCTTCTGTGTAGCTCGGGGCGATGATGGCTTTTTGACTGAGCCGCGTAAGTGTCAAGTGTTTTGTGGATTTTGTTGTACTAAATTATCAAGCTTGTCGAAATACTTATGTGAAGACATTTAAATCAGTTTTGGTTGAGTCTGGTCTCTCAATATGCTTTTGCCAAACGCAAAAAATATATAAACACTGGAATGGCCGGCACGCAGCTGTTACTAACCCACTTAATGGTTTTTGCCAAATATTGCACCACTAAACCGGATTTGTTTTTCTGCATTTATGTGTGTTTTTTTTATTTGAAAATTCAACTCAACTGAACTCAAAACCAAATTCTAATCAAACCGCAGCAGATTACATTAAAGAATGTAAAATAGCCGATAAGAATTTCGTCAACTGCTCCACGCAAAGCATACAGCAGCTCTTCGACAAACTCAACGAGGGTGAGTCCCATTAACTAACATCATCAACATCATCAACTAACGGTAATCAAACCCTCCCATCCACTGCACGTTACAGGCATACCGGGGCTGACGAGCATCAAAAGCTTCGATCCGTTCCATTTGAGCCGCATCAGGATATCCCAGGGCAACAGCAATGCAATCAATCTGAAGGTCGAGCTGGCCAACGTGAAGATCATCGGATTTGGCCACACCAACGTGCTTGAGAGCCTGTAAGTTGCCGTTAGCAGCGCATTTGACAAACAAGCCTCGCCTGACATGCCTTCTTCTATGTATATCAGCGTATTCAAAAAGGATTTCAGCTGGAAGACAACCTTCACGTTGCCGATTATGAAGCTCCAGGGCGATTACAGTTTATTTGGACGCATTCTGTTAATACCGCTTAATGGGCGTGGTCAGGTTTTTCTAGACGCAGGTAAGCCTGCTTTCCAATACCAGGTCGGAGTCAATGTTATCTGTTTTCTGTTTGTCACGCAGAAAACATGACCGTCACGATGCACACAAAAACCCGGCTGTACACAAAGGGCGGCTTCACTTTCTACAATGTGACCAACTGTCGCGTCGACTTCAAAATGGACGGTCTAAAGTCATACTTCTCCAATCTATTCAATGGCAATAAGCAATTGGGTAAGTAGCCGACCAGCTGGAAGCCCACAGCCTAAAACTCGATCTCGTTCCAGAGGACAGTACCAACAAGTTCTTTAACGATAATTGGCGCATGTTGGCCGATGCTCTCTACACGGTGATCACTCAGACAATTGAGGATATTCTGCTTGATGTTCTAAAAAAGATTTTTCACTTCATACCAGCGAATTACTTTGTAAGCGATATTCCCACGCCGGAACAACTTTATGGCAAATCGAAGCCGAAGCCAAAGTAACTAATATCCAGAAATCAAGAATTTTAGTTTATTTATTGGGTTCGGTTAGCCAACGAATAAAGCTGTTTAAGCTAATTTCTGAAAATGTATGTTTATTATATTTCTTTAGTCAGGAAATTCACACACATACATACATATACGAGCATATACAAAGTTAAGCTTAATGTGGATGATGTGCAACTGCATCTAAAATTGGGGTATCCATAAGTTAAATATTACTGCATACCAAGTTTGATGTCTCTTTTTTCTTAGAGGCATCTAAAGAAAAGTCAAATTTTGGGAAGATGGGGTGGGTTTACAAATTTGAAAACAACTTAATCAACTCGTAATATATTACATTTTCATTAATATAAGATTACATTACAATTAATGTATAATAAGTTGGCATAAAAGGACATTACTCATTAGGACATTTTGGAGTCGGAGATGGCTCTTTTTGCCTACATGTGCATTAAACCATTATTCCATTTGTTACTTAAGGTCAGTGGACTCGTGTCATAAGCATGAACATTACATTCGGGCATTTATTATTAATATTTTATTAATTATTTTATTAATATCTGCCAAATTTGCGGTCTCTGACACTGCACTTTTAAAATGTGGAAAATATTCACCTTTTATCAATTGGCGATTTGAAGGGTATATCAACTTCAATTTCTATCAAATAATTTGCGTTCATCTGAACAGTCAGCAGGTCAGAAAGACGGACGAGCAGCATAACGGATATTGGAAAAACCCAATATACTAGTTTCTCTTCGTGAACAAAATAACAAAATCGAAACAAAGCAATCGAATATATGCTTACATAATGTTAATCAAGCCCGTTGTGTCAGTTGAACGGTGATATTTGAACAAGTAACACAAAATTGATTGAGAAATTTAGGCACTACATAAATTTGGAAATAACAAAACCGAAATGAATTCCTGGTAAGTTCTGGAGATAGTGCGCATATGCGTTGGTTTTTCGATAAATTACTCGTAAATGTTCACCTACGGCAGGCTGCGCGATTCTCTAGGCGAGATTTTGCGCTCTAACCGACACACAGACTGCAAGTTCATAATCGAGACGTCGACTGGCAGCAAGGTGTATGCCTGCCACAAATTGATCTTAAGCTGCGCCTCAGAGGTCTTCGATCGCATGCTCTTTGGCAGCTACAATGAGTCCACTAGCGGGGAGGTGAAGCTGACCGATGTGGAGCCGAAAGTATTCGAGAAGTTCCGCGAATACGTATACAGCTACGATTTTGAGAAGCTGCAGCTTTACGACTTTGACACACTTGTAAAGCTAGCAGAGTTCGGCAACAAGTACCTGGTGGTGTCCATCAAGGAGGACTGCGTGCAACAGCTGTTGTACCGAAAGGACATGTACGACACAGTTGAACTATTGCGCCTGTTTCAGTGCGCCCACACACTGAATAGTTCGACATTGATCGAGCAGGTCTCGCGGGACCTCAAAAATCATGCAAAGAGGGTGCTTAGCCGCACGACCGTATACCAGTTCGGCACGGACGTGTTCAAACACTATATTCAAGTCGTTGAAGGCAGACTTAGCGAAGCAGAGCGCTTCAGCTTGATTGAAGAGTATATTAAAATCCACGATCTGGAAGATGCTAACGCAGAGGACGGGTCTATTGATGTTGATATTGATGATGAAAAAATTAAGGATGTGATAACAGCAATCGGCACAGCCGATGTCAGCACCCCATCCGAAGGGGAGGATAAATTAACCAACGACTTTGTCGCCGATTTGCTGGGACTAATCGACTTTTGCAAGTTCACGGCCAAGGAGTTCTACGAAGGTCCTGGCAAATCGACTCTTCTCACCATCCAGCAGAAGTATGAGCACCTCTATAAGATTGCAAGAGCCTGTGCACACGCCGTGGCCCAGGAGGAACTGGAGAACAAGCTGAGTAACTGTTTCCTCTCACCAAGCTCGCATCCGGATCACGAGGTCCAGCGCCACTATTTGACTCGTCCACATGTGGCCAGCTCAATTCGTCGGTGTAGTCCCCTCCACGAATGGGATAGCTTGTAGTCTGTATCAATGAAGTGCCAGAAACATAATGAAATTTATGAATATATCTTATTCGCATTTGTAGACATAAGTACACATAAACACGCGAACGCACACAAATACGTGTCTGCTTCATATTAAAATTTTAAAATTAATTAAAAACAATGTTGCTAGTCAGCAATTGGAAATACATATTTTCATTAAGATGACGTTGCATTGAAAATTTCGATTAGAAAATATTTATTTTTTATGAATTACAAATTGTAACAAGCTTTATTATGTTGAATAAATGGGCTATAGTTTACTGATCAAATAAAACTAAATCTAATACTATATGTTGCGACTCGCATTTTATTTGAATTAAGATTTGAATTATAACTGACAAACCAAAAGTGCGTCTGAACTCGATGGCCCTGAACCCATGATCAGGCTTGCCGTTTAACTCTAATTTTTAACGTATCCTATCAATATTAATCGATAGAATAAGATATATATATGATTGTATCGATAAATGACAGTTGGTGAGTTACATTGGAAAACTGGCGGTCACCACACTGTTCAATAAACGCTCACTTTTCTTACTAATTATTTTAATAATACAAATTTAAACGAAATAAATTTGTGGAAACGTGGGATTTTGTTAAATTCTATAACGATAAAATTTTTGGCTTAGAACTAAATAAAGAATTTAGTTTCTATCGAGAACGCCAAATTCACCCACTGAATTTGTTGATGTATACATGAGAAGGAGTAATAAAAATTGTAACGATAACACAGTGTTCGGAGTATCTACAAGTCCGACTAGGGCCACTTGTTTGAAAATTTGTATAATTATTTTCAAATTAACTGTTTAGCCAAAACTAAACCTATATCACAAACCTTTGGCTTAGGCTGTGCGTTGATCAGCAGTCAGTCAAGAAAAAGACAGCGTTTTAAATAACTTTTCTCTGAGAAGTATTTCATTAACCATTAGCAAGAATTAATAATTGTTGAACCACTAATAAAATGTGTTTTTGGGGCTTGAAGTCGTGATTTAACTACAGAAAAATGCAACTCAATGGCAGTTCAAAAAATTGAGCCATAAACATAAAACCCAACTGCGGAAGGAAGTTAGGAAAGTCGAGGGTTGGCGTAGGTTAACCGCAAACACTGCAAAGCTAAAGCCGTGTGTTTAAATTAATTGCCGCAAACACACCCAAACCCGAAGCTAATTTATATATTTTATACCCTCTACCAAAATAAACAAATGATAGGTATGCAACACATATGACACAAAAGGTTATTTATGTCAATATTTTTGAATTTTTGATCAGCATTAATAGCTAAGTCGAAGTGATTATGATCATGGTATTCGAGTCCGGCCCCATGCTAACGTTACATATCAAAAAAGCTACAAAATTACTTATTCCAAACATTAATAATGCCGGCATAAAATAATATTTATTAGAAAATAAGTATTTAAATTTATAATCATAATGGATTAAAATATTTGAGGACATATGGTATGCTTATACAATTCAAATATAGGTATTTCCTAGTCGAGCACTTTCGTCAGAATCATTCTGTATTCTTTTTTATGCGAATTGGTTGTTTTTTGCGCATTGGCTTTTGAAGTCTGCCAATAATTCGTGAATGCAACGGCTGCTGCTGTTGTTACCATAACTATTGTTGTTGTTTTAAATTTACCAGCACCGCAATTAAAACATTTGACGCAGTGGCAACCATTATAAATGTTCGGCAATTAGTTTAAATTAAACTTGTAATGCGTTTTTTTTTACAATTCCCTGTATAAATTAAGCCAACAGAAATTACCTGACTTTGGCGAGAATTAAGAATTAAATATTACTTCCCAGCAATAATTTTTACTCCCATCTTTAGCTAACAAGCTTTATTGGCGTTTGAAGAGTTGGGTTATATATAAATATAAATATAAACATATTCTAAAAACAGTACAAGATTATCTGAGCCTAAAAACTTTCAAAATAATTTTATTCATTTTTTATTTATTTTTTTTTTATTATTTTGCTGAAAGCATTCTGAAACAAGCTTTATTCGAAGTAAAGCTATAGATACAAAAATACAGATACAAGATCACAAACAAAAAGGAACTTAAAAAATTTAATTAAAAACTTCAATTACACAATGCTTTAATATGGCTGTTTTACCAGATTCTTCAATTCAATTAAAAATGTTATAGAATTTAGTTAGACTTTTCTGTTTCAGCATTATGAACTATGTATCTCATGGTCTGTCACTCTTAAAAAATAAATAACATTTAAAATGATAAGTAAAAAAATTTTATATTTAGTATATATATTGTAACTCCAAATTTTGTGTAAATGCTCTACTAATGTATTTTAAAGTGCGCATTTACTACAAATTAAAATTGGTTATATGTGCATGGTGTTGAGGTGATGCCGACAGTTCATATAGGACTATATTCTGGTTGTCCAGATCCAATGCCTCCTGTCTTCCGTCAGATAAAGTGCAATGTTCTTTCTTGTTTTAGCATTTGAGTTCAAAAGTGACAAATCCTGTGCGTGATTGCAATAAATTTGGAGTCTAGCAACAAAGCAGGCTCCAAATGCAGTTGCAAACAAGCAAAAAACACAATGCAAAGCAGTAGACAGTGCAAAAAATACCCTAACAAGAAAAACCCTAAAAAAAAAAGGATAACTACATTGAAAATCAGTATTTGGTGCACCAAACCTGGAATACACTTGCTTCAGCTAAAACAACGTTTGCTACTCAAAAGCAAAATCCGCAGAAGTAAAAACATCATTGAATATAACTCCAATAAACTAAAGTTTCGATCACTTTAAACAGCCGAGAATATTAAAACTGAGACTTTTATAGTCCCTCATTGAGGATCTAGAGAAAACTTGGCAATATTTTGTTTTATAAAATATCTGTTATTAAGATCCTTTTTGATCGTTTTTGAAATAAGGCAAATAAAAACGTCCTGTTTATAAATAATCGTATGAGTGTTCTTGCTAAATTAAGAATTCGTATTTAAGCGAATACGATGCAGCAACCGAAACACCCTTTGTAAACGAGGGTAAAATGTTTTTCATGACATAGAAGATGCATATATGTATACAGTATTTTTTTGTACGTGTGCTGGGTGGGCAGAAGCCGTACAAAGTATTTCAATATTCGCAGCCAATGCTGTTCAATATTTGCTGTGTGCCCAAGCTATCTCTTTTTTTTGGCAACGTGTCTGGATAGTTTTAAAAAAACAGCAGTCGAAATGGTGGCAATGCTTTCCTTGTTTTAAATGAATTCTTACGCTTTTCTTTTAAAACTTTGCTTACATAATTGCGTTAATTTTTGAAAGATATTTGGCATTGATTATTTTCGATTTTGCGTATGAAGCCAATATATATAGAAAGACAAATAGACGGACCGTGTTAAATATTGCATTGTTGTAGCAACTCTCATTAATTTTAACTACCACATTTCCTGCCATTATTCCCCTCAAATTCGTTTTAATATAACGTCCTGCAAAAAAAAACGTGTAATTAGATCAGCGTCTACGTTAACCCATGACCATAAATTAAGTATTTAATTATTTTGCCCACTCAGCGTTATTGACAAATTAATTATAAAATAATTTTAATTTAAATCATTTCACGCAAATATCAAACGCATTTTTGTGGATTAAAAAACACAATTGTCGGCTGTTCAATGTGTACCATAAAATTATATGAACTTTAAAGCTCAAATAATAAAAATTTATGGCCAAATAATTGCAATCTCATTAGGACAACCCCGAAATCAGAACATGGACATGACACCAGTGCGATCCCGGCCAATTTGTAAAGCTAGCACCATTTGGGGATGCATAAATATAAGTATCCGCATTTTGTAAAATATTTAACAATAATTGAGCGTAAAATAATCGCACGAAATGTGCCGTCCATCGATAAAGGTCGCACACGGCGAGGAACTCCCAACTGCCCCCCCAGTCGTTCCCCAGTTGCAGTGAGCGTTAATTGCAGCGATTCTGCTGCCGTTGTATCGCATCGCACATGGACACGGATTGCGGCGACAATTGTAATTAAATAGACACCACACATGGCCGAAGCTCTGCATATTCATGTGCTGCAATCGACGCTGGCAGTTAGGTAAGGGTGAAAGCTACAATAAACCTATATGAGATACTTATGGAGTCTTTTCGCTCTGCATTATACTGACAGTGGAATACAAATTTTAAATATGTGACAAAAATACGAATAAAATTCAAAAACTCAAAAAACGTATTTTTGTTTATTTTTTTTTTTATTTTTTTTAAATGTATACATTTTTTATACGAACACAAATTTTTGATCTAGCGCTAAAAATGTAGCTATATTCATAATGGGAGTGAGTCGCTCTCGAATGCCAAGTTTTGAAAAAAATAAAATAAAAAAGAAACAAATTTACTGTTCGACTGATGTTTATTAAATTTGTTCGATGATTCGCTAGATTGATTAACATATCTTTATAAAAAGAAATGTTGCACCGATAGTTTCTACTTTCTGATCGGCACGTAAGCTGCCTGCAAAAAAATATTTTTGTATGCATGGTGCGACCTGAATATATCGAAAAGGTAAAACTAACCAGCAAAAAATAGTTATTTTTATGTGTAAATCATAAAAGATAAAAAAATTGCAACCCTTGCAATTCACAAATCATAGCAGAGCAAGGTTTCGATCCTCGGACCTCTGGGTTATGGGCCCAGCACGCTTCCACTGCGCCACTCTGCTTGTTGGAAATCCGTTGGCAAATTGCTTACTTTTATACAACTACAAATCCGGAACGGCCAATGAAATCCCAAAAAAAGCTAAACGCATTCCCTTATTTGTATATAATCGATATTAAATTATGTTGTTTTCTATAAGCATGTTTAAATTAATATTTTTTATTTTTATTGAACACGTTTTATGGAACATTTTACTAAAAACATAGTATACTTTTGGGAATTGATTTTATAAAATAATTAAATGACAAAAAAATAGCTATTGTAATTAATATTTAAAAAAGTATTAAGTTTATTTTACTTAATAAATTAAATTGATATATTAAATTATTTTTATATACTATATGGTAAATGAACAAATTATAGATGTAGAACACTTTGAGCTCTATCGCAATAATATTGTGAAATATGTAACGCACCTTCGCATTTCATAGCCGACTTTTTGGATTACTTTGCAAATAAAACAGCAAAAAGTATGCAATGCAATGCAAATAACATATAAATTTGTTGGAGAGTGTTCAACCAAGAGTTATAAGTATTGTTGTTAGTAATGACATGCAGTAGATATTTAATTGCTGCTAGTTTTTATCTTTATAGATAAAATTAATCAAATAGTTGTGATAAAAATATTGCCGTGCTAGTGTATTAAAAAAAACACACCAGTTTTAGTTAACAGTAAAAGCTTTACATTTTATTTTTAGATACTTAAAATATTCAAAATATAAAAGCCATAAAAAATCTTTTTTTTTTAAAAATACAAAAATTCCTTTGGTATTTATTTGAGGTACATACACTTAAGCATCTTACTGTGATTTATTCCAATAACCTACCTACTTTTTAGCAGTAGCTTAAAAAAGCTTTTAGCCAGCATCTCGCCAGACAGCAGAGTGGCGCAGTGGAAGCGTGCTGGGCCCATAACCCAGAGGTCCGAGGATCGAAACCTTGCTCTGCTAGTTCTCAAAGTGTGTTTATTTTTTTCTTTTTATGCCACTGTGTTTCGCTACATAACTTTATCTCATTTAAAATGAAAGTTTTGTTCATTTATTTTAAGTAATTGAGTTGTTGCTGTTAGCATTAATTTCGCAACTTGCACAGTGTCCATTTGCGAAATGTATGTAAAACTCTTTCGGTGTTATTTAGCAGACGTATTTGCGGTCTGTGTCGTTTTTCGTAGCGAACAGAAAACAATTTATTCAAACAGCAACATCGTAAAAATAAATAACACAATTTTTTAATCAATTATTATTTTTTGTTTTCAATATTTTAGCTGGTTATTGAACCGTAGCATTCAAATGTTTATTGCGTGTGTGTGTGTGTTTATCTGGTCAAAAATCTGAACACGACGAAAAAGCGAACAATTCTCTACTCTGTTATTGCAATTACAATGAGTTTCTTCAATTCGTTTGCGTAATTTGTTGACAATAACCCAAGTAAACAGAATTCTCAGAAAAAGAAGACAAACAATCAGCAGGAATGGCCATGAAAACTTCCCCCCCTCACTCTCATAAGAATTTTACTGACTTCCGCTTAATGCCAACCAGGCCAAGAACGCCAAGAGCCAGCGGCTTTTGCGTCGTTTTACAAGATTTTATTTACACCTACTGTGAAAATGTTTACACTTCAACAGACAGCGGCATTGAGCGCAGGACGAAGCCAAAGTTGCCCCTGCCGCTGAAATGAGCAATATGTAAACCTCCAGGACGCCCAAGGCAGCGCCCCAAACAATTGAAAGTGGATTTCCGGCTTAAAAAATTGCTCTAAAGGTAGAAGAGTCTGAAGACGTTCCAAGGCAGACAAATGCTAAAACTCATAAAACGAACGTGAAGGTGTCGAAAAAAAAAAAAAAAGAACAAAATGCTAACGGCCTGCATAATCCGCAGATGTGGCGAGGGCGAGCTGTAACCAGAACTAGGAATGGGACCGAGGCTTGTTATAACGCAAATTTATGTAAAAATTTGTAGCAATTGCAATAAGTTCGGCGCCCAGAAGCAAAATTCACTGGAAGATTGGGCAATTTGTGTGCAGGAACAAATAAATTTGCCGATTCGGAGTTTTATGCGCATTTTAAATATAGGTAGATGCACGAATGCTGCTTTCACCTTATCAAAAAAGTCTTTAATATGAGCGCTTTTACAATTTGAAGAGCCTCAAAAAATTGCATAGTTGGGGCGATGCAATGAACTACAACTCAATTTACTTAAATACGAGCATATTTTAAATGCAAGAAGGCATTAAAAACTTTACGAAAAACTGATTACAGTTTCTTCATAAGTATTTACCAAGCACTCCATGGGTCTGATTGTGAATCTGTTGCCACTGCCAAGCCAATAATATACAAAACGTCTTAAGAAATGTACAAAGTGGTGGGAGGGGATGCGAGCCCGAACCTAGGCTCCTTCCTGAAAGCAAAGACAGTCAAAATTAGCTCTCGACTGGCAACGCCTTAGTGTGCAAATATTGAGCCAAGTCGAGGAGAACTGCCCGGGCCTTCCCGCCTGCCCGCTTTTGAGGGCTTCGGCAACAAACAGTTGGCAGACAACATTTCATTTCATCAAAATTTCGACTCGCTTATTTCGTAGTTGGGAATTTTTCTCACTGCCGACTGTTATTTTTGGCAATTTGTTTGTTTGCCAATTGTCTGCCGGTTATGCTTATCCTTTCTGTTGGCCAAGCTGATTTAATAAGATTTAATTTCTCTTGCTGTCTTTTCATGCCAATTAACATAAATTTTGTAAGTGGATTTTCATAGTTGAGCGGAATCTGAATATAAAACTTTAAAATTCGCCCGAACTGTAGAGAAACTTTGCAATGCCATTGAACTCGACAGTTTAATCAAAATTCGTGCGCTATTCAAAGCCCCACGATAAGATATATATATATATATATATATATATATATATATATAGAGAGAGAGAGAGAGAGACCGAATTTGACTATAAACCGAGCTAACACCCTTTCGCCTTTCTTTTTGCTTTTGCCGCCCCAGGGCATTTGCATTTGTCAGCACTTCAATTATGTGACAAAAATTATTATGCCAACTTCATATGCCGTGGGATTGCGCTTGCGATTTCGACTGCAGATACAGTCTGCGAAGCTTTGAGAAAAAAGGCCAAAAATAAACTTGAGGAGTATGCAAATTGAAAAGGCCAGAGCAATGCTAACCCACAGAACCAAGCCAGAGCCATATCGTTTTCGAGGTTAAGGTCTTGAGCTCCAGATTTTTATTCCATTAAAATGTAAAAGGCGATGTTGCTGTTGCTGTTATTCAGCTTTGTTGGGCCAACCTATACGAAATTATGATATAATCATACTGAAGAGTAGTTCAATAAACTCATCGTACCTAGGCGAGTCTTCAATTGAATCGCCTATTGACAATCATAATTGAATATATTTCAGTATTTAATTCTTCAGTTCGGCTTCTTGTTTCTGCTTCCAGTCACGTGCCTAACCGTTTAGAATTTCTCATGCCACTCAAGTCCTCCCATTTGCATGAATAACCCACATTTGGTTTTATTGTCTTTTTTTTTTACCTTGTTCGCGCTACTCATTTGCCTACAAATCAATTTCGATCTGGAATCATTTGTCCGGTTGCCTTAAATGTTTCACAATGTTTTGATTCCTGTTTATTTTGCTTTTGCTCTACCTCACATAATTTATTTGTGGGAATTCCAAGTGTGGCTTTATTTATCCGCAATTTATAGACGGATTCCCGAATGGTATACTCTGTGCCCAATGTGAACATAGTAGAATTGGTTTGCGACATGTCCGTCCGTCCATTCAAACATTGGATATAACATCATCAAATATTCCCAATAATTAGATTTCAGGTAAATAATCACAAAAACAATAATAAACAAAAGAGTAAGCATTGCACAGGCACAAAAAGCTTTAACTTGTTCTAATTTTATATCTTATATCTTAAAACTGACTCATTGAGTCAAATCATCCGAACGTATGTGAGAGGAATTAATGATTATAAGAATAATCTGTTGTCACTTGTAATGCTTTTATTGATTTTAAGTACTTTAAATAATTAAATGATGTATGCTGAACTGAATAATTACGAAGCGACACAATTATAACGTGCTAATAATTAGTTAATATTTATCATAGAACTTACAGCAACAATTTAAGTTAATTTCATTCAATTGCGATCAAAAGAGCGATTTTTAACAATTCGTCGAATGTGTTGGTTCATAAATTAATCGCGTGTCTGTGAGTCCGCCAAATAAATTGAATAAAAGTCATTGAAATGTCAATAACAGAAATTTGCAAACAAAAAAAATGTTTAAAAAAAAATATCATTGAACAAAAAATTAACATTTTTATGTAACAAATTTAATTTGGACAATTCAAGCGTACCACAAATGGCGTCATTTGTCCGTCCAGACGTAAAAGGAAGGATATCGACACAGGTGTGTGTGAATATAATAACAGTGGAAACAGCAAAAACAAATACCTTCTGGATGCTAAAGATTAAATGTCTAAAACAACAACACAGAGCTGTTTTTATTCCATATATTTATTTTCGGTAGTTGCATTATATTGATGGAGTTGATGGATTGAAAAATTTATGAATTTATGAAACAACATTCTTCGTGTTACAAATTTTTAAAAGCACCCGAAACGTTTTTAAAAGTGCGTGAAAGAAATGATTATATCGATGGTAAACAACAACAAAAAACCAAAAAAAAAAGAAAAGAAAAGAAAACGGGTCTCGTCAAGAGGACGGATCAGACGCGAATGCCGCTAGATCATTATTCAAGTAAGGCCCAGACGTGAACTCGCAACAATTAACAGAAGCTTTGATATATGAAAATAATGTGTATTGTATACATACATACATAAATATATATATATGTAAGTGAGAATAAGAATTCGCACATTTTCTAAGTTATTGCACTTTACGAAGCCTTTGCGACAATTTATAGCCCTCTTTATGTGGGCACTCGTGAGCTTAGATAAATTTATTTCTGGGTAGAAGTACATTTTATTTTATTTTTTTCTTTTGCACTGTCGGCTACTGACTCACGAGACTTACCGAGACATTACTGCTGTCAACGACTCTTGGCTAAAACGATGTGCAGTGCATCCTTAATTACTGTAAGTATAGAACAAAGCCAAAAGACCCTTTCACAGCCCAATCGTGATGCTTGTTTTCTGGAGAAAAACGAAAAAAATTCAAAATTGCAAAAAGAGAAAAGTAGTTAACTATTTGCATGGTTTTATTATATTTGGCAAGATGTCGGCAAACTTTACAAGCATTTCTGTATACATTGTTCGTAGGCTTCCTTACGTGGAATGCTTAACAAATGCTGTTTAAATAGTTTTTGAGATCGGATTCTGGTACAACTACATCATTGACATTTACTGGCGTTAATGGGGGAATATCTGAATATAGCAGTACAGTAGCGAAAGCATCGCCGCTAACCCTTAATTTATGCTCCTAACGATATCAGTCCAATCAGCCAGCAGTCGAGTGCTTCAAACCTCCAAGCACATGGCATGCAACAATCGCTCTAAATCATTGTCGTCTGTTTCACATTGGGGTACAGCACCGTCTTGGCCTCCGTCTCCGTCTCTGTCTCCGCATCCGTCTGTCTGTCTGTCTGTCTGTCTTCGCTCGTTGGTGGCTATTATCAGCGTCATCAATTCGCTGCCTGCAGACAGCTTGTCACCGTCGGGTAAACATGCGAATTTCGCAGTCGAGCAGGCAAACACGTGACGATGGAGGTGACTCTGCCGTTGCCCCTGCTTCTGGCTGATGAACAGTCAGGCGAGAGGACGACGCGATGACGATGACGCCTCAGAGCCGACAATGACGTCAATTGTGCGACAAAAGCCATTTTGCATACTAAAATCAGGCAAACACAACAGGCAGAAGACCCGACCCGCATATGCCCGCATATTGCACGATGACTATAATTTAAACTGAAGACCGAAGTGTTGACGAATTTATATCATTCAAAGCAAGACACCTTTATTGAACATCAAATATATACGAGCACTTACAATATGACATTCGAACTGTTACGCAATTAGCCCATACTGAACATTTTCAGATTGTTGAAGCCCTTCGATTTATCAATGCGTCCATAGATAACACTTTTGAAGATTTGATCGCCTTTCGGCTTGCTTATACGAAATGTGAACCGGAAGTTTGTCTCTGGCAGAAAGCTGGGTAGCATTTCCTCATCCACGCTGTAATCATTCAGAGTGTAGGTGTCCTTCATGACGGGACACTCTTTGAACCACTTTCCATGTCGCACAATATCTTGGTACATCAATTTAACCAAAGGATCCGAGTTGCGATCCTTAACCATCTTGCAAAAATTCAGAGTCCTACTAATGAGGTTGGTGTAGTTACCCGAGTCCGTCTCCAGTGCAAAACTACCTGTAAGATCTACATCGTCAAATACCTCTAGGGTCTTGACAACGACACTGAGAGTACTTTCACTCTTGTTGCCAATTCGCATTTGCACATCCACCAATTTGGGGTTTGTGTCATATTCAAAGCGCGTAAAAACGATCTTGAAAGAGCGCTGAATATGATAGAATAGAAATCAATTAAAACATGACTTATTTCAAGCAGCATTATCTGAACTTACCCATCCAAAAACCGAAGGACAGCTTAGTATCAACATGAAAGATAATACGTAAAAACTTGTAGATAACTCTGCACGCATCTTCGTTCAAAAATTTACTGATATTTTTCAATTACTGATGGGTTATATTATATAAATTACGAGGAGTCAAGCATCAATGGTCCCCAAATAGTTTTGGGCATTAGGAGGCCAGATAAGATCGCATATTGCCATGGCAAATTGAGTCAACTAAGTGTTCTATTGACTTGAAAATCATTCAAGCATTTTATTTGAAGCCCTATTTCCGATAACATCGATTCAAAATTATTTTTCAAATTTAAGTGACAGTCTCTCAGCACTATATATACCGAGGGGCTTATTGACAACTGGCAGACACCATAAATCATGTGGCTAAACAGTTTCCTTCTGTTGCAAACACTTTTACTCCTTTGCTATGGCGCATTCGCTGAGGTAAGCTATCAGTGTGTATCCCTATTGAGTTTCTTTTTGATGGTTTTTATGGGAATTCGCCAGAAAATGCTGCGACCCAAGTTCAAGGAAGTCAAGCTTTGGAGTGAAGAAAAAATGGTTAGCCACAAGGTTGCCTACGACAACGCGGATCCGCATCTGAACTTCTCGATGGAAGTTCACCAGGATCTGACCGATGTTGATATCCACTTGGAGGTGCGCATTACCAATAAAGTGGACCCATACTACTCGAGCACTCTCAACACCACCTTGAATATCTGTCGCATCCTGAATTTTGCCAACAAATCACCAGTTGGCCGATTCCTGCACGGCTTCATTCGCGAATACGGCAACATTATCGACAACTGTCCGATCACAAAGGTAAGTGCCGGATTTGTGTAGTCCCGGCTGCCGAACACACTCTACAGTCGCCTCTTTTAGGGTAAATACAAATTTCGTCACTTACGCTTTAATCGCAAATTGCAGGGCTCCTACTACATTAACAAGTTCTGGTGGCCAGAAGACCCAACCACAGCCATTATGCCCGAACTCGACTTCGACATCATTTTCGAGGCCCACCATCTGGATGCCGCCAAGAAGCGCACCCTTCTCATGAACGACCACATTTCCGGCGAGTTTACCGTTCAGGATGTCAACAACCTAAAGCCCGGCATATTCGCCATGTTGCCCAAGACGAGCTAAACTAAATAATGCCCGGCAATTCAAATCTAACCAATTTATATCTTTTACGAGCACTTTCAAATGTTTCAATGGTATTCTTGCTGTCCCTCAATGTAGTAATGAGCAATAAATTTGCTAATAAGCGCAAACCAAAACTTCCAAATATGTTTTCTCTTACATATAACATCTTTTTTTATTAACTACTATTGTTTAGGGGATTTATAAGCCAAAAAATCTGAATTTGTTAAATATTTGTTTAACGCAATGCCAAAAAAAGTTCGGTAAAATGTTATTTAAATTATTGGTTGAAATTATTTACAAAAATTTTAATTAATTAAATATTCAAGTTAATTATTTTGACAATTTATAATATAAACTATAATATATAACTTAAATTTTTTATGAACTCTTTCAGAAACGCTCGCTCAGAGTTCCGTTCTCAAGTAAAATTAATTGAACAGAATTCAAGGTGCCTAACAGTGTTGGCGAAAAATCCATCATGTCAGTTATCATAAAATTGTTCATATATTTCGGCACGGCAAATTTGCATATTTTTGCAAAATCCACCAATTGAATTAAAATGGCCCCTCAAATGGCCCATCAGAATATAGACGACAGAGCAAAAATTTATATTCAATATATTTGCAATGAAATGTTTTCGACTTGCGTCGTGTTTATTGTATTCCCTGTGACAGTTTGCGAATTTTAAAATCGCTTTCGGTTGCGAGGTGACAATCGCTTTGATTTCGTGAGTATTTTAAATGATTTATGTGGCTGCCATTGCTATTGAACTGCGAATTTTGAGCAATTGCCCCTTTGCTATTGGCGATATAAAGCTTATTGAGGAAGCCATAAAGCGTTAATGGCAATTGCACAACGATAAACATTTTCTGTGTAGGCATTTCTAGTTAGTTTTATTCCTCTCAATGAAAACAATAGCCGACTTTGCATCAATATAAAATAAAATTTTCGGATTTATGCAATTTCACAAGAACAAATTTTGATACAATCTACTATTCAGAAAGTAAAAAAGTGTATGTTTGGCTTTATCTGTCGCCGCTGTTGATGACTCCAATGATGGAAAGAAAATCTTAAAATATGTTACTCTAGTTTTACTGGAACATAGAATATTTATGATGTGTGTATAATAACATTTTCGGATAAACTTTTACAATTTGTAGTCAAACTCACTGTTTAACTTAAAACAATTAGATTCGTTGATAATAATTTAAGTTAGTCAAAATTGAGTTACTGGGAAACGTAAGGTTGTACTACTTAATATATTCGATTTTGTGAGAATTATTAAAAATGTTGAAATATTCAGTCATTTTATAATTATCATTTTATAATTATTTTAAATGTTCGTAAAAATAATTATTTAACAGAAAAACAAAAATGTGGAATTTTTCAGATAAACCAGAATATCTGACAAAATCCATTATATCATTTAATTGGCGAAAAATTTCCATTGAATGTGTGTAAAAGTTTATTTTCTTTGTCAACATCACATTTTGTGATTGGCTCGCTCATTTGAATTTCATATTCTCCGTAAAAAGTTCCAAGCATGAAGAATTTTATACAAATGCTAATCGTTCTGTGCCTCATCCAGTGTGCAAATATGGTAAACTGTAAAATTGATTTAAACAAATCGAACGAAATACATTCGTACATTTCTTTAATAGATCAATGCAATTGTTTCTAAACCACCAACTTGCGATGAATATAATCCGAACTATCTGCGTAACCTAACAATTTGTATGAACAATAGCCAGATGAATTTAGATGTGGATGTGATAAAGCCACTTTACTCGGGCTTACAGCTTAAAATAGAGTTCTTCACCCGAAAATATAAGTCGAGCGCTTACCAAAGCTTTTACCAGTACTCTCTGGACATGTGCACCCTTTTAAACATTCGGAAAAACAATATGTTTAAGAATTGGATTTCACAATTTAAAAGGCATGGCAATGTTTTGCGTGATTGCCCCTTTCCGGTAAATCATTACTATATAAGAGATTACAATGGTACAGGCTATGATATTCCATCGTTCTTTTTTCCGGGCACTTATCGCATATCTTCCAAACTATATCAGGGAAAGAAAGCAAGTCGAGACGCAGATTTTGTACTTTCCTGTGTGATTGAAGTTGAAGTAAAGTTAATTTAGTTATAAATAATTTATGATTGATGCATATTTACTAATTATTTTGTATAAATCTCACATTTAGTTATGTGCCCAAAAGGCAATTAAAATTAGTTTAGCCCAATTGTTGGGCTAGACATGACCAAAACTCATATTTTGAAATTTATTTCAATATCAACGCTGCGATGATAAGGTTCATATTACGTATATACGGCCTTCAAATATTTTGGCTCCTTTTGGCCAACGAGATGTCAGTCGCAGAAAGCGTGAGTTCTAATTGCAAATCTACAGAAATCAAATAATTGATTTATAGTAAAGTTTAACGTGCTCATCCAATCCGGAGAATGTAAGTACAGTGCGAAGTATTTCGAAAACTTCAACATGAGCATCATCAACAACACGGTCAATCTGGACATGGTGATATTGAAGCCTTTGGCCCTGGGCTTCAAATCGAATATCGAGTTCTCCGTTAGCTTGGGCAAAAAGAAACACTACCAACGCATCTTTGGCCACAATATAGATGTTTGTGAAATTGTGACATCAGCGCAAAGTAAAAGTATCTTTAAGACCTGGTTTCAGAGCATGCTGCGCCACGGCAATTTCATGTTCAACTGCCCCGTGACCGAGGGCCATTATTTTCTGCGAAACTGGAAGATCGATTCACAACTGGTACCCAAGTATTTATACGCTGGCGATTATCGTGTGACTGGCCACTTTTTCTATGGCAAGCTCAGGACCAAGCAGGAGGAATTTGTTTTGGACATGTCTGTCTTTGCAGCACTAAATACTAACTAGCTACTTCTTATATGCAATGTAATTTCTACCATAAAAGAAAAATACATTTAAACATATTTGTACTTGGCGGCACAAAAGGCACTAAAATCTTTTTTTTTTCTTTTAAAACGACTGTGAATAATATTTAATATTTATCGACTAAAAAAGAAAGAGAAGAAAAAACACGAAAAATATCGATAATAAGAAAACGACTATCGATCTTTCGAAATAAACTTGATCAGGTTCAAGATCAGTGTTCTAGCTTTTGAAGTCTCTGAAATCGACACCCTTTTTCAATGACTACCTTGGGTATAATTTATGCACCTAAAAATGCATTATAAAAATAAATATGCACAATTTAATTTAAAGATTCAAAGTTTTAATTGTTGTTTTTGATATTAGTATAAAAAAAGAAGATTTTCTTAATTGGCCACTTATATGACATTATGTTTTTTGTTATTCAAATTCAGTTCTGCATCGCTTAGCTTCGGAATTTATTGACTGATCTGCAGTATTATTGCGTATATTTTTGAAACAGTTTACCAACAAAGTTCAGATCGACGCCCACGCAATGTTGTTAAAAACAATAACATTTTTCATAACAATAGCGTTGCTAGGATCGACAATTAATATTTTGGTATGTTTTCTTTTTAACCTAAAGTGATTATATAGAACTTATTTTAAGCATATAAACAGGCCACCAAAATAGTTTTGAAAGACGGAGATTGTAATTACAAACGAGATGTTTTTTCCAATTTCACACTTCAAATCGTAAATGGTAAAGTCAATATGGACATGATTCTTGTAAAGATACTAACGACGGGTCTGAACGGTCATATGAGTTTCGAATTTCGAAGGTCTAAAACCAAATCGTATCAGAGCGTTTTTCAGCACGATGTCAACTACTGCGGCCTGCTCAAGGGCTCGCAGGATTCACTGTATCGTCACTTGTTCCTCAGCGCGCTTAAGGTGGGAAACTTTGCCACGAGCTGTCCCATTCAGCCGGGTTACTACTACTTGCACGATTGGCAAGTGAATGGAAATCTGGTACCGTCGTTTATGTACATGGGTGACTATCGGCTAAACGGCAGCCTTTTCTACGGAAAGTACAGGAAAAACGCATTAATCATGTTGGAGTGCACAGTTGAGGCGATTTTATCTTAACTCGGAACCTACTCATCAGTAAACATTTGCATGCTGTTCAATTAGAATTTAATGTCAAATTGATCGTCAGGCTCCAGTAAATGAACTAATGTAATTGTTGGCCGTCAATTTTTAATCGATTTTTTTTAAATATTTGTAATGTACAGCTTAATAAATAAACGAAATTATTTCATTATGTTTTCAACGTTCAAGATAGTCTATAGTCCTGTGATTAGGAGCTCTTGTAGATTAACCGTTATTTTTATATCGTTCTCAAGATTCTTCATGTGTTAAATTTGTGTGTTTACAGTATAAAGAAAGGAGCCGGAACCGCCCAATTAGGAGATACCCTGACCTCGGCAATCTGCGATCTGTGTTTGATACCTCCGTATTTTAGATAAATGTGAAATGAAATGTTTTAAAGATAGATCGCAAGGTTCAGGGAATCTCCTAGTCGGGGGCCCCGACTAGAGCCTTCTATATGTTGTCTCTTCTTCTTCGTGATTCCACTCATATCTATATGTATTGGGTGTACCAAATTCAGTTACGCATCGCTTAGCATCGGAATTAATTGACTGATCTCGATTTCAGTATCAACGCCAATGTTTATATTGTTGAAACTGTTTACCATGAAAGTCCCACATTGAAGCCCCATGAAGTGTTGTCGAAAGCAATAAAAATGGCTTTATTAGGATTAACAATTAATATATTACTAAAATATATATACCTTAACAAATTCACATAAGAACTTATTTGAAAAATATAAACAGGCAACCAAAATGTATTTTTTTTTTGTCAATTTTACAAATCAAATCGTAAATGGTGGACCTAAAGTGTAAAGATACTGACGACGGCGCGTATGAGTTATCTGAGTTTTCGAAGATCTTAAACCAAATCGTATCAGCATGATGTTAACTACTGCGGTCTGTTCAATCATTGCATCGGTGCTGGCTCCTCAGCGCGCTTAATTCAGACGGATTTGCAAGTGAATGGAAATCTGGTACCATAGTTTTTGTAGTTGGGAGACTTTCGACTAAGCGGTGCCCTTTTGGAAAGTACAGCGCAGTTGAGGCAATATATGCCTAACTCGAAGCCTACTCGTAAATCAAAATTCGCGTGTTGTTTAATAAATATTTGATGTCTAATTGATCGTCAGGCCCCAGTGACTGAATTAATATAATCGGCCGCCTAAAAGATTAGTATTAGTATTAGCATGGTTGCTTCCAACTGTAAAAATAGTCACATTAGAGAGCCTAAGCAATGTGCACCCGACTGGTGTTCAATATTGACAGGCTATTTTGGTGCTTCGTTCTTCTGCTAGCTACAAGTGGAAGCAAGGTGAAAGCTGTGAGTTGCTTTTAAGATTGCAATTGAATATTAGTCGTTGCTCATACGCCCTGTTTCCAGAAACGCAGTATCACGTTCACAGTGGGCGACAGCCGTTTCAATCGCGACTACTTTGAAAACTTTACCTTTATCCTGCAGAATGGCAAGGTCTATCTGGATATGTTTTTAAAGAAACCCTTAAAGGGGGGTTGGCAAGCTCGACTGGACTTTCAGCTGCAAGTGCCCAACACTAAAAGCTTTCAGAGCATATTCTCCACTAAAGTAAATGTGTGTAACATTGTAAATCTGCACAAAAATAATCTATTCAAGAAGTGGTACAGAAACCTCCTCAAATACGGAAACTTCCTGCAACACTGCCCTTTAAATACTGGTCACTATTACCTGCGCGGCTGGCAGTTTGATAATAATCTGGTGCCGCCATTTTTATCGGGCGGCTCATATCGCTTGGAGACCTACAATTTCTATGGCAGTTACCGGGGTACCGATGAGGTTTTCATAATGAGCTGCCGCGCTGATGCTACGATTACCGCTTAAAATAGTGCACGATTAGAGGCTTAACTAAATATAATTTTACAGTTGATTTCACATATGCTTAATAAATTTTGCGTTTACCTAAATGCTTAACAACTACATCAGTTCAACCAATTCCAACTATATATAATTATTTACAATTACCAACTACATTTAATTATTTACTATCCATGTCGAGCTCAAAAATCCGTAATTTCGAGTTAGAGATGTAACTTAGCATCCAATCCAAATAAGTTTCGTTGCAAAGTAGAAATATATTGTTAATGAATACAATGCTTAACATCAAAACTATCAATTATAAGGTTCTAGATAATGAGTTATCAGTATTTTTACTTATGTATATGCGCAAATAAATCTCTTTTTCCCAAAAATATCAACAAACATTTTTTTCCAAAATTCATCAATTTCAAAAGTTGATTCGATATTAATAAAAAATCATGACCAGAACGACATCAAACATAAATATCCGTTCTGTTAGGAAAAATGTATGGGTGTTTCAAATAAAAGACCTATGGTGCCCATAGAGAGTTTTACACGTCCAAATTTTCCTCAATTTTAACATAATGTTACCCCGTCAAAATCAGGTTCAAAATTGAATCATACTAATACTTATTATATTAATGTAAATAAAAAAAAAAAAGATTTTCCAAAAACAAGTAAAGTACCTGCTGTTATTAAAAAAAATTATGGGTGTTTGAAATATGAGACATATGGGTCCGAGAGACTTACATATATAAATGCTTGTACCAATTTTTGGAAGGTTACTAGCTATCCACACACCAAATTTGGTAGCTCTAATTCTCAAATTCTAAATTCACCTTTCATGGATTTGCGATTTAAGGTGTAACGACGTGGTATCGAATTGCCAGCCTTCCAGTGGCCGTGACCCAAAAATCTTTATACTTTGTCTGAAGATGATAACTACAAGTGTATATCCAAAGATTCAAGCCTCTATCTTCAATAGCGCCGAAACACGTTGATCCAGACGGACAGACGGAGAGTATGACAGACAGAATGAGTTTGAGTATGAATCTGCAATATATGTTTTAGGGTCTAAATAAGACATGAATGCTGTAATAGAATATATACAAATTGTTAAAATTAAAGTAAAATCAATTATGATAACCCTTCAAACGAAATCATTTCATCCACAATGGATTCGTTTTCAATTTGGTAAGCTCGCTAAACTTTTTGAAAAAAGTTCATAGGTCAAGCCAGCGGCCATTTAAGCTCCATTAAACAAGAATACAGAAAAGGCACTCGCGCTGCAGTATACGAAAATTCATTGTTCAACACGACCAGCTGCTCCAGAATACACACTCTGACACACACGAACACCGACATTTGGGTTGTTTGTGTGGAATCCTTTGGTCGGGCTGGCAACTGCTCAGCCTCGGTCGTATTCTGATTCAAGTTGTAAATCTTGAAAAATTGCCATTCAATGCAAAGATTTTGAAAGCATTCATCAAACAGTTGGCTAAAAGTCTGCAAGACCATTCGATTCGATATATATATTATTGGTTGACTATCAAGCAATGAAAATCTCTAATTTTGCGTTAAAGTTCCTACACTGCACACGTATTTGGAAACATTTTGTCACTTAAAATACAAGCACCCAAACTTAAAAAAAAAAACGAGTTCAGAAATAAAGGAGACGTGTGAACTGGCCTAAATACTTTGTATGCAAACCGGTTCGAGAATGGTATTCCAATATTTTTTTAATTGTAAATTGAACCAGTCGCAAAAACAAATTTAACAAAACAACTCACAATCAAATCACTTTATTTTTTGCAAGGTTTGGTTTAATGTCAGTTCAATGGAAAAGTTCATAACACAAAGTATTTGACGTCTCATAAATTTAAAAATACAATAAATAATTAATTTAAAATTACAAATAAATGCAATAAATAATAAATTTAAAAATACAATATGTTTTTAGAATATTTATTTGAATTTGACAAGAGTACATTAACGTCGAGAACCAGTTTCATGAACCGAACCTCAGTGCGTGAAATGAAAAATAACAATAACCTCATTTTGGTCATGCTGTCAACTGTTGGTAACCACTTTTAATAAACAAAATTTTACTTTAAAATTAACAATAAATTGATTAAAATTTGACAAATATTTAGTTTTTTTCTTAACTAATTTCTCTCAGTGCCGTTGAAGGCAACACATGGCACAGACCACTGCCGAGTTGGACTTGCGACAACCTTCACATATGGCGCAGGCACACAGCCGCACAGCCAGTCAGCCAGTCAAATCTGTCCATTTGGCTAATAAATCCTTGAGCAGCTTATTGAGCAACGTCTGCGCATAAATATTATGGCTGGCAACTGGCCGAGGACGGGGACGAGAACGAGGACGAGGACGAGGACAAGGGCGCTGGGCGACAGTGGCATAGCTCTATGCGATGCCTCCATTCACTTTCCACTTCAGTGCATTAAAACGCTGCCCTGGTGCGCCGTGCCCCTGTGGCATTTAGGCAGCACATACTGTGACCGCCTCGTACGTGTTAAATAAAATTCGACTCGGTTGTTATTTTTTTTGTATTTGTTGTTTTTGTCTCTTGGTTTTTAGCTCTCTTATTCGTCTGCAATTCTTGAGCTGACATTGGATTTCGGTTGACTGTCGTGTTGGTATGCCTGCCCAGGACTTTTGTCCTGTTGTTGATGTTTTTGTTGGTGGCGGTGCTGGTGCTGGTACTTTTGCTGGCTCTTTCTTAAGTACGCTCGCTGCACTAAAAGGATATGCAAATTGTTTGAATAGCAAACGACATGCTAAACAATTTTTACCCAGGCCGGTATAAAGAATGAAATCTAACGTAACATTTCTCTTTAGTATGTTTTGGCACTGCTTTTGGTCAAACAATTTTTCTTCTGGCCATCGCATTTTTGTTTGTTTTTGCGCATTAAGTTGTTGCTACAAGGATTCGAGTACAAGGCATGTCCTCCACCTCGGTGCAATGCACAGGAAATGTTTTGTTGTATTTCACACCCGCTGGATATAAATCACAGTGTCCCATGTTCTACCGCTTCCACTCCCAGCCCGAATGTATTTCGCCCCTCCCTCAGACTCCTGTTGGATTATTGAATTAGTTGATTATGTTCTCCGGCACAATTGAACCTAGCAGCAAGAGCAGGAGCAGGAGCAGGAGCAGGAGCTGGCGCTTGTACAAGCAATAAATCTTTTGTTTTACAGTGCCATTTCAAATCTCATTTAAATCCGTAACAAGGCCAACTCAATGTTGTTGCGGTACCAAGGAACAATTGAAACTGCTATCAAAGATGTCCTCTCCGTCTGTGCCCATTTCCCCCCGAGTAGCAGTTGTTTATTAAGGTGCTTCATTAAAACCAATCCAGCTTGCTCTTGTTTTACAATGCAAACAAGAAAACACAATTAATTGTGCAGTGTCCAAAGTAAAAATCATTTCCAAACATATAACAGATTTACGAAATATTGCAATACATAGATATAATAATGATTTTCCCTATGTGAGCTATACGATATAATAACCCGATGCTAACCACATATCGAACATATATTGGAAGCTTATTAAATGTATAAATTGAAAAATATATACAATTTATTTTTAAAACATATTAAAATTACGCCCAAAAAATAGATTTCCCAAAATTATGTATTTCGTATTTTTTTATTTTCCAGTAAATTATTAGTAGATATATAGTAGCAATATGAAATCCCCGTTAACCTGATTGAATCGAAGCCCAAAACAAATGCTGTTCCCCTTTGAAAGTAAATAGTCTGTGTTTATTTTTAATTATGAATTAAATCCGATATCAACATACGTATGTAATATGCGATAGGATGTATAACTTTCTGCATTTCGAAGCAAGATCTTTATTTGTGTTAAGCAAAAGTTTGTTATTAATTTTCCATAACTGAAGTCAATGGCACAACAACAACAACAACAACAACAAGAAAAACTCGTCTTAATGCGCAATCAAGCACGAAAATTTCCCAAACTCCGCAACGCAGGAACGAGAACGAAACATATGCAAGAGCTAACGATGCTGGTAAACTGCTGATAAACAAGGCAGAAAAAAGGAGAGTATCCTCTTTGGTATTATGTTTAGAGAGTTAACATTGATGGCAGATTGCGACAGTCTGCGACAGGACAATGGGACAGGCAACCAGCGGGCAGGACAGAAAAATAAATATGACAACAATAAGGCTGTGCCCGTCTCCACTGTCACCTTTGCGCACTTTTCCAAATGGCTGAAGGCATTTTTACTGCCCGGTCTGCAGTTGAAGTTTCTTGGAAATGCAATTTTGTAGCAAGCAAATCTGATAAAGAAATTGTAAGTAGATTGCGTTAAGCTGAAATTCAGTTATACGAGGACAGGTTCGCATACTTATGAAGAAAGAAGTTGCCAAAGACGAACAATTAGTGGACACAAAGCTTCTCTTAAGACCCTCAATTCGCAGTTTACAATGCCAATGTCTCGAGTAAATCACTTAACCCTAATCCAAAGTCCCAGCTATTCATATCAATTTTTCAATTCGCTTCTCAATCAAAAAAAAAAATAAAAAAAAATGAAAGAAATAAAAACCCCCACCAGGAAGGATACGATTTTCATACTGATTCATTCAGAGTCGGTTTTTTTCCTTTTGATTTTTTTTTTATTTTTGTTATTGTTGCCTTGTAAGAGAATATTGAGGACGCGTCGTCGTTGACGTTGTCGTCGTCCTTGCCAGGATGATGATAAAGTGCGGCACCAAACCGCATTTTTATATATATTTTTATATGCTGGCAAATCTGTGTGGCAGTTGGCGGGTGCATATTTATGCACAGTTCAAAGATCAAAATGAATATTTTATTTGATTTGATTCCTGCTTGGCTGCGCCGCTACAAGAAAAGCATTTTTAAGCGCGCCAGAAACGCGCAATCCTTGGCATAATAAACTCCTTGGAGAGCCAGCAGCGGACCAATTGTCTGCTTGCGGATTGAAATACTTTAGCCACACATCTAAAAGTGTGTGTACTGTTGTGTGTGTAGGTGTGTGTGTGTGTGTGTGTGTGTGTCAAAATGCGATGGGCAGGAGAGACGGTGTTCTCCCACATTATTAACTGATATTAATGTGCCCAAGGAATTAAGGGGCTGATACCCAAGTAAAAAAAAAATATATATGAGAAATCTTTAAAATTTCTAAAAAATATACCAGCTTTTTATTTACTTATGTTATATGTTTTTTTAGCTATCTAAAATTAATACGGTATTAACGTTCATTGTTTCTATGCAAAATACGCACGTTTGTTTGACGACAACGGCGCAAATTAAACAAAAATGTTATTTAATAAAGAACACCTGTGTAAAACAGTTGTTTCTTCAGATTCCTAATTAAACATTTTTGGCAATTTTCAGTATATAAGCCCAGTTATCTGCTAAGCTTAGGCATTTAACGTATTCACAATGCGCATCTCTGCACTGCTATTATTTGGACTCCTGAGCTTCTTGCTGCTGGCCCAGCACACCAGTTGCGCGGAGGACGACTCTGATTCTGGCGATCAAGATTACAGTTCTGATTATAGCGATAGCGACGATGCAAGTGACGATGTAAGTGACGCTGATGCGACCACTGATGGAGATAACACTAGCACCGAGAGCAGTAGCACCGATAGCAGTAGTTCCGATAGCGGTAGTTCCGATAGCGGTAGCACCGAGAGCCAAACGTCCGAAGACTCCAGCGGTGATGATGATACTGCAATTGGCGACTATGACGAGGATAGTTCTTCCAGTGACGTGGAAGAGAGCACTGAAGAGCAGACATCAACAACAACTACAACCACGAAACGACCAGTTTCCAAACCAATTGCTGGAGGAAAGAAACAGAAGAGAAGGCCCAAGCAACAGGCTAAGCCCAGGAAGCGTCAGACCCAAGCGAAGCGTCAAAAGCAGCCTGCGAAGAAAGTCAGGCAGGCTCAACAGAAGCGGATTCTTCGTCGCCGCGGCTAAAGAGGAAACGGAAATGTTGGCCCCTTAGCAGCTGATAGCAATGCATTTGTAAATCTGGTAGTTGCTAAGTTCATGCATATATACTGAAATACTAAATATTATAGAATTATAAAGCAAAAAGTGTGAAAAGTTTCTCTGCGTGCTGTGGCCTGGTCACTGGCTCGTCTCGCTAGGTTCTCATTTCGTGCTACAAATCCATCAAAGCGTAGTTGTTCCAAGGCTGCAGCGTATTTCACACGCTTCGCTGGAGTTCTGTAACTTGAATTGGCAGACGGGGCGGACAGGCCGGAGGACAGCGAGGACAACACAGGAAGCCTGCCTCAACCGAGTCGTCGGCGGCGGCGTCGACAAAACTTTTATGCCAACGCTGCTGGGCAAAACTTTCGCCGGCGTCGCTGAGGCTGCACAAAATTTGTGTCCAAAAAATATGATTTGCCTGCTTAAATTGCAGTTTTGGGCTTTAAAAATGTTTTGACATGCCATATTGCTCAGCTCAGCTCAGCTCAGCTCGACTCGGCTCAGCTCGGCTCCTCATGCATACATAACATCGGTCGGTCTGTCGGTCGGTCCTTCCACCTAACAGCCGCCTAAATGCGCCTAAATGAATTTTTGCTAGTTGAAAGGCAAAACTTTTCCCTGCACCTTTGAGCAAAGTTTGTTCGTATGCCTCAAGTTTTTGCCCAAACATTGCCAAAGGCTGAGCCTTGGCTTGTTGCTCAACTTTTATAATTATTTGATTTGCTACACAGTCATTCAGCTGTATGTGTGTGCGTATGTGTGTGTGTGTGCGTGTGTGTTAGTGCTATCGGAAGAATATGTGTAAATATTTTTTAAGGCTGACTGCGACAATAATTCGCAACTTTTATTGAAAACTTTGAATTTTCTTTTTAATACCATTCGTATATCAGTATCATTTGGTTATCAGGTCTTATGAGAATCAATGATTGCTCTGACTTTTCAGTTTGCAGCTATATATATTTCTATAGAATTTAGTGCTGAGAACACAATAGAATTTGGTGAGGTAATTAATTAAACGTGCTGTATCAAAACACCTGTTGTCTAAACAAACTCTTCCAGACAAGCAAATAAGAAGCCAGACTTTTGATCACGTCGAAAGCGTGGTGAGTACTTTCCATAAGATAAGTCGAACAAAGTAAAAAGTATCTAGATAGTAAATATGAACAGTTGATTCAAGACAATTGCCGCATGAAGAAAGACAATGCAGTACAAGTTGTTTTTGCTGTTAGCTCTGCTCTATCTTCGATACAAGCAATCTTATGCAAATATGGGAGCAAAAGAAGCCCCAAAACATTTGATTCGTATTCTGCCATCGGAACTCCAGTTTCTGGACAAAGGGCCTGTGAACAGAAATATAGGCCATGTCGGCTCGATAACCTTAACCTCCGCAGGAATCAGTAGCCTGACGAACAGAACATTTAGGAAGCTTGACAAGAAACCACTCAATTCGTGGCACCAGTCAAACGTCAACTGCATGCAAAAAATTTGGACAATATTCTTCGTGGTATATATAATTTATTTAGTTCAGTTTTTGTTTTAAATAAAAGCCAACAATGCTTTAGCCGTATGAGCAATTTGTAAACTAGCTTAAATATTGTTAGTATTTAATTTATAAGTCGCTGAGTGTGACCGCACTTTGGCACTTGTAGCAACCCTGCCCAAATAAACTTTAATCGACGCCTTTTAATATGGCGGCGAAAAGGAAACGGAAGAAGCACCTGTAAAAAGTAAATCCATCCGTACCACAATACTAATAAACGCAATTGTTGTTTGAATTAGACGAATTTATTGAAATATAAAAGAAATAATACAAATAAAAGCGTAAATTGTATAGCTCATAAATGTACGTAACATTTTCTTGAGTTGCCAGCCTTTTAACATATTTCAAACATTCTCCTGTGGAGCTCTTCACACAAACTCCATTTA